>CP099852.1:5335785-6022161 GCA_030062745.1 Capitulum mitella | reverse complement strand
CAGGGTCAGAGGAGAACTGGTCCCTACCAACGCCATTGTACTAGCATTTGCTACCCCGGTGCCACCTGAACGTGTACGAGTAGGATAGATCGCGATTCCAGTTCGTTGCTACGTCTCTGAGCCCATGCGATGTTTCAAATGTCAGTCAATGGGCCACTTCCCAGACAGACGTAGGAACGACAGGAGATGCGGAAAGCGCGCCGGGTTGGGACACGAGGCGTCTGAATGTAGTTCTAGTGCTGCAAAATGCGCAGACTGTGGTGAGAGTCACCCGGCCTGGACACGCACTTGTCGCACGTTCGTCAAATAGAAAGAGATCCGACCATCAAGGTGAATGAGGGCATGTCCTACCGAGGGGCTGAGAGAGCGTACCGAGATATACACCCTGTGCTTAGCTACCGGGACGTTGCTGGCCGGGCAGTGAAATCTCACACGTCGGGAATGCCGGCAGCCGGAGGCACCACGCTGGCGACTAGACTGGACTCATTGCGGAACATGACTGTGGGTGACCTAGTTACATTGCTGCTACATCTGCTTAAAGCACAGGGAATACCTCCGACCCTCCTCGGCGAGGTCAGTGCGAGCCCAGCCCCGCCTGTGAGCGCGGAGCCGGCGCCGCCACGTCTGCCCTCTCAAGCGGTTTCAGCTGGGCATACCCTTGGGCGTCCGAAATCGGCCGCAGAACCGACGGAGAAGGGCTGGACTCTCTCCAGCGCGGCCGAGGGCCACAGCGAGACTATTGCGCCCCTCAGCTACGACGAGCGGGTGCCAGCGACCCGCCGTCTTCGACCGAAGGGCAACGCTGCGAGGCCTCCGTGCCCATTCATGTCTCCACACCCCCTGGCCCCCCTCAGGAAGGGGTATACAACCGGGACTTCCCGGCACCCTACCGTACGCTGGCCGGACTTTTGCTTGCCGGAACCCGGTGTCCGGGCGGGAGCTCCGGATCTGAGTGCTGCGGGGCGGGCGGCCCGCGCCGAACGTCGGGACTCCATCCCGGACGCAGGGCCACCGCCGCCACCGAGTCCGGTACCCCCCAGTTACTCTTCCGCCGCCACCGGCGACCCAGCCGCCGGCGTCATCACCAGCCTCTCCACGATTGATGCGTCCTCCGCCCTCTCAGAGTAGTCCTGTGAGGCGCGACCTGTCGGGACAGACCTCGCCCACAGATGGTGGGAGCCCGAGGTCCCGGCCCAAAATTCGGTCAAGTTCGGTCAAGAGCCGATCGAGCTCTGCTGACGGCGCACGACGCCAGAGTGACCTAGTATGTCAGAGGTCCTGAGCAGCAGACCACTTTTAGTCGCCGATCCTCGGTCTCATAATCACCTTTTAAGATAACGACACCCATCACTTTAATGCAGAGGAATGTCTGAGGTTTTAGAACTAATGTGACTGCCCTGCAGCGACTACTGTTCTGTATGAGTGACGCTGTAATCTACCTGCAGGAGACCAAACTCTCCCCAGAGGCGGAGCAGAGTGTGAAATATTAGAACATATTTCGAACTGACGTCATTTCTGATACAGTGGCTCACGGTGGCGTCGCTGTCCTCGTTCAACACAGCACTCCATGTACAAAGGAAGCCCTCCCAACTGAGGTGCAGGCAGTCGCGGTGACTAGACCTCGTTGTAATCCGTCCCACCGTCTGTTCGAATTACCTCTCGCCGGCTGTGAGCCTGCCTGACGCGGAGCTTGGGAACGCTTAGTGACCAAGTGCCGTCTCCGTCCTTGATGCTCCGTGAATTCAACGCGCGGTATCGTCCCGGTAACCTACGCAGTACGTGGTATCATTCCGGAAGCCAGGCAGTTCATGCGCTTCGTGAACGTTAGTATTTTACAAGAATTTTACAACCAGGTTGCTGGCCAGCATTTCCAAGGGAGCGAAAATAGTCCATCTGTTTTCCTATTTTCTTTTCTTCTTGGGGGTTACTAAAAATCTAAGAGTTCTAGAGGGCTCTGAAACGGCAGGCGGCCTGAGACCATCAAAAGTGCCCCAGCAAGTGCAAGGTCATACCTAACCTAAGCTACCAAAAAATCCAGAAACTACGAGGGACAGAAGAGCTCCTGGACTAGGTACAATCACGACACTTGAGGTAGAGGAACGCAGCCGTTGCTGCCATGTTTTGGCCACTTTGAAGGGGAACAAAACGCAAAATGTGCCCAAATAAGGTGCCTCCCTTCCATTTTTTGGGTGCTTTAGACAGTAAAATGTACCCGGGAACCGATGCCTGGAGACACCCCTGTTAATACATATGTAGATGAATCATACTCGTAAATTAGTATGGAGATGCCTTTATCAACCGTTGTCTTTGTTTTATTCGTACAGTGAGTTATAAATTCTTCGGAACAAGGAAGTATAAATATTTGTATCTACGTGCCTCTCGATTCACCATTGACCAACGCTTCCTTGAAAACACTTGAAAGTATGCAGGTGACGTGAATTTCGATCACCATGTCGAACTACGCGGTCTCCAGGAAGTGTGACGTTCTTGCAACATGCCTCCCAAAAACATGTCATGGAGCGGCCCCTGGAAGAGGTAAATTTCTGAAATTCCGTCACATTTGATAAACACATTTAGGAAACGTCAACAGCGTTTCGTGAACCAGCTCCCAAAAGCCTGGGAGTGGCGAGCGAAAAACCGGAGGTGAAGGGGGAGCAGAATCTGTCCCCCCCAGCACGGAATACGGTTAACCATGTCACAGCAGGCTCCTGACCGAAGTTCGCACTGCGCCCATTTGACCCCAGTGGTTAACACGGTCGTGAAGCTTAAAAACGGGTAACTGTGCGTCGTAGGGGAATAGTTTCAAACATGGATGCACCGATATTTCTGCAGTGTAATGTAAAGCACATCGCGCCAATGTAACATCTGCCAAAGTCAATTAAAATTGAACGAGCAGCGGTAAAAATCCGTTTCTAGGCTAGGCGACTTGCAAAAGATGTTTTACTTTGGACAGAGCTTGCTAATGATTGTGTTACAAAGTATGGGCGCCGAATGACCCTGCAGTCGGTGCGCCCCTAAGCCCCAATAACCAACCAACCAACAAAGTAATATCGTCACTCAAAAACAGCAAATTCTGTTGTTTCCGCCACGTCATTTGTACCCCCGGGTGCCGACCGGATTTATCCCGATGTACCTGCGGCCACAGCCAACCGGGGGACAACGGCCCTGGAGGCCGATGGAACATTTCGCGTCGTTTCCCGCCAAGGCTACCAATTGTTGGTGGTTTTTTGGTGGTCTAGACAGCATCCAACACATTCTGCAGTGTTCGTAGAAGGAATAGCCTGGAATATTGAAATTGTACTGGTCAGAATCAAGAAAATGTGTCTCCTGAATGGCGGCAACTAATGGTCTGTTTTTGACGATATACTCTTTGAATTCCGCCCAGTGGCCCACCAATCCATTGGTATTCCACTGGAGCAGAAATTCGGAGGCAGTTCGAGACATCACTGGAGGCTACTGGGGCCGGGGTCGCGCGTCCGGCGGAGACCCCCGCCCCTTCGCAGTCGCGAGCGAGCCCGCGACGTCGGGGGGCCAGAGACTCCCTCAGACTCGCTAGGAGTCGGCTCCGATTTGGAGGACGCAGGGGAGGCCTGCATTGCCCGGCTTGAGGCCGAGACCCCCAGGAATGGACAGGACCCAGGAGAGGAGAGGGACCTCCTCCCCGACCTGGGAGCCGGTGGAGAGGAGTCACTCCCTGACGAGCTCCCGGAGGGCGGGCTCAGAGCCACATTAGGCTGGGCCACTGAGGGGGCCGGGAGTGGGTCCGGCCGGGAGCGGGGACGAGGGCCCCGCGTGGAAGGGGTAGGATCCGCCTCGCGGGTCCTGTCTGCCTGGGAGGGGCCGGGGAGGCGGGTTCCGTGGGCCTCACTAGGCGTCGGCCACTCTTAGGGGGCCGCGGAGGGGGAGGTCTGAGGGACGAAGGCGCCTCTCGACCTTCTCGGCCTCCCTCTGACAGAAGCAGGCCCAAGCTGGGCAGCTGGCGCCCCAAACAGGGTGAGGTCCACCGCAAACGGCGCACAGTCTGGGAGCGTCCTCAGGGCATGCCCGAGTGTCATGGGCAGCCGCACACATGCCGCAGGTGGGTGTTTTTGACCGGCAGGTTTTCTCGATGTGACCGTACCGCTGGCAGTGCCGGCATCGTCTGGGGGCGGGCACAAACGGTCGGATTGCAAGGCGGAGATAGCCAGCGTAGATGTGCTGAGGGAGGCGAGGACCCCAAAAGGCTACCCTGATGGTTGGGGCCAGGCCCCGTCCTCGGGAAGGGGGTCGAGACACCTGGCAGACCCCCTGGGTCTGCCACTCGGCCAAGAGTTCCTCCTCAGATAAGTCCGACATTCAGGGGCATACACGGTGCCCATAGTGGCGTTCAGGGAAGATGCCACTTCCGGGGATACAGCGATCCCCAGAAAGGAGGTCAGGCCCATGATCTTGTGTGTTTGGGCTTGATGTTGTGTCTGGATCAGGATGGATCCAGCCCGCACCACCTTGGCGGTGCGGACCGGGCCCAGAGTAGAGTCGAGTTCCCTCTTGAGGGCGAACGGGTTTTTGGTAAAGCGACCGTCAACGGGTCGCAGGAAAATGAACGCCTCGTCCAGAGGCGGCAGAGACTCGGGAGACAGGCGTGCCACCCGAGGGGCACCACCCGGTCTCGGGGGACCCCCTCTCGGGGGGTCCCGAGAGGACATGTCCGACAACCTGAGATAAGTAGGTGCGGGTCTGTGTGAGAAGTGCTATTTCCTGGGTGATGAGTAGTGGAGTGAAACTGTATGTGGCAACTGCGAGGATGTAAAGGTGGGATAGAGTATTTCTAGTAGAGGGAGAAGGAGCTAGAGAGCGCACCTGGTTCGTTGGACCTCCTCACCACCCCCGAAGGGCCAAGTGAGGAGGCTATGCACCGTTAGGTATCCCCAGTGGCTTAGGATTAGTAAAGAAAAGACTCAGGATAGCAAAGAGGAAAATGGGGACGCCGCTTACGCGACGGCGCGGAGCACGAGGCTCTACACCAGCGGGGGAGGGTGTTACACGCCCTAACAAGGGCAGGGAGGCACCACAATCACGGAAGCGAAGGTGGCGCCTGAAGGGTGGGAGTACCGTAGGGAGGTGGGGAGGGGGGTAGACAAGCACTACAAGAGCGTTGAGCTATCCCCGGGTGGAACAGAGGCTGGGGGAACGGGGAGGAAGCCCTGCACCGCCCTTACAAGGGCAAAGCAGGAGGAGTGAGGGAAGAGGGGAGACCGTGTACCACCCTGATGAGGGCAGTACAAGATGGGAAGAGAAGGGGAAGCTACCAAACGCGTTCTAAAAAGTGCGGTGAGGGAGCTGAGAAGGGGAGGGTGTGGGCGGACGTGAAGCGGGGAAGGTGTTACGCGCCCTAACAAGGGCAGGGAGGCACCACAATCACGGAAGCGAAGGTGGGGCCTGAAGGGTGGGAGTACCGAAAGGATGTGGGAAGGGGGATAGACAAGCACTACAAGTGCGTTGTGCTATCCCCGGGTGGAACAGAGGCTTGGGGAACGGGGAGGAAGCCTTGCACCGCCCTTACAAGGGCAAAGCAGGAGGAGTGAGGGAACAGGGGAAAGCCTGTACCGCCCTAATAAGGGCAGTACAAGATAGGAATGGGAGGGGAAGCTACCACACGCGCTCTAAAAAGTGCGGTGAGGGAGCTGAGGAGACTTCTTCTTCCTCTCTTTTTTCTTCCGTTTCTATACGTCCCATGAAGCAATTCGGAAAGAGGGGCCCGACTGGAGAGCCCATTGCAACTCCATCGACATGGCAGTAGAGTTGATCATCTGGCCCATGGAAAGGCACTTTCTTTGTGAATGGCATAACAATACGTTGCTTACGATAATGGCCGTGTAATTGTTTTTTTTCAGACAGACGGTCTGGACTTCGTGCTGCATTTGAACGGGAGGGAACGTTCCGTGCGTGGGCGCGGCGGCTTCTTGTGCCGCTCATCCCGGCGCACCGCCTCGCTGAAGCGTGGAGCCTGCTGCTGGATCGGGAGGCCCCGGAGGTGAGACGACACAGGACGTTTCCTTGCATAAGGTCGTGTGATTATGGGGAATTTCAAGAGGGATGCCCTGGAGTATGCACAAGAGAGTCAAGATCTGACCTGGTATGACCTTGACCTTGAATGACCTTACTCTTGATAATGTCAAGGTATATCTATTGCATGTCTCTGAAGCCACTATCCAGCATCAGTCTTATGAGAAATCGTCATGAAAGCATTATGTATTCCAGTCCGGCCTTGACAAGACAACTTACGGAAGATCAAAAGACTTCTGAACCTAAGTTTGAACTGTCATGTTCAGAAGCAATTCGATTCCAACGAGAAGGTCAACCTAGAGGTTTTACATCAAGACTTCCTTAAACTTCGAGCTGAGAAGAAATTGGCAGTGAATCCTAACTTCGAGGAAAGACTGTTGAGAGAAAGTACACGGGTGAGGGGCCACACGAAGAGCAGGCTCTTGACAAAAAGAAAGTTAGCTGCAAAACAACGTCGTGAAAATGACGACATCGTCATTCGGCTATGTCTGCCGTTTTCGTATTACTTGACAAAGAAGGATACTTGTTCAAAATCAACCTTCTATTGCTTGACCAAGACAGTTTGAAAGACCAGCGAGAAACCCAACTAATGCCTTGAAAGTCAAAGTGAATCGACTTGTTGACAGCGCTAACGCTGTGATTCGTGGTGTCCACTTTTCAAGAATTAGCGGTGGGCGCCGAATGACCCTGCAATCGGTGCGCCCCTAAGCCCCAATAACCAACCAACCAATCAAGAATTAGCGGTGAATTTCATACCGGCTATACTTACGGTGACGTTAAGATACACGAAGACCGAAATGCACTCCGTCCAGTCATTTCACAAACGTCCTTGCCTACATATAATCTTTCAAAGTAACTAAATGGTTTGATTTCCTCCGGTTACAGTCTGAAATGTCCCAGCGAGTTATTGGATATTTTGAAATTTTGTGAACCCAAAGGCAAACTTGCTTCGTTGGACGTAGAGAGTTTATTTACTGCCCACACAGATACCGATGAAGCGCCCTAAAGTCGTTCCTTAGAAGAGCCTTTAAGACCTGCTCAACGTGGCAACTCTTATCTGAGGAACTGATTCGTATAAAACAGATACTTGTCAGTACTGGCTATTCAAATCAAGTTATTGATGAGGAAATATTGAACTTCATGACGCGAAAAACAATGCAGAGAAGTGACCGCAAATGCAACCAAAGGGACATCAAAATTTACTATAAAAACTAAATGACCTCTGGCTACAGAACAGATGAGCATGTTGTAAAGAACAACATTAATAGTGACATTAGATGCGTAGATCAAGGTGACAAAATTCGTCTGAATATTCATTAGTCACTCAAAAGTTATTACCTTATTTATGAAAAATAACATATCTGCTAAGCGTGACAAATTGAAACGCACCAATATAGTCTACAAACTTCAATGTCAAAACGAAGACTGCAGCATGCGTAACGATGGGACTTCTATTGGTGTAACAACAACAACCTGGTCGCGCCGTAGCACTATGCATCTTCGGGAAAGGGGTGCCTAAAACTCACACCGAAACAGCTCATCACTTAAGACTTCGGCGATACTATCTCGTGGATAGCAATTTTATTGTACAACACTATAGATACCAGAAGGCTGATCGCTTTTGAGATCACGTCTATTAGGGACAAAAAACCAGGATCTAAATCGATAGCAAGATTCTGTGACCGTTTTAAAGCTTTTTGCTTTCATACATTTCCCGTTCATTCTGCTTACCGCCAGTTACAGCTCCTCGCTATTCACACGTTTGTATCGTGTTACATTGTTTTTTGCTAGTGCGTGCTTGCTTGTTCTTATGACATTTTGATTCTGGCGATGGATTATGATATCCGAAACGTTGAACACTAATATATGTCTATAGGCTGATTGACTTACTCTACCTGATCATGTAAAAAAGTCATCGGGAAACTCGAACAATGTTCCAAGAAACTGGTAAAAACGAATTACTCCTCGGTCTGTAAAAAAAAACATGTCTCAATGAAAAGGTTTTTCCAAAGTATACTAATATGTATACATATATAGCATATATATATATATACATATATATACACACACATATATATATATATATATATATATATATATTATGCCATGCCATTTTAATATCTCTCCAGTTTCTTGATAGATGACCAATGTGAATTAGCACTGTGAATATAATTAGACTTGAATCCATAATTTGTGTCGGCGATAAAGATTAAGCTCTAGATTTCGTGCACTTAACCAAACAAAACGAATTCAACGTTCACCTCACCTGTAATACTTCATTTGGTAGCTCACTTCATTCATTTATTCACTCTGTCAGAAAAAGGATGTTTTCTTGCAACAACGAAAATGACGTTTAATGGGCAGCGGGAGTATATTCTTTTGCGGGTGGGCGGAAGACTCTTGTCTTGAAGTTTTTTTCAGTTTTTTCGTGAGTTTGTAGACGAGACGCTGACCTTTCTTCTCTTTGAGCTCCGAGAAAAGCAGAACGTGCTTGTGTCGCACAGCATTCACCCGTGTATCTATGACGACAACCTACATGGAAGGGATTTGGCGATCAAGTTCGAGACCTTTACGTCACTGCTGGAACGGTTTCTATCAGCTGGGGCTGCACATTAGCAGTGCCTGCGTAGCGTCTTAGCTTCAGACCGGTGCAGAATTCGGCTCACCTCGTCTGCGTGCGCATTCTGCGCACAGATTTATGCAAGCCACTACACTGTTCCTGGGGTGGCTGTCAAAGTTCGATTCAAACTAACATTCAAACTGACCCTCTTACAGGCGTCTACGTCTATGCAGACGCTGTCACACGGTTTCTGTGTTTGTGTGTAAACTGCCTTTTGGTCGTTTCTGTCGATGATGTTTTTCTGACGCAATATAAGTATCGTTTTTGTTTCTGTTTTTGTTTTTGTTTTGTTTTTTTGTTTTCATATGGCCACATCCTGGTGTGAAGTTAAAGCTACGGTAACGCTGCTTGAGTAAAACTTCGAGCTGCTGATCTTTAAACGCAGAAACATGGTGCACCTTGGTTGTTAGTTTTATTCAAATGTATACATATTCTGCCCCAAATGTGAATAAGATTTGTATTATGGCACAAGGGAGTGCAATCTGGAAATGCTGCACCCAGCAGAGATGCAAGTGTAGGGTGTGATACCTGGTGAAGGTGCTAGCTTACAACCAATATGGGCGTGAAGCAGAGGTTTACACGGCTGTATTTTCCTTAGCCGCCCCACTCCACAGCCATAGCACGCTAACCACAGCCAGCCGCAGCCTTACCCACAGGTCCAACAACCAGCAGTTGGCCAGCCGTATAATTTTTTTCAAAATGTCATTTAAAAAACCTTTTTTTTAGGGTAAGGTGATGCTTGAATATCAAGTATGCGAAAGAGCAACACAGCTGCAGCACCACAAAGCCTACCAAATAGCTGCATCGTACCAATCTAGCTGTCTAGTTGTCTGTCTGTTTGCAGCCGACGGCGACGATGCGGGTTCGACTGCCGACCAACTCCCAGCATTGCGTCTGGTTTGAAACCTCACAAGAGTGCACGAAAACTGACTTTCAGTTGAGCATATCAAAGAATATGCTTTTGGAATTATGTGGATTCTTTGTTTGCCTACGCGCGTTTTATTGCACGATTGGGTACAAAAGTGTGAAAACGACACTCATCACAGCCGCATCAAAGGCGTTCGCCACGCTAGCAAGTACATCAAACACAAATACTTACGTAACAACCACTTCCATCGGACAGGCCTGTTTTACTGGAGTGACGTCTGTGGTGTGGTGCGGTGCGGCGGCATGAACTGCCACGCTGGCTATTATCCCGGCATTCTGGAACAGTTTCTGCACCTGCTCCAGAGACAAGTTCTTGGTCTCTAGTAGACAGAAGGTGGCGTACGCCACCTGGCACAGGCTTACCGCCGTGTGGACGAAAAACGCTCCGCCGAGACCAATGGTGCCCGTGATCAGGGGGTACAGCCTCACGAGGGCAAACATGTTTAGGTTGAAAACTGAAAGGACAACGTTGGTTCCAATAGCGCGTGTGCTATTGGGCAGCAGCTCGGTAGCGCAGCTGAACGAAATCAGCGTGATGATGCAGGCGAACGCGAATTGCGTCACGGCCGCTCCGGCTAGCGCCATCCAGCCGAGCCGAGCCTGCCACTGGTCAGAGAGGAAGAAGTAGGCGGCGATTGTGGCGCAGCCGAGCGCCGACAGCGCGCCGCCAAGCCGCAGCATCGGCAGCCGGCCGTGCCGCTCCACCACCAGGCCGGCCGGCCCGGTGAAGACCAGAGCCACCAGAGGCGGCAGCATGGCGCTCTGGTAGGCGCTCAGCGGTAGCTTCACCGGCGACAGAATCAGCGACGTGATCGAGACGAGACTTAGGCCGCCGCTCCAGGCGAACAGCACCATCTGGCCGGCGGCCAGCAGCAGCGGCCGCAGCGTCTGCTTCTGCTGCAGCAGCTCCCACAGATGTTGCCTGCCGGTGTCGTTGTGCTTCGCGTGTTGAAGCGACTCCTGGATACTGCGAACCTCTGCCTCGCCGTCAAACTCCTTGCCATGGAAGAAGCGGATGGCGTGCAGGGCTTCTTCCTCTGAGTGGCCGTGCGCCAGTAGCCACTTGGCCGAGTTCGGCAGGAAGAGCAGGCCGCAGACGCAGACCGCCGCCGGACCGAAGCCGACCACAATGAAGAGAGTCTGCCACCGCATCAGGGGGGCGACGGCCAGACCGAGAAGCATTCCCAAGTAAAGCAGCGCGGTCAACAGCGCCGTGAAGAGCGCGCGCCGGTTTGGCGGCACAATCTCCGAGACGTATCCGCGGGCGCTTCCCTCGGACATGCCGATCGCAACGGTCATTAGAATCCGACCCAGCAGCACCCACACAAAGTGGCCGCCGAGGCCCACCATCAGTGAGGCTAGCGCGTATGCCGGCATGGTCAGCATCAGCAGTCGCTTCGCGCCCAACACGGACGCGAGAGGCATGGCTAGCAGGCTTCCCACCAGTAGGCCCAGTGGGCCAACCGCGATCGTCCAGTTGAGCTGGTCGTCGTTCATGAAGCGGTCGGCCTGCTCCGGCACCTGGATCAGGGTGACGCTGTTCAGACTGAAGATGAGACCTTTCGATGCTATTACCTGTCCGACGAACACGGCAGCCAAAACCTGCAAACAAGACAGAATTACGGATGGTTTGGTCTCCCGAATCTAAAGGCATTGGTTTTTCGGTTAACACTGACGGCACGTCTTTTCGGCACCTGAACGACGACAAAAGTCGGCTATCCGGGGGGTGCTCAGAATGGCATCTGGCAAGTTAATAAATCGACATCAGTTTTGCCCTGATTGGAGAATTATTTTAATGCAAATTATCGTAGTGGCGAAAGCAATGGCGGTTGTGCGTACGCACTGATGTCACTACTCTTTGTGACACGAAGCTGAGAGCTGTGCTACTGTGGAAAGCTCTGAGCTACAATAGCGGTTGAACAAAAATGAAGAAAAAAGGTCTACGGGAAAGCAGTACGCTTGGGATAGTTGTCTCAGCGATAGGGCTTGCAAGCTAATGCAGTGCAAATTAAAATGTCAAATATAAATCTGGTCGCTCACTTTCATTTTTTTTTATGCTAGTTACAGTAAGACTAACTCGGCCTTCGGCCTCGCTGATCATAAATAGCAGCAGACCATTTGGGTTTTAGGAGGCACCTGCCCAGAATGCCCTAATCTCAGTTTTTTCCACTGCCAACTCTGATTTAAACAATGCCGGACAACGATGGCCTCTGTAGACCCGTGAGGCCTGTGCCAATGCATACCACTTGCCTTTGATGGACAATGGGGATGAAACATGCGCCTTTATACGTTTCGAGCCGTGACTGAGCAGGCTGCACTTGCGAGTTTTTTGCAGGTAAGGTTTTTATGTGATCCTTTGTTTTTTTTTGCGATCCTCAAGGCACGTCCACCAGTGAAATGCCAGAATGATTTCCGGCATTTCATTGGTGGGCGTGCCTTGCACGTGACGCCAGCACCACGCGTCTGTTTAAAATGGTGCGCTGGCGTTGTGAGTTTGAGATGACAGGACGTGAGGCGATTGTCCCAGAAGTGGGGCGCTGGAAGGTCGCTTGGTGATGCTGGGTTCATTAGTACTGATCTGGGTAAAATCTAAAGTACTACTATTCACGGTGAATTTCTTCACCTGCAAAATGGTCCGCCATTTTTCCTTCACTCTGTGTCACTCTGCCACCGAAACACCACAGCACTGCCCTTAGAAAATGTTACTTCCCAGCGAGATCCTGGCATAGTCCTGTGGGCAGTTTGATGAACTGCTCTGTTAGAATGTAATCGAAGCTCGCAGGTCAGTCGTAGAGGAAGATTGGAATAAACTACGACTCACAGTGCGAAACGGGGACTAAGGGAAACGGATCCGGAGGTAAGCCGGCCAACCGAAGGCCGGTTGCTTTCGACAGTCATATAGACTGTAAATGAATGCATGGTGAACACTGTCGAAGCATATCGTATAAACGGTCTGCACGGGGGAAAATACAGTCCAATAAGATGATGGTCATATGCTGGTCACAATACGGACGGAAAATTTTAACTTCTATGAATGTTTATCACAGTTACCTGCTTCACGGTTCCAAGCATGATGAGTACTTCCGGGGCAGCTCAGATGACCGCCAGCTCACCCGAATGCACCAGCGCTACGCACTGAAGACAGGTGTGAGAGTGGGAGAGCTCGCTCAAACGGATTGACGACCGCGCTCTTCCCTCCACTCGTTCTTGGCTTTTCATTGGTGCTCAGAGGAGGCACGTTAAATTTGCGGAGTCGCCTCACAGCAGACTGCAATCCTGTCGGACCTGTTGTCGCTAAGTGCGTGCGGATTAACTGGGTTCACTTACCTCAGTGTTTCAGGAATAGGCCTTAGTATGTCAGTCTAAACGGGAATCGAGCCTTGTGATCCCTTTAACCTTCACTCACCGCAGTGAAGGTTTGAGGTTTGGTTTGACGGGGGGGGGGGGTTGGTTGTCGAAGGCCTGTCAGGTTGCTGAACAGAACTCAAAAATAACAGAGAAAAGATAAAAGCGTCAAATTTTCGGTAGTTATTGGCACAGCATTTTACACATGATAACAAAATTTAAAATCAGGTCATGTCAGGACACTGATATGTTAGACCTCGAAGCAAACCATGCCAAAAAGGTATAGCGCGCGCCAGTGATTGCCCCCCAGAAAAGAAGCGGAAAGCGTTTGGATCCCCCAACCACATTTATTGCAGTTTTACAATTTTTTAGTACATTTTTCGATGGAGAAGTAGGCCAGACGTCAAGCCTCAGTGGCTTGATGTCAGGTCCATTAGTCACACTATCGTATATACCATACAGTGGGTATGAAATGCATTTGTCATTTACTTCTAGCCATACCTGACAGATGCACTTACCAGTTTAGAATCCCGAAAGCTCTGACCTGAGATAGTCGTATGTCACCTAGCATGACCTGGCATCATTTGAAATGTGTCATATCCCTTGGAATGTCGAAAAATCTTATCAAACGTTTGAAGGCAATGTATGCGGTCGGTTTCACATGTCCACTTTTATTTGTCTGTAAAATGCAGTTATTTATTTGGCCTTGGCTAACATTTCGTGATTCTATTGACGGGGAAGATATCCTTGTTTCATTATCTTCAAGCAGTTTTATGAGCTCAAATATGTTTCAGTACTCTGTTTTACACTGAGGATCCGTGCTTTTACGGACAAACCTGACCTATTTTATTCGGCGTCGGTCGTTGACCTGACATGACCTTTGTATCCTTAACTTCGTATGTCACAAACACTGTAGTAACGTGATTATCGTAGCTACCAAAAAGGGTTAAATATTCTCACAACGATTGTGGCGATCAAGTGGCACTAATCTGGCATTCGTATCTCAACCTACACGAGATCTGCCTTCTATAAGGTCTGGCCTTAAATGACCTGTTAACATCTTAAATGGCCGTCATGCATTTTTTCAGATTTATGTTAGGTGTGCATTAACCTAAAATTTGGTGAGCTTTCTGTTGCTGTGTATCCCATCTCCGTAGCTCTTAGTTCTCGAGACCAGAAGGGAGGGTGAGGAAGATTCCTTGTAAGAGGTGGACGATTTGGATGCCCAAGTGTGCGCAAGTCGGCGCGTCAGATTTATGATGGTTCTTTACCCTGGCCGGACTTAGTATGCCGCCCGCCTCCTCCTAAATGTTTTTTAACTCCGCGAAATCGATTTATAGTTCCCAAGTATTAAATTTCACCTGACCAAGACCAACGGTTGACCTGACGGGGTCGACTCGGGTACTGTTGGATTTCCTGGGCAAATAGCTATCGATTGCTTTTTGTTCCGGGGCGTTAGCTCAATTAGGGGACCAAATGGCGAGGGTGTGCCTTCCCCCGTCGTCGGTGCGAATGAAAATCCCTCCCGCCCGGCAAGGGTTAATTTATCCTAGCATGTCTGTCAGCGGCTGATAACGAGCACGGTTCGCGATGCCCTCAATAAACGTCGTCATCGCTTGCAATGTCCATACTTCGCAACGTCCATAGTTCCTAACGTTCGAGGGTCACAGTGCCCATGGTTTACGATGCCCGTAATGACAAGATGCATCAAGTCCTAAACCCGTTGGGCGATGGGTGCAGTTCCAGATACGTTTCGAGACCACTGGGTTCAGGTCCCGAAACGGACACCTGTGCCTGGCCTGAGACCGCAAGGGTTCGCCCGCCACTGGAGCGACCGTGTCGTGAACTTGCACGAAACACTGAAAAACTTCAAACACTACCTGGTTCGGTGCCTCGGTCAACATTGTTCCATATTTGGGAACAGTGGGAGGCAGGGCTCGTGTCCGGCACCAAGCTCGGCTTGGCGTGGACCCGGATCCCAGCGACACTCACTTTAATGCGTACAGCCTAAGTTTGCATAAAAACGTCTGAGTACTCATACATAAATGATTTAAGTTTGCCGCAAATCCGCTTTCATCTGTAATCTGCGGTGCACCGTTACTCCTAACCCGCCCCCACGCGCTGCTGCAAAGAATCGGTACGCAGAACACACGTTGCGTAGCTTCTTCGTAATAAAAGACGAGTAATTTCCAGTTCCCTGTAAATGGATGTTATCAGGGTTTTTTTACCACGCAGTTAATAGTATAACCTTTTTCGCCCATTACCGTTCCTGCATCAACGCAGTTTTACCAATCTGTACACGGTTTTGCGTTTTAAGCAGCAACTTCAGCTCACAGGAGTTTACTGAGACTGATGTTTGCATGTGATTAAAGAAATGTATGGTACCAGAAAGTGAACGAGCATTTAAACAGGAACCTGGTAACCGTCAATGGTATGAATGCAGGCGCCCGCTCACACTGTCAGAGAAAGTCCATTTGTCGAAGAAGCTTTCTGATCCTACGCAGCAGAGATAGTAAATCCCGTGGACCTCCAAGCGCCTGCGGTGAGGCTTAATCACGTCAGCAGTTTTTGGGCTGAAAATGTACTCATTCTTGAATGGAATTTTAATGACTATAGAGGCTATAGTGAAAATGTAGTGGTTGGGAAGGCCGGAGGACCAACATACAATGGCGTTGGTCGCAGTGACTTCAGTTAACCCACGCCAGTATTCGCTGCTTGGCCACCTTTGGTAAAATCCGGCAGGGGGGGGGGGACGCCCACCAGCCATTTCCAAATCTGACGTGATAGAACTACAAAACAAAAAAAAAATGAGCGTGTAACTTCCTCTTATAGCTACATGATGTCATCAAGTTTGACCCTCTTAGATAAGAACACGACGTTACGGCCAACCTCGAAGGAGGTCAAGCCAGCGGATTCTTGCTGATGCGCGATTTATCGCTGTTACAAGTTTAACTTTAACTGTAAATGCTGAATCATGAATCGCAGTTTGTGGCCCGAAAAGGACTTAGCAGCTTTACAGACTCCCTCTCCATTCTGAGTTGTTTACAAGGCAGGCTACTATGTCTGGGACAAAAACATGAAAATCGTTAACGGAGGTTTCTGGCTCATGACCTAACATGACCTGTAATGGCCTGGATACATTTTCTTTTTATCTGCCACGCATAACGTGGCAGATGACCAGGGATGTTCGAAACACAATACTCCGCTACCCAAAGAATCTGACCTTTTTCCGAGGCAGTAAGTCATAAACATGCAAACATATGACGTCATGGCACTCTGTGCTGTGAAAAGGAAGAAAAACAAAGTAAACGATATTCTCCAACGATAAAAGCCACATTAGTCTGTAGGAGGGAACCTAGCCTCTGCAAAGAACATGTCGACTGTACTGGTTCCCTGAGCAATACATTAAGGCTTAGTGAGAACTAAAAGAAAGTACCTATTACCTGCCTCCCTAAGTAGAAAGGACCTACTGATCATGGATTGGGGCACTGTTGAGTCAAATTTCAGCAGAGACCGACCGCCGAAACAGGTCCACCAAAATTGGGCTTGTTTTCCGGTGCTGGCAGGTTGGTGCCCGTCAGTTTCATCTTATGCACTATGCATTTTGAGCCATTTGAAGCATTTAAACTTCGCTATTCGTGATCGGCTTCTGGAGAATATATTTTATAAACTCATACCATAAGGGACCGGTTGAATTCAGCACCGCCTGGGGTATCCTGTAATTGGTAACCGCCTGGGTGAGGGCTGAAGCCGACCCGCACGTCTCAGGAAAAGTCAGATTCTCACTACTCTAACAGTAATCGAGGGGCGTGCCTTTCTCACCTCGGAGTTGGAAGCTTGACCGATGAAGTTTTGCTATGGCGTCACAAGTCGAACAATACCAATTCATGGCAGAAAATGGACGACGCTTTTAATAAGATTTAGCATTGTATTAGTTACGTCACAGCTTTGAACTTGATATGAAACGAAGCAGCATGGCCTGGGACGCCAGTTACAACGCCATAAGACGAGAAAGATATCCTAGAGTAGCCCGGGAGGATTTTGCAGCTTTTGGTCTTGTGGTTACGGCACGATGTGTGGCGCAGGGACGTATCTAAGGGGGGCCATGGTGGCCATTCCCCCCATGAGCGAGCGGTCTGCTCTAGATATTTAACGATTTCGCAGGAATACGGAAAAGTGATGACATGCTGCAAAAGCAAACACTGTTTTTCCTGTGTGTCAAATATCAGGTCAAATTGTTGTTTAAACCTACAAATCTCGTCATATGCCAGCGGCATAGACAAAATCCGACATTTGCGCCCCCCCCCCCCAAGAAAATTACGCGCCTGGTGTGGCGTGATGGCTAGACGATGTCACTGTTGTACTCCTGGTTTCCTACTCAGGGTCGGCTCTCTTGGCTCTGTCCTCTTACTGTTTCATCGAACGGCGGCTTGCATATTGCCCGACATGATCCTTCCGTCTCGTAGTGCTGATAGTCTGAGGAAAAGAAGCAGCACGGAGCCGGCGCCATCCGGACGCATTGGCGAGCGGCCATTCGGGCGTTGCAAAGTTCGGTGGGATATCCGGACGAATAGTCGAAACGTCTTTGTGCCGAATCCAATTAGAAGAACGCTGCGCTGCCGAATGCCATTTCATCGACGGTGCAGAGTCGAATCCCATCGCTGTTTTCGCGTCTTTCTCCACAACTATTGCATCACCAGCTGACATCTCGCCAGATGCCGTCAGCAGAGCTGCAACAGCGGCTCCGACCCAAGATACAATGGCTGGCGATCCCGGGTGGGGATCCGGCCTCTCTCCCCAGTATTCAGGGATTGTAAGAATAGGTCTATGACAATGCCTCGAAAAACGGTCTGAAATCCTACGTGGACTCCCGAATAATTTTCGGGAATCTTCAGCCATACAAGATACCTATATACAAAAGGTACGCCAGAGTTTTCCCTTATAGCCTAATTGACGTCGCCCTGTTTGATAGTAATAAACGTATCATTTAAAGCGCTGAAGATACGATTTCGAAGCATTAAATTTAAGCAGCACGTTGTGTGTTGTTTGTTGTTACTTTAGTCTCACGCAAGGCCCAAAAGCAGCTTTATCTGTGTCTTATGTGTCGTCGATATTAATCGTCGATATAGGAAGCCGGTTATTTCATGTTGTTTCGTACTGGTACGTGTTCTGAAAGCAGGTGGTCATTTGATGACTGAAATACCTATGCACATTTGGTTACTGGTTACCCCCAGGGAAGCTGGGTACCGACATGTTCTTGCCTATTGTGAGACATTATGTCGTTAATGTTCCTTGGAGGGTGGCCAGATTTGGTTAGGTTATGTATTGTTAAGTTGCATTTGTTACTTTATTTTACAGCTTGTTACCTTAGGTTAGTTTAGGTTAGGCTGGGTTAGGTTAGGCTAGGTTACGAGTGAATTGTTTTTTAGAACAGGACATCATGTGAAAGAAGCACTTTTTTAGGCATACTTTCATATTACTGTAACATTGTTTGCACTTAAAATCAAGACATATACATAACAAATGGTCCTAATACTGTTAATTTATAATAACATTATCAAACTGGCAATCTAAATTTTCAGGTCATGGCTTATCGTGCAATGCCTGCCTACAAGAATGGCGCTAGGCAATGGTAGCAAACATTTAGGATCAATGCGGTGTCACCGCTTCCCCAAGGAGATTCTGCTGCGAAGGCCTGTTGGCAAGCCATAAAGCATCAAGGTGATATAAACAAGATCAAAGAACTAAGAGTCTCTGCGTGCCACTTCACGGATTCTGATCATGAGCGGGACATGAAAGCCAAACACCTCAGTCCTGGCATCTCCTGACGACGCAATTATCTTAAAACGTGTGGTGTTCCGTCTATATTATATTACATACAGTTATCTTTCCTGGTTTGTCTAATTCGCTGCCGAGTAATCCTTCATTTTCTACGCATAATCCTCATGTCATCCACGAATCATCCTTTCCCACCTAACGGGGTTCAACCAGGTTGGATTGGCTACCGGCCAGGCTTTGCTGGTCTAGATGGCCAAATGATGTTACATTTTTAAAAGCAACATAACATACTTTACATGCGTTATTTGTGTACACCATTGTTGCTTGCCACTGATTATTGTCCATAGTTACCGAAGTCAACTTTCTTTTACCTAAATCATTGTCTTCTTTCTTTTAGTCTTCCCAATCCCTGACACACAACAAATTGCCCCCATTTGGGTCTTCTGAGCTAAACATGCATATTTTTGGGTTACGCAACACCGCTAATTCGGGTTGGTGGAGCAAAAAAGGTTTCCTGGACGCACAATGACATACAGTTTAAGACGCGCAGTGGAAGAGGGGACTTTTTGTACCCCCCACCTGCTTTTCTTGAATATGTCGAGAACGGACAAGAGCTGGTTGCTGCTGCTTTGTGACATTTCTGGCAACTGAATAACTCGTCGAATGACGCAGAAAAATTGGAAATCGGCCGGAAATTTTTGAAGTTTCAAGCATTCGGAGTCAGGCAGACATAAGGAAAACGACGGTTGTCGTTGACAAATGGGAACTTTGTGAAAGAACCAGAGTTCTTCCTAAGATTACCATTTGAACACAATCACGCGACGTCGTTTGGGCACAAATGATGGACGTACCAAGACCAAAGTCAGGGTCAAGATGGGTCAAGGTCATCAAACGCCGGGGTCAAACAGCTTGTAACCTGATCCAGATTTGCTTTGCGACATGTCGGTTTGTATGAAATATGCATTGAAAAACCCTAATAAAAACACGTGTGCGTATACTGATACGCTTATATCTACTAGGGTCAGTGAAGATCAAAGTCATTAAAGGTCAAGGTCAAATATCTTGTGATCTGGCCCAGATTTGTTTCGCAAAATGTCGGTCTGTATGAAATATGCATTCAAAGACCCTAATAATAACACGTGTGCGCACATGGATACGCTTACATATATACCAGGACCATTTCAGGTCAAGGTCATGAAAGGGCAATGGAACTATTTTGTGATGTAGTCCAGATTTGCTTTGCAATATGTCGATTTGTATGAAATATGCATTCAAAGACCCTACTAAAAACACGTCTAGCATGCTGATGCACGTATATACATATATACATGTACATATATGAGTAAATATAAGCCCTGAAAGTGACAAAATGTATCGATGTTGGCTGCCTGATGTTGGCTTAACTGAAAATACGCCAAAAGATACATGTTGCGTCCTTATTTACGTTCAAGCTGCCCCATGTTGCTCGAAATCTGATCTGCAAAGACGAAAAATGACGCCATAGGCCAATGACCTGACATGACCTCGACCCGAAATCCTCAGTGAAGACGTCAAATGGATGGAAGTTGTCGTATTCCACGTTTTAACGGTCAGACAAACACCCTTTTCCCGTTTCGTTCCGAAAGTTTTAGAAAATAGCCTGTACGGGCCGAGAAAGTGTCAAAAGTTGCCCATTTCCACCCCATTTGGCGTTAAAGATACTAATCCAGGGCCATGAAAATTGCACACAATGTAAATCGCCATAGTCACACCCTATCCACAAAATTTCAGGTCTCTGGCTTTTTCCGTTGCCGACATCGGAGGGGATCACTTTTTGATCCTCCTTCCAGTGCGCGTTAGCGCGAAACACCCTTCCACTGTGCGTGTGAAGCTCCACAGAGCGTGAATGGATCAACCGAACCTAATGTAGAATTGTGTCTCAGCTGAACGCCTTTAGGCTTGACTCCTTTCTGCCAGACTGGTTCATTTGAATGCATTAGCTCCAAATGCATTAGCATAAAACACAAGTCACTCGAACACGTCTTTCAACGACTCATCTTGCGTCACACTATTGTCAGATGGTCGCACACCAGTAGGATTTTCTTCTCTTTCAAAAAGCTGTCCAGCTGAGGAAGAAATTGAGAACACGTGCTCGCATCAAAAAACAGGCGGCCATCTTGCATATGTGGTGTGGCGGCAGTTCCGAGTGAGCGACGCGGGTGCCGGATTTTGTGCGCATGGCGACTGGAGCAGCAGTGCAGTGAGGTGATTTTTGTCTTCTGGTGATTAAATTTGAGCACTGGTACTTCGGTGTCGTGGAGGTTGAGTCCAGACAGGTGAATGGATCACGAGGCCTGTCATGAAACTGGCGCTGGATTTTGTGCCAATGGCGACTGGAGCAGCAGTGACAGTGACTTTGCCCTGAGTTGAAGAAATTTGCACTTGGTATTTTGGTGCCATGGGATTGAGTCCTGACAGGTGCATGGTGCATACACAAAATCTGCCACGAAATTAGGCTTGAGGGACGAAGCATTCCATTTGGCAGACATGGCAACTACTACGTCATTGTTGGATCATTCAGACAGGAGGTATAGATGGTGCCCCATGGAAAGAAAAACCCTTAAAGTTGGAGTAAAGTTCCACTTGTACTTGCTAGCCAAATTTGCAAATGATCCTAAGCCAGGGCCTATTTTAAGGGAAAATGACTGCGGGGGCAATTCTGCGAACGAGACGCATTGGTTGAGACCACCCCCCGCATTTGCGTTCTCCTTATTGAATTTTGTCCACTTCATATATATATATTCCTAAGGAAAGGACACACACACACACACACACACATATATATATATATATATATATATATATATATATAGATGCTTTCCTAAGGCGAATTACGATGAACACTTCCACAGCGCTCTGTCATTAACTGATATGTCTTTTGGGGGAAACCATGTGTGCAAAATATGGCTTGGTCCAGCACTCTTAAGCACTTTCACACGAAGACTGTATGTCGTTTGTGCTGGATTTTATTTTATTTCGATGAAATTCGCGCTGGCTTTTGTGCATTCCGAGCCCATTAAATTCAAAGGACACGATTTCATTTATCCCCAGCAAGAACTTATTCTCCCTGGACTTGTGATCCCTGGGAGATTCGCTCAGGGATGTCTGAAATGCCCCCAAACGTGTTTTGTGCTTGAGTTTTTTAAAAGAAGCGCACGATATGCATAAAATGCACATCATAGTACTCCTTTTGACACACTGGATCGAAAGACACTTCGCATTCTGTCTCAGGTCATTGGTCACTGGCCCTGTCGGCAGTAGTGTGGCTTAGGTGGGAATGATACTTCAGTCCTCTTAGTGGCCTCGGGGTTCTGGCGACGATGCTATTCGACGACTTGCAGCAGGTACTGCTTTTGCCTTTCATCCTTCGTCATTACCTTGTTGTATACTTGGATAAGAGCCACAGCTCGTTCGGCGAAGTCGCTAACTACCGCGATCCCGCACAGGACTTCCTTAGCGTTCGTGAAGCCATGTGCTGTCTCCTAATCAGCGGGATCTGCGGCAAGGAAGTCCATGTTGATGCCGTAGGTTTTCAGGTTGCCCATCGACTTAGCGGTAATGAAGTCGACGATGATCTTCCTGGGACGAGAACCTCCTTTTCTGCGAGATCCACCTGCGCTCGCTGGGAGGACTCTCCGATCCCTGTTCCTGGAGTGCCGCGATCATCCTCGTCTTCATCTCACACGGCACGCCCTCGTCGAAGAACGACACACCAGCCAGTTCTTCGCTGGGGCACCATAATAGGTGATTGTTATAATAAATCATATGTCGACTATAATGTCATAATAGATAATAGGTGATCGGCAAACTCCTTGGAGATCCCCTTCGAAATTTCAGCATTCACATCAGGCTTGGCAGAACGGCCAGGTCGCGCAAGGAAGCGCTGACCGCCGATGAAGAACAGAACCATGCACTGACGTACAAAACAACCATGAAAGAGACGAAGCGCTTGAGTGCTCCCAATTCACTGAGAGTCACGGAGAACTGATGGCAAAGCCAGAAGATCTTGATCCCGCAGATTATGCGCCCCATCCATCTGGCGCGATGGAACCATCTATCTGGCACGTTGGAGAGCACCCGGCTGGGGAACTTGATTCGCCGTGGAGGCTCTTGACCAAAGGGCATAATCGAGACCTCAAAGAACCAACGATGATCATCGCTAGGCTGGATTTCGGCGAGCTTCTCACGGCAGAAGGCGACGAAACGATCATTGGAAGAGAAAAACTCATACAACATAGTCTCGGCCAATGCTGGCTCCAGGTCTTCATACACCATAGGTTCAAACTTGTTCCAATCAATGAGTCCCCATCTCTTCTTGAAGCTCTTGAACAAGGAGATTGCGGTCCCGAGGACGGACCGAAGCGCGTGGAGAAAGCCGCCTCTGCCTCCAGTTCGACGATATGATGACGACAAGCAAAGTGAAAAGGCCGTCACTCAAGCTTCTGCTGAAGAAGCGTGTTTGCTCCCACAACTTGTCCAGTATTGCTGGAGGTGGTGTCGAAGCTCATGCCGACGACGTTGTCCGAAACCTCCCAGTCTTCCAGACAAAGCGCGACAACGTCGGCTGGCGTTGCTCCGGCTCTACTTGCAACTTCCAAACACCGAAGAGCTTGGCGGCACTTCTTGGACCGGTTACAATGACAGAGTCGATCCACCTTTTCCTTTCCATCGTCAGTAACAGTTTGCCGTCCCAGTGGACCACCAGGTTGGGTGACGCGGAGAAAGAATGCTAGATTTCGTCCGCAATGGCTTTCCTCTGCGATCTACGTGCGCGCCTGCCCGAGCTTCTGTGATCGCCAGTTCAGAGGAGTCGTGGCCGAGGACCGAAGCCGTCGCCGATAGGAAATGAATTCCAGAGCGATCATTGAGCTTGGTCCGATCGAGGGCTGCTGCCTGACCAGGAGTGGCGATGTTCTTGGCTCTCCTGCAGGGCCGCTTCGAAGGCATGGCCAAGGGCTGCGGGTCATCCTGATCTGTCAATTATGTGTTATCGGTAGGCGAGTATTCCAGCTGGGCAGTTGCCTCATGCTCGGTCTGCTGTTTAATCTAACAGCGGGCCCTTTAAAGCTTCGGCCTACTGTTGTCGTTGAAGAGCTCGCTCCTCCTTCTCAGAAGGGAACTTATCGAATACCACCATGACGCCTCGGCGACCTGGATCCCTTTGGGCCTAGAGAATGTCTTTATCCTCTTGGTTTTGATGATCTTAATGGTGCCGACAAGGGCAAGGTCAAAAACATTGTTAAGGTTGTCCCTAAATCCATTCTTCTTGTCAATTTCCGGGCTGAACCTCCAGAATTTGCCTTTGGTACTGGTCAAGCTTCCTGTTGAGCTTCTTTATCACGTTCCGCTCCGGTGCAGTGAGAATACGGGCTTTGTTCCACACCTTCATCATTTCGCGGACGATCTGTGTTTTGACCTACCTCTGGGTAAGCTTATCCACACGGTGGGACTGAAAATATTGCTGCAGCACTTCTCCTCGCGAAGGCAGTTCTGAGCACCGGTCAACCAAAATTCGGCTTTTTTCTCGTGGTGCAGCCATAGTGGCACAGACTTCCGTTATAAAAGGTACTTTCTGCATTGACGCAGGTGGTCCTTAAATATCCTGACGTCTAAAAACGCGCGGGAAATTGCCAGACCGGCACCGTGGGTTGCCGTGGCATGGCAAGGCGTGGTGCTTCAAATATATAAGTCACAGTCTGCAAACGATGGGCAGAATATTGGCAAGATGTTGCGGCAGCTTCGATTCTTCCCTAAATGAGACAGTAGGTTGCCTGTCCGGGATAGTTTCTGTTAATCTAATCTATCCCCAAAATACATTTTCTCACCGAATTTTGGCCATATGTTTTTCAACACTGCGCAGAAGTGTAAAAGCTGTCCTAACACAGGCAGAACAAACTTCTCCATTTTCAGGTTATCGGCCCCAAAATAAAAAAGTCACCTCAGATTGAAATATTCGCCTTAGGCCCGCCTCAGTGAGATATCATCAATATTCGTCATTATATGCAGTCTGGGCCATGCCATGTTCGTTAAGCAAATGAAGCATTCTCATGGGATGCTTAAACCCATGCACTAGGAGCAGCAAGATTGACGGTTTTAATATATGACTGATTAATTTTCTGTTTTCCTCGCGTAAAACTCGGGTTTAACCGCCTAGTTCAATGAAGTTCTACCAATCAGGTACTGGGATTTTAGCAGGGTTTTCGGATCAGGATCTTTGGTGATGACTACAGCACTGCTGGATTGTTACCGCATTCATATAAACCTTATCTCACCATAGCGAAACGGCCCTGCGCACCAGCTCGCCGTTCAGTTTTCTTGCGCTTGAACACGTCAAAGATGGTTATCATCATTTTTAACGTGCTTACGATGCAATGAAGCGCCTTGGCCGCCCACCAGACAATCGCGGCATCGGGTGCCGGCGTACTAATTACGAAACACGCTCACCAGCGGTCACTAGGTGTGCCTGCAATACGTATTATGAAGTGATGCTTCTAAGTGTGCTCCCACATTACTCAGTGATTCAACACATCCTTCGTTGATAAGATGCTGCTTTGCGAGCGCAGCGCTTTATGGAATACCTTCCTGGGTACGCTATTACACCTGGCTTTTTTTTCCTTGCATGGGCAAAGGATCTTGACTGGGGGGGCAAAGTGCCCGACTGGGGGGGCATTTGCCCCCCCAGTTAACATGTTAAAATAGGCCCTGTCCTAAGCTGATACGGAACGGTCGGGCAGGTGTCACCCGCGACAGTGGTGCCTCGGACGGCGACTGGTGAAAACATGAAACGGTCCGCTCGCTAGTGCATTCAACACGCACCATTGATGGCTAAAGAAAGGAATAGAACGACCACAAGTTGTCTCGGGCGACCGAGGAAGGGGACCGGACCAACGTCCGTAAGTCGTATGGGAAGTTCGTATGGGAAGAGGTTTGTAGCCAAAGGTTCGTAAACAAAGTTCGTATCGGGAAACGTTTGTATCAGACAAGATTCGGATCGGAAAAGATTGGTTTCGGGTTTGGGCCGAAGTTGCGTTATAGCATGCTAGAGGCCGTAGGCCGATAAAGGGCGCAATCGGACTTGGCTCGGTCCAGGAAAGAGGTTAGGTTAGGCTAAGCTAGTTTAGACTAAGCTATTATTTTAGGTGCGTTCCTTCTCCGATGGCAACCTTTTCCGATACGAACCTTAAATTTATGGGCCTCTAGTTAACCTTTCTAGTAACAAACCTTTTCTCTTAGGAACCATTTTCGTACAAACCTGTTGCAGTACGGACCTAGCCCGGTGCACGGTTTCTATTCAAATATAACCTAATACCGCGCTTCGAGCGATCTAACCTCTTTGTTAGACAGAACCAATCGCACCCTTTTATCGTCTGCGGCCTCTGGTGTCCTATACCGCGCCTTCGGCGAGGCGTTGCGCCTACGACGCAATATTTCGCCCCTTGAACTCATTTTGCAGTACATGAAAGGTGCGAAATACCCCTGGCCAGTTGATGCAAAAAGCGAGTCGACAGGTCTCATAGTTCTACGGCCACCTTCCGAAGCGCCACTGTCGTAGGTAACGAGCTATTAGAGTGAGTTGCCGCCTGCCCGATCGTTGCTTGTTGATGACCTTGAGCGATAAGAATCTGGTTCTACTACTTAATATGACCCTTCTACGTCATATATATTCCGGGTTTGGCAATTGAAAAAAACGGCGCCGAAATTATAGCGAAAAAACAAATTTTGACCTTTGATCTTAACCTGACCTTGTAAAATGATCTCAGATAAACAAAATTACATCTGCACACTGCCCAACTTCTTAGCTATACATCTATATAAAGTTTCAAGTTCTGTCTTTAAAACTCTGTTTTTGGCAGACATTTTCCTTTTATCCTCAACATGACCAAAAATGGCATGAGGTGCCTCCCAAAAACGTTGCCTGGCTCCGCTCCTGAGCAAAATGGAATTCTGAAATTTTGTAACAGCACGTAGAAAGAATAGCTAGGAAAAGTGACCAAGTTTTGTGAAGCTGCGTTAAAAAGCCTGGAATTGGCAAGCAAAAAACCCAAGGGGGGGGCGGATTCAGCCCCCCTGCCGGGAATAGCGTTAATCGAGTGTGGTTTTGGCACGTCTTTTTCATGCAGTCCTTTACTCATGACGTTAAGTTTCGCAAACCTCGGAGGGATACATCCCAGTCTGCCTAGACCACTCGCACTTGTCGACTTCGTTTCTGCAGTGTTTGACTGGCTGTGTTTCTTGGGACGTTAGGACCACCTGAATGATTCACAGGTGCATTTTGAGGCCTAGCAGCATTCCTACTGTAAACTGTAGACAGTAGATATGTACGCAACGTGTCATGATCAATAAGCTTATATATGCGGAATTAGAACAATTACAGGAAAAGTCAGTAATGGTAAAGATAAGACATGGAACCAATGAGTGGTCCTTGCAAAGGAAAAAAAGACGTATGTAGGTATGTATTCTATCGTATAGTATTCGCGTCATGATCAGCAGACTTAACTATGCGGCATTAGAGCAATGCCATGAAAATCAGGAATGGTTAGGATAAGACATTGTGTCAACAGATCACGATTCCTTCATGTCGTATGTGATGAACCCGGCACTGACTGGGATATTTGACGCCTTCCATTGGTAGGGGGAGCTGTTTAACGCCCCCTTTCTATCTCAAAACCCAATTGTCTAATTCAGACTCCAACCGGCAACGTCGACCTTTGTGGTCCTGTGACATACACATGTTTTTTTTGTGTTTGTTGTCACTGGAGACATTACAAGTCAGGTTAAACACGAAAAAGTGGCTATTTTTTACAGGCGTTTAATAACAATGAAAAGTAGACCGAGACTGACGTTGACGTGGCAATATTCTTAGCAGCTTAATCTTATATTTCAAGTGCCAACTGACCTAGGGTCAAAAATGTCAGAATCAGAAGTTGGGTCAAATTTGACCTCCGTTAAAATGTGTCATGCGATACATCTTTCCCAACCCATTTGGTATGGATGTTCTAAAAAAGACACCTTTAAAAAGCTTTGGGCAAAAAAAAAATATTGAAATGGCCTCAGTTATCTTGTACATGCAACAACGCAACATTCTGTAGTTTCAAACTCGGAGTGCCACCAGCACGCTAGTGACTTCCGACAACTTTTGATGACCCTACAGGCCAGCTTGTCCCATGTTGCAGGTATTCACGGAATGTTGCGCAACATTGCAAAGGCAATATTTCGACACCGGTCATCCAGAACGACAAGCATACGCCGCCACTTTACTCCCTACGCTGAAATCCGAACAAAACCGCAAAAGGTCAGACTACAAAAACATATCGCAATTTTGAAAGAAACTGCTGTATCAGCTGAACGTGAAGTTTGTTGCTTGAAAAATTGGTAATTTGTCTGGATGCACCCAAAAATTGGTTTCTTCAGTTGCATTACTAAAATGTATTTTCACTAGACCAGGAAAGTGAAAAATACACATTTTACGTGGGATGACCTAACATGAGGCCACCACCTTGAAACAACGGGACATTGATTTCAGGGATTTCTAGCTAATCTAAATTGCGAAGATACCTGGGAGGTAATGTGCAAACCGCGGAAAGCTTTCTAGACGCGCCCATGCCCACAGTGTTACTTTGATATTCATCCGGTGCGTTATTGATCTCTGCCTCGATATTTGGTCATTCCGTCATCTATCATTTGGTACATAGCCGGTTGATATACTGCTTCGAGATTTCTGTTGAACATGTCGCTCTCAATGTTTTTTCATTCCATGTTTGTTGAAGGAAATATCTGCTTTTCCATATTTGCCCCCAGATGGGTATTTGGTATTTCGTTCAAGATTTACACCCGTCGTTATTCATACTGTTAAATGTTTTGTATTCGTTAGCTTGCTTTCATCGTGTTCCCATTCGATGCCATAGGTTGTTATACTTCTATAACCGAACGACGCATGCCAACGAATTTAATTCCACTTCTGGGAAAATGACTGATTTGGGACCATTATAACTCTCAAATTGCACCAAGAGATGATAAAGGTCATCTCTTTAAAGGTCATCTAAAGAGTACGGCTGCATACAAGATAAATGCATTTTTCTAGACCCCTTTTTTTCTCCTCTCGTTTACTACCTACCCTGCCATATTCCTGCACTCTACACCATATTCTGTCCTCATATTTCGACCGCACGGTTTTGGGTTTTTCCTTTTTCGGTGTTATCGCAGGATAAAAAAATGTTATCGGCATATGTCATATTCATACACTGCATGTCACTGGTGGTCCAAACGCGCAAAAAACCGTTAGACGAAACATTTTTCAGTGACTTCGTAATTGCAAAAATCATACATCTCAGAACTCTTGCATTTATTGCACTAGCGTATATATTCATTTTACATGTTTACTTTACTAGCATACTGAACCATGTGTTTGCATACACTACCACTGGTGATACGACTGTCGCTGAAAAATGGACGGAGGAGGAATTCTTGCTGTGACTTGACATTAAAAAAGAAAAACGAAAATGTTGCGTCTCTACAGAAATGCCCCCTGTATTCCATTATATTGCATCGTGGCGTACAAGATTGCGTTATTGTGATTATCATTATCAATTACCATTAGACTTCAAGATTTCGAGGATTCCAAATGCCCCCCCAGAAACTCGGGTTTGCTTTGGCGGGGGGGGGGTGTGCTGGTGACTCCACTGCGTGGACTGAGCCTTTCCCCCCAGTTAAAGTGGAGTGGACGACAGTCATTACCACTGTAGCGCATGTCATGACACGCAGCTTTCTGTATGTTGAGTTCAGTGAGCTGTATGTTGCGTTTGGGGCTATTGCCCAGGAAGCTAACCTTGGTATAGACGACGAGACAAAGATCTTTTCTAAGGCCGTGAGCTTAATGTGCCGTCTCGAGCTGAAACTGAGGCGTGGGAAAGTCGAGCCCGTGTCGCCGACACTGCAGCTTGATGGAACAAAGATGTGTTTGTATATGTGTATTGTATTTGAATAAAATCGGGACCATATTTTCGTGCCTTTTTCCCATGAACGTGATCGGAATGACTGGAATGACAAGAATGACGGACTGAAGTTGCGTGGAGTCTAGATTTAGTCTCAACCAACTGCAGTGGCATGAGCAGCTTGTGCTGTATGGAAAGCAATGTTCCAGCCATATCTGCATGCACGTGTTTTGCAGAACATTCAATGCTTCGGTGAAGCGGGGTGTTTTACAAACAAGTGTCAGATGAACCCACACGGGTAAAGTTACCAACCATACGTGACAACCGTATGACCAGCCATATGTAAACAAAAGTGTCTCACTTGAGCCTGTTTTTATAGGATTCAAAGAACCCGAGAAAAGGGGTTCATTTTTTGTACTTTTGAGCCATGTTCAGGTGGCCCAGCGTTTAGGTGTAAATTGAGCAAATATTGTGGTGCCAGGTGAGCACATTTTGCTATTTTTTTAGGGTTAGTTGAGCGAATTTTGTAAACAAAGCGCCGTGTTTGGGTTGTAAAATGAACAAGAAATTTTTGTGTGTGGTTTTCTGCTTCAGGTAACACCAGTAACCCGGTTCGACTGACTGCAGAAAAGGATTCATTTTTCTTCTTTCCGTTACACCAATTTTCTGATTCATAATTTTTCAGTGTGCAGGATACTGTGCATGGAACACCCGCCATCGACAAGCAAATCGCTCGCATCTTCGTCCGCGTACGGACGTTCATCCGGATTCGGCACATCAAAGCAGAAAGGAGAAAATTGACCTTGGCTCACAGGCAGATGAAGAAAAAAGTACATGTCCAGTGCGTGGCAGTGGTGAAACTGGACATTGACGGCAGACGGTTTGGGCCACTGATTTCCTATGATGGAATCGGGCAAAAACTAGGAGCATGTTGACACGCACTGCGCCCTTGAACAGTTTTGAATTAAAATAACGTTGTATGTAACGATGAGGGATATTCGTTGACTTGTGACTTGTCCGTATCACGTCTGTGACTTGGTGTATCATGCACTGTGTAATGGATCTCGTGTTTTGCGTATGCCTGTGTCACAAAAACGTTGCTTCAAACGTTGTAAAATAATTCTCGTTGTGAGGTCCTACATGCGGGAAATCACGTGTACACAAACGCGCGGTGCTTCCAGTCTGTTTAGTGGACTTCCGTGCCGTTCATTTTTCTGTTCAGTTTGTTTTGTGGACTTCGTTGCCCGTCCGTGTGCATTTTAATTGCCGCCGCATTGCACGCGTGTATACGTGTTGAAGATTGTCACATTTGAAGAAGTACTACCTCCTTCAAATACAGGTTACACTATCCGAGATCAAATGCATGTGTTGACTAGTCCAATGACTAGTCCGATTCCACACTAGGACGGACATTGTTCCTGACGCTGGACATTAATCATGCATTTTAGCAGGATATGTACCATGAAGCAAGAAGCTCAGCCAAAAGTGGAGCAATAGGGGACGCATGCCCTGTCCTTGGTAGAAAGTTCTGCGTGTTGATATTAATCTAGTCATAGACTTCTCCAGTGCTGGACTTTGGGCGCGAAATTGACCGTGTTGCACAGCATACCCCGGATTGGCAAACCTGGTTTTCAAACTTTATCACCATTTACTGGGCAACCAGAAGCGATTCCGAGGCGAGTTTTGCATGTCGCGAGTCCATGTTATGGAGAATAGATCGTGAAAAAGTCGTCATGATCTCAACCGTAGTTTCGTCGTGACGCTGGAATATTTACGTTGGACTACCGTTGACCCTCCCAAACCAGTCGTGTAATCTCTAGAACTAGAGTCACTGTCTAGTTTTTGGAGTGCAAATTTCAGCCAAGCGTTTCCTGGAGCCCAAACATTGAACTGGACCGAGGGGATCAGCAATGATTGTTGGGTAAATTTTCAGCGATTTGGATTTTTAAGCTGGGCCGTTAGTGATAACTTCGTGTAGTGATTTTTGAGCAAAACAAGCTAAACCATCCCGCAAGAATTAACGTTTTTTTGGCCTCCGGGCCGGATTGGTACAGCTTGACATTAACCTGCCCCCGACTGAAGGGGGCGGCTGACGCGCCCCCCCCCAGGTTTTCCCAAGATTGCGAGAGAACGACCGAACGCAGCGCCACGCAACTTTGTGTGCCTTTTGTTTGGTCATTTTTAACCTTGTGTCAAAGTTTTCATTTCAGATCAAGCGAAGTGTCTGACCTAGGTCAGGCCAAGCGGACGTTTGTCCAAAAAAAGTTTAGCGCCCTGTAACTTTTTCGAAACACAGCATATCTCAACAAAACTTCCAGCAGTTCGAGATATTGTCAGATGCAACAAATTTTGTTATGCGCCAACCGCGGTCACCGGCCCACCATGGTCCCTCTGACGGCTGGGGCGAGAAGCTCTGGGCTGCGTGAGTTATTGCGATAAACTAGAAATGCCAAAATTACGGCCAACAAATCTCAAAGTGCAGCAGCATCAATGGGATGGCGAAGACTTTCAGACATGTTTGAACGGGCACCCATGGGACCACTGCCAAACTGAAATCTGGAAATTCCGTATTGTTTATTGCAATATCAATACAATGAGAGACAAATTTGAAAACGCAGGACTGCCATCTAACAGGAACTTTGAATCTGCGTATAAGTCGCCTACTAGGAATGTAGATGATGTAGGAAGGTACGTGAACGTCACCTACTAGGAATAAAACTCGACCTGGATTTGGGTTATCAAGACTGCTGTGTCATCAAAAACCCAGGAGTTTCGTATTCTTTATCACAATATCCAGGAAACAACCAAAAAATCTGAAAACACAGGGCTAGATCCTAATGAAGTTATCGATTCTGTGCAAACTGAACCCAGTCCGAATGCTTTTGCTACAAAATTTGATCCGAAGCTTGGGCCCGTTAAAAAGCACTACAGAGTGTGGTTCTCGGCATATCGTAAAACTGTTGACTGCAATGGCGACAAATGAAAGTGAAAATGCGAGCATAGACTATGTGCAGAAATGCCAGATGAAAATTCAAAGCGAACCATTTAGCTTTTGCAAAATGCATCGCTGCGCCTGAGCAGTTCATGCGTAACATACCAGAATATTTAAGACCGTGAGATTGCATTTGACACTGACAGTGGTACTTGCTGAAAAGGCATTTAAACAATGATATCTCCATATACGGCTTCACTCGGATTAAATCCGGAGTGGAATGGCACTCTTAAACTCCCAAGGTTATCAGATTTGCACTTAATTTGAATGGTTAATGCCCTATCCATCGCAGGTGCTAAGTTGCTCTGTAATGCAAACGGAAATAGGATAGAATGTATTTACTGAACTTGTTTGAAGTTGAATACACCTATTAGGTGTACGATCGGATTCCATTAACCTAAACGCCAAGATACACAGGCCATATTACATCGGTTTCGACACTGCGACAGTCACACCAGCCGCTGTGATCTGGCATTCGCTTCCCTTCTCCACCTCCACGTGTCAGTCCAGAGCCGGAGCCGGTTTTGTCCCCTCCCAAATGACAGGGGCGTATCCAGGATTCGCATACGGGGCGCATTGTTGATGTTGGTCCTTGTCCAATGCTTTTAAGCTGTCTGTGCTTATCACACGATTCAAATTTCTAAGTTTCCTAAATTTTTGGAACATCTTTATCCGTCCACCGACTCCTATGTTCGCATCCGCCACTGCACACGCCCCCGGACATTCCCCGAACTATAAACAAACCTGTCCTGGGGTGCACGAGCGCTCGATGCCCGCGCTCCAGTGGACTATTACCTCTATCGTGCTATCTTAGGTTTTCCGGAATTTCCCGGGTCATTGAACTCAATTTGTAAGACATGTCGTGTTTCCGGAATTTGGCGGATTTTTTTGTTCATTGACCTCTACCCCAGTTTCAAGACGTGTCATTCTTCGGAATTAGACGGAATTTTCTACAACATTTTTGGTGGGAGATGATGTAGACATCCATTTACCGTCAATAGGCAAGGTATCAATGACTTCCAACCATTGACCTGAGGTCTGGTCACAAAAAGTCGTTCTGTGCCAAAATGCATCGCTGTCAGAATCGGCAATGAATTACTCAGAACGGGTAGGAAATGACAGAACTGGCAGTTGCGAGTAATAGTGGGAAGTTCAAAAAGCTTCAGAAATTGCGTGTGCTGGAAATAAACAGGCTCTGGCGAATGAAACTGCGCCAGTTGTGTAGAATGACAACTACTGAATTTTTCAAAGTTTAAGCATGAGAAATTATCGCAAGGACCACTAGGATTAAGAAATATATGAGAAGGCCTATGTTGCGAAAATAAAGAAACGCTAAAAATAGTTCCCGTTAATTGCATATCGCGTTCGACTACGGCGCCCGCCGGCAGTCGACGCGAAAATCGCCTTGTCTTTAACTCATTTTTCGTCGTATATATTGAACAAATCAGGGAAATTAGGCGTGTATCGGCATCTGGGGGCATTAACCTGTTCATTGGTGCCTTTACCTGAACTTTAATCCCAATCCTTGAGACCCAGGCCGCTTCTCGGTTTCATGCATTCGGCCGTGAGAAAACACTTATAAGGCGTAAATGGCATACACATTAAATAAAACTAAAAATGAGACCAGTTTCGAGCTCTTCTTGTGACAAGCTTTCCGACCAACGGTGCTTCTTTTCTTCTTTGCTACGGTGCTTCTGTGCTTCTTTTTATCATGTGATCAGACGTTCGTGAATTAGAGGGGGCGGCCAACCTCCCCCCAGTCAACTGTGGTCGGCGCCGACCGCCAGTAGCGCGCAGATTGATCGCCCGACATTTTAGGATATTTCATCGTAGCGACATGCAGTCATTACAATACGGTAACGAGTTCTGCTTCCCGTGTGTTGGCATTGCGGGCTCCGGTTTGAAGACACGAAGTGAAGTTGTCTGAGACGTTTCTCCATGCATGAAAGTGAGCTTGACTGCAGCCCCCCATCAATAAATGTCTTGAGGAAAAAAGCAGAACTATCTCGCCTGCAAGCCGAGCAGGCGCAGAGAGCGGCCACCGAACAGGCCGCGCGGGCACGCGCTCAAGCAGAGGTCGGTGTTATGGAGGCTAGGGCGGAGGCGCAGTGCACGCTGGATCAGGCTGAGCTCAAAATTTTCGAACTGTTTGACGAGGAGACAAATTCCCACCATGGAGGTGTAAATGTTGATATGGCTCAGTCGGATCATGTTATTTTGCGCTGCCCAGCTCTGCAGCCCCTGGAGCCGTCTGTGCAAGAACGTCGTGACCGCATCGTGGGATGCGAGAATGTTCAGCGAGAAAGTCTCACTGGCGATCACACTAGCGCCCGGTGCCGCGCCCCGTGCCACAACGCAGGGCTGCCCAGGCTGCGATTTGAATTCTAGGGTTCCCCAAGTGGACCGGGAGTCGGCAACGGCTCCCCAGTTGGACCGAAAGTCGGCAGCGGCTCCGCAACTGGACCGGGAATCAGTAACAACTCCCGAGGCGGATCAGAAGCTGGCAGAGACTCCCCTAGAGGACCGGGAGTGAGCAGCAGCTCCCGAGGCGGACCGGAAGTCGGCAGGTCCCCAGAGGCGATTGTTTCCATTTCCATTCCGCTTGGGCGTCGTACCTAAACGCTCCCTCCCGGACTGGTCCAGCCGAGCGACGTCAGAAGCAGAAGGGTTTGGAGGCGATCACAAGCGGTGGACGACCAGTTGGGGAGAAGGTGGCTGAAGGAGTGTTGTCTACGCTGACCTGTCGTCGGAAATGGACAGCTAGAGAACTGCAGATCGACAGCTTGTTACTAGTTGTTGATGACCACGTGCTGCGAGGACATTGGCCCTTGGACCGCATAACGCAGATCCTACCAAATGCAGATGGGTGCGTGCGCTGACACCACGGGCTCATACATCCACCGACAAACGCACTGTTCGATATCGGACGATGACGACTTTCGCCTCCCATCTGTCTTCGTAGTATGCCAGTGCGACCGTACAACCATTCCGTGAAGTAGACTGTAACTTGTTTCAGTGACCCAAGCGTCAAATGTCCATACATTCCGTTACGCCAAACACAGTGGTAATGTCTTTTAGCGTCACTTATGTCAAGTAAAGACGTTCGCAAAACAAGAAACGAATCCGCGCATGCCAAGATACGGACATAGAGTTGCGAAATTTGAATAAAACAGCTTCATACAGTGCAAAATGACGTCACGAATACGTCATCGTCATATGCACGCGCACCCCGGTCTCGCGCGGTTCAGCCCTGCCCGAGCGTTGTTTGATGTACTGCAGCGCGTGCGGGAGACAAGTTTGCGCAACGCGCGCGAAGTGACGTCGGACCGTCGCCCAGCAACTCGGAGTGGGTGGTCTGCGCATGGTCGTAGGTCAGTGCGAACTGGTGTCGATATCTGATCGATGTCCTGCAGTGCGTCCAAGAGGCCTCGCGATAACTCGAGATGACGCCATGCGCGGGTGCGTTGACGTCCCACCGTCACGTCACCTGGCAACGCGGAGTGGGTGGTTTAGGTAGCCTGTTTAGTCGGCCGGTTTGAGGAGTCGGGGAGATTTTAGCGTGCTTCGTCGACCTGCCTGCGCGCTTCTGCGTCCGTGGATAGATTCAGATGCTCTTTTTCTGTTCTGAACCGTAATTCAGAACATCTGTTTCTGCCCGTGTAGAAAAAACTATGTCAGCACGTATAAACAATGTGTCAAAATAATGGCATGGTTGGTCCTGATGCAGAGTTCTACAAAACATGAGACATGTCGCGCAGTATAACTTTTTGAGTCCGTCATGACATATTTACGCAGTTACTGACTGTTTTTTATGTTTGTTTTGTTTTTTTGGTAGTGGATAAAAGTAAAAGAATCGTCTGATGTTACAAAGGGCCGAAATATTGCCACACAACTTAACACGACCTTTGACTTTCCAGTTTGCCTTTGGTCTTTGGCCTTTGTCTTGGTCTTTGGCAAACAAGTCTGTGTGTCTGTCCAGGCCGGGCTCTGGCCTGGCCTGGACAAAGGCAAATAAATGCCTGGCATCCGCTGAACCCACTGGCAAAGCCTGGCACGTTTCCCCGCAATAGTTAACCTTTTTATAACAGTTAAACCTATTTCCTCACGTATAACCCGAAAAGCTTGATGAATCAGTAAAGCTTTCATGCATCTTAGTAGAAGGTTTCGGGGTTTTAAACGGGTTGCAACTGTTTCACTGACGTGCTATGTTCTTATAGCACAGATGTCTACCATAGGAACAGCAAGGCTACAACATAACACATCACAATTCAACGGATGTTGGTGTAAACAAAATACATGACCTGTTCTTTCATATCACGTCTGTGAAACTTTAAAGTAATGTGTTACGCATGCATATCTAAGGATTCGCCCTCGCATTTTCAGGATTTTTTATCTTAATGAATCCCAAAGTGCCGTGCTTTGCTGACAGTCATGCATCATTGCTAAAAAGATAATTTCTATCCATGTAAAACGAAATGGAAACAAACGGTCAATTAGGTCTGTCCGTTACAGGAGGGCTCAAACAAATTAATGTGGTGAATGGATGGTTCAGGCGGAGGATTTTCCAAGGACGGGTATAAAAAACAATATCAACTTCTTTCTCTCTTGCAATGACGATTTTTAACGTTCTTTTTCGGGACGTTTTGCACATGGTTTCTGGGGTCGACTGCCGTTTTCAATGTTTTGATGAGACCTCATCCCGTATGTTTAAAGGGAATCAAATAATGGGGATTACATAATTTTTGAAGGAATAAACCAACCAAGAGAACCTTGGTTGGCTTTATACATACATACATATACACCGGACTTGGTTGATCTAATAGACGTTACTGATTACTTTTTCAGCGCTCTGCTTTACGAAATATGCCAAGGACTGCAAAAGACCAAATGGAAATGATGTCTTTATGACTTAACGAGTTCATCGCGGAGCATTCGCTTCAAGTGACATGATGCTGAAACAAGCACAATGCTTGGCCTTGGACCAACCTCAAGTGATCCTGGATATCACGAAAGAATGGGCATGATATAAAAATACATCATGTGGTTGTGGCGTGGCAAAGTTTCCTGATTGAGTGTACAAGATAAAACAAGCGGTGCTTCATTCATGCAATGTAGCGAGAAAAGATCATCCTTTGTAAATGGCAGATGGTTACGGGAATGTTCCGCGGGTTAAGGGTCCTTTAGATGCCTTTGGACTTGAACTGGGATAGCGAAATTGATACTTGTGGTGTGAGAAGTCGATTTATAATGCACGTTATATTTCAACCTCTATATCTGCGGGATTCCAAACCGGTTTCCCACGAGTTTTCCTTGCGTCCTATTCACTCGCGTTTGCTGTCCGCTGTTGCGTGACGACAAGACCAGGCGCAAACCAGTTGACGTCAACGGAAGACTTCTGTTGCGACATAACATTGCAAAGCGTCAATAGGCAGGTGCTTCACAGAAAAGTGGGCGCCGAAGACGTCATCAGCGGCATTTCATATGGAAGAACTAAATCCATTTTTGCAGTGTCGGCTAAGGTGGAACGTTCCTTTCACAATGCGTCGTCTGATAAAACTGGATGTTTTAAGATAGCGCAACGAAGCACCCCGAAAGAAAGTGATCGCACTCGAACAAAGAGGCCCTTGACTTGCACTGAACAAGCAGTGTCGAACGCAGGTGGTATACCCAGAGCCTGATTGGACCCGAAGTCGCATCGTGAGAGTTCTCGATCTTTGGGTCTTTTTTTGGTGTTCAAGATTAAGATTTTCAGAGAAGTGAAGCTCTGCTACCGGAGTGTTGTACATTTAGCGGCTACATTGTCATGCCCGAATCAGTCGGAGCTGCTGTTTCACACGTATCTTGGTACCACGAAATCGCTGGTTGAGCGTGCGTGGCGTTGTATTATTAATTTGGGATTTGCTAAAATTATGAGTGAGCGTAACGAGCACGCCGTCCAGACTTGTGAACGAAGAAATTGGGATTCCATTCGATTCCGGCTCGCAGCCCAAGACGGTGATTCTAATACTGATTTACAAGGAAAACCAGAGAAACCATTCGATTCTGATTGAATTCTGATTGAAAGGCCATTTTAATTGCAGTGAATTGAGTCGATCCCCGTGATTCACATTTCAGGCCTGTGTGAAATCACAAAAACTCTGTTGGATATTATTTTTGTTATTGTTGTCATAAATGCAACGGCGAAGACCTCAGTCTTTCGTTATCCTAAGGCCTGCTATAGATTGTGGGACAGTATTAGGCAACAATGGCAGCCTCAGTACTGAAAACCCATAACCAAAATATGGATTGGTAATTGGGATTTGGGACAGGTTTCCCGCCCCTTTTTGGCAAAAATATTGACAGAAAATTCCAAACATAAGTTTGCATTAGAGTAGGCTCTTATCAGAGGCACCTAATGCCTAGGCATTAGCTAATGGCGTAAAAAATGTCTGTCTTTCTACTGCTTCAAAACACGGATTTTCTTGCGATATTCCCATTTAGTTCTACTCTAAATACTGAAAGACATGGTCATTGTTACAAATATTGATAACAAATGGTTATTTATTATGTAAACAAAGCATGCATTCAAATTAATCAGTGTTTGGGAATGTATCCAGGGAATCGATTCCTGCAAATTCTGGGAATCATTTCTTTTCCGGTCATGGCCAAAGATTCTGATTGTCAGTTGTCAGATGGTAATTGCGATTCACGAAAGGTTTGAGAATCAGAATCGATTCTGATTTGATTCTGAATCGCTTACAAGTCTGACGTCAGACATGAAAGCGAAACGCTCGCCCTCCCAACCGTGATCAGAGGCCGTATGCCGCTTTTACCGTTCTCGACTGCTTCCTCGCTGAGCATCCCACTACGCCAGCGATAAGCTATTTCGACTTTGCTGTAATGTTGTAACGGCAACTTACGCATGCTAAAGTCCGTTGGAAACTCGGCCATAGATGGCTTAGCAGATTTTTCATCCCGCTAAGCGCCTCATCGACCCATTACCTGTCTGACCTACTGTGCGAAATCACCGCTATGTGCCCTGACTGTCGATGGCTGCGTTTCTAGCGAAACGCGGTATTCGACGTGACCACTTCAACCGCAAGAGCTTTCTCCCAGTGGTCATCAGCTTATCACGCCGTCGCTTTAAGCCCACTACTGGTAAACCCAAGAGTTACTGGCGGGGACATTTTTTCACACCCTCTTTGGGTTTTCCAGTCACGGAAGATAAGAACCATTGGCCCCAAATTTTGAGTGCCTGTACGTCATCAGTTTTGTACTTGTGTTTTCTGTCAAAAAAGCATCAGGCTAACGTCGTAAAAGCCATGCAACGCCTTAATCTGAGTCATTGATGTGGTCTTCAAGCACGTCTGTAGTTGGCAGATGCTGCTAAACTTATACATAGTTCGTAAAAGCATGGACTCACGAAGAGTCCATGCTTCGTGTCTGTCTAAGGACTTTGGTGGAAAGAAACTGATCAGGGATGGTAGTAACGCCATCCCTATATGACCCTGTCTTACCGTACAAATAATATGTAACCTCAGTGAAACCATTATACTATAATATCCTGCCCAACATTCAGTTGTCTGTTGCCTGTGAGATGGAAAGCCGACCAGAGATCCTCAGGGATCGAGGTCAAATCGAACATTCACCAGCTTAGTGAAGACAGCCGGTTGTTATTTCCAAAAATGCCACTGGCGGGCATTCAAACGTACCTAGTCATCCAGCCAGTCATGTTGTGGTGGCGACCAACAGGACGACACGACCTCTTACCATTTGCACCGATTCGTCGGCGTGGGGAAAAACGAAGCATCTTCGTCTTTAGATCAACCTCATCCCTGATCCACTTTACCTGGCACCTCCGAGGGGGGAGTCAAATAGTGCGTCCTTCTCGGTTTTTCATAAGTGACGTCTGAACCGTTGCAGCTGGATCAACCAAACTAACAGTCAGTACCTGTCTGACAGCCAATTTTACATATTTTGACATGAAAACCGTTTCCATGCGAGGTTCGATCACGGAGATATGACGTCATAAATGAACCCTTGCTTGTACGTTTCGCCTCTTTGGCGGTGACACGAACGTGCTTCGTTTTTGGATAATATTTGCTAAATAATGCATGGATTATTTGGATTTACGTAAGACACCATCGACAAAAGGATATACAGCTGCGTCACGTCAACATTAGAGGTCATGATAGGTCACATTCATGATGATAATTGGACACGATTTGCACGTGTCCAATTGCCATGTGACACGTGGGTAATAGAAGTGATTGCCACTGATCTTCCCCACGATTCAAATTAGGCAAGTCCGTACTGCAGCCAGACAGTTGGAACTACCGCGTTTTACAGTGCACAAGGTCCTACACTAGAACTTGCGATTGTACGCTTACCAAGTGCAACTGTTACAGGCACTCGAGCCAAATGACAAGCAAAAACGAAGAGAGTTTGCATTTAACATGCTGGAACGAATTTCTGAGGATGAAACATTCCTCAGGCGGGTTTGTTTTAGTGATGAGGCAACCTTTCATGTTTCAGGGGAATTAAACAAACACAATGTGAGAATCTGGGGATCAGAACACCCCCACGAGACTACGGAGCTTCACCGGGATAGTCCAGAAGTGAATGTGTGGTGTGGAATCATGTGCAATCGAATAATTGGTCCATTTTTCTTCCACGAGACATCAATTGCTGCGAATGTTTACCTTGACCTTTTGACCGAATATGTGGCATTAAAACTGAATGACTTTCAACCAACCATCATTTTCCAGCAAGATGGTGCACCACCACATTGGGGACTGCATGTTCGTCAGTTCCTCAATCAAAAATTTCCAGACCGGTGGATTGGAAGGGATGGGCCAATTCCATGGCCAACACCTTCACCAGATATCACTCCCTTGGACTTCTTTCTATGGGGTTATGTGAAAGATATCGTGTATCGAACAAAGATACGGGACATTACTGACTTGAAGCAAAGGATTTCTGACGCCATTACCACCATTGATGAGGTTATGCTACAGCGAGCATGGCAAGAAATCGAGTACTGTCTTGATGTGTTTCGTGCAACTAATCGTGCCCGTATAGAGGTGTATTAAATGAGGTGAAAAAACCTTGACAACCACTGATTACATTAGAACAAACTAGTTAAGAGATCTTGTCAACTGCCTTTGTAATAAATTTTTAAAATTGTAAAGATACTTTATGGGTACCCGGTATATATATATATATATATATATATATATATATATATATATATATATATATATATATATATATATATAGGGAGAGAGAGAGAGAGGGAGAGACGGAGAGATTTGGGCTACATCCGAGGTTCAATCCTGCGATCTCAGTTCACCCCCTACAACAGCGAGGACAAATTTTTCTTTAAGCTCCAGACCCATGACGGTCATAGAAGTTTTTCCTGAAAATGCTGGTGTTTTAGCACCATCTAATGACGGTATTCGATATGAACCGACCCTGTAGGTGGCGCCACGGTAAAATCTGACGCCGTCCATGGGCACGTTTCTGCAGTGTAATTTTCTACAGCAAGAAATGCGCGCTAGTCTCTTTATCCATCGGCCCTATATCTGCAGTCACGCTACCCCTACACCCGGCCTACCGCCTTTGCTAATCCTGTTTTACCAGGACCATTATGTAGTTTGTGCATGGGGGGAGGGGTGCAGATGACTCATGTACCCAGCCGCTTCGGAACGGGGATAAAAAATTCCCTTTATACCCTGTCCACAGTTGATTCTCTTCACTACCTTAAACACGACGTACAGAAACTTAACTTACTACCAAGAGCCATGCAGGATCGTATTTTATTTGTATTCGAAGCAGGGAATCCGATCTATTCGATTTTTTTTTCTTTTACGAAGGCTCTGTCCTCTTCCTCCGGAATGCGGACTTTGGGCCCTCGATAAGCGATTTTGGTCCTTTCCATTTTTTTCTGCCATTTTGACAGAGGAACATTGTTAGTCGTTTGATACACGATAATAACAAAAATATTTATAATAGTCATCGATCAAACTAAAGTGGGTTAAATCCGTTAAGAGACCCACATTTGGAGGAGGTGAGGTTGTCGGGACCTCGGCTGGGCCACCCAACCATTCACACGAAGCAGCAATCCTGGTTGGAATGCATTCCTTTTGCCAAGAGAATTCTTGGGTGCGCATTGCTAAATCAGCAATTACGCGTGATATATCTACCGCTTTTGAAAACATAGCCAGCTTTTGGTCGTCAATGGCATGCGATATCGACGGGAATTTAAGGTGGGATGGCATTTACTAAGACATAGCATAACTAAGAATTTTCATAGGAATTTGCTTCTCATCTCCGTTTTCAAATGCAAAACGTTTTTTTTTGTAGCTGGGACATTTCAAGACACACAGACCAGTGCCCAACACCGTCAGCTCTCAGCCTTTGATGAAATTAATCCCAGGGACAATATTGGATGCCAAACACCGCTGGCGAGACATTTCAGCTCAAATCGAAGCTCAGTTAATGCGCTGGATAATGAAACAATGAAAGGATGGAACTGTTCCTCATCTATTTTAGTTTTTGTTGAACACTAGCTTAATATATCATTTAAACAATGAACACATTTTTGAAAATCCTTCTCCCTGATTTTGGAAGGTGCAGTTAAGCGTCTTGAATTCCAATCTGGTTTTTCTGCAACCGTCCATTTCAGCAAAATTTGGGGCAAAATCTCATTTTTTTGCGTCCAAACACAGAAAACCGTGGGAACTAATACTTATAATACCCGGTGCATTTTCCTGGCATGCGTGTACCCATTTTCATACTTGTCATTTTACTATACCTCTTTAGCAGCGTTGCCAAGACACATTTTTGGAGCGTACCAAGAAATTGCCCAAATCGTACCACATAGGCTAAGTACCGTACTAGATAATAGAGCGAAATGAACCAACTTTTGCACCATGTTAAAACAGCCAAAATAACAACATTTTAAGGGGAATCACGTCATAACCGTTCACTTGTTTCTGTAAATTATGAGCTGACCACACAAGGCGCCATCAAATGTTGCGGCTCCACAAAAAACGCTGCAGCTCTACTGACAGCGCTTCAACATCTGCTGGACGCGCGTGCGATCTGACTGCGTGCTGGCCCAGTGTTCTGTGTTCGCGTCCGTCGTGCTGCTCAGAGCTGGCGCCAGCTGTCGCCGGCCCAGTAGAGACATCTGCGGTCTGGCGGCGAGTCTGCGCATGTTGCGGTCAGCGATGCGGGTGGCGCCGATGTGTCGTGTTCTCGTCAGACAGTGATGACTGCTGCCAGTGGCGGGTCGGCCTGGAAATGGCTGCGTCGGCGTGCCAGTAAATCCTGCAATTCTGCACTCCCGGTCACATTTCAATGAAGGAGGCATTAAAAAGTGTTCAAGCGTCAAGCGTCATAATCATCGAAATTGTCGTTCTGCTAATGAAGTGCCGTCTGGAGAGGCCCTGGATGATGGGGTTTAACTTTCGCAGTCTGCATAACAATGTGATGACGATCTAGTGCGCACTTCATACCAACGTATCGAAAATCAAAATATATTAAGATGGATGTTACCATAGTGAGCATCAGGGTCAGTCAGATGCATCCAAATTGAGTCAAGCAGAGGAGTCACCACTGCGATCCCCCCCCCCCCACAAAAAAGACACGAATATTGGCAATTCTGTTTGTCAGTTGCGAGAAATCGATATTTGTTTTAAGGCCATGCATCCCAAAAGCCTGGCACAGTGTACACCAATGCAGATCAGTTTGTCATGGAAGAAAAGCGTGACAGGTGCAGATTAACAACCGTACGGCACAGGCGTGACGGGTATTGCGCAAGATTCAGTGCTGGAATTGACCTGATGGGAATCTGTGAGTCGTCAGTGGGGTTTCTACTTCATCGGGGCCGACGGCGTCCATTCATGACAGTTAGGTGTGACGTGCTGCTTGACGAATATCAGGGAAGCCGCCGTTCCTGCGTGAAGACGGTTCCTCTGCGGCGTTTTGATCAGATTCAGACTAGACAACACTCGTTCTGTCGCCGCGCTCGAATGCGGCAGAGACAGGAGACTGCATCAGCCGTGCTAGGTTTGGGAAAGCTGGCGCGCCACTGCAGTCCTTGATATGTCCGCCCAGTATTCGCATGCTGGTTTCTCTTTGGTCGGCAGTTACTCATTTGTTGCCTGCTTGGTTGCTCGCCACTCTGAGTTCAGAGCTTCGTAGTCTTTCTCTGCGAAGAGATTGGGGAATCTCACCGCTACTGGCGTGATAGATGGCGCCTCGGAGGTCGGATTCAGGAGTTCGAGTAGCTTCCATGTGATGTCATCGCTTCCGGATCTGCGTGCACATCTCGATGTAGAACATCTGCACCCTGAGATGGAATGCGTTGATCGCCTCCTGGGGAACAGAGTCGGTAAGCCTGATGGCCTCGACATTAGCTCCGCAGTATATCTCATGCAGAGGAATAAAACTCCTGGGATGTTCTGGATTGCTTCTCTCCAGTGCCGCTCCCGGCCCAGCACGCAGGTAGCTGCTGGCCAGGGAGACGTACAGTTTCAGATGGCCACCTCGCGCGGACTGAATCTCGGAGGACTCTGACTGGAAGACCTCGTTCGCGTTCGTGACAAGTGGCAGAACATAGTTGAGGAGTGTTTTGTACATCTTGTAGATGGGATCCTTCAGAGCGGACAGGATTGTTTTTGCGGGCTGTGCATGGTCCTCCTCAGCTGCCTGCTCAGAGAACATGCGGAGGGCCGCCCACTGCTCGTACAGCCTCCTCACAACTGCCTCAAGTGAGAGCCGCCTCGTTCCACAGGGTCGTAGCATTCTGTGGACAGGCACATCAACCAGCTCTTCGAAAACCTCGTACTGTAGTAGCCTCTTTGGACTGTTGTTTAGATAGTTGTGTACATCCCTGGCCAAATCCGCGATGGTGGAAGGCAGTTTCAGGCATGCAGCAGATGAAGGGAATGACAAATGAATGAACAAATGAAGGGAATGACAGATACGGCCTGTCACTAGAATATGTGGTAGTTTTTTTTAGTAGAGCCTGAACACAGGTCACGTGACGTAATGTCATGAAATCGCAAACTTAAAATTTACATTAGGGCAAAAAATGACACCGAAAGTTATTATTTTTTTATTTTTTTGTATTTTGTTTCTTTGAATAATGTACTTTTCTTCAAAACATGACATTTTACCATGCTTATGTACCATGAACGACATCATTTACCATGCAATGACCTGAAATCTCCGGGGAAATACCTCCTAAACCGCAAGCTTGACAAGCCTGAAATTCGAATAGGCGTGTCTTACTTTGAAGACAACCGCTAGAACAAACTGATATTCGTATGTTTTTAAATTGACCTACCCACTCGTGGATTTGTCCTGGAATACCGCAGCTGTGAAAAGAATGGCCTTTAACATGGCTTACGGTTGATCCATTTTGTTTTTGTTTCATGGCAACGCCTTCAATGATGCCTAACGATATATTCTAATGGGAAAGAGTTGTAAACGCCTGTTGACATGGAATTGTTTCGTTGAGACGGAGTTTTATGAAAAGGAAAGAGATTCCAAAGGAGCATACATGTAACTCTGACTCCTTGACGTATTTCCTTCTTTCTAGCGATGGTGTAATGAGGAATTTCTTAAACGTCCAACTTTTAGAGAACAGGGTACGTCTGCATTCACCCTATCCACTGTGAAGTAGCTTTGTGAAGTCGCTACTGCCGCAATGCGGCATCATCATGAAAGACTAAGATTTTCAATGGTCTGGGTGATGCAGCCCCGTATATTTAAAGCTAATGCACATAGTCTGACGTTGTAATTGTATAAGCTGTCGTCCATTTCCTCTGAAGCCGCGGACTTAAAGTACCATAAATCCAAGGAAAGGTCAGCATATGGTTAGGAAAGGCCATGGGTTGCCACTACACCCACTCAAAAGTCCGTGACGGCACCTTGAATATATTTCGCCCGAATAACCGTTCTGCATTCATCATTGCATACCATTGAGTTACGCCACAATTCAAACGCCGTTCAGTTACGGCGATTTAGATAAATGGAATACATACTCGTATATAAATAAATAAAAAATAAATAAAAGAAACAAAAATAGGTCAAATAAATAAAATAAAGTAATGTGTGCTATGTTCCTTGCTTGCAGAATCGACATAATGATGCGCGGCATGTTGTTTTCCACGTCAGGCGGTTTAGAGTCGCCGCAGACCATGTGACCTCCCCTGACGCTGACACACATCACTGTCAGCCTCGAGAAGTGATAGGCTCATGGTACATCGTTACGGAGTCCGAAATTCCTCCCTCAGCGAGCTGATATTCGTCGTCCGTCATAGTTCTGCAACGGCTTTTCCACCACCGGTCGACTTCTGTGCCGTTAGATGGAGGTCATCCTGACTACCTCCAGAAGCACATAGAAAAACACCGATATCCCGTTCAGAGATTGGGTGTAGCTAATTCATGGCTCTAATCCATACTAGTCGAAAGAGCTTCAAAGGTCTAACCATCCAACCCATCCGGAGGCGCCGATCCAACGGGCACAGGTTATTGAGTTTATTTTTCTGTTTTGCCATTTTTTTTATCATTTTTTTTTTTGTTTTTCTTTTTAACCGTCCCAAATCTCAGTTGGCTCAGGAAGCTCCGTACCCAATAAATCAATACCACGCGGAGAGTTGTTGTTCTGCTGCCGGCTGTTCTCCCCGCCGGCTGGACTCTGGGGAAGGGATGGGGGGAGGCGGAGGTCCAACCTGGCCGAAAAACCGGCCATTTCAACATGTTCACGTGTCCCAAGTGGCTGTTGACCCGTATATTCATTTGACATATCACACTGCGATATTCCTTGGATAATGGGACGATTACAAACGGACAGACACATCCTCAGACTGGGGACAAACTCGCTTACTTTGTGTAGGTGATGATTAATAGCTCTTGTCAGTTATCAGTAGAAACTGTAAATGACCGCTTGACAGCTAAGTGTATCACTGATTTTGTAAACGGGCACATCCTTCGTTACTAGGCAGAAGATTTGTCAGACCAGGGTCTTATTTGGACCAGCCTCGCATTGCCAGGTTACATAGGCCGGGTTAAAACCGCAGCTGTGGTGTTTATCGCAAGTGAATAGTTTCGACCAAGAAAACACACTTTACTCAGACGGAAACGCAGGCACACATAAAATCGAGGCTAGTTTTTACAGGACAGGTTTCTCTGGAACGGAGCCATACGTTTATGGTCTGGTGAAAGAGATTACATGGCACGCTGACCGGCAGAACGTCTCAGCAGCTCAGACCGGTGGACGGCCGGTGTCGCGCGTGCCATGGACCGGCGACGCAGGGGATTAACTGCAGCGGGCCAGCAGGCTGCGAGCTCGGCAGCGCCGCTCAGACCACGTTCAGTGACCCACAGCACCCCGACGGCAGCGAACGAAGGCATCCGTCAACTGCGCAGCGCCACCTGACTGCGGAACCTGCCCCGCCATGAAAAGGCATCACATAATGCGGTCACGATATCCGTGTATGCAGACGTGAATGATCACACACATACGAGTACATAGCACACATAAAGGTATGCATGTTGACCCACCTTCTGACTTGCCTGACTGCAGTTATGCATATCGGATATCTTCGCAAATAGACACAGATTTGTAAACTTCAGCTCATACATGCCATTGGTTATTCATGCATTCATTCAGAATGATAATCTGGCACCAATAGTGGCGGTTATCCCGCTGAATTACACTGATTCTTTACATCACTGCAAGCAATCCGTTGGAGGGCAGTGCAACAAGGGGGTTGACTGATCTGACTGTTGACGTATCTGACTGTTTGGTTGTGCTCTTGTTGGAGCGCAAATATCAGGCCTTGCGAGGGCTCGTAACGCGACAGTTACGTTCCAACAAAAATGTTGACCATGTGATATGGAGTGGCGCTTTCGTTCCAGTCAACGTCCATAAATCTTGCACTAAAATTTTAGAAAGGCAGCTCTGGACTGCGCCAGAACCATCCAAACTAACCACCATGCAGTGCAACATCCCGGACGGTGGGGTGGCCATCCCGTGAAAATAGCCCGCAGTCGGAGCAGCGTCACCGCTGGGCTATGATCGGCTCATCACTGTCGGGGGAGAATCTCGCATGCACAGTTATCACGCTTAGCACGGGCATCCCTGACATCACCGTGCCACACCAAGCACGTTTTCCACGCTATGCACGGGCTCCGATCCCTGACAGTGTGTCACGCCAATCATCAATATCAAAACTTTAGGAGGGGTAGTAATTAAGAGCATGTGTTCGTTGAAGAAAAGAGGCCTCTGATTCCATGGTCTGCGTCATTGACAGCGATTATACAATAAATTACTCATGGAAAGACGGCGCAGCCAGAGACATTTACCGAAGGACAGGAACACGGACAATGGTGGATTGGCAAATTCATAAATATTCTTTTGGGGATGAAGGAGGAAGCCAGTTATCACATTTATGTCATTTTAAGTCGTTTGGTTATGGGTTGTGACCCAAATGGCGATCTGGAAATCTCCCAAAGTTAGCATGGGTCGGAGGGAATATATTCAGTGATCATGAGCTCCTCGGCTTCTGCTTCTTTTTCTATTGCCTTCATACATTTTTGTACTTTTAATAGATTTTATCACGGATCGGAGAAGCCTGTGACCCCCATACGCCTCCTCCCTTTGCATTTGCACCTGGAAACCCGATAGTTATTGGCTCGCTATTACTCTGGGTGGTGGCATATCCACACACCGTCCTGTCGTCCTGCTCGTCTTCCAGTACTTGTTTGATTACTATCACTGACAAATTTGCATCCCTCGCTACCGTTTTCAGCGACCTCTGAACATTCTACAGCGCAGCGTTCTCGGCTATCTGTGCATCATGTTCTCATTTTCGGCCTGACGCTGACGACCCACAAACAGCTGGCGTGGTTTCCTGGTCAGGAGTGACATTTATAGCTGCGTCTTATTCCGACCACAAACGTCAAGCTCTGCCCTGACCAGACCACTGCCTGCCCGGAACTGCGGCCGATCCAAGCCCGCTCGTCCAGCTCGTCCTGCTGGTCCTGCTGGCCGAAATCGAACTGCTCGGGCTGCTGGTCTGGCTCGGATTCTGCGTTACCTCTCGGACGTTCCGCTCGGCCCTCGGCAGCCGAACTCGGACGTTCCGTTCCGCCCGTGTCGGCCAGACGTTCCGCTCCACTGAGCCGTGGCACCACTCCGACCGGGAGCCGTCCGCTCTTCTGTCGGTCTGTCCGTCGGTCTGTCTGTCCGTGTGTTCTGTCCGTCATCGGTCCGTCGGCCGTGTGTCAGTGTGTCCGTCCGTCCGTCCGTCCGTCGGTCTGTCGTGCCGTGTGTCCGTGTGTTTGCCGGTCCGTCCGTTCGTTCATCCGTCCGTCGGTCGGTCGGTCGGTCAGTTGGTCCGTTGGTCGTGACCCGACCAGGCCCGGACCGCTCCGGTGGACCAGCGGAGTGCCGCGGCTGGCTGGCGGCAGACAGCCAGGCCGAGGCCGCGCGGACAGGGGGTCCTGCTGGTTACCGCGGTCGGTCGGAAATCAAGGCAACCGTCTTATGCTCTTTGCCCTTGTCGAGGGAGCTTGCTACGGGCGTGATCCTCGTTGGCGAGGAGGGGACTCTGTTTTTACTTTAAGCCGTTTCTTTTCCGCCGGGCGCGTTTTTCCGTGAGGTCACGATTGACTGACCAAACTGCACTCCCGTGTTCGCAAGCGCAGCCAGGATTTTACGCAACGGACGGACTGTCATCAGATCCATTTTGTGACCGCGGGAGTCCAGTTAATATCACAGCTGTGTCAAACGTTGTAAGGGGCCATCTGATCCTCTGGTCCCGCCGGCCACTGTACTGCTTGTACTGGTCCGTGTTTGGATTCACGTCCGCCAGACCGTATAGTCAATTAACGCAGAATTACGCACGACGTCTTTATCCAGAGGTAATGGTGGAAATAACTTACCTACCCTACAGTCATTCTTCTGCCTTGATCTAAAATCATTAATCGTTAAACACTTAAATTTGGGCTGAACTGGTCATCTACCTTTGTCCGAGCACAGAAACGATAAAAAGTAAACGGCACGCTCAGTTCGCGGAATCATTTCAATCCTACCGGTTACCGACTTCGCGAATCGCGAGCGAAGACCGCAGCCGGCGATGGCGGTGTGGCGTTGCAGGCTGCCATTTCCGCTGACCTGGAACACGCGACACGGCGCGCGAGCACCGGTCCATCCCAGCATCGCCAGTGTGACCGGTAGCCAGAACTGGCCGGATCTAGGTCGGCGGCCACCACCCGCCGGCCCTCCTTCCTGCGATGTCTGGGCTCATGGCAGCGGCTGCCGCGGCGTCGGCTGCAGCGGTGCTGTTTGCTGTCTGCAGGCGCTGACTGCGCCGTTTGTTCATGACGATCGGGACCACGGCGTGGACGAGTGGTGCAGTGCCAAATCGCAGCTAATGGAGCTGCGCACGTGAATCGGTAGGGACGCCAACCTGCTTGTAACGAGATGTATAAGAAACTGTATGCTGAAGGACATCGGTATTTTGACTTGCTGAAAATGCTTGAGAAACATTGTGACCTCGACGACTGCAAGAAGAGCGCAGACCTTAGCTGGATCCGCGACGTGTGCCGACCCGGTGGTTTTCGTCACTGTTGGAATGCAACAATCGGCGGGAATCCGAAGTCACTGCGTACTTTGATTCTGATCTCCGTGTAGGTGTCAATATGCCCCAGCCTGCGACAGCCTAAGCCAGACCACACCTGTGGCGTTTCTGCTATGCCCTCGGGTCCTCTTGCATTCTGGCCTTTAAATATGATTACTTTAGTCGCCTCCAAATATAGAAGCATACGCTACGCAAAGTGTAGAGTAACGGTATGCCCTCACGCTTTTACATTCGAAGCATTGAAGCGCAAGCACACCACACCGCCGGAAAAAAATGTTCATCCTGTCGGCCCGACTGGCTTCTTTTGCCGAGACGTACGGTAATGTACTCCCGTCCGCGGACCGTCTGCCAGGTCACTGGACCACCGTCACTCACCAGCCGAATCAGGGACGGATCCAGGACCGCGACCTGACCGGGAGAAGCGAGCACTAGACGAAACACGTCCTACGAGGTCGACCTGACGTCAGACCTGGCCAGGCCCACCGCATCGCCGCGCCTTCCGTCGGTCCGCAGCCGACTCAACTCCTCTCCCTGGGCTCGCCCGTGGCACGAGCGCCACTGGACGGAGATGAAAGGCGCCGCCAGCCGGCGGGCGCGGTCCACTTCTGCTGACCGGCAGCTGACCCGCCCGACCCCCGCCAGCTGGCCGGCGCGCCGCCGGCCGGAGCGCCAGTTTCGCCGCCGATCCGTGCGCCACTCGGCCATGACGAACGCCGCCAGCTGCTGCCGCCGCCGGCGGTGGCCGTGATTCCTGTGGTCGGCGCACTTATCGCTCCCGACACGTGCCGAGCCGCGCGGCCCTCGCGAGGGCCTCCGTAGCGGAGGTTCCCGGAAGCTAACAGGCACGTGGCACAGTTTTTGCCTAGCAACAGGTGCGTCGTCCGTGCACGAAGGCATGCTTTCTGCAGCGCGAATGTCTCAGTTTGATTGACGACGCAGTCATAAAAAATTCAGGACCTCGGAGCAGCGTAGGGTAATGTTGAAAGCTCAGCAGTCGTAAGGTTTCTAGACGACTATATTCGAGGAATGGAAAGGAACGGTTTTATGGCCAGTGCCCTCAAAGAATCTATGTTATCGTGAGCGTCCTATCCTTGACACAAAAGAGGTCCCAGACGCAAAACCACCAGCGCCGAGCATTCCGTTCGATGCTGAGGCAACTTTTGCATTTCCTCAGGGCCACAACAAGGCCTCCCCGTGGTCTAGGTTATCCTTGTTTCCGATTAAGATGAAATAGCATTGGCCCCTTTGAAGCCAGAAGTACAGGGCATGCTGCACGCACTCGTGAAACCAGCATCAGCAGTTCAGGATAGGTCAAAACGAGTTCAATGTTGTTCGGCGAGTAGTTCCTGTTGACAAGTTAATCCCATCGTTTAAACGCCAGGTCGAATGCGGCAGCTGGCGTAGGAGTTGGGTGCTCTGTGCCAATCGGTTTAACGTGTCGGTAATATTTCAGCCACCGGTGTAGAAGCGTCGTTAGAGGCGATAAAGCCGAAACAATTTTTCCCTAAAAATAGCCCTGGCTCATCGACATCGAAAAAGCTTGAGCTCTTCGAAATCTAGAAAATTTAAGCAATTTCCTTCCAGACAGTACCGTACAGTAAATGATAAAATGATCCAAAGTTGGTAGAGCCAGGAGTGCGGGGACGATTTAAAAGTCGGGGGAGCCTCGAAAATCAGTGAAACGATTAAGGATGCACCCAAATGCTCTGTCACTGGGCCGCTTCTCTTTCTGCCCCTCTCTCCCTTCTCTTTTCCCATGGACCTCTTACCAATGCCGAGCCAGGAAATGCAGATGGTTACGCAAAATGTTCCTGGATGTATGCGATAATATTTGAAATTTCTCACCGTTAAGTCTTCGCCCGTGTTTCATGCTCGCAGTGCTGTCATTGAAAATGGTGCTGAAAGCTTCAGTAGCTTTCTCAGGTAGCTCACATGACAGACAACGCAAACTGCAATATTTCGTTAAAGGCTGGAAATTCACGGGGTTATACGTAACAAGGTTTAACCGAAGCAAATCATTCACAAAACATGGTGCGTGGACTTGACTTTAGTTCAGTAGTACCTACTTCAGCAGCGGCTGAAGGTGGATGGCATTTGACTCAGTTTTCACGCCCTCCCGCCCCCCCCCCCCCCCGCCCTCACTTAGGCACATAACCAGGATTTGTCTAAGGAGGGGCAGAATACTCATAGGGGGCCCTTACCTGCCTCCAGCACCCCATAATCTACGCCCAGATTTACCTCTCCTTTTAAATGTACAGAATGTATGCCACTTTCTTTAACATGGACGGCTAGAAGCCATCATTTTCAAATTTCTCATCAGATTTTGGCCACTCCTGCCTCACAGGTTCCCATTTTGGAGGTCTCCCAGCCTCCCAGGGTGAAGACATTTGCCCATATTATCCCACTAATTGGATATGAGGTTGTGATCACCATTCAATGAAGCCGTGACTTCAGTCAGGTAGGTAGATGACTGCTTTAATTCCAGCTGCCCAAGACCAGTGATTCTGGCAGTGCAGAACGGAATACCAGCACCAGTGATTGGGGTGCTGTTTTATATGAATGATTGGAAAGACCAAGGTATAACGGTGTAATGATGTGGTGTAAATGATGTGGGAGGGGGGGGGGTGAGCTGAAGGCCTGACAACCTAACTCCCCCTAATGTGGTTTTCTCAACGGATTTAGCCCACTTTATTTTGACCAACAGCAATTTTTATTTGGGTACGATGAGATAGCTTACAAATTCCATGCCATGACAAGATAAAAGAGGTAAGCACGATAAGGTAAGATAAGGCAAGTACAGCATAAAGAACCTGTCACGTTTTCATAGACACCCCGTGAAGCTCATACGGGACCCCTTCGGGTCCAGTTTTAGTCTGAGAGAGGCTCATTCGGGGTAGGCCCGAGAGGCGCCCTTCTCAGGCCTCAGGAGGAGCGATCGCCCCCATCGCCCCCCCCCCCGTCAGACCCACGCCTGGTTAGAGGCTTTTCTTTTCCCCACAAGAGCCGACAGGGTCGGCTGGTGACGCTTCATTTCGTTGTCAGCTCCGGTATACGGCCTTCCTATACCACAACCAGGAGTAACAAACGCAACGAAGGCAATACGATGGTGTCACCGCAATGCCCCTTGAGCTACCAAATGTTCTCTTCCCTTGCCCGCTCACCCGCCTCCCCTACCATGCAGTATTCCTTTATCCTCGTTATGTTCGCAATTCATTTTTCATTTAAAAGTTTAGTTTTCAACTTTTTTTTGACACTTAGATATGTCCTTAGATATGTTGCGCAAAAACGGCCAAGCGGCAAACCATCATATCTCATATCACCGGTGCTGAAAAGTTGAGGGGGCTGGGCGCTCCAGTCTGGACGCTGGGGAGGGGGCTGAAGCCCCCGAGCTCCGTGGCTCCCGTGCCTATGGGTAGGGCTGTCGCCGTACCTGCTCTAAGGGCGGCTACATCCCTCGGTCTAGCACGCGGTCTTGCACGCCCCTGGCTTCGGCGAGGGTTCGAACTCGAAACAAAGGAGGTATGGGGAATATCGACCGTGACATCCTCAGATATTCCCGCGTTTTTTTTTTGTCTTCGCCCGGCCCATTATACCACACGCTCGAGTGGTCGCAGGCGCGTCAAAGCTTTTACTTTTAGTAGGCTGTGTGCACTTAACACTTAGCTTTCAATCTTTCCGAGGTTTTCCCATTCATTGGTCATCTCACTGATGGAGATCCAACATGCTTTAGTCAGTCAATAGGTCATGCTGATTCATTAGGGGTACTTCGATAACGACATGCCTGGAACCTGTTATCAATCACCGGTAACATCGGCCCATCTCATGCGTGAAGGAATCTCAGCCCAGCGCGTGACTATCCCTGCATGCGGTAGGCGTCCACGTCATATCAGACTGATTGATGACCATTTGATTGGGGACTCCCAATTTTGGGCACCATGGCATGCCGTCGTGTTTTTTTTCTTCGCTGATCGGTCAAGAAGCTAAATTCCGCAGTTTTTTGTCATGCCTCAAGCGCGGACTCAGTGTGCATGTGACAAGGATTGGGGCATATAGGGGGGAGGGGGGCTGGGTCATACGTCTACTTCTTTCGTGTCTTGACGGTGTTCAAAAATTCCTAAACTTAAGCGCGAAATCGTCCTCATGAGTCCGCTTACCCCCTTTTTCCAGCTCTGCGCCCTGTCTTGTTCTGCGCCGTGCTCCTCGCCACAGTGCTGTATCGGCAGCTGAGCGTGACGTCCTGGGCGCGCGCCTGTCTCGGTGGAGGCAGCTGTGCAGTGGACAGCGGCGTCAGGAGGCACCGGCATCTCGCCGCCGCTCGCGTCGGCCCAGATCGGCTGGGCTTTCCCCGACCGCGCGGCACCGGTCCGGCCCCGGCCCGCCGCCGGCCTCCGTCCGGACCGGACCGTCCGGGACCGACCGGACGGCGCCGGACCGGCCGGACCGCGGCGGTGTCAGCCGGTCGGGTCACTGGCTGAGCCCGCGACCGGCGGCCGCGGGTTCCGCGGCCGTCCGACCGCCTGAGCAGACGTGGGGAGATGCTCTGGCAGACGGCCTCGTGTGGCGGACGACGGGCGCGGCCGGTGGAGGGCGGCTGTGTGGCACCTGAGGATGACAGTGGTTAACATCTACTGGTACAGAACGGGTTGCGCACAGGCGCAAGAGCCCAGTGAGAAGCATGGGTTGTTGGAGGCCATGACATTTTTAATACAACCTCTAAGTAATGCAGTAGCTGATGCTCTCGTACGAACGCATCGGCAAGAACGACTGAAAGATGCACACAGGCGACCGAGGGTAGCCGGAGTTCGTCGTGCAGGCACTGCTTCAGTTGGTCGGAAACAGGCGCAAGTAACCCCAACTGAGATCAGTCAACTGGAACTGGATGGACAGGACGCTGACTTGTCAAACTAAGCCTCTACAGTCGATTCCAACTGCAGGAAGTTAATGACCGTCGGTAGGTGCCAAAACTAACGAGACTAATAGCTACACAACTGGAGGTTAAAAATAGTTCTAGATAAGGTCTGCTTCCGAAAGAACCACAGTAAACCCGCGAGGCAGCAAGGAATCGTGGCGGGAAAATTTCCAATGCATGGCCTGCAAGCAATACCGCCAAGCCAACATTACGAGGCAGGCACAGCTGGAAGGCCTTCATCGTATGTGTGCTGTTCCCGCGCCCACTCGACTGAAAGCCAGCCGGCGCCCTGGGATTACGGACCGATGTCCGGAGGGTGCAACTGATCATCAGCGATTAACGGTGGTCAGACCTGCTGCTCCCACGGGCTCTCGATGGCCGTAGTGCCGCTGAAACGAGCGTAATCAAGAGAACAGCCGTGCTATTTATCCTAGGGCTAATTCGCTCCGCTGCAGCGGCTGCAAGCTCTGCACGGATGCAGAGGCTCTGTCGCAGTTCTCCCGAAGCCGTTACGGCGTGGAATGTCTGGGAACGATTCGTCGGCGCGTTCCAGCGTCGGGGTTTGTTTTCGGCTTGTGCCCCGTCATGCGAAACAGGGTCGTGACGTGCAGTAATTCGCGGCGCTGTTCCATTCATGGCTCAGTGATTTGCGATAACAAGATGCTTATGGTCGGATGAATGGTCTCTTCAGTGGTCTTCAGGATTCGAGCTCTATTACTGGATGCTCAAGTTTGTACACCCAGAGACGCTTTGTTGTGTATGGTAATTAGTTAGATATACGTATTGCGACACGGGAATCCCACATGTATCGCCACAAAGGTATCCCTCTTATTACACATGGTGCATAACTGATACATAATTTTCCGTAACGCGATGTTTTTTTCTCTTTGAGTGCATACTGATTTCCGCGGTCGTCCTTCTGTGTACATGTCTATCTTTGTTCATCTTTGTCGGCAATGTTTCCGTCCCCGCATACGTCAGTTTGTCTGTCATGCTGTCCTTGTCTTCATTTCCCCTTTCTCTCTGTGTCAAAATTTCTCAGTTTTAGCCACTGCTCTTGCGTCCCCAGGCTCCATTTTCGCGTCTCTCTTTCTCATTTCGTCATTCATCCCCTCCTTCCCTTCGAGTCTGTCTTTGGTACTGTCTGTCGGTTAAGCTTTCAGTCACTGGTCACTGGTCGCTGGTTTTTGTCACTGGTTAGTAACAGCCGCTTATCGCAGCATCAGCCTTGTGACGGCATATCGTCTGGTTATTATGCCGGTGTTGCTCAGCAACATCCTTAGCGCAGTCATTGAACCTTTGTGACCCTTACTGATCATACGTTTCCCCGGTACAGCGCTCTGATCAGGCGCGGGATGGATAAAAAACCGCATACTCTGTTCCATAGGCTTTCGTGCCATTCAGTCATTGGCTCCATTTATTTGACGAATTGCCGAGCTTTTCCACATATGTGCCAAATAATGGCATCGGCCCAGACTTACACGTGATAAACACGTATACCTTTCAACAAAACAGAATGGTGCATCTGTCTTCACATCGTTTTCCTCCAGATGGTGCGTTATAAAGCAGCGCTGACAATGATCTAACGGGTTTTGGCTGCTTCAGCATCACCCCGTAACGAATTCGCGGGCATGTGCATAACCCGCAAATACGACGTATTACACAACACACAAACAAAAAGCGTCCGGCAGACAGCAAGTGGCGAGCCCTAGTCCCACTTCCTTACGATTCTGAGGCGAACGGTGCCCTCCCAGAATGGACCAGAGTTGACCGACAAACCCTCAATGGCCAACACTTCAAAGCTAAAACGAGCAGCAGTCAATGAAACTAAACTACGCCAACTGATGATAGTACTGATGATAGTACCTGGCTACCTTGAAACTCCGTGGCATTGGAAAGTAACGCCCTTGAAAACATTAGCCGTGCGTGCGTAATCGCGTGCTTGTTTGTTCAAAAAGCTAATCATTTAGCGCGTCAGCCAGTCAGCCGTTGTCAATTCTTTTCGCTGGGCTAACTTTACCGTCACCAATGTCGTTATCACAAGCAAGGCAGCTAGATCGGGCAGCAAAATGCGCAACTGCCGCAACACAGCCCCTGCAGCCGACCGTGTCACCTCGCGACGTCTCACGCCCTCTGATGTCGCCTGCCCCTAAGCGATACAGACCAGTCGCACGGTCGCCACGCAGTGCTCCACCACGTCCCTTCCCGTTGTGGCTGCGATCGGATGAGCAGTGACTTCTCGAACAGTCTGAGCAGAAAGATAAAACAAGAACGTTTGCCCCAGTCGACTTTCGGCATGAGAGATTCTTTGCGCTCGTACTCCACGAGACTATTTTTCGGTTGTTTTGCTGTCACGCCACGTCCGTGTCTGGCCGTGACGTCACGCTTGTCTTCCATCACACCAACAGCTAGGGCGGCGAGCTGCAGTTAAATGAAGTTGAACCGCTCGCTCAAGCCCTCTGAAAAACACAGAAATAGTCGTTATAGTTTCTAACACAAAGATTAAGTTGACAGGCAACGGCCATGGAAAGGGACGAAGGAAGACACAACGCCACGTTTGCACGTTGATCTCCAACATTTAAATTTTGCTCGCAGTACCGTCTTCCTTCTATCTTTTAACTTGCCCTCGTTACAGATGTGCTATATCACAATCTAATTATATCGGAAGGCAAGAACATGGTTTTCTGAGAGCAAAAATAGCAGCACTGCACTGCGCACTGTTTACTTTTTACCTACAACGTTCTCGAAACGGCAGTCATGAATAACTCAACCACGAGTTAAACATAATGTGTTCGCAGCCAGCACTGCATTACCACGGACGAGTTGCAACGATTATCGGACATATGACTGGAATTCCTCGTTTCTCTTCATTTTAGTCGCGTATTTGGAATGCCCTGGGACCGCAGTTGCCATGTCATTTTGAAACAGAAACATTATCGATGACTGCAGCTCAATGCACAGCAAAAACTGCAACTTCGCGCCGCAGGCACACCGGAAGATGCCGATTTCCGGTTGTCGCAGTTCCGGCAGAACGATTCTCACCACACATGTAGCGGGGGCAGCACTCCCGGTCCACGTATTTGGGCGAACACTTCTCTCCGTCTTCCGGGGGCGGCGGACACTGTTTCTTCCAGCAGAGCACCTCTCCTTGGTAGCAGAAGCAGAAGTCGCACGGGTTCGCCCGTTCAATCTGGGGAGGCAGCGCAGAAAACAGTGAGATCACTTTAGATCACGGGGGTCGATTTAGGAAGGCAATGTTGGATGTCGCGTTAGGTGTTATGTCTGAGGTCACTGGGAATCCATCAGAAAAATATTTCCACTGGTGACTGTGAGGTCACCCAAGACAAATAACGTTCAAATTGCGAACGGGTTTGGGGCTCACGCGGAGGTTGCCTGAGGTCAAGGACGATAAATCTAAGGGTAAGCTCTACGGACCTGGGTAAGGTCGTGATCTGACACCAAACCACTTTCAGAGACACGGACCGTGGCTGGGGGGGGGGGGCCTCGTGTTTCAGCTGGTAACAGACGCCTGCTCTATGACAGGGGCCACCCCAACGGCACGGTAAGGACGACGGGGTCACGGATGCTCGTTTGGGCAAAGCTGCGTGGATGAGGTGAAATGGTTCACATAACAGAAAACATGTACGACTACTTGAGTTGTACAAACAGTACAAGCGGGCTACCAAAGATCAAATAAAAAAAAAGATAAGTAGCCCAATTTCAAGCAGCAGACAAGGTTAATCAGCCAGGAGCGATCACGGCCAGAGTATTCGATCACGGTGGCTTGCTGGTAGATTACACAGAAGTTAAGTCAATAGTTTGGTGGCCCCTAAAAATCGGAAACTATCAGACAATTTTTACAAACGACAGCACTGTGAAACAATACGGTCTACATTCACACCATTGCCTTTGCTTTCTGATGCCAGTTTGGGCGAAAGTCTAGCAGAATATCACAGCGAAATGATGGGAATATTTTGTCACTGAGGCTGTAAGTCTGTCAAGATTCCAATTCCGTTATCCCTCAAACGTCATCCGCATTTGGATCGCCAAGCGAGAAAACAACTTTGTTTATGGCGGAAGCCTTTCTATTCTCCACCGTTGATTAACTGGCCAATTACGAGTTACAGCGCGGCGATGGCCTGCAGATGGGTGGTCGGGGTCAGAACGGACAGGTCGGGCTTGCAGAGGGCAGGGCGAGGTCAGGCAGGGGTCAGGCTGGAACCTGGAGACGGCAGGCCTGGCAACAACTGTCAACGATCGGAGGGCTCGCTCGTCGTCATGGTTACATGAGGTGAATTCCATGCCGTTCCTGATCATCACTATGCCGAACAAGGATGATTATACAGTCACAAATATTAGCGTAGTTTGTGCTGTTTGTGGTATGACAAAAATTGAGATGATATCAATGAGGATTTTTTTTGCATCTAGCAGGCTGCGCGTTCCATAAATGTCTGAAAACACCATTAAGTAAAACGTGTTATTGCGCCTCGCAATCAGGATAATAAGAAGCAAGGCAATTCATAAATTCACGTAAGCAGCCTGAACAGTCTTTATCGTCTGTCCCCAGATACATACAAGGTTGCGGCACTTGGACTAGCAGTCCCCCTAAAATACACCCAGATGGCCTGGGCAACGCCTGAAACACCGTCGGGCGATAAAAACGAGCAAAGAGGTTCAGCACGATTTACGCGCTGACCACATCCGGCAAAACGCGGCGTAAACGGCCAAGGTGACGACTGTTCCCCTTCCAAGCGCGCACAGGACCGGCTCACGGACCCGGAGCGTGGAGAAACGGCCGCAGTTGTGCTGGGGGCAGCAGTAGCGTCATTGCACAGAGACTGAGGGCAGAAACTGTGAGGTCATTGCAGAGTTTTCTCCCCGCAGGTCGTTTGCGGTCTCGGAGTCCCCTCGAAAGTTTTAGAAAAATCGCGCAATAAAAAATGTAAATAAAGCGAACTGGTGTAAATATAAACATACCAAAGTAGTACATAAACTTGTAATAGGTAAATATCGGAGAACACAAGCGCTGCGTTCGCGTCCGGTCGCAGCGATAAGCACCGGCATTGCCGCTCCACACCCCAGCTACTCTGCCAGCAGCCTGCCGCGCTAGCCGTTTGTTCCGCCGCGGGCGTTTTCCGCGACTCTTTCTTCACTCTCAGCGTGACGTCATAAGACATAAGGAAGTCTGCGGATCGTCGAGCGTCACGCTTCCCGGCAGCGCCCGGCGCCCTCTCAGACACCCCGGGTTCATCGTCCCGCACACCAGTCCCATTTACTCTTTCCCACGGGCCGTTTCCCACAGGAACACGCCGAACGTCTCCGACCGCAATGGCACTACCGGCGTCAAGATTGCTGAGTGAGGCATGAGCCTGCCGGCATTCCTTTCCACCTGGAAGGCAGTTTGTTGAACTAGCGGGACGAGCCGGTGCATTCTCTTCACGTTCTCTCGGAAAGCCCGGACCTTGCATGAAAGCTTTAGAGAAACGGAGGTGGGTGCACCATGATAAAATTCGTCCGAATATTACGCCAGTAGCATGTAATGAAGAAATATGTGGCATGAAACGGTTGCGTATCTCGTGTTGTTTGCTGATGCCACGATATGCATGCAAATGATGCATTTTACCTGGAGAGCTCTACGCTGTCCTTTGTTACGAACACTTGCACACGGAATGTAGTTTTCAATGACATTAGTGGTTTCGGTAAACTTTTCGATGGATGAAATAGAAAAAGACGGACATTTGTTTTCCATCGCGCTTCCCTGGTTGCTCTCCCAAAGACGACCACTCGGTGCTCACCATTTCCCCCGAGTTGTAGACGACTCGACTGAGCAGGCACGTGGGCGCCGACCGAGACGCCTGCGGCGCGCGTTCCTGACGGAGACCGGCCGAAACAGCGCCTGCGGCAGACGCCTGGTCAGTGACTGCAGCGGGAGCACGTGGGACCGCCTGTTCCGGGCCCCAAAAGGCCGAAGACTGGGCGGGTTGTCCGAACGCCCGGCACTGACCAGTAGCCGGACGGTCCACATGGGGTAGCTCACGAGGCAACGCACCATACAACTGACCCGGCATCACTTATCAGACTATGCACCCGGCGTAACTCACCAAAGAAGGCACCCGACAGTTCACCCGGTGTAATTCACCAAACAACTTACCAGATAGTTCATTTGGTGCAACGCTCCACGTGAGGCACCGCACAACGTACACGTTCACCGAATGTACTCACACTCGGCGACGCACCAGACAAATCATACCCGCTGTAAATTACAACACAAAAGACAGCTCACCAGGTGAGTACACAGCTGACCCATGGTAAGTCGCCGGGCAGCTCACCCAGTCCAACCGGACAAACTCGACAACTTATTTAGCACGGGGTAATCTTAGACCCCACTGGAAGAAAGTCACCAGACAACACCCCGAACAGCTGAACTGGACAGCAGCCAGACTTCAAACAGTGGTCGGTCGGACACCCATCAGGTAGCGCGCCATTCACCTGTCACCGCACATGTCACATCATTCACCTGTCACCGCACATGTCACATCATTCACCTGCCACTGCACGCCGACACGCCAGACCGGGCAGCAGGACGTGCCTCCGCTCAACCGACTGGACAGGTGTGCCTGCTACCGGCAGTTACAGGCTCATTTCACAGTACAGGGAGCAACCGATGAGACGTACCACCCAGGTGTGCCCAACAGCAGAGACGGCTCCGCGCAGCACAAAGGGAACAGCTCATTGTTCAGTCCGTGGAAGGTTTCACCAGATGTCTGTTGACGGGCGCGTTTCACGGTGGGCGAAAGGAATGAGGGCAGCAGTGGAACACTTCCAGAGCTGGATGGCTCTAGGCGTTGAAACATTAGGGACGAGGGGGGTCATGGCCTGCACTCTCCGTCCTTTATATCTATGCATCTGAACATTACGGAAACGTATCTTAGTAGCCCTCCGTTTTCTGTGGCTTTGTTCCCAGAAAGGTGGGGCAGGGGGATTGTCAGGGTTAATGTTTATTATCCTCGAGCTCCATAACTGCGTCTACCTGCCACCACCGGTGCCATATCCGTTGATGGGAGAACGTACTGCGGTCTAGTGTAAGAGGTTTACAGGCGGCCAATAGTGCAGTGCATTACTCTGCAGGCAGTTCACAAAAGTGGACGTCACCAGTGAGGGCTAGGGGCTCCAGCCGCCTTCTGGCGAGTTTTCCCGGCTTCCTGGCTTGATTTTCCAGGAACACTCGTATTGCGAGTTGATCACAAGGCACCGTAGGAAGGCGTTCAAGTGCGAACTCCCCGAAGGAGTAGCTTCAACGGGTGATGATAGAAGAAAACAGTAAATTTTAGTGGCGTCACTGTTCACCGAATATTTAAACAAACAAATGGGTCGTGGATCGTTAAGAAAAGATTTTGAGACATGGAGGCAGACAGAAATGGACTGCGGGGAACGAGAAAAGGGAAGAAAAGGAAGAGGGAGAAGGGAGAGATAGGGGAAGAGAGGGAGAGGGGAGCAAGGCCTAAGCGAGAGAGAGAGAGAGAGAGAGAGAGAGGGAGAGATTTTTCCCGTCCCGATGTAGGAGGTTCCCTGAGCCCAGGGGAGTGCACTGTTTTCACCGGTGGACATGTCTGACAGCCTGCGGCCGCCGGCTGACGGGGAAGCCGCCTCTTATATGAAACAGGACCGGAAATCTCACCAGAAAAGGATCGGAAATTTCACCGGCACAAATTTCGCCAGGTCACGGCGCGGACCACATTGCGGCGAAAATCGCCCGAGCGAGCTGTGTTCGGCAGAGACCACCTACATATTAAAAAGAGTGTATTAGCGAACTCTGTCACTGCTTCAAATAAAAACGAAAATGACCAGTCCTCTGTCCAAGTGAAAGGACCTCTTCTGGCCATCCCTTTCAGCGAGTGTGTCGTTCACCAATAAAGTCATAGCAGAAGACCTAATGAATCCCATTCCAAAAGGGCGAAAAAGGGTGTGGTCTGACGTTGTACCTCATTCAACTGTTGATTCCGATGACCGTATATTGGATCTTAACGCGAAAGATTAATGAACCACAAGTGCACTTGATGCTAGTCGCGAACGTCAGCACCCAATGTGCCCAAAGAGTTCCCGCAACGCTCATGAACAATACAAAAATCGTTATGAATCGGTCCTCACAGTAGTTACATTGTCCACAGAAGTAATGGAGGCTCTAATTCCAGCAGGGTGCAGTGCGCTCAAAAGCGCTGCCAGTTCCACCACAAAAAAATAAGCGCGATAAAACCATCTCTCCGAAAGAAATATGGCCGTAACGTTTAACTGAGTCTTCCACGATCTCGAATTGCTCTGTAACGCGCCGTCATGGAATCTCCACGCCGCGGGCAGCACCACTAGCAGCTGCACGCTGCTACAGCTGCCAACGGTCCCGTTGGCGCCGTGCAGCCAGAATTCCCAGCTAGAGCTTCAGCCACAGCCCAGCTCACACAAAAACACGGTTTGTTTCAGTGTCCAGTCCTCGCCGTGGCCCTGTGGCTGCCGTTACGCGCCAGTGCCAGCTGTTCCCTGACGGCTGTGACGGCCGTCAAGTACGGCGGACCGCCGTGACCGATGACCGGCGGTCACCGGTGACCGGACGGGGGTCGTCCGAGACCGGTGCGGGCTGCGGAGACTGCGGGCTGACGGAGGCGGGCCGCGGGACTGAGGACTGTGCCCGCAGCCCAGGGATGTGACCTGAGGACTGTCAGCCAGTCCAGGGAAAACGACCTGATAGCTGTCAGCCAGCTCAGAGGATATGGCCCGAGGACTGTCAGCCAGCTCAGAGGATATGGCCCGAGGACTGTCAGTCAGTTCAGAGGATATGGCCCGAGGACTGTCAGTCAGTTCAGAGGATATGGCCCGAGGACTGTCAGCCAGCTCAGAGGATATGGCCCGAGGACTGTCAGTCAGTTCAGCAGATAAAGCCTGAGGACTATCCGTCTGCTCGGCGGATCCCAAACAAGACGGCTTCCGCTGAAAGGTACACGGCCTGTCCGGAGGGGTTCAGTTTCGAGTTGTCCGGACAGTCTGGAAGGCTCCAAATGAGCTTTGTCCGGATAACCTGGCGGATCTGACGCTGTCTGGCTACTGTCTAGTACTAAGTGCCGTCATCTGGATGGCGTTCTGAGGGATTATAAAAATACCTCAACTCCTGCGTAATCCGACTTCGACATCGAAGGGAAGAGTGATGTGCTCGTTTCCTAACATACATACAGCTGAGCACCAGATCGGGCTGAGTACCTCGGCTCAAATCACTGACAGACTGTATCACAACATAAACAATAAATCGAAGCAGCAGCGACAAAAACAACTACCTAGCCATTGGTATCAGAATCTATAATATCTGACGGATTTCCTGTACGTGTTCGACTACAACTGTAAATCATGAAATATACCTCCACCATAAAATCTCCGAGATGATTGATAGTCCATTCGCTCTTGTCCTCCATAAGGCCATCTAGCCTTACTAAATATGTTGGCGCAGAGGCGGTGCAAACTGAGGGCGTCCTCGGCTCGCTCCATGCTCTCTGCTCCTCATCACACCGAGCACGAGAGTTTCAGCCTTCCTTCAGTGTAGCCTGCACAACTGCAGAACAGCCAACGCAGCCCTCCAGCCTGTGCTGGCCGTTTGTTTGGACTCTTGTCTCTGCAGATTGGGGGTGGTCCAAAGCCGGGCTGGAGTGGGCAGGCAGACAGACATAATATCACAGGTAACGTGTTCGGACAGCAGGAAATCTGGATGGGTTCCGCGGGCCGGCGTATCTCATCAAAAGAAAGGAACAATCGGAAGAGGAACATTTCCTTTCACGGGTATTTTCGATGAAGCACCATCTGTCATCAAGCATGTCACGAGAACAATGGAGCAGGCGGAACAAATGACAGTCCTCTGGTCACCATTGCTTCTATCAGTAACACGGCAGGCCCGGGAGTGTCAAAATGATAGCACTACCAGGTCCTATAGAAACGGCGTGCCATTTCACCGCCAGCACTGCCAACGCAGCACGTCTCGTCAGAAGGATCGGGGCGAGAGGACATGAAACAGCGGCACCTCTCAGAGGAGATGGAGGGGCGTAACGTGAAGTGCTAGGCCAATCCGACAAAGCTGAAGCCACAGCAGCCAGCAAAAAGGAGACGGAGTCAGGAGCAGCGGCAAAACTAGCCGGAAGGCATGACCTCGGTGAGAACCCGAAGCGCGGCTTACAAGCGAGGACAGCTGCTAAAGAGATGGCTGGAAGGACGAGAAACAGCGAAGCGTATCAGCACGGAGGACGTGCGTAAATGTATGACGGCACGGCTCAGCAAACCACAAGAACGGTGCACATAGCAGCATGATCGTCAGCACAACCCGACGGTCACCGCCGCGCGTGGAACAATCTGGCGGAAACAGCGGCAAATTTACCAGACAGAGCAGTGTGACGGGACACAGCGGCGCAGTCAGTCAGAGACACAGCAGCACGAAGGGACGCGGCGGCACCTCTGATCAGACAGGGCAGCGTGACGGAACACAGCGGCGCAGCCAGTCAGAGACACAACAGCACGAAGGGACACGGCGGCACCTCTGATCAGACAGGGCAGCGTGACGGAACACAGCGGCGCAGCCAGTCAGAGACACAACAGCACGAAGGGACACGGCGGCACCTCTGATCAGACAGGGCAGCGTGACGGAACACAGCGGCCGGCTCCCGTGAGCGGACCACGGCGGCGCAGCTCACCGGCCAGCAGGACCAAGAGCAGCGCCAGGGAGCGGAGCGACGCCATGCTGCACGGCACCCGTCGACGGCGACGCTGGACGCTGGACGGCCGGCGGACGGCGAGTGACGGCCGACGGCGGCGGCGGCGGCGGGCGACGCTTCCGTCTGCCCGGCGGCGACTTTCTCCGGCGCCGCTGCAGCCGGCTCGGAGGGCGGCGCGCCCGACCACACCGCCCCCGCCCCGGCTCGGCGACGCGTGGGACCGCTGCCTGGGTCATGTGTTGCACAAACGGAACGGGAACGCGGCAAATGAGTTCAGCTAAGCCAGCCCACTCGGCAGGTCATTTCAAGTGCTTCCAGGGTGGGCGCAGGTCGATATATGCTTCGTTGTTTTCTACTGCGTCAGATCACTTCACGGACCATACTGAAAAGTTTTCTCAACTACGTCAAGAAGCCACGAAATTTTAGAAACAGGAGGAAGAATGGTTTTAACCCGGTGTGGGGGGGGGGAATACCAGACGGCCTCCCTATTTTTTTCTACTACATTACTCGGTTCTGAAAAGATGCATTTGAGTCAATTTTTTGGCACCCCTCTGTACATTCATTCTTCTGTTTTTGACATTTTTTAGGTCATCTGAAGTAATTCCAGCATGACATTATAAAAATATATGTTTTGCTCTAAATTCTCTATTTTTAAGCGTGTTTGATCTTCACTGGTATGCTGGTTATGCAAGATGACTGATAGCGTACAGCGTATCTAATGATGAAAAGAGAGGTCGATCTAGACCACCCTTGACTTAGCACTAGGTTACCAAAAATTAGCTTAAAATAGTTTTTGAAGTATTTAAAGTATATTCAAGGGTTTTTCAAGCACTGTCAGTTTATGATACAAAACCACAACTTCCCACATTTCCGTGGCAGTGATTTGAAGATTTTCTGGTTCAAACTCCAGTATCTGGAAGACTTTGGTGCTCTTTGGTGTTTATGAACCCTTACGCAACACAATAAGCATGCTTTCAGCTAGCATGTGACAGATCGTTCAGTATCACGTGACACAGGTTGACCTGTGCCACGATTTTGAATTGATAGACGTGTATCAGCATAATAAGCATGCGTTCCCAGGTAATTTGGTCATAGGATGTTTAGGATTTCCAGTTTGTACGCAAAGGACGGTACGCCCTAAACCAGTCAGATTTAGGCGTTTGACGTGACCCGTGGCCCAAGATATGACGTAAAATTGGCCGTTCCTAGCGTCGCATCATCGAGGGTACTTGACAAACGTTCGAATTAGCCGAATCAGTAAACTGGTTCTTGAGTTACTGAGTGAAGACGTCTGACCATTGACGCTCCCACCTCCACCAAGCGGAAAGTCGAGAAATGCCCATCATTTGGTAGCTCAAGGTACAGTTTACTTTTTTCGAGATCATTTAAAAGTTATCCAACGTATTTTTCTCCACATGTCCCACTTCAAAAAAACTCTCTTTTAGATGCAGGCAACACGCGTGGTAACGTCAACAGAACTTTGAAATATCGATACGCAAGTTTGAATAGACTTGACAAAGCTGTTTTTTTTTGATTTGCCAAAAATTAGGACGGTTGAATTCATGGTTTTTTAACTGCAATGAGACAGTGACCATACACGTTGCCAAACTTTGTTATGTGGCGCGCACTTAACAATAACTATCCAGCCATTGGGTTCACTGTACCGTTTTCCTTTTTTTGGTCGTTTCAGCAAATAAATCCTCACGATTCGTATTCATACATACGTTTCGCCACGTCACAATTTCCAGGCAGGATGGTGCGGGTGGGTGTCTGCTAAACTGCGTGCACGATTTGAGCTCCGCTGGGCAGATAGCATCGGGCAGTCAGCACATCAGTCCGTCACTGCAGCATACGGGCCGGCGGTACATACTGGAGCCAGTCTGGCACAGATATCTTATACAGTATACCTTGCACTGAATGGCGAGCCAAGCTTCTAACGTTTCTTTGATAGCTGTAAGGGAGATGACGGAGATTTGCTTGTCCTTCGCCGCCAGTTCCCATGTACCGCATTTATGGCTGAAGATCCGGGGGAGGAGGGGAGGCTGAGAGTGTATAGCTGAGTTTAGTCCCTCTGATTTTCACGAATTTAGCATTAGGTCTATGGCGATGAGCAATGACTGCAAAGAAACGCAATGGAATCTCATTAAGACCCATCATCCAATAATTTTCGGGAAATCTCCATCCAACTTTGCAGACTGCCGGCCTCACAGATGGATTCCTCGCACCGAGTGACGACAGAGTGGAGCCACCTGCCTCCGGTAACAAACTAAATCGAAATGCAGCCGGTTTTTGCGGACCTTGACGGTGATGCGTACTTTGCGCGGGATCGCATGTTTGGGCGCGTTTACGGCGATGTTGCAGGTCAGACTTTTTCCTTTTCTTTTTTCAAGTCAGGTGCGGAATTTAAAACACGCTTTTCAGCCTTTTCACAGGCTTTTAAACGAGTGCGTATTCGCCGATCAGCCATGTGAAAAAGAAATCTGCAGAAGAAGCGTGATCTTAAAACAACTTGAGAGTCCTGTCTAGCAAATCTTGTAACGCTTCTGTTCATCGACACTAGTAAACTAAACAGGAGTGACGCGCTTTTCAAATTTCCAGGGCAGATAAGCAGTAGGGGGAGATATTGTCTGGGCTTTGAGTAATTTCGTAAATGGTAGTTTGGTTGACCGTTACGAAGCGTTACAATAGGTGGGACAGCTAAAAAAATGTCGAAAATGTATCGCGTAATCGATGTATGGTCCCTTATCGCAAAATAGCCATGATGAGAAAGTGTTTGAGCATCAAGTCCGATTGTGAAAAGGAGGTGTTGTGGGCAATTATATTCAAGCAGCGCCAGTGTTAAAACACGTTTAAAAAAGAACACATGCGCGGTGGCCGCGTGGCCACGTCTTGCTCCTGCACACGGTAGCGCCACCTGTTCTCGATTCGACAGCGCTAGGCCACCTGGTGGATGAGCTCTTCCGGTGGCGTGAGGAAAGGCCCGGAACTCTGCGGACTAGCGGAAGAAGATTGGTAACGGAACGAGCAACGGCGCCACCATTCACCACCGAGAACAGACATTACAACGGCGAGCTGCGACACGAGTCGTTGTAAATACCGCTCACCACAAAAAGAACCAGGAATCGGCCGAGGGGGGAGCCGGGAGATCCTCCGAAAAGGGGCCTCCTTCAGTTTCGAGGGGACTTCCTGTAGCATCAAGGGCGCCTTCTCAGCCTTCTGTAGCCTCCAGAAATCTTCTGCTGGCCTCCTATGGCAACTTGGAGAGCCCATGTTGGCCTCAGATACCATATTTGAGAGTACTGTAACCTCTAAGATGTTAAAAGGGACAATGAATGGAAAAATGAAGGCACTCCGGAGTCTCCGTTTTTCCGCAAGGGCCGGGAAAGCGGGCGGGGCGACTGCCCCATTCGTTCATTCTATCTTGGTTACGTCCCCGCGATAGGAACTGGACGATTTTGTTTTAAGCCACGGCGAGATGCGGTGCTAGAGGCATTACAGCAATTTCTGTGGAGTGCTGAGGGAGTGGATGGGTTCCAATGATTTGGCTTGGGTGACATTTTTCTAGCGACAGATTCAGTTTGTGCCTGTTGTTTTCAATAATACTTTTTTAGCCTGAGCGGCAAGTCAACGCACTGTAAAGCAGAAAGAAATGAGGATTTCACTTGTCATATTTTCGTGTCTCAACACAAACGGCAGTTGCACTTCCACTTCTGGCACTAACACCTACAAACCCGCCAATACCGTCTTCCCACAGCGAGTCAAGAGCTGAACACCACAGAGTTTCACAGAGCATCCTGAACAAAAAACGGCGCGGCTTTATGTACTACCTACTAACGGTATGATATGATGAAGTTGCTATTATAGTGGTGTCCTTTATAAACAATTAGAATATGTACTTTAATCTGAAAATCCCAGAAAGGCGAAAATTAGCCAGTTGGCGAACCGGGTAATATTTTGCATTCCCCAGTAGCCATTGATAAAATAGATAAAAAAGTATGAGCAGTCAGAGGGTTTTTCGGTTCAGAAAAAACATGGTTTCACATAACTAACATAAAACAACTGGCACGGCGGCACGATTGATATGCTCGGGGCGTTAATGGGTTTCCAGGCTTCCCTGAAAACCCATTCTGAAAAAAACCGTCTGGTTCCCTTTAGCGACGACTCTGGAAACTAGAGTTCAAGAATTTGAAAATCTAGGTCCTGAAGCTAAAAGGTCTTGAGAATTAAGAAAGGCTCTGGACTGCCAGAAACCATTGGAATTTTACTGTTTTCAAACGCGGGAACGTTAGAGAACACGGCAGTAAACTTTCTTGCTGTATATAAAATCACATACTGCAAACAGCGGCGACCCCATTAACTAGATAATTTTGGCATTAGTTCTATGGCATTACACAGAAAGAACTTGCTCAAAATCATCCTGGTCCTACATTGTCAAAAAGATTAGCACTCGTTTGATGCTATTCAGATGCTGAATTTCAGCAATCCAGGGCTGCTAAATGTAAGCTGCTTTCCGGTAGTGGTGCACTACTTCATTATTGTAGGTGCGTAACTTACATAGTGCTTGTAACTAGCACCTACCTGAGGAAAGCCGTCAGATAGTACTCCTATGCTTGAAAGACCCAAGTGGTGCGCACTATGTTGCACTGCAACGGAGCTTAAGGTAAAAAACCAGCACCTCCTGGGTACATGCGCCAAATTGTTGGTAAACATTTTACCGCCACAGATGTTCTAGAAACAAAAAAACGGTACCTCCTGGGGACATGGCCGCAGCTGGTGCCTGACATTTTAGCAACACGCGGATGCTGGAACCAAAACCAAAACCCAAAACACCAGCACCTCATGGGTTCGTTCAGTGAGTTCGCCTAACGTTTATAGAACCCCAGGGATGGAGGTATACGTATTTATACGGCGTTTTGCCACTGCATTCATCGGTGCAACCGACACTGAATCAAAACCGGCAGACTGAAGCAGTGCCGTAGGTACTGGACCTGAGCTGAAATCTGCTCTGGTACTGTAGGCCGGCCAGAAAATGTAGCCTGTGACGTGCGACATGCAGACGTGCGACACACTGACATACTTACACACTGTGACACACTTCAGTGACACACATACACTGAAGCCGGTACACAGGTCGAGATTAAGTTAGCTTGAGCAATTTGATCGGCACCAGCCGATGGGAAACGAATCGTCCAATTGCCGTTTGGCTCGGTTTTCATTCAGTGTCGGTTGCACCGGTAAACGCAGTGTCAAAGCGTCGTTTAGACACGGATACCTTCATCCATGTGGTTCTATAAACGTTAGGCGAGCTCAGTGGACGTAGCCATGAGGTGTTGATTTTTTTATTCCAGCACTCACGTGGTGCAAAAATGCGAAGCACAAACTGTGGGCACGTACCTAGGCGGTAATGATTTTTAGTCTCCAGCACATTTGTGGCAGTAAAATTCATTAATCTTGTAAAGGGAATCGGGCCTAAAATCGACTAAAAATTGCTACTGGTCATAAACCAAAATGGAAATGAAAAATGAACTGGATTGCGCATTGCTGTATAACTATGTATGCATAATTGTACGCATACTTTATATGCACAACTGTACGCATACTATGCATGCATAACTGTATGTATACATAATATATGCGCACAACTGCATATTCCAAGTGTATTGTACTGCTTAGAAGCGCAGTGAACCGCAAGTCATGATGTGCTGGAATGTATATTATGTATGTTATAAATGGCTTAATGACGCAGTCAAAGAGAGATGGGAGTGTGCACCAGGTGAATTCCTAATAAAACAGAATACAGGTTGCTTATTTCTACTGGTTTACATTTCAGTCTCTCCGTGCATACGTATGTCATGAACAACGGCTATTTATGTAAGCCAGTTATCACGTACACCATGCACGTTATCTGAAATAAGCATGCCCTTACCTCCCCCAGGATTTTGTGTTATACGTTTTATGTTGCCGTAAACTGCTCCGTAGGTTTTAATGCACCACAATGAATGGTACTTGAGGCGTGTATTAACCATGTACTTACCACCCAAATTCATTGCGCCTGGTTTTCGCTTGCGATGCGTCTCGTTTAATAGTACGTTGCTGTGCATCGCATATCTTGTATTTCTTGCATGCAATTTTATTTCATGGTTACGCGCACATTATTCAATGCTGCCATAACTTAAGCTATATATAACACAATACCTGTTACCATTTAGTTCATTTGTGACAAATAATCTCGATGTAAAAGTGCCGGATGCGATGGCACTCGTGCCAGTCAGAATAACAATGCGGAATCGCGTGCCCACAGTCGCTAAGGGTGATGAAAAGGCATTGGTTAATTCAGTGTTTATCTTTCATCTTTCATCATAAATGAGTCGTCCAAAATGCGGTAGAAGACGTCTTCATGAGCATGCAATTATCAATACGTTCATAATAGAATAACGTTGATAGAATAGAACAGAACAACAAAAAACCTGCAGCAATCAGTAAGCACAGCAAATACCGCAAGGTTCTGACCAACATGAACCAACACAGCTAAGGTACAACAACTTTGGAAAGTGATAAATATTTAAATAATTAAAGTGATTTAAATATTTAAAGTGATAAATATAAACAATGAGGTTTCACAGGAAATCATCGTACATATCAAAGCGGAAGTACACAAAAACCGAACCTGCATAATATAACTGGGGATCCATTTTGCCCCATTTTTGTATTTCATAAATATTAAGAATTAAAAAGACTGGCGCGATACATACAGTATTATAACCAAAAAGAGAGTTCTTAGGCTGCGAAGTGCACCCTCTCTCAGCATGCTGTTGCCTGCCAGCACGTCATGGAGAATTGTTATCGTCTCGTTTCGGCAGCGCAGAACTCGCGACACTGCACTGACGAGGTGCTCGATGAATCGCGTCTCGATGACGCGCTGGAGAGACACCACCACTTCGGCGAGCTGGGTCCCGGTCCGGTTCAAATAACGCCCCGGAATGGCAGGACCCTGAAACAGGCTGATCACCTGCTGGAGGTCTAGGACGTACTGTGACATCCAGTTGCCTTGCTCGGTGCCCTGAACTTTCGACAGTAACGTTTCAAGACGATGATCTCGGTCATCTAGATGGATGTCACCCTTATTGAAGAGTTCGGACCAGATTCGGGCGAAGCCATTGACTCGGCCCGACACAGTCAGACGACGAAGATGTAACCTGCTCAGAAATCTGACTGTCCGTGAAACCAAAGTCTCCTCGGAGGCAGTCTGCTGCGTGCACCATTACACCCCTGCCGTCGGCCTCGTGCCTATCGCGCGTCGTAACCGTGGGATGGTCTGTGTATTTTGGGACGGGGTCGCGTATGGGTCGGAGGACTGCCGTCGTTTCGTGAACTACTACGGGAGCACCATCCAGATCGAGAACACGGAAATTTACTGCCTGACGCTGGTTTTTACCTTCGGTGAATTTCTCCAAGGGCATATGAATGTGGCGAGGCCGGCCCGTCGCAGGATTCAGAGTTTTCAGGTACCTGGCTTCCTCAGCGACAAACGTGTCGTAATTGACATCGACACCGAGCGCCGCAGCGTTTGGCCCTTGGTGTCGGTTTCCCAACCGAAAACCCAAGAATACTGACCTCAGGTCAATGGCTGTAAGTCATTGATACTTTGCCCAATGACGGCAACTAGATGTCTGCTTCACTCCAGACTAAAAATGCTATGAAATATCCCGCCAATTTCCGAAAAAAAACGACGAAATATCTTAAAAATGGCTTTGATCTTAGGTCAATGACTCGAAAAATCCCGAAAAATTTGGGATGGGAGATTTGTTGTATCTATCAAGGCCACTGATCCCTGAAAGTATTATTGTGATATCTTGTTTATCGAAAAAGTTACAGGGAGCTAAACTTCTTTGGACATCGGCCCGTTTGACCTGACCTAGGTCAGGCACCTGACCTGGCCTGAGGTCAAAACTTTGACAAGGTGTAAAAATGATCAAGTAAAAGGTACACGAAGTTTCGTGGCTCTGTGTTTGCTGGTTTTCCGCAATCCCAGGAAAGCCTGAGGGAAGGCGGTCAACTGTCCCCCCAGTCTGGGGCGGGTTAAAATCAGGGGGGAATATCATGCCTTCTAGAAATCTGCGGGTGCTGCCCTGGCACCCTCAGATATTACATTTTTTCATATCTGCGAATCTTGCCACCGCGTGGATCAGGGGCGTCAGTTTCCGTAAATGATGGGTGGGCCGAACCGTCGGCCAGACAACGTAAGCTCCCCCCGAATGTGGGTTTCTCAACGGATTTAGCCCACTTTATTTCGGTCAGTGTAAATTTTTTAGTTTTTTGTTCATATTTTCGAAACAAAAATTATGTATATCGTATACATATAGGTAAAGTTGTGTATATATATATATATATATATATCTATATATATAGGTTAGAATGATAGATACATCACTTTATGTCTTCTGCTATGCTTTGTGCCTGTCTTTTACCTATTGTGGCCGTTTCTTTCATACTTTTGCCCAGTGCCCTTTCAAACTGGTAGAAAATATTGGAGGGGTCCAAACCAACATTGGAGGGACCCAAATCAACATTGGGTGGGCCGAACCAACATTGGAGGAACCCAAATCAACATTGGGTGGGCCAGGACCCCTCAAAAGAGTACAAATTGACACCCCTGACGTGGATTATAGTTTGATTCTATTCATTGCAGTACAGCACATGCGCAATAGTCATACAGATAAAACTAGGCGATCAGATATGTCAAGTCATAGGAGAAAGTTCGTCAAATTTGCGTAAAAGCTCTCCACGGGTTCGCGAGGCGGTGATGTCCGGCGGCATCACCGCCTCTCGATACATGCATGCAGGAGGTACACCTAACGATGCAGGAGGCACACCTACTTTGTTGTATTTCGCTTTCTTCCACCCCACCGTCACGGTCAACCCGACATCCACGTTTATATGCGATGATATGCACTGGGAAACAGCCTTGAACAATGAAACAAGGTGGGTGAACACGCACCGATTCCGTCGCAACACAATCAATTCTACATCACAACGGTCGGCGCATGGACAGTCTTGAAAAACGGTATATGCAAATATGTGGACTGAATATCGCAATTTCATAATACCATCTTTTAGAGGTTTTTGTTTTTCTGAAGACGCTTTTTCAGAATATCCTTTTTCAGCCTGCGTTTTGCAGGATTTCGTTTAGCTGAGGACGTCTTTTTTCAGCACCTTTTCTCGTCTTATCGAGACTCTATATATTAATATACGGCTTGGATGCTGAAAGAAACGAAAAAAGTGTGCTCAGATCAGGGGCGTAGCCAGGATTTTCTTGGGGAGGGGGAGCTCAGTGTGAATTTTGAAATCACTGAATTTTGAAATCATATGAAAACCGCCTGCTGGGAAGATAATGAGCAATGGCTTTCACAAAAAAACGGGCCTAGGGGTGGGGGTCCTGGACCCCCTACCCACCCTCTTAGCTGCGCCGGTGATTTACAGTTCAGAAACGGAACGGAGCTTTTTTAAGATGGCCCCAATTTTTGAGCGTCCGCGCCTGTTGTGCGTGCTGGTGCTACAGTGGTTTAAGCATCAGGAACGGCAGCGGCAAATGTCTGTCTTTCATGTGAACGTTTCCCGGTAACCACGCACACAAATGGGAGGTTTTCCTTGACCTTCCTCCTCTCCGAAGGCGCTCCCCTCTCAAGGCACTTGTTCCTCTCCATCTCCACCGAACCACCCATGGTAACCACAACGCTGAACTGTAAACCCTAAACTTGGAACCAGCCCTCCACGCTCCCATCCTCAAAATCCACTGAATTCCAAGGCAGCTTAACCCTATTCCCGTCAGGGGGGCTGAATCCGCCCCCCTCGGGGTTTTTGCTTGCCAAGTCCAGGCTTTTTAACGCAGCTTCACGGAACTTGGTCACTTTTCCTAGCTATTCTTTCTACGCGCCGTGACAAAACTTCAAAATTCTATTTTCCTCAGGGGCGGAGCCAGGAAACGTTTTTGGGAGGCACCTCAGGCCATTTTTGGTCATGTTGAGGGTACAAGGAAAATGTCTACCAAAAGCAGAGTTTTAAGATAGAACTTAAAACTTTATATGGATGCATAGCTAAATAGTTGTCCAATGTGCAGTTGTAATTTTGTTCGTCTGAGGTCACTTTACAAGGTCAGGTCAAGGTCAAAGGTCAATTTTTTTTTGCAATAAGTTAGGCGTCGTTTTTTTAATGCCACATCCGGAATATATATATGACGTAGCACGATGTCCTCTACTTGTGTACCAGGTTTCACCTTGATATCAGGTCGGGTCACGGAGCTATGACCTAAAATGACACTGCGCATACCCTACGTCGCAATAGCCATAAAATGAAATTTTTGAAATACAGTGAATTCAAATGTGTGAAAACGTTTACAGATAATATTAAATGCACACATCATTCCAAGTGACGCCAAGGTCACTGGAGGTCATTTAAGGTCAAGGATCACAAGTTGATCTGAAGAACATGTGACCATGACAGTTTCCCCTTTTTCATGTCCCTGGCATCGCCTATGCTAACATTATACAAACATTGTGACGTGATTTGTACTTCTTTAGGATAACATGACTAGCAGAAGCCAAAAAAGTGTTTTTGCCTCTTTTGTTCATTCAGTTGTTAGAAAACTAATCCTGTTATTTTTGAAACCCTGTCAACGCCCATGAATTTTCTCAAAATTTCCGATTTGTATACCCATGGTAAAAGCTCTATCCATAATCTCTCGATTCATGCCAGTTTCACTGAAATCGGTCCATGAACAACGGAGTTATAAGAAGTCCGAAAATACTCCTGATTTTGACATTTTTGCCCCCCCCCCGTATCCACACATTTCAAAATTTTGAGTTTCTTTTTATAAAAATGTACTTCACGTCATGGCAAATCGATTGCCGTTTGTTGCGATGAAACCGGAACAGTAGTTCTCTCGAGAACTCAGGGGGGCCGAATCCGCCCCCCCCCCCGCCGGGAATCGACCATACCGTCTAGTCCTCCGGGAATAGGGTTAAAAATAATGCCGCGCGGCTTCAAGTCCAGAGCGATGTGATCAGCGTTGTCAACATGATTATGACGGGAAACCGCAATGAAATTCAGTTACTTAAACACTATTGGGATTTTTTCTTGACTTTTCGTATTTTTCTTCTGGAATTTCCGTTTTTTCAACTTGTTTTTTTACGGTTTCTCGCCATGAATTTCCGTTTTTCCATCATGGTGTTGCGTAGTAGAGCCGACCTCGTGTATCCTTGTGTACGTAACATTTTCCAATGACAAAAAGAACTCAAAACCGAGATGAAAAATGGCAAAATCGAGAGGAAAATTGAAAACCGCGCAGTGGAGCCTGGCTGTAAGAGTTGGAACCAGATTTCAGTGTTTGGCTTCTGCGATAAGCGGTGCGACGCCCACGTACGCAATACGTTTAGGCACTGACGGCCAGTGGCAACGACGGATCGATACGTCGATGACCGGCCGGATCCTGCTGATGCGTGAAAATGATGCCGTCCTGCCGAATCATGACTCAGCCACCATCCAGCGAGATACCTTTACTTACAAGGTACGCCCAAATGAAAACTTCACGCCCAGTGACGTCACGGGTTTTTGTCCTTCATTTGGTAGTAATCTGGCAGTATTTGTGTTTTTTCATTTTTTGACGCACCATTGACATCCAACATTATATTTCATTCCACAATTGTATCCAATGGAATTCAATGTCGTATTGTTCCAAGAACGATTGCAGGGATGCCTATCATCTGGAAAGATTTGACGACGTTTCATCGCTGGAGCCCAAAGGCATGTTTTGTTGGGATTCGAAAGATTTAGCACTCAAAATGATGCGGAATCCAGCGCAGTACTGGCAAAATTGGGAAATGAATGGCAACTAGCTGCAGACGACTGACGCACGACGAGCCACGATCTGACCCAAGACTGGACACCTGAGCCCAGGAGGCTGTGTGTCCTAACCCACAAACAAACAAACAAACACAAGACTTTCCTCAAGACACGGATGCTTGAGACCAAAAGACTGCACGTCCTAAGTCACAACAAACAAGCAAACAAACAACGAGCTGCTGCCACTGTTGCATGGCAATAGCATAGCATGATGCATTGCAAGATAGTCTCAAAACTGTCACCTTGGATTAATGCATGTTAACTTGCATTATTTTACATTGAGCATTCATGCATTTTTACCCTACTCTTGTTAGTACTATATGATGTAATTTCTTCAACTGTTGTAGTTACCCCATTATGATTTTGTGTGGTTTTGCTCAGATGCAGAGCTTGGTATTCATGTTATGAAGATTTTGGGAAATTGTATAAAACTATGCAGGATCTTCATTGCACTGATCAACCATTTCAACTTCCCAGGAACCATTGTGAAAATGGTAAATTACCTTGCAGGCTTATCAGCAACATTGAAGAGGATGCAGAACTGCTGGTTTCATCTGAGATTATAATCAGCATTACTGTCAGAATTCAAGACTAAAGATTCATGATGCAAACAAATGGCAAGTGTCATATGACTTCCCAGTGATTGCATGTTTGGAAGCTTTGGATTTGAATGCTAAGTATTGTGGTGTGATACAAGTTCTGTGATCACGTTGACACTGGTAGTAATATCTTGCTGAGCATGTTCATGTCTATTATGATATTGTGTATTTGCTATGTATGTTTGCTTGCTTTTTTCCTTGTGAAATGCATTTACCCGTCCTTTACCATTTCATCTTTACACCACTCAAATAGTTACCTTGCAAGCTTTCCCTGCTGGTTGAGAATACAGCATTTTGATATTGTGAACTGTATTTGGATGGTGAAAAGTTACAGTCACACAGTCAGCTAATGCAGGTGCAGCTCTGTGTTGCCTGATTGTATGCATTCTGCAATGAGTACTGATAGGAATAAATGCTGGCAGATGAATTAAAGTCCATGTTTACTTGGGGGTATACTGAACTTTCTCCAGTGAGTGGTGAATGTCTTCTTGTGCATTTTTTATGTGCAACAGGTTGACTGGGCCTAAGAGTTGCAGAGCATCCTTGTGCCCTGTTGGAGTCACAAGGCAGCACTAGTCACTTCGATTGGCTGGGGCTGCAGACAAAAACCAATGTGGTCAATTGTGGTGCATTAGGGGTGGAAAATGGCTCATCATTGTTGATTGTAGTGGTACAAGGTTGTAGCTGGCTGCATTTGAACAGGCACTGACTCACATGCTTTGTTGTATTCCTTTGTTGTTACTCTTTTCTTAGTCCTTGTATGGATGTGTATGTGAAACTAGGTCATTACCTTAGGTTTAACTGGAATTATTAATAGAATTCTTGTCTGAAATGCCACAGGCCGATCCATGGGGAGACATTTTTAAGAATTTGTCTTCTGAATTTTGGAATTACCTATCCACATGTTTTGATGTTCTAGCACATAAATTTGGCTGAATTCTGACATGATTGCCTGAATACTCTGGAGTCCAGAAACAATATATGCCCTTTTTCATGTTTTCAAACTGTGTCTTATAATGATTTTGTTATTTGTTTTGTGATGATTATTTTACTGATTTATCCTTGCAGGCAGAAAACATGCCACATGCAGATGAAGACCTAACAAGCAGGCCTGATTATGCTTCTGTGCCTGCAAACATTGCAAGTCCTGTCAGTATGCTATGTATGATGTTACTTCAAAAAAATATCTATTTTTGACCAGGCTGCATTTCAGCTAGTCAGACTGTGTTGTCATGATTATTATCTCCAACACCTTTTCCAATATACTTTTTCTCGCAGCAGCAGTGGAACCTCTGTGCAGAGGGGGAGGGAGGGGGGAGAGTGTGACAGACACAATCTGGTCTGGTTCAGTCTGGTCCATTCCTACCATGCAATGTATCAGTCCTTTTCACTACAGTCAAGTACCGATACCGGTGCCCCCGCGTCCGGTGCTGGCGATGTGACTCCTCCCCGTGCAGTGCTTAAGGCACTGGCCGATGGCGCCTCAACGTGCAACACTGGCGACAGCTCCTCCACGTCCGGTGCCGGTGTCGCTACAACGGCGGAAGAGCTGGCTGGCATGGATCATGGTTTGAAATATGACGACTGGACTATCCGTCCAGTCCAGAGGACCTGATCGTCACGACATTGACCCGCCTGCCAACGAGCAGAACTACCGACCTACCGTATACTATTACACACAAGTTCACGGCGCTGGCTGAGCAGGCCAAATCTGGTGCGGTGGCTTATCTCCCCAGAGGTGCGTAGCTCATGCGGACCACTAAAGTACGACAGGTGGAACGGATCACGACCACGGCGGGTCCAGCGACTCGGTTCGGGGGGGGGGGCTGACCCAGGCGGACGCGGAGGCGCAGATGGAGGTGGCGGCCTTGACCGAGATCCACGCCTTGCTCGCTGAAGCCGAGCAGGGCACCAGCACTTCAAGTGCTGTGCCGTGCGCCGTCGACACGGCCACCGGAGTGCCGGCCACAGCAAGCGCCATGGCCTATGTGGCTGGGTACGCGGCTCGCAATGGTGGTCCGGAACTGGGTTTGCCCTCCGAACTCCCGGTGGATGCACCCCTGGAGGCGCTCTGGACGAGGCTGCGGAGCATGGGTGGGCTAACACTGCCCACCTCCAGCTTTACGAAACTTTCCATCAACTCGAGAGCGACTTTTGCGCCCACCATGCCCTGCAGCCGGACCATCTCAGCCGCGAGCCTGGCGTCGTGGCAGGGCTCACCCGTGTGCTGGAGACCAAGCACCCAGACATGGCGAAGGACATTGTCCGTTCTTTTGTCCGGACCCGCACATTTATTCGTTTGAGACATGTTAATGCCCGTCGACGGGAGGGGACGTTTCGGCGCAGGGAGATGCTCAAGCGTAAGGATTACGCCCAGTAGGTGGCAGCAGAGGTCTTGGAGTGTTTCATTTAACTTACTTTATTTACTTATTTTATTTAGGCCATTTAAGTCAAATATATGGCAAAATGGGCACAAAATGTGTTTGCTGTTCACTTCTGACATGGCTTGGCAGGTGCACATTTCATGACATGATATTATTCATTCATTCATAACATTCATCCTCCCAGCCACACCAGAATCAGAAGCCATGATGAGACAGTGCACAAGAACTTTGGCATTTGGGTCAACAGCTCCAGACAACCAAAAACTGCTGTGGTTGGAGCACCAATAGTGGCATAGAGCCAGAGGCCTTCAAAATGTTTAAATAAAAGTTGTAACTGTAGAATATTGTGGTTTTTTACATACACACTTGGCTTATCTCAGCTTAATAGGCATGGCTTTAAGTCTCAAAATCACCATTTGCCACAGTATTGTTATGCATAACCAAGTAAATACTTCATAACCATAACATAACATAACCAAGTAAATATTCAAATCCAGGTCAAAGACCTTGCCAATCACCTCTTTTCCAGTTATAAATTTATGTTGTGTTCCCATTAACAATGGTATGTCATTTAGATGTGCAGTGCTTACTATTACCTTTATTCATTGCATCTTCCTTGATAATGGATCCCATAAAATTTCATTGACCAAATGCCGTATTCGAGGGCTGCATGTAAGGAGCTGTCATATTAGTAGAACTGATTTGAGCATTATATATGTAATTTGTTTTCATAAATTGTATTTTTCATTCCAAACAATGCTTGTTATCAACCATTTTCAAGCAACAAATTTATATTTTATGTTTTTAAGGCCCACTCTTTTGTTGTTATATATATATATAAACAAACAGTCATGCTTGGAGCAGTGTACACCAATCAAACCCCAGCTGTAATAATACATGTCAGTTACTATTATCAATCTACTGCCCATTCCAGAATAGTATGATGATGTTTATGAAGCCTCAATTGAAGTCTGTACTATACAAATACATCTGGATCCACATTTTGTAAATACTATTCATAACATTGGCCTCTGGCACAACACAGTTGTACCTGTCACTTTGATTGTTGTCATTTTTTGGTTTTGTCCTCATTCTTCAGGCTACTAAAGTTAAATTGTAACATGTAGCCACATGTTACAATTCAACTTTGCTGGTTATCACATGCAATTATTAGACAACCAAACACAAAACACAAGACACAAAAGGAAAACACAAAAAGCATAGAACAAGTTCCCAAGGCAATAAATTGGCTTCATCACACCTGGCCGCAGGAAACAAACAGCACACCATATGTCCTTTTCAAACCAAATATTGCTCTAAGAAACTATAATCTGGTAGGAGTACCTGACACTGCTTACCCTGGTTTTGGCGCGAAATGTATAAAAATTGGTTTTGGCCTCAATTTTATTTGGTCCGCAGACATGAGAGATAATGGATATTGGAACACCCCTTATCACTGATCTACAAAAAGCAAACAAAGGAGCGCGCTAAAATCCCTCAAGGAACACTGTATCAATGAACTGGACCCCCTCACGCAATATCTTCTTTCCACAGGTGCATCAAAATTAGCTTTCATAAAACACGCTCTTCTCATACTATCCGTAGGTCTAGAAATCGTAGCAATTATTGCGCACACACGGAAAGGAATCTTCATATCGCAGCAAGCCTTTTCTAAAAGTACTTCGTATGCTGAAGGGATCCCTTTACTGGTATCTCGCCGTATTGCAGATATTATGGAAACATCGTCTTCAGATATTCAGAAAAAATTAAGCCGTATTTTATGCCACTTTAAAGGATTTCATGAGTTTCGAATTGTTGTGAAGTTTACATCTCATTTGGAGACAGCCTAGTTTTCTGCCAGCTGCCCTCCAAACATTGGCTTGATTCCAATAGTTTAGCATGGACGAAGGGATTTGCTCATGCCTGGGTGACGTCACAGCTCGGAAAACGGTTGAACGGGGCCTGGCCATCCAGTGCAATATGTCGGCAATCCAGTCAAGACGACATAAGTGAACAACAACTTTCACCATACTGCTGTCAACGGCGGTTCTGCGACACGACATTACTGGTAACAATACGACATGACACCACTCAAGGCTGGTGCCTGTTTTAAGAAATGTAAATTTCAAGACAGTTTTATCGAAAACATTCGTCTTGATTCACGCTGCAGTTAAAGTTAGGGTAAAAGGTTGCTGTTCTGTAACATCTTGGGCCTGCCTGCAAAGTGTGGCACTTTGAACAACATGCTGTTTATGGTAATGGTGGTAATGTGCTGTTGCAGAATTTTTTAGTGTGGTGCACTCAGTGTGATATGCGAACTTGTTCTGAGCAGTCCCTACCTATTGACGTGGAACACACATCAAAGGACATGTCAAACTAATGGAGTAAAGACGTTAAGGGCAAAAGCTGTGCAGATGCCTGAAAGGCAGCTTTTTACTTCACCGTTTCTGAACTGTTTCGCTGCTCACATAGAAACTTGATGGTAACTATCATTATCCTTCGGATTTCACCATGTTTACAGCCTGTGTGACTTGGGGCTACAGTGTTTAAGGATGCTGGGTAGTTTCACTAGTTGCAGACTTGTCAAGAAGAGCAAAATGGTTAAGGTTTTGTGGTCTGAAAGCAGCAGCTGTGTATGCTGCAGCTGTGCCCTTTTATGTCATCATATGTACGTGATTGAATGCTGCACATCCTGTACCAATGATGACGTACATTTTGTGGTCATCAGTCATCGACTGGATTTATACTTTATTTATTTATTTACGTTTATTTAGCTATTTATCTATTTATTTATTTATTTGTTTATTCGTTATATTTATTATATATTATGTAATTTACACACCTTATTTATTAATTATGGGGCCATCCTCCAAAAACTTATGTACGTCAAACCATGTGTGTTGGGCGGGTGGAAATATATTGCTAGGCAGTGTTATAACAGCTTGTTTGGAACAATTCATACCATCATAACTGCAGACTGTCTCCAGTATGGTGCGACACAAAAATACATTGTCACCGCACCTAAATGCCAACATCACATACTTCATTGATATCACGTATAATGCTGTGTTAAACATAAACGTTGAAAACTAACCCTTGTTTGCCAATGCCTTTTCCCAAAAATTCTATGAAGGAGGCATTTTAGCATCATCACAGTTTTTTTAGCAAACTGGTATCGACCCACAAACTTTGTACTGTATGCAAACTTTAGTCTGTTTGGATTTTAAAAAATGGGTGAAATTTACCTCCCGATAAAAAGACGATTTGCAGGGGAACATCCAGGAACCCAACGTAAACACCAGTTGGGTTCAGGAACTCCCGGACGTAGGCAGGCAGCACGCGCCTTCGCCTGCACCCAGTTGTGGAGAACGAGGATATTGGTACACATTGTGCAATGAAAGCGAGTCATGCATACATGTCCAGTTCGTAGACCAGAGTGGCCTGCAAAATATATGCCTACAAGTAACTCCTCATGATAAATCCACACTCAGACATGAATAAAACTGATCAAAACGAGCAATGGAATACGACACGTGAAGGAGCATTTCGTATCCCTTTCGGGAAACACGGGCAAGACGGATGTTTGTAGAACTGTCGGAGCAAGAATATAAATGGCTTGTTGCAAAGGATGTGATGCAGTCTGCAGTCATTCACATGCACACGGCAAATGTCGTAAAGACTGCCATGTTTGATCGACAACTTGAGTTATACGTTAGCTTCTGCTACCAAACAGCTAAAGATACATACTACCACAGGGCGAAGAGGCGGTACGCCAGGTACAGCAGCCGCCTGCTCATGCGGCTGGGTCTGACTGTGGCGCCCCGTATTTTTCATTGCGGTATCGGCTACCAATCTGAGGGGACACAGCGCCGAGGGCGATCATCTTCGTCTCCTAAAGAAAAAGAAACGTAGGGCTTACGAAACCGGGCGCGGCGCACACGTACCTGACGCAGAAAGGTGTTCGTAGAAGACAGTTTGGGGTGCTTCGTTGCTGCCATTTGACACTTGGACGTTGACTAGTTCAAACAGGATGGTTGAGTGGCCCGGTGAACAAAGCACAGAACGTAATGAAGAAACCTCTCTTCTGGCGATACATCCGTCAACCTCTCTGCAGCAGATCTGTTCCTCAGCACTCTGGATCGGCAGACCCCTGCCACGGCCAGCTGCGTCTAAGACAAGAGATACTGACAGCACCAGCGACCATCACAGTCAATCTCAGGCACGGCAGCCACAGGCTATCGCCATAGCCGAGTCGTCATAGGTCAGCACATGCATTACAATTGGCACAGTACCTCGCACAACGCGTGCCCTATTGAAGGAAGGTCTCATCCTCCCACAATGAAGGATTCTGCGCAATTGGTGGCACGATCGCTTATGCATGTCAGCAGGACCAAGTTCTCAAACATCTTGACACATCACCTGATTCGGATTCTGTCTCATCTGGCCTTGTCTGACCCAGATGGGACTGGCACCACATCACACACCACACGCAAAAGACATCTGCGTGGGCTTTACAACGAAGAACTCACATCCAGAACATATTTGCTTTTCGGCTGTCGTTTGGTAATGTGGCTGCAGAATCCAAGCATACCTGTTCTTCCCTCCATCAATTCCCGCGTACATCTCGCTTAGCACGGTCGTCGGCAAGCGCCTGCAGTGTTGAGCAGTTACTCAGAAAATGAGGTTTTAGATCGGGGTCATCAAAATTCGTTTCATCTACATCCAGATATTTCAGACGTTGAACGTCGAAATTTGTTGCCTCAAAACCACAGACACGTTCGGGATACGAAAAGATTTCTGTCCGCAGACATTTCGCAGTGTCGGCATCACGCTCCCGCAACTCGGCGGCCGCGTACGCGCCGAAAACTCGGTTAACATCCGTTTAGTCCAAGTTCTTAGTTCTTCAAGGAACCGCTAGCCGTAAGGATTTTCAGTGGCGCTTGAAGCCCTGCGCCTCCTTGTAGCACCGAATGGCGTGTTGAGTGGTCGTGTGCGCTGCTCTGCGTACTGCTGTGCCTCCTGCTGCTCCTCCAGTGCCTACGCCTGCTGCTGCTGATTTGTCTATGTCTGCAGCTGTTGAAGATGTACTTGTTGTGGGAGAACGCCGTCCTGCCCTATCACTTAGGCTGTAGGCTCTCCATGCTGTTAAAAAACATCGTCCTTCTATGTATAGGTCAGCTCTTCCTCAAAGATGGGTCTGGGTGGTGGTAGGGGTGGGAATAAGAGTAAGAGGCACTAGACGTTAAAGGATGACCAGATGGTTGGCGGAACTGCGCTTATGATATGGTTCTAAAAGAGCCGGACGGACTCGGTCAGTGGACAGCAGATAAAGACGATCAAATAACGTCACGACTACTCTGGACATGCATGGCATTACGCAAATATGGTGTGCTTTGATCTGTACCCGAGCGTTGTGCCAGCTAACTCCAACCAAGGTTCCAGCCGCCTTCATGCACCCATCCAGTGATCCTGACGAATTTGACCTGCAACCTGGCCTGAGTGTGAACGGAAGCCCATTAGGTAAGCAACGTAAAGTTTGTACAATTTTCCCACTTGGTGGTGTAGGGGGGCTGCGCAACTCGGACGTGCTGCCCATCCCCCTTTGAATGCGGGGTCGGCCGCCCTGGCCGGCGCCAGTTCATGCCGGTCCGCGCCGGCGCCCGGGGGGTGTAGGGCACCTGGGCCGGCGTGGCGCCGGTCTGGACGTGTGCAGATTGGTCAAGGCGTCGCTGGTCACGTGGTGTGCAGTCGAGATCGGGTCGCCGGCTCGCGGGAAGCGTGGAAACTGGGTTCGAGCGGCGCGAGCATAATGGGGTCGTACCAAGCAGGGCTGAAATAGAGCTGCAGGTGAGAAGTTTATGTGTTCGAAACAGAAGACCACGCTTACGGTATATTAAATCCGGTCAGAAAGTCTTGCGTAAATGACTTTTGGGATCAGAGATCACATGATAAGTTGAGCCTGTAACATATACCCTGACCTTGTTCAACGTGCCGTCAGTGGCCTGTCACGGCCGTCCATTAGTTATCTGACGCTTTCTGGCCACCCAGCAGCTGTCATTCGAGTTATAGCAAGCCCCACTCACGAGCTGGGTACTGAATCCCGACAGTCGAACCAACTGAGCTGACCTGGTTGGCAAGGCTTATCGTTTGAAAAGAAACAAAAATACGTTCGGTATTCATCTGTGATTTGGGAGCAAGCACTTTCCAGCCCGACTGGTCCAACTAATATCCCAGACAGGAACCAATAAAACTGTCAAAAACCTATAGGGGAGACCGCGGTCAAATGTTAGATTTCTTTACCTTTTCGATCCTGGAACGAAAATGTTTTTGGCTGGGGAACATTTTCTCTGGTTTTCACAAACCCTGATATTTTGCCTTTGTAGCGGATATGAAATGATCCCCAAAGAACGACTCTAAGGTATCGAAATTACTGTTTCAAAAAGTCACTTAAGCTGTTACAATTAACCCCAGGTACGGGGTAAATTGTAACAGCACCTAGGATCAAATGTAACATGTTAGCGAATGGTGTAGTGGTGTAGTGAAAGCCACTGTCGAAAATAGCCTTTGTTGAACAACATTCTCTTACATCCTGAACCTTTCCTGGATTAAAATCACAGTTCCAATACAAAAATACGATTTTGCAATGGCGTAAAGCTGAAGTACTCCAGCAGCTTTTCCTGAATTAAATAACAGCTGTGCCCTTCTCAGGCCAAGAACCGACGCTTCATCCAACAAAATGCGATTTCACAACAAAACAAAGCTCTTAAACATATAGCTCTTTCTGGATAGAACATCACAGCCATCTCGGGCGAAGAAATTCAGTAACTAGACCTCTGAGGTCCAAAACATGCCTTGAGTATTTGTGCTGAAGTAGAGGAAACACAACACCTCTAATATCTCTGACGTTCGGTCTATCATCGCATACTCTGTATCTGATTCACAGGTTTCGCATATGTAAGCCCCATACTTTTCGACTGCGGTACACGCCTCGTGAGCCCACATTGCGCACATTTGGCACCGGATCCACCTTTCTTTGGATCGGCTGTTTTTGAAGCTTTCAATGCACACAAGGCAGAAGACGTCTTCATCACCACTGCTGCTTTCCCTGCGTGCTGTCTTCCGAGCCCTCTTCTCACCAGCCTTCGTCTTCTTCCCTTCATGCTTGTCCTTGTCAAAATTGAGTTTCTTCGATGCTTGTTTGCAATCCTTTCGACTCTGTTCTAGCTCTATCGCTCTCTTTTCTGGAGTGTCAGTCAGAATTGCGGCCTTTCGCTTTCGACCCGCAATGCTGTTTTTTTTTTCTTGGGCCTGCCTTGGATAGCGGCCGAATCGCTTCAGGGGTGAGCTGCTTCGAGACAAAAATGACGCAGATCAAGGCGGCGTGGGCGGCAACTGATGCACTCATTTTTTGCCTAGTTACCCCCATCCACTCCACACAAACTCTTAAACCCGTGTCTAGTAAGATAAGTGAATGAGCTGATATTAAAAAATAAACAAAGTTACAATACACTCTAAAAAACAATTGTGAAAAGCACAATCGACTCACCTGCCGCACCAGCCTGAAACCCCGTTAGAAAAAGGAACAGCTTACTGCGCATGTCCAGTAGAGCCTCCAGCGTCATCCATATGTAAGTTTCGAAGTTAAAGCTTCTGTTACAATTGCCCCGTGTTACATTTAACCCCGGTCTCCCCTACCACGCGACACTGAAACAGGAAGTTTGACTTACAAGAGCAAACTTAGTAAGGGCAGTCTAGAACCGCAAAATCCGGTTCAAAAATCGGACCTAACCAGTGACAGTACGCCATGACATTTGAGAAAGGACTGCTCTTGACAGTTCGACAGAGTACGCAACCGATAAATCCATTTCTATTTGATCCAGTCCAAATCCGGCCAGGCTGAATCCAGATCCGATCCAAATCAATCAGTTTCCTCCAATGCTGATCCAATCCGAATCGGAACCTGTACAAATAGTAGGCGAAACCTAGAGAAGCCAGAATGGGGAACCTCTATGTCCAGGCTTACGTTAACTTCCATGCCAAAAAATGGTTGAAGACCGTTTGGTTTAACGCACTCTATACAGATTTCTTTTACAAAATGGGGGGAGTAGAGTAATATCGGACCGAACTTGTTTATACCGGGTGTTCATTACTGTCGCAATGACAAATGACCATAGGGGGGCAGGGCTTAGGAGTTGGGGGAATCCCCGCAGGTCTCCGACTTGGAAGTGAGCTCTATCCCTTAACACAAGTGTATGATCCATCGTGACGGCAGTTCGTCACGGCATGGATGGCAGTTCGTCACTGTTTGCTGACTGAGCGCCGAACCTTGGCAACACAGTTTGAATCAGGTGCCACTGGACGACAAATTATTTAGTGATCCGAGTAATAGCTCAGAATGACGTGCACAGGTTCGTATGCCGTGCACACATAATCTTGAATAAGCTATATGCAAAAGCAGACGAAATATGCACGCAATGAACGATTTTTCCTACTTATTATATATATATACATATGTATATATGTACGTATATGTACATATATGCCATATGCCCTTATGAACAGATGCTAGATTTTTGGCATTCAAAAACTTCTGTAGTCATTCGGTATGTTATTCTCCTGAAACGCAGACTTAATTCCCTCTCAGTTATTTATTGACCATGGTTTTGTTCGTCATTGGCCTTGAAACGCGTTGCAGTGCCAGATGTTGCCATTCTTGACTCATCCGTTCCACGTATGTACCTGTTCAACTGACAATGGAATATTTTGTTCTTGTGGCTGGATTATCTTGCTGGTTATTGTTTTGGCAGCAGTTAAGATAAGCCTTATTGTCAGGTACTTAATTTTTGAGTAAACTGACATAATTTAACGTAGTTTTTAGACTTTTTTGTCAGCTACTTAAAGACTTTAAGTTCATGAAACTTCAAAACCAAATCCGACCCAAATCCGTGAAATGAACAATGTGTCAATCCAGTCTGGCGGATTGAATTGGAATGTAAAATCCCCCGGACTGATCCAGTCCGTTTCGTGCTCTGCGGCTCACCACGGTATGTGTGCTAATAACCGAGTAGTTAACGCGTCCTAAAGCCTTAATAATCACTCACCACGGTATGCGCTTCCTACTGGACCTCCAGCTTTTCCCCAAACGTACTCTGTGACCAGCCCAATAAAGTAATTTTAGGACCAAATCCAGCTCAGTCTAGCTCACTTAACTTACAAGTTTAGGTCAGTCGGAGAGGGGGATTACAGTTGTCGACATAATAGCTAGGAGTAACAGAAACACCCGCTTGGAAGACGAAGAGCGCACCAGCGTTCGTGACAACACCAGTGTACTACTAACACACTGCGAAAACTTAGGCGATACCTGTCAGGACATTTGTTGGTGCCATCCAAGCACCTTCCAGTGTCAGATGGTTTTCGGTGGACCTTGGTCTTGAAAACTCCATCGCCGGCGTCGATGTTCAGGTCCAGAAAAGCAATACGACAGCCGCTGATGACGTCTGTTATGAATTTCAAAACGGATCCTCTTCTATTTTGGTCTTCAGTTGGTTAAGCTGTTGGACACCGCGGACATGACGTAAAATGCCATGGACGTATCGACAATATATTGAAGGTTTTGGGTTGACTTCCTTAGGGGCTTTGTTTTCCAGTATGCACATATACATGTTAGCAAACAAACACCCCAGAATGAAGTCCACGGCCACATCATCTTTCTGCCTGTAGGGGTCATCGTTGGGACCACGGAAGAGAGCTTCCGACGTGCTCGCATAAAGCATTTTCTCCAGGATGGGCTTGGACCATTTGAGCGGTGGCAGAGAAGGATGGTTGCATACGCAGTACGGCATGATTTGTATGGTCTCATGAACTGAGACATTGATAAAGATATGTATTGCCAATGTCAATGTGTATTGCCAATTGCCAAAGCCTCTGATACCGAGCTAGCAGATGACGGCACGATTGGCGGTCTGATCTATTTTCTAAAAAAAACTTGCTGACTCATCAACTTCAGTTATCTCAAACAACAAAAATACACTAGGTTTGAACTTCAAACTTTTTGAGTAATCGTTCAAAGTAATGAATAGCACGTAAATTCAGTTAGAACTGTATAGCTCATCTCCTTATACCTTAGGCCACGAACTTAACAATCACCTCACGTATTTGTACAATCGCAGCTACATAGACCTTACCTGTGATGAACATGTGTGAATCCACGGATGGTCTAAATTGGCTCTCTCATGATATTTTTTTCCTTTAAAGGGAGTGGGCCTAATCTTTTCGGTTTTCCAAAATACATTCCAGCGGATACTCGACCCTATGATTTATGACAGCAATACAAAGCACATCTGGAGTTTCGAACAATGGTTATTCACTCATGTGATTTCATTTTTTCCAAATCCGCGATATCGATAGTTGTATGGGTGCGAATACAGCACTTCGGGGCGGCAGCAAAAGCAACGAACTAGCGGGCTGGAAATGATCAGTAGGCGTTACAAAAAATGGCGCACCCGAGACAAAACAAGATCACAGAATGCCCACATGTTCGTGTAGCCATGTTGGGTTACCGATGGTTATTGGCAGTCTGGGCTAAGGGTAACTTTGCATACCTCTGGTATGGAGCTTTCCATACCGGAGAAAATTTTTGGTATGGGACCCCATATCAGTATCTTGATCCATTCATGTATTTTCTTGTGTTATAAAATAAAGCACTGAAGATACGTTAATAATGTCAAATTTGAGGGCCTGATGAATTCATTTTTCGATAACAAAATTTGCTCCAATTCTACAACCATGGTCTCAACGATACTTATTTGAACAAACTCTGATTCTTTCTGATTTCTTTGCTCTAGGCGGTGCATGGTTTTGCAAAATACGTTGGGGAGAGGGCTAAGCAAGGACGGACGTGACCCACTTTCTTTCCAAAACTGGGGGGACCCGAGCCAAAATTTGGGGCCCCCAAGACCCCCAACTGAAACGCAATTTACACCCTTGGTTCTAGGCGTAACCTGCGCTTGATATCACTTGCAATACAAATTGATTGCAGATGGTAAAGCCAGGTTCAAGACGAAATGTATGACTGCCATGTCGGCTTCAGTTTGGCAGTTCGACACTTGGTTGAGATTGGTTATTCTTCTCTCTGAGACAGTTCATTCCTGTATTTATGAACATACTTATGCTTACAGCAGCCAGCAACGTAGACATGTAGACATGTAGACATGTAGACATGTAACGTAGACATGTAGACATGTATGAACTTTTTGTTCGCCAGTCCGTATAATCGAACAACAGTTAGTATAATTGTTATTAGTCATTTTCATGGAGGACATCAGAATGCAGCTTGCTTATATAGTCACACTGGGAGCCAGCGGACGAGCACACTCCTACTCGTCACCAACGAAAGTTTGAGGTCGTGGATTCACGCACGCCTCTGCTTCAACAACGGCTGTCTCATACTCAACTCTGCCGAGACAGCGTGTGTTCAGGCACTTCCTGATGGATACTTTAACGGTTCTGATCGGTCTTTCCTGTTAGACTTCCCACCAGGGCTCGTTAGAGACAATGAATTTCCATTCCGGACTGGCAGGAGTAGTCACAAGTTCAGTTTCGTATAATATGAATGTTTTGCAAACCGAAATGAATCTTTTGTTGCTTACGGCGCAACTGTGCATTATGCAGAGCGCAATGGCAAAGAATCCGCATGAAAATCAGTGACCATTTGCGATACCAAAGCACGTCGGAAGTGTATATGACAGCTATCCGTCCTTCCTATTAACAATACCTACATTGCAGGAATGAATAGAGTAAAAATATCGGTGTGAAGAGAGAAAAAAGATGTAGACACTGAACATAGCGTATACAAACCCTTACACCACACAGCTGGCGCCACGCATTTGCGGTCCGCGCCCTATTTGCGCGCCGCTTTCCAGGTCAAAGGCGTGCGGAAGAAGGCTGGATGCAGGACACGCGCCCAGGGTCGCAAATGAAATGCAGGGCATCGGGCTTTCGGTTTGGTTATTTTAACCTAGTTGGGACTAGGTAAAGTACTGCCTCCTTTAACGTTTCTTAGGACGTATTCATGCCGAACCGCTGGACGTAATCCATCGCCCATAAATTACTCCACATGAGGAGAGGCCGCTCTTGGCCAGAAAACGTACCCCACGGATGAAAGATGGACATTAATGACATCTGACAGAAATGTTCTGGAAGTGTTGTTTATTCCACTTTTTGGTGCGTACAAACCGCTACGATTTTCGGCACCAAAGGAGGGGCCATAGCCCCTTCCGGTCCCTTAACTTGATCACGACCCTGCCTCTGTAGTGATGAGGATTCGGTCTTTAGAAAGCTTCGGCTGAATGAATACGACACATGCAATATAAAGCGGGACGGAGCATCTTAAAATCCGCTTTTTTGTCATATTTCGGCCACTTCGTACGCGTACAAAACGCAGATTTTTCCCAAGGAAGGTGACGCACTTGAATTTCTCGGCTATTTTATATGATAAAGAACGCAAAATTTCACCAAACATTACTCCTGGACCAGCGTGGATGAACGTTTTTTTATATTTGAAGAGCAAAAAATGGGGGCTGGCCGGGACGGGGCCCCGCGCTGATCATTCTCCTCCACCCCCTCCCCCGCCTGGTCCGATTTGTCTCCCCCTGGGCGGATCCTGGTTACGCCCCTGGGGCCCATCCATGTTGGCATCGTTTTCAGGGCACTGCATCATATGATCGAACTTAAAGACACAGCACTTCAGCATAAAGAGAAATGCAAGAGTAATGATGAAGAACGACGTGGATTTAGGGAAGCGTTGCATACCTTGGTGAAGTGTGAGTTCGAAACCGAGTAGAGTTGTACAACTGTCTACCGCCGGCGGCAGGCGAACTTTGGATGACGCATCACTTATTTTAGTTTACTAGCGTCAATAAACAGAAACTTAACCCCCGCAGTGGAAGGGGGTTTCGCACTAACGCGGACCGAAAGGGGGGTCTAGACGTCTCCCCTCCGATCTCGGAAACAGAAAGAGTTAGAGACATTAAAATATATGGACAGAGTGGGGCTATAACGATTTACATTTAATACAATTTTCATGACATTAGTTTGATATCTTCAAGGTCAAATAGGGTCGAAAAGGTCAACCTTGGACACTTTCTCGGCCCGTACAGGCCATTCCGTACAACTTTTCGAACGAAACGGGAAAAGGGTGTTCGTTTTGCCGCTGAAACGTGGAGTGCGACAACTTCCACTCATTCGGCGTCTTGACTGAGGGTTTTGGTTCGAGGTCATGTCAGATCATTGACCTATAGCGTCATTTTTTTCATCGTTTGCAGATCAGACTTCGAACAGCACGGGACAGTTTGAAAATAAATGAGGACGCAACATGTATTTTTTGGCGTATTTGCAGTGAAGGTAGATAACATCGGTACATTTGATTACTTCCGGCGTTTATGTTTATGTATGTATATGTATGTATATATGTATATACATGTATCAATGTGCCAAACGTGTTTAAATAGGGTCTATGAATGCATATTCCATACAAATCGACACATTGCAAAGCAAATCTGAACCACGTCAAAAGAAAGTTGCCCTTTTCCTTTAATGACCTTGACCTGAAATGACTCTGGCATATATGTAGGCGTATCCATGTGCGCACACGTGTTTTTATTGTGATCTTTGAATGCATATTTCATACAGATTGACTGTCGCAGAAGGAATCTGGGCCAGGTCACAAGGTATTTGACCTTGACCTTTAATAATCTTGACCTTCACTGACCTTGGCATACGTAAACGATCATTGTGCGCACTCGTGTTTTTATTAGGGTTTCTGAATTGCATATTTTATACTTAATGACATGCTGCAAAGCAAATCTGAATCACGTCATAAGCTGTTTGGCCTTGGCCTTTGATGACCTTGACCCTAATTGACCCTGGCTATGGTCTTGGCACATCCACCACTTATGCCCGAATGACACCACCTGATTGTGTTCACATGGTAGTCTTAAGTGGAACGCTGGTTCTCTCACAAAGCTCCCATTTGTCAGCGACAACCTCCGCTTTCGTCATGTTTGGTTGACTTCAAATGCTTGAAACTCCAAAAATTTCCAGCCAATTTCCGATTTTTTGCGTCATTCGACGAGATACTCAATTGCCATAAACGTCACAAAGTAGCAGCAACCAGCTCCGATCCGTTCCCGAGATATTCAGGAAAAACAGGTGGGGAAAAACAGAAAACAGAAAAAAACAGAAACCCTCTTCTAGTGCGCATGATGTCACAAAATTTCCTAGAGATGACGATATGTTTTTTGGAATAAGTTTCATTCCTGTTTGATGTGACAGCTTCGCGTAACATTGATATCTCCCGTCTCCCCGTTTTTCGCCTTTTCACGCGCTGGCCAAACCCCATCGCTCTTTCCAACGCTACATAATCTTTGGGTGACTGTGATTGGTCGAAGAAAGGCGCACAGGTCTCGAGAGACCAGCATCACGAGAATCACCCACGAGTGTCACGAAACGAAGTACGTCTCGTGTAGGCGAGATGGCCGATTAGTATGGTTAGACACATTCCCAGTGCCTACTTCAGCTGCATTATTTAACCCTATTCCCGGCAGGGGGGCGGAATCCGCCCCCCCTCGGGTTTTTTGCTTGCCAATTCGAGGCTTTTTGACGCAGCCTCACGAAACTTGGTCACTTTTCCTAGGTAGCCTTTCTACGCGCTGTGACAAAATTTCACAATTGTACTTTGCTCAGGAGCGGAGCCAGGCAACGTTTTTGGGAGGAATCTCAGGTCATTTTTGACCATGTTGAGGGTAAAAGGAAAATGTCTGCCAAAAACAGAGTTTTTAAGATAGAACTTAAAACGTTATATGGATGTATAGTTAAATAGTTAGGAAATGTGCAGACAAAATTTTGTTTATCTGAGGTCACTTTACAAGGTCAGGTCAAGGTCAAAAGTCAAAATTTATTTTTTTGCAATAATTTCGGCGGCGTTTCTTTTCAAATGCCAAACCCGGAATATATATGACGTAGAAAGGTACCCTCTACTTGTGTACCAAGTTTCAGTTTGATATCAGGTCGGGTCACGGAGCTATGACCTAAAATGTCAGTGCGCGTACTTTATATCGCAATAGCCATAAAATGAAATTTTTGGAATAGAGTGAATTCAGATGATTGAAAACGTTTACAGATAGTATCAAATGCACACGAGATCATTCCAGGTGACCCCAAGGTCACTGGAGGTCATTTAAGGTCAAAGGTCACAAGTTGATCTAAAGAACGTGTGACCATGACAGTTTCCCCTTTTTCATGTCCCTGGCACCGCCTATGCTAACATTATACCAACATTGCAATACGATTTGTACTTCCTTAGCATAGCATGACTAGCAGAAGCCAAAAAAGTGTTTTTGCCTTTTTTGTTGATTCAGTTGTTGGAAAATTAATCCTCCTATTTTTGAAACCCTGTGAACGCCCATGAATTTTCTCAAAATTTCAGATTTGTGGACCCATGCTAAAAGCCCTGTCCATAATCTCTCGATTCATGCCAGTTTCATCGAAATCGGTCCATAAACGAAGGAGTTATAAGAAGTCCAAAAGTCCCCCCTATTTTGACATTTTTGTACCCCTGTATCCACAAATTTCGACATTTTGAAAATTTCTTTTTATAAAAATGTAGTTCACGTCACGGCAAATCGATTGCCGTTTGTTGCGACGAAATCGGACTAGTAGTTCTCGAGATCTCAGGGGGGGCCGAATCCGCCCCCCCCCCTGCCGGGAATCGGCCATACCGTCTAGCCCTCCGGGAATAGGGTTAAAGATGCTACGAATACCGAGAACCGGTATGCGACCTCCAAACTGCCTCAGAAAGATTACTGCCAGGGACGGCACCAGAATAACAATAGCCGCTCAGGATCTTGACGGAAACTCGTTAACGTCACCCGAATTGCTTCGTCCAAATGTAATAGGCTGATTCAGAAACGCCTGGCCATGATGTCTGGCCCATCCCACTCGGTATCCCAGCTACGCTCCTGCTCTAATTTCAAACGGGACGGGTCCGGTCGGATGCCTCTAACCCAATTCCCGGACGGAAGAGAGGGCTTCAGGAGTCCCTCACCATTTCTATGATTTTTGGGACTGGCATCCATCCTGGAATCGTTCATGGGGCTGCTAATACACACGAGACGGCTGCATCCCTGGCATTCATCTTCCGCAAGTCCTCTGACTTGCCCCAAAACTGGAGGTTGGGAGTCATTTGCCCAGTTTTCGAGAAGACACAAATAGCACTCCGGACACTACTGTCTTTGGTGACGCAAATTCTGCTACGTTACTGTTTTGTTGTCTGTGTAGTTGCATGCATGTCTTCATAGGAGACCCCTTTCAAATTTCAAGTATCATCTGGTATTTTTTATGGGTCGTTCGTGACTGAGTTTATTATGCCTTTTTATTTATGCTGCGAAGAATTATTTATACGCATCAGCACTACGGTCTCATTTTCTACCCATTCTGAGTAATTCATCGTTGATTTTGACGGTGGTACGTTTTGGCTCACAACAGTTATTCGTGACCTGATCTCAGGTCAATGGCTGGAAATCATTGATACTTTGCCCATTGACGGCAACTAGATGTCTGCTTCACTCCACACAAGAAATGTTATGAAAAATTCCGCCGATTTCCGGAAAAACGACATGTCTTGAAAATGTGCTTGACCTTAGATCATTGACCCGGAAAATTCCAAAAGAAATCTGAGGTAGCAGATTTGTTGCATCTATGAAGATGACTTATCCTTGAAAGTATGATTGTGAGATCTTGTTTTCCGGAAAAGGTACAGGGCGCTAAACTTTTTTAGACATAGGTCCATTTGACCTGACTTAAGTCAGACGCCTGACTTGGCCTGAGGTCAAAACTTGTAAACTTGGTCAACAAAACTTGGTCAACAAGATGTAGAAATGACTAAGCAAAAGGTGCAGTAAGTTTCGTGGCTCTGTATTTGTTTATTCTCTCGCAATGCTAGAAAAACCTCAGGGGGGGGGGTCAACCGCCCCCCAGTCGGGGGCGTGTTAAAGTAATGGCGAAAGTTATATGCTCTGTTATGTTGGTTTGTTTTCTTGTAAGTGTGTGGTAGAACAGTGACTGTTATTTTGAACTTATTCATTACATGTCGCCTCTCGGTAGGATTCATCTTTACGTGACTAGACCCAATATGCTACACACAACTGGTACCTGGTAGGTACTGTATGTGGGGTGTGTGACTTATTTCTCACGCAGGGTGTCATTGCTTCAGCAAACTATTCAGTCAGTTTTGAAAATAAAACTTCTGATCCATTCGCCAATATACCCTCCGATCTTTTTGGCGCTCCTAAGGGCCATGTGCCCACTGCAGGGCCCACTCTTGCCATCTCAGGACCCACCTGACCTTTCCGAGGCCACCTGGGTGGATCAAGAACCCCTCAGGTTTTCCAAAGAGACCAGTGCAGCTGATCTGGAACCCCTCTCGAGGTTGAGAAGATCACCAATGAATCCCTGCTCAGGTGTTACCTCTGGCTGGCCAAGGTCTCCTTATGCCGTGTTAGACGCCGTCTTAAGCTTTTGCCATCTCAGGGGCCTCTCAGGCACTTTAAGCGGTCTCATGGACTTGTATATAAAAATAATTTTTGCGTGTTGGAGCCCATCATGCTGTCCCAGGGTCCCTTGGAGAGTTTCAGGGGCCTTTCTATCATCTTAGGAGCCATCTTGCTGACTCAGGGTTAATGAGGCCATCTGACTGCATCAGGAATCTTCAGCTTTTCACGCAGGCACGTGAGACCCATTTGGGGCCCTATGACATTCCGGGGGACCCAATGCCCATGTCCCTTTGCACCTTTGATGTCACGGTCAAGACGAGGTACCCAGCCCTCATCTTGACCGTCTCAGGGGCCCCGTGGCCCTTCTAGCGGTCTCAGATGCATTCTGCCATGTTGGGACCCTGTTGTGGTTTCAGGGACCCCTTGGGTGCTTCAGAGGCCCTTGTATGAGTGCAGGGTTCATCTAACCCTCCTAGAGGCCCCATGACTGCATCAAGAACCCGTGACGTCTTCACGGAGACCCCGTAAGCTTGTACCGGGCCCTTTCGGACGTTTCTGGTGGGGCCCTTCTCAGGCCTCACGGGGGACCGACCCCATCGATCCCCCCCCCCCCTGGATCCGCGCCTGGGTACTACTGTAACTATGCAGAGCGTTTACCCTCGCATGTTATGCGTACGAACTGTCTGCAGTTTATGCTTTTTTTCTGCCCCTTCAGCTACCTGATATTCCCTTTTCTTTCGCCCACTCATACACCTCCTCTGCCCTTCAGCACTGCCTTATTCCCGTTATGTTCGCTATTCATTTTCCATATTCCGTAAAAACGTCCAAGTGGCAAACATATATATTTCATACCATCGGTGATGAAAAGTTGAGGAGGCTGAGCCCCCCCCCAGTCTGGAAGATGAAGGTCTGAAGTCTCCCTGGCTTCATGACTCTCTCGCCTATGTTGCGGGGGCAGCGGGGATGGGGATGCGGCGCGGTGTGGGGCGTCTATGCGGGCATGTTCCCCGCTATGTTAATGAATGCGGGGCAAAATGAGCACATGATTCCAGTTGAATGATGCCTTCAGTTTTATAAACGGTGTTATTACACACAGATAAAGTATGATTTAAATTCCACATTTCCCCGTTTTTTGGTGGGACACTGCCTCAGCTTCCTCTAATCATGAGCCCCCGCTGCTTACGTGATGCATTTACCTTACACCAGTCCTGACATCTGACATACTGAATGACTTCATAGGCAAGCAGAAAGTGTGGGTTGAAGTGCATACATGTTCACCAACGGCAATCATTCTTGGTGACTTTATCGCAGAAAATATCTTCTCCCAACAAGGTGCAATGGATCATCAGCAAACATCCGCGGGCTAGACGTGAGAAATAACCGTGTCGTTATTTCGGAGCTGGGAATACTTCCACCCTTTTCGAACATTGATCTCCATCCTGTTTACGTCTGACTTACTTAACGGTTCCAAAACAGAAGCGATGGAAAATATGGGATTACATCGGACGTGACCAGAAGAAACTTGCTAGTCGTTTGATACACACTGCGACAATACTACAGACCAAGACATTCATACAGCTACAGAACAACTCACTTCCGTCGTACTGGCTGCAGCGCCTGAGACCAGACCCATTAAAAAAGATCCGCATCAGACCGAAAAACAAATCATGGATAACAAGTGAGCTTAACCCGTCCCCGATTGGGGGGGGGGCAGTCGACTGCCCCTCTGACGTTTTTCTGAGATTGCGAGAGAACGAACAAACACAGTCACGAAACTCTGTGTACCTTTTGCTCCATCAATTTTACGTCTCGTGTCAAAATTTTGACCTCAAGTCAGGTCAGGTGCCTGACCTAGGTCAGGTCAAACAGACCTATGTCAAAAAAAAATTAGCGCCCTGTAACTTTTTCGCAAGACAAGATATCCCAATAATACTTTCAGGGATTAGTGAACGTGAAAGATGCAACAAATCCCTATCTCAGATTTTTCGGAATTTTCCGGGTCATTGACCTAACGTCAAGCCCATTTTTAAGACATGTCGTTTGTTTCGCAAATTGACGGAATATTTCATAACATTTTTAGTGTGGAGTCAAGCAGACATCTAGCTATCGTCATTGGGCAAAGTATCAATGACTTCTAGTCATTGACTTGAGGTCAGGACACGAATAACTGTAGTGAGCCAAAATGTACCATCATCAAAATCGGCGATGAGTTACTCAGAATGGGTAGAAAATGGCAGAACTGGCTTGCACAGACGTAAGTAATACCAGGAACCTCAAGAAGTTTGAAAAATTCGCATATTTTGGAAATAAACAGGCTCTCGCGAATAAAACCCCGCCAGTTTGGTAGATTGGTAACTAATGAATTTTCCCAAAATTTAAGCATGGAAAACCATCAAAAGAACCTCTAAGATCAATAAAATATACATAGATCGTCTTTCTCTCAAAAATAAAGGAACGCTAAAATTAGTTGCCGTCAATTTGTGACTGCATACGGCAGCAGCGCACGTCTAGAAGCTGCCGCGAGAAATGAGGTGTCTTTAACTCAACGTTTCGGCATATATATTGAACAAATCTGGGAAATTAGACGTGTATCGGCATCCGCGAACCTTTACTTGTGCGCTGGTGCCTTTACCTAAGCGATTTTAGTCACAGTCCTTGAGATGCAGGCCATTTCTCGGTCTCATGCGGTCGGCTATGAGAAAACATGTATATAGGGCGTAAATTGCTTACATATTATCTAAAACTAAAAATGAGACCAGTTTCGAGCTCTACTCGTCACAAGCTTCCCAACGGTATACTTATTTTTATCGTGCGACCAACCGTTCGTGAGATAGAGGTAGGCGGTCAATTGCCCCAGCCCCCCCAGTCGCCCGTGTTTGAAACGGACCGACGGTCGTGCGCGGGTTAAGAAATGGCATCCGACGAAGAGACAGACTAGACAGGCGCAAACGCCACAGACTACTCGCGACTGAACATGTGATTACAACAACGTAGCAAAGCTGACTTGAAGAGACGACTGCGCAGTGCACATTAACACACAGGTAAGCAAAATTGTTCAAAATAAACTTAAACTCCACAAATACCACCAGACCTTAAAAACTAATAGGCTGGACTAATGACGCTGCCATACCACGTCTTGTAACCCCCTGGCGTCGAGACAACTACAGATGACAGCCAATATTCTTAATGCCTTTTTTGCATCACAAACGGAACTCGACACCATCACGTTCACCCTACCTGACGAAGATAAAGACAGAATTCCCTGCCCAGAACACATAGCAACTCCTGAGGTCGAAGCACTACGGATTTTTAACTCTGGACGCAAATAAATGAACTGCTTTGGACCATCTCCCTACCAAAATTGTTAAACTTACCGCGATGCTCAGTGAAACTTCTCTGTAAACTGCTCATGGAAAATTAGCTACAGTAGTACCCGTATTGAAAAACAAAGATTCAGCCACAGCCCCTCACAACTACCGACCATCTAGTTTACTACCTCGCTTGTCGAAATATTTAGATAACGTAATGAGTTTAGAAACAGAATGAACTCAGTTTTCTTCAGTTTGCTAGAACCCATGTCTCGTCACTGGGCTCTGAATACTGTCTGCGAGAGGTCAGCCGTCTGGTCTGAACCCAGTCCAGGTCAACAGTGGTAATTTCGTGGACGTGTAAGTCCGCTGTCCGCAGTAACTACTCGACAAAATGGGACGGTATGGCATTCCCGATCATTGGTTCGCCAGCTATCTGGATGGCCGGAAGCAGGTTGTTTGTGGCGGTGCGTCGGTGTCTTCGATGATGCGGTGTCTCTCAATGGTCCATATAGAGGGCCCAGTCCTCTTTTGTTTAACAGTTAACGAAATCCAAAACTTTCTCTCCCACGGACGCCTCATCAGATACGCTGATGACACTCAGCTGTTTGACTGTTCTGCAGAGGACGGTGCAAGCATGTCGCTGCTATTGGCGTTATATATCGCTACAATTGGCGTTCAGGATTCCGTTTCTTGGTCGCACCTTTGGCTTAAAGTGAATGCCTTGAAAACGGATCCATCAAAAGCTGTCTTCTCATCATTTAGTACCAGGCATGCCGTCGAAGAGCAGACCTCTTCCTCTTTTGAAATACCTAGCCATACACTCACGCCACCGAAATCAGTTGAAGTTTTAGGGCTCAGTATAGACTAGTCACCCTTGGGAAGACCACGTGCTGTTAGTCGCACGACCGTGCACCGTGATCCTCGTCTCGATTCAGACGTCACCTTACGCGCAGAGCTCTCTTAACCATCGTTCGAGCTCGGGTCTTTGTCCACATCGTATTCGGCTTACTAGTCGTGGGTGGCGCTGTGTACAGCCAGCTGACACGCATCCAAAGTCATCAACTTTGCAGCCCACATGGTGTCGGGGACGCGGCGGTTGGGATGCCCCACAGCTACCGAGCTTACGGCGCCGTGTCGTGACCGGTCGAGCGCAACGCACAGCGGACCATTTTCGCAAGTGCTGAGTTAACTTTCCGCCCTTTGTTTGGCTAGATATGGAATGGTACTCTGTTTTCCAGCACCTCATAGATTGTAAGTGTATTTGACGTGACTTAACAGAAGAAGTTTAAAATTATTTCTATCGAGACAGTTTTTCTGTTTATGGGATGTAAAGCCATATGAACGAACATTATGCGCAATTGGCATCTGTGACAGTCCAGCTTTATTTACGGCGCCGCCATTTTCAGTCGCTCTGAATAAATGGCGCGGTGTGTGGTAGCCGCTCCGCACCGGTGATGGCGAGAACCGCGATTGTTCCGTCACTTGTGCGAATTTTGCTACCCGCAAAATGCGGGTAACAAAATCAGGGGGCAGCTGCTTCCCCTTTCCCGCCGTCCCAATGCCCGTGGCCGTATTGTCACTCAGTCATTATATACACAATCCATAGAGACAGTGTATGTTGATAATCTTAGTCTTCCCGAGAGAACTGCAGCGCCATTCAGATGAAGCAAGCCTTTGGCAGGAGAATCACTAAGATGAGTGGGCCTTACGGTTGCGGTGCAGCTTCTAATGTCATATTGGCTATTGGATATTTGCAGTGATAGGGTACGTTTAGGTAGCCAGGGAAAGCACATGCTTGGCACGACCCTCGCAATAATAAAACCATTCGGAAGAGCGCATTGTTTACTTTACCACTGTTGATAAACATTTTTCACTTTTGAGCCTATTTTTTTGTAATCGGTGCTGGCGGTGCTGCGTGTGCCGCTCCGCGCACCCGCCGCCATGTTATGTCAATCAGGGAAGCGCCGTCATAAGTTATCGTCCCAGGCAGGGACGGCGGATTGCATTTTCGGCTGGGGGGACAAGCTCTGTCGGATCAACAGCCGACCTCATTTGGGTTACCTTCTTCCCCATCCCGAAAAAAATAACTGAATTACGTTATCTTTGTTATCGCCCAGTTTTCCTTAAATAAGCAAACCTTTTTCCCAGGTTTTGGCGCTAGTGTACACTTGTGTTCTCCAAAATGCGCGGATTTTTCTATTCAGGTCTGTACCCAGTGCCATTTTTCAGGTCTTTGCCCTTGGGCATCCATCTACATAATGGTGAATGATGCAAACTTCTGCTTGTTATTATGTTTGCGTTTACATCACGAGTTCAACATTATTATGAAATACATTTGTAAACGGTTGAAAGGCAGTTTTCTCCCACAATATTAAATTACAACTCGACGCTTGGTAACAAAGCTCTTTCAGACTGTCACACGAGAACGAAATCATTATCGCAAGCACTTGCCAAAACAGCTTTGCCTGTCCCCCAAACACACATAATGTAACAATGCCAGCACCAAATCTCTGACATAATGGACCACGGGCGTAGCCGGGATTCCGCCCAGGGGGAGAGCAAATCGGATCAAGGGGACCCTCGAAACCAATGGGAGCCCTGGGATTTCGCTAAGGCGGGGGGAGGGGGTTAGAGGCAAACGATCATCGTGGGGCCCCCATTTTTTGCCCTTCAGATGCGGAAAATGATGTAATTCTGCTTTTTACGATACGACATAACAGAAAAATTCAAACGTGTCTTCTTATTTGAGAAAATTCTGCGTTTTGTTTCCGAACAAAGTGCCCGAAATATGGCAAAAACGGCAAGATTTTAGGAGACTCCGTCCCTCCCTTCATTTGAAATGTCGTGTCTGTATCTGGTCCAGGAGCCCGTCTGTCCCCCCCCCCACACCCCAAATCTCGTAGCTTCTGGATTTTTTTTAGTTTAGGTTAGTTTTGTTTAGTTTAGTTTAGTTTAGGTCAGCTTAGTTTAGGTTTCCTTTTGCAGTTATAGGGGCACTTTTGGTGGTCTCGGGCCGTCTGCCGTGCCAGGATCCTCTAGTGGTCTCAGGTTCCTTTTACAGTTTCAAGTGTCCCGCGGGACGTCTCAAGCACTCCTTTGACAGTTTCAGGAGCACCTCGGATAGTCTCAGGGACCCATCTGGCAGTTTCAGGGACGCTTAAACCATCTCGGATTCCTTCCTGTTGTCCCTGGGACGTTTTTGCCGTCTAAGGAGCCCCTCAGACACTAAAAAGGGTCCTGTGTAAGTCTCTCTGCTGTGACAGGGGCGTCTCTTGCAATCGTCTAAGTCCTTTGGCCGTTTCAAGAGCAGTCTGAACGTCTCAAGGTCAAGGTCTAGTTTTAGGGGACCCTCTGGTCGTCTCAGTGGCCCCTATTGTTAGAGGCTTCTAGTTACCAGTCTCAAAGGTCTCTCTCTAGCAGGCTCAGTGGACCCCCTGCGGTCCTGGATACCCCTCTTGAGGGAACATTTTTGCCATCTCAGGGGCCCTCTGGCAGTTACAAAAGACCTTTTGGCAATTCCAGGGCCCCTGTGCAGTGTCATAGACCCTCTGAACGTTCCCGGTGGTCCCAATGGCTGTATCAGGGGTCTTGCTATGTTACATGAGGTACATCTGGCAGTCTTTAGGGCCCCTCTAGCCGTAACAACTCTAACCGTTTTGTTGGCGCTTCATGGGCCTTGCTGGCAGTCTCAGAGGGATCTTGCCCGTGCCAGGAGCCCGCTTATTGCACTCGGGGACTTTCTGGCCGCCCAGCGCCCCCATAAAGCCCAAATACCGTCTCAGAGGCACTGTTCTTTCCGTCGCAGATGCTTCTCTGGCAATGTTAGCGGTCTCATGGACCTTTTGCCGTGCTAGGGCCCCTTGCAGTCCCAGGGGCCCTCGAAGAGTTTCAAGGACCCTTCTTTCTATCTTAGGGACCATCTTGCCGTGTCAGGGTCTCATGAACCCTCCCGGAGGCCCTCTGACTACATCAAGAACTTTCAGCTTTTCACTCACAGGGGCCCCCTAGGGACTCAGTCCTCATCTTGGCCGTCTCAGGGGCCCTATGAGCCATCTGGCGGTCTCAGGAACAGTCTGCCGTGTTGGGACCCTGTTGTGGTCTCAGAGGCCCTGTGGGAGCTTCAGGGGCCCTCTGTGGTCTCAGGGGTCATGTAGCCCTCCAGGAGGCCTCTCTGACTGCATCAAGAAACCTCGTGAAGCTCATACGGGCCCCTTCGGGGCTCCTTTTAAGTCTGACAGGGGCCCCTTCTCAGTCCTTAGGGGGGAGGGGGCGGTCACCCCAGTTGCTCTCCCTTTGGATCCGCGCCTTGCCCTCGTAATCAGTGGGGCCCCATGTAGTTAAAATTACTGTCGGTTTGTAAAGGTGCCTCGCTGAAGTGTAAACTGGCCCATGCTCCCCTGTAAAGACGCTCCTGGCGACCTGGCGTATCTGTTACAGGTCGGCAGGGACATATTGACATGAAAGCAGGGGCTCCTGAATGATGGTTTAGGGGCACCTGTTGGCCGGGGGGAGGGTCACTGCCTGTCTGTAGAGGGCACCCTATCTGTATGTAAAGGGCCCCTGTCGACCTCTGGAGGCAGGGGCAGAGCCCTTTTTCCAGACCGAAAGGAGGCTCCTTCAGAGACTGGCAGGGATCCTTTATGGGTCTACAGGGGGCCCTCCTCAAACAAGCAGTGAATTCCGCTGCAAGCCAGCAGGGGCCTCTAAACGCTTATCCAGACCACGGGCCTCTCTTCACAGCACAAAACCTTCTTGTATATTCGGAGTACGTTTTCTTTCGGTTCGTACATCGATTTTTTTCTTTTTTTAATAGCGTAAGGTTGATTTTTTACGATTTTGCTCGGTGTAGTGACCGAAGTTTCTGGGGGGGCAAAAACATAGTTTTGCCCCCCCAGCCGTCAGGCTGGGGGGGCGACCACCCCTCCTGCCCCCCTTTTTCCGCCGTCGCTGGTCCCAGGAACACTAAGTTCATTACATAGGTATCTGAATTAATGTTCAAACTATGGCAGAAATCATGGTGCACCACGTGCTAGGTGAACTTTTTTTCGTTTCGCTCTTAAACGAGAGATATGGGACAAATAAGTACACGTGTGAGGCGTCCCATTGTGAGCACCGCTAGCCGGCGCGGTCACAGCCGCCGAGTACCAAATTCTGTCCATAGATGGCGCGGAAAGTTATGGGCCACCATGCCCCGGAACGTGGCGTGTTTTTGTTCCCGCGACCGCCTGGGGGCGTCAAAAGGGCACCCTTTTTATCTCAGGATCTAACGTCGGATGTAAACCGGTCTACCACCATTCGATAGCCCCGAGTCTTGAAATTCAGAACATACTACGGTGACGAGACTGGTGACGTCACAGCCGCGTCAAACGCATACCACGACGTCGAGAAAACTGGCACCGGTTCGTGTAACATACCACCGGCAATAGTGGTCCTATAGCATTCAACTGGGTGTCAAACGGAAGGTCACAATCCGCTGCATCAGAAGCGTGCTAAAATGCTACAGAAACGCCTGGTCGAGGTCAACCTGGGTCATCTCAAATATTGTCTAGCAAAGGTTGCAAAGCAGCCGTTTTGATTCACGTGGCGAAAAGGACGGAAGTTAAATCTTCTGATGATCAGTTTTGCATTATGAGCTCTTCGTCCAGTCAAGGTCAGTCTGCTCGTTGTGGTTCTTAACTTTGTCATATACGGGAATGAAATGACATCTCGTGATAATTAAATCTGCTCTCTCTACTCTTCATCGGATCAAGGTCAAGCCAGGTCAGAACAGCAAGTCATTTTTCTTTTTCTGACTAGGAACAATAGTTTTTCTGTATTGCTATTCAACGATCTTCCTCAAACAGTGTAATTTCGTTTTGACGTCTCCCTATAACTTGATCTGACATGACCACATGTGGTATTTGGTGAACATTGCTAAAAGCCATTTATAACTTTGCTTGTTTGGCTTGAATGATGGGGAAAGACAGTGGCAATTACTTCTATCACCCACAGTACAAACCAGTCCAATTGTCATTATGCATACATGCATGCAATATGTCAGTATGTCACCTAGCATGGTGTTTGATGTTGATGGTTTTACATGCTTGTCATGTTTTTCACGTGTCACGGTTTTGCATACTTTTGGGGGCCTTTATGAATATGTGTGAATCCAGATAATCCATGCATTATATTCGTGAATATTAGAAAAAAACGAAGCATGTTCGCGCCACCGCCCCGAGGGGCCAACGCGTGCGTGCATGTTCATTTATGACAATCTCCATGGCCTGACCTAACATAGAAATGGTTCTGATGTCAAAATACGCAAAATTTATTGGTAAACAGGTAATGAAAGTTTAGTTGGGCTGGCTCTAACGGTTCAGAGGTCATTCACGATAAATCGAGGGGTGCCCAATTTTACAGACACACACGCACACACACGGTAGTGCCTGGTTAAGGTTTACAGAACGCTGAACGACGCCAGTACCCCAGTGGCGGTCCAAAGGCTCCTCAGCCGGCAGCGTGATACGGTTCGTCGAGGCACTCCGTTAGCCAGATCAGACCAGCTCGCTCTGCCCAGTTAGGCTGACAGCCGCTCAGCGTGCATTCTCGAGCCTCGCCATCTCTGCGTGATACGCCTGTCTCCTGCCACCCTTCAATACTCGTCTTTAAATAGCTTCACCGCTCGTCTTAGAGGCGAAGGGGGTGTTCCATCACACCGCAAGAACCTGGGCTTCAGCACGTGAAAGAGAACAAGTTCTACGATTGCACTGTGTCGTGTAGTGACGAGCCAATGTAAAGCATCTCGAATTTAAACTACTTACCTTCAAAGGCACGTGCCACTTCGTAACCGGAAAGTGATTCCAGCAGGAACTCCGTCTGACGTTTGGCACGACGCTGGTTAGTTCAAGAGTTTCGTATAAGTTTGGCCAACTTCGTAAAGTCGTAGTATATCAAGAAAACTCGGTAATTGTGCATTTCTGTTATGCAGCCCAGATATTAATCAGATTGTTGTATCACAGATCAGCACCAAAGTAATTCTTGGTATCTGGCGTGTTGTCTGGTCGGAGTCAAGGGTCCTGTCCTTAGAGAAAGGCTTAGCGAGTGTCTCATAGCCGTAATACTACAAATGTCATAAGAAATCAGCGATCAGACATGACCTTTTTGGTTATTCTGAACATTTCGAACAGCGTGCGGAGAATGAAATCAGTTTAGGCCGCCCGTTTTGCATTGTTGGTTGCGTCTTGCGAAGAGCTGTCATGCTGTCAGTTCACATAAATTCGCAACGCAATGCTATATAGTAGTGGTAGTTTGTTGTTGGCCCGCAGGTCACTCAAAAACTACCTCGAGACCTGATCAAAGTTATCTCCTCGCTTGTGGTCACCACGCGTTTCGAACTATGGAAGTGATGGCGCGTTATTAGGCACGATGTACAAAAAAGCAGTGCAAAGAACGCAGCATCATACGTCGTTTCCAGAACCTCTACTTCATTCGGTGTGTTCTTTGGGCCGTATCCAACCGACCCCGCCGTGCGCGTAACAAACACCTGACTTCGAAGGACAATGGTCAGACTAGAGCAGGGAGCGCTCGGCTCAAACGACACGTTTTCACGTCATTTTTCCAGATCAGGTGCTCGGCTTTCAAACTATCAACAGAAAAACGTCAGATAAGAGTGTTAAAGTGCAGCAGACACGTGCACGATTCTTAGCCCAGTAGGCGCATTTCAGGCGCCGCATCATCCTTCTTGTACTCTACGTCTGATCGAACTCTTTGTTATGTTGACTGGGCCCAAGCTCGCCGACCATGCTGCTTCCTCTAGAAACGCACAGGCCGAAATCCTGGACAAGTGGGTGAGCAGAGTAGGCGGGGCATTTCTTGTGCGTGGTGGGCATGTTTTGCAGCTCTGAGATGTTCTTCACTGACAACGGTTTAATTCTCGCAGGTCAGCGGCTCCACGCATAGGTATCGGCAAACCGGAGTAGTCGATGACGAAGATGGGTGGCGTCAGGCTGGGCGCGGTCAGCCACGTCTGCGGCCGGCTGCTGCTGCTGGTGCTGGTTGGCGTCAGCTGCTGGCTACTGGTCACGGTCACCCGCCAACCGCTGGCCGCCGAGAACCAGCAACGGCCAGCGGCAGCGGCCGAACTGACCTCAGCTACAGAGGGTCGGTACCGGGGGCGGCCCATCAGCCAGCTGTGGGCCGACGGTCTGCCCGAGCAGGCCTGGTTCACGGATCCGCAGTGTCGGCGCTTTGTGACCCGCTTCACGCGGGACGACTGTCTGGAGGTGCTGCGACTGGCGTCCTTCCCGAGGTCGGGCAACACCTGGACCCGCTACCTGCTGGAGGCGGCCACCGGCCTCTTCACCAGTTCGGGTGGACCCACCTATTTCAGCTACATCAAGCACGGCAACACGAGACTGACAAACGAAAGCTTTTGGCAATATGCCCGAAGCCTAAAGTCTGCAGAGCTCACAAAGCTTGGCTACCTTGGCGAAATTGGGTACTGGACCCAGGGAAACACAATCGTAATGAAAACCCACAAACTTCCAGAGCCTTGGAACGCCACTGAGGCTGAGACCGCTGGCCATGATTGGGCAGCCTTCGAGCCAGTTACCGAGCGACGCGCCATTTTAGTCATTCGAGACCCCTTCAGAACGTTCATTTCTCTAAAAACATACTCTTTCATGCAGTCAGTTTTAAGCAACGACAGAGATGTGAAACCGCTCTTCCAAGGAAAAAAGTGGGAGGACTTTGTGTTATATTATGCTCAACATTGGTTCGACTTCAATGCACGATGGGTAGAGGCGCTTAACGTCACTTACGTGGTGCCGTACGAACACCTGACGCACAATACCATGGAGGAGCTGGAGGGCATGTTGAAGTTCTTGGACGTGGAGCCAAGTCCTGAACGAATGGAGTGCGTCCGTAGTCATCTGGAGGGAAAAGTTCATAACAAAAAGCACAGCGTCGTGCCAAACAAAGACATCTTTTCTCTACACATGCGTGCAGAGGTTTGGAGCCATATTCATCAGCTTAATTGGATAATGAAAGATAACGGACTCAGGGAGTTGCCACTTACACATTACTCTTTTTCTGAAGAGTTTCTTGATATCGAGCGTAATGCTCCAAGTCACTGATCTGTGTTAATTCGAGCCTATCGTGAAACTACATTACACTGAAGCATATCTTTATGCATCGCGCTACTTGCAAGGTCATCTATGCTATAGCAGGGTCTGTGCGATGTGAACATTGAAATGTGGGGCCTTGCTTTTGTCACAACTCGTTGTTGTGGTTGAAATGCAACAGAAGAACAAAGTGCCTGCCAAGAACTAACGTAGCTTTATCTGATTTGGGGATCTTGATTGTAACTCCTGACTGCGCAAAATCAAAGCAGTGAGACAGCGAGAGACTGTAGCTGACGACATCCTAGTGTCTCCGTTAGCTCTCCAATCAGTTTCGAACTGTGATATGTGAAGAACCTCAGATATTGATACTTAGATTTTACATATAATCTTATAAATCTATACAGAAAATCCTACATTTTACGTGTAGTCAAGGCATGTAATCTATTTCCTTGGTGGTGCATCATTAACCCTATTCTCGGAATTGGCAACAAATTACGACGCCTAATCCGTTACAACGCATAGCTCCTGGGAGTGTGAAAAGCCTTAATTTGGAAAGAATCAAAATCTCGTAGGATGCCCCCTCCCTCCCCCTGCCTTATGGACGAATGGTCGTCACATGGCTTCTCACCACTAGTGAGACAGACTGCAGGTGCCAGGCGGCGTGCCAGCCAGCGTCACTCGTAGTTTTGTAGCGACACTGGCTGATGGCGTCTTGCTGACGACCGCCTCCCGTTGGCGGCCGGGACCAGGGTGCCCACGACCGCCTCTCGTGGAGGTCGTGGTCAAAGTGGCCTCGTCCATCTCCCGCGAAGGTCGGAGTCAGAGTCCTCACACATCCGTGTCCCTTGGAGGTCAGGGCAAGAGTTCTTCTTCTTGTCTTCTTCAAGAGTTCCTCTCCAGTCTTGGAGATGAAGTTGCCTTTCGCCTGCGATTACCCCACTCTTGCAGTCTGCCTGGTCGGTCCACTCCCATGCGTGGCGTCACCTCACTGGCTGCTGTGTTCTAAGCGGCCCGGTCGGCCACCTCCTGCAGGGGCGGGGTGGACCCGGGCCCGGCAGCCGGAGGGCGTCCGCTGGGTCAGCTCCTATGGCGCGCTGCCACACCAGCGTCCGCCGGGTCCGGTGCCTTCCAGCGGAGTGCCGAGATAGCCCGGCGACCGGTGGCTTCCAGCCGGGGCCTGAGCTAACCGGGCGGCCATTGCCTGCGGGCACGGCCGAATCAGTCCGCCGGCTGCCGAGGCGGCTCCGTTGGCGGGCTGTAGCGGCGGCGGCCGGCGCCTGTGTCTTCCGGCGGGAATGGGCCGGGGTTTGGGTGCCGTCGAGACCGCGGCGGCTGCGTCCTCTGATCGTGCCAGTGGCGTTCCCGCCGACGGTGCTGCTGCGGAGGCGGCCGGGCGGCGGCGATGTGCCGGCGGCGGTCCGCTGACGGGCCGCGGCCTGAGGCGACCGGACGATCGCCGGAGCCTCCAGACAGCCGCCCAGGCCGAGGGAATCCTGACACCTGACATACGCTACGAAGTAACAAAACACAAAATAGGGCCACGTCACAATAACGCCAAAACTCTTACACTCAGGAATGCCTTAGGACTAAATGTACCTACAAATAAGTCCGGGCGTTCTTGTGTCAGCGTGGAAGGGACCAAAGGTGGTGTTCCGAGCTGGCCTGGTTTATTTAAATGGTAATCCCGCCGTCCGGCCGACAGAGCGGGCGGTGCCGGTGCGCTGACGCCGACTGCTAGCTCGCCACGGCAGCATACCCTCCTGATTCAACTGGTTGAGCAATCCAACTTTTGGCCACGGCCCCCGTATCCCTCCCCCCGCTTTCCGAGTCCTTGGAGGGAGGTATGTGAAATTGCTTTGTGCTCTTTACTAAATACGTCAGCGAGAAAGTTACTTTTTCTCAGGTTTCGTAAGTGTCATAATCAGCAAAACTGCCGAAGATGTCATAATTTTGGGATACGTCTAGCGGACAATTTTTTATGCCGCCGCGCCGTTCACGACGCGTCGGCTGAGTGGCTTCTGTTCTCGCCCCGGCGCGATTCACCGCCGCTGCTAGCCCCCCCCCCCTCCGTCACTCTCCGCCATCGTCGGCTGAGTGGCTTCTGTTCTCGCCCCGGCGCGATTCACCGCCGCTGCTAGCCCCCCCCCCCCTCCGTCACTCTCCGCCATCGTCGGCTGCCCCGCTCGGCGAACTCACGACTCTCGCAGGTCCTGACCCGTCGCCGGGAACCGTCTGTTTTGCACCCTGTTTTGCAGCAGACTCAAAAGAAACCGTTACTATCGTACTTCAAGAAAGATGTGGAGCGCGTCCTGACTAAATGGTTCACTGGGGCTTGCGCCTGGGATGGCGGATGGCAGCAGCGTCATCTGGCAGCAGCGCCGTTTGGCACCAGCGCCATCTGGACGTCCGCGATGTCGTGACGTCGTGAGGTCTCGACTTTGTGTTCTGTAAATCCACTGGAGCCGTCGCCGCGTTGTTTTGCTGTTACTGTTTTCACTTCCATTTGCCAGATCGACGTCTGATTCTGAAATGCTGTTAATTGTGTATTTAAATAAAAGTGTGTTGATTTATCTGGGTCTTAATACCTTTATAAGCGACCGTAAAGAACAGTGCATGTCCATGACGACTTGCCTTTGTATTGGGAATAATCTCAAGACGATATTAAATGGAAATAACCGGTGGACAAGTAAAAAGATCCCACCAATTCCTTAAAGAAGGTTTGCTGGGGAGGAAAGAGGCCGTTGGTTTTCTCTGCAAGCAAAATAATGACTACAGCGGTGCGTTTCGTCCATTAGGAGCATGACTGGAGATTTCCAAAAGTTATTGGGAGGGGATCCACACAGGGCTCCAGAGTTTCCGTTTTCTTTCCAGTCACTGTCATTGGCCTAATGTTAAAAATACTGAGTAATGATGGGGTCCGGACCTCCCCCAACACCCCGTACCTGCCCCGGCATCGCCAGCCATGATTCTGAGCCATTATTACTACACTCAACAGACGGCGCTGACGGTTGAACCTTCGGTTGCCCTAAATAGGATCTGAATGCGTTCTAGGTGAGTGATGCAAGTCGGGCCTCCCTGAAATCAAGACGAAAAAGCCTATCGGGAGTCCAAGTAGGGTCCATCTCAACCTCGTATGGGGCCCGCACAGCGCCTTTTCTCCGATCATCCATCACCTATTCCATTTGGACACTATAAGTATGAATAAAAAAAAGAAAAATCAGACCAATTGAATGGGTTCTTCATCCTGCGCTCAGAGTTCAAGGATTCCATATATGGGCTACTCCAGGAAAAGTCACCAGGGTAGGCCTCGATTTATTCACCATACCTTCAATTTGGACTAAATTTGACACGCCGTCTAATCGACATCTCATATCACAGCCATGCAATTATTAGGTTTCCAGATCATAACGTGAGTCACGAGATAGAGGTCACGGAATTTTCGAGGTCATCTGGAAAGTTTGACCAAGAAATAATTATTATCTATGCAATGTTCCCTAGGATCTGATCAAACCTGTATATCATGTGAAAGTGGATGATCTGCTGCACCCACTCAGAACACAAATGACCTGAGCCTTTTTGAAGGTGCCCTAAAAACTTCAAGTTTATGTCACGTCCAGTTACTGAGCTGAGATCTCGTTCTCCAAGGCCTGCAGGTCACAAATGTCAAAAATCTGAACGGCACAGTTCTAAATGGTGCTTTTGAGATGGCTTCAGATCAGATTGGTTTTTAGTGGTCCTTGGGGGTGCCACCCTGCTACGAGATGACTTTTTCTAACAATTACAAGAACAAAACCGTTAAACTCAAAGTCACGTCAGGTGACATTCCGTGAAAATTGGTCTGTTGCGACTCTTGTTTCAAATTGTGTTTCCAGGCATCACATGGTTCTATAGAAGGATGGTTATGAAGTCATTCAAAGTCAGAGTGAGATAAAGCTCCACGATCTGTCTCAAGTGATTGAACTTGGTCTTTTGTCATGCAATGAAACTGCTGTGGCACAATGCAAGGTCTGTGCAAGGCCATTCGAGGTCAAAATCGAGATAACCTTGTATGACCTCATAAGACCTTCCCCGACCACCTGGGCGCCATAAGTAAACCTAACCACCTTTAAACCTTTTGGAGTTCCAAATTCGTATGGAGAAAAACTTGTCCTTGGCAAGTAAATGGTTCACTCAGAACAACCTGAAAATAAATCCCCTTAAGACAAAAATGGCCCTCATACGATCTCGGCATCTGTATAATGGCCTGCAGTTCTCCGTGACTTTCGATAAAAATGAAATCAAACCTTCACCTAGCGCAAGATTCGGAGTGTCACCATCGACTCTTGCCTCACGTTGGAGAAACATCTCGACTAATGTGTGCCGCTGTTGCGGCATGCTCATAGCGCTCGCTAGGATGCGAAACCGATCGCCGAAAGCGACGAAACATCTGCTGACCGAGGCACTACTGCATGTCCGTGTGGGGTAGCTACATCGCCACGCAGACAAAGGTGTAAAAAGTAATAAATTTCGACATCCATGCTGTCAACAACATGAGGAGCCACGATCGGATAACACCTAATGATAGCACCACTGTTAGATCTCGAATGGCACAGAGCCGAAGACGTGATTACCGAACGGGACGTCAAGATATCGCGGGACTTTCTGCCAGCAACCCGCGCTCCTGACGTGTTACGCGAGCGTCTAGTTTGTCGTTTCGAGATGTCTGTTCGCGTCACTCGGGCAACAGCTGACGAACTGCTGCAGCTGCCGCGAGTCCGCACTGAGTTTGCGCGCCACTCATTTATGTTTCGTGTTTCTAGAAAAATGGATCATGCTGCCTTCAGATGTTTGAATGTCAGACGCTGCCAGCAACGCGACTTTTAAGGCCAGCCTAGCCTCATGTATGTCAGAGAAATGAGTGTCAGTTGTAATATGCTGCCTCTTAATACCGATGTTTTTACTCTTCCGTGGCCCTTAAATCGACGTGGATACCTTAAAATCTATTATATGGAGTACCCGAACTTACTATACATACTTTTAGCAAAGAACCATCTGAAACCAATTTCAGCGAACCCCTTCGATTTCGCCGATTTTTCCTATGTTGGTACCCAGAACTGTAGTATGTGGACAGACAAGAATGGCGAAATCAAAAGGGTCCACCGAAATCTGTTCCTTAGCGTCCTATGTCGAATCCTATCGGAAACAAAACATTGGTTAAAACGACTTTCTTTCGGAGTAACTCAAAAAGTTACAAGACGAACGTTATCAATGAGGTACTTTTGGGCTCAGCGGCACGAGACAAACGTGTTGAGTGTCTGCATGACTATGTTTCATAAAATGTGTTTTTCTCCTGAGTTTTCGAACTCAGTTTGACGGTGAGAACATCACTGCGATGGACTTCTGGCGGTGATTTAATGTGTATTCCGGCCCTGGGTGCCAGCACAGAAGCTGGTGAAATGGAAGGGGACGGCTGGAAGCAGTTCCACAGGGCCCAATGTGAAATCCATTGGGAAACAAAGTATTACTTAAAAAAAAAACAGTTTCCTTTTGCAGTAACTCGACGAGTTACAACCAGAACGCTGCAAATGTGGTATATTCGAGTTAAACGGCACAAGACGAATATTTTGAATATCTTTTTGATGGGGTTTGAGGTGCATTTTTTTAGTGGCATTTCTGTGGTGTTTTTCGTCCCTCAGAATGCAAATTAATGGATGCAACGGATGTCTGATGGTGTCAATGAGCTCATTTGGTCCACACTTACCTAATAAAGCGTTTTGGGCGATTTTGAAGTGGCCGCAAATTTGGGCTGGCCGTGGACTGACAATGGGCTGAGCTTGGGCAGTCCTGACAGACATTAAGGGGGGCTTGCATCGTTGACGTGTCTAGTCTGTGCACTGAGAAAATTTTTTACCAGGGGTACCTGGTTTTGGGTTAGTGCTAATTTTTGCCAGGGCTTACCATTCTCCTGGCCATTAAAACGACCCAGTTATCAGTGGTTTACCATAGTATGCTAGTAACAGTTACCAACCCAATACCATCGTCGTTGGTGACAGTAACCATAGAAGAACTACCTAACCTGGTGCCTCTTACCACCCCCCATACCACCGATCTTAGTCAACCATATTACGTCAGTACCAGTCTTGGTAATGGTTACCACGGCACTATCACCTCTTTTGGTACTTCCAACCAACCTTTTACCACCAACCTTCGTTAGCCATACCACCCCAGTACCAGCTTTGGTAATAGTTACCAAGGTAGCACCGCCCTCTTGGTACCACCCACCACCCCTTTATCATCAACCCGCGTCAGCCATACAGCCCCATGCGGCTGTATGGCTGACAGAGTTTTTGTTACGAAGAAGTACTTGTTAGCATAGTGATACAATCTGGTTTGGTGCGCCCTACCAACCCAGTACCATCTACCTTGGTTAGCCATACCACCTCACTACCAACCCCGAAATTTGGCGTTCTCCCAGAGGTCTCCGTTTACCTAGAGTTGTTAACTAGAGTTACATAGAGTTGACTACATTTTGTTCCAGGATCACCCTTATGCATAATATCTGCGCAGTATCTGGCACCGTCTGGTAACCAGTAACCACGCTGCTACCGCGACCTCCTGCCAGTGCTCCCTAACGCCACTTCCGCCCGAGCGACCAGTTGGCACATTGCGTGTAGCTGGGCGCAGGTGCCACGATACATTCTGACAGTACGGATAATGCCACAGTACCTTAAAGCATTACCTGTAATGATAAAAGGCGGCTTATTAGGTTCAAAGGTATATCTGACAGACCTCAGCGAACTGTCATCCGCTGACATGTACAAAAGGAGTCTCGCGCACCCTCTGTCCGTATTCAGAGGTCTCCGACATTTCTCATAGTTTCCGGCCCCGCCCTGGCCTGCACTGGCAGGTCGAAGATGTTGCCTGTGAAAAACCACATTGTATTCTTGAGTTTCGACCTGACGTTTAGATTGAAGACATACATCGAAATTCCTAGCAGCAAAATCGCTGACGGCAAGCCGCTGTTTTCGGCTACCACCATCCCATCCACAGAAAGGGCGTAGGCGCTGTCACCCAACTCCCGGACACATGGCGTTCCGGCACTGGGACCATCCTCCTCTTGGATGATGCCGTCTGACTTCAGAAGCCTGAGCAGATCAGCGGCAGCCTCGTCATCTGACAAAAACAGAAATATTGATGTTAACTGCGGTATGACTGCTTAGGAACGGACCACATTGTTTAGATCGCGTTCTTAAGTGTTTCGATTCCAGTGATCACTTGATACATTTGTGGCTCGTTCATGTCTAGAACTAATTTATGTCCATTTTCTTGAACAGCGAAGGGCTTTATGAAGTTCGGTACGCTTACTTCAAATGGAGCATGGTCACGGACCCTGAATACATACTAGCATCGAAAACATAAAAGATGACCCCTCTCATTAACGGTCATTTGTTTTGCTTTCGGTGTTTAAATCCCATAGTAACGCGTGATAAAATATCATACAAAATACGCAGAACCAAGGATCGTAAATGCATCACGGTTTCAATGAGGTCAACAGGAATGAACTGTATACCTCAACTGAACTTAATTGTGATTTGGGACTCTCTCACACGTACGTCACCAGGAATTCAAAAAAGTAAGAATGAAATATAAAGTCATTCGGATATAAAAAAGTCGCATAGAAACAATGCGAAGAACATGTACTGTAACAAATACATGTTCTTGAACAAATATGACTTCAGACTTGCAAACAACGAGCAACCATTGGTAGGGCACTGGTCGATATACGTGCCCAGCGGCGTAAATGCGGGCACAACAGCACTCATGACGCGTTCCAAGGAGCACAAATGCTTACCCTCTTTGCATCCAAGTTTTCCAAGTTTTGTCATCCAGTGCTTCATACTGTTTCACATTCATCGTGATGTTCCGGAGCCCTGTTCGTGAGCGACACCTCGTCCTACATAAGTCAACATAATTATAAACAATAAAATCATAACTCTTCGCAGCGCTTCTGTTACGTACGGATGCTTAGATAGTTCGGAAACGAAGTGGATGTGCTCATAACAAAAAGTTTCGAGCAAACTTACTGTGATCAGTGCGAGCACAAAATACGCATCTCTCACACAGCGAGAAACAAATTCGTACGTCAGTACCGGAATATTACAACGCAGCAAGCTTCCCACCTGCGAGACCATGGTCATGTTCTCCTCAGTCCCTGGATTTATAATAAACATCCGCCGCAGCCATGCAGATAATAAATATGCAGCCATAAATATCTGCTGTAGCCATCAGAATTATAATTATCCTCCGTAGCCATGCACTGTCGCGGCAAAGCTCATTGCACAGTTGGGCGACACTCAGACATTCAGTCTTACCTTTCTTGCAGCAGAACACAGTCCTCCCACTGGCACTTCTTCGCTCCGAGACCGCCTGAGAACCGTGAATTCGAAATGGCGGCTTGTCGGCGTCACTGACATTGTATTCTGAGGTAATGTTTTTGTAGCTTGTGGATGCTTGCATAAATAATTGTTCTTGCCGTACACGTAATTTGCCAGCAAACCCTTTCACACTCTCCCGGAAAATGCATTTGGTTAACAAAGAAAAGTGTGCCTTGATGAAAAATAGTGAGTTGTCAGGTCCACACGTATTCTCCCATACTTTAGAAATGGTCATTCAAATTCTGCATGACAGTTCCATGCATACCTTAGACGTAACAAAACCTGCCATTTCAAATATCTTTCCATATCGTTATATTTCTCATCTCTTCTTTCAATGACTAGAAGCAAGCAATGCCATACTCAATGTCATTTACATAAGCAGCATGTCAAACAGAGGGGCATCAAACGTCTGCTCCCAGCAATGCTGCTCCTCAGTCGAGTCGTGCTGGTCCTTAAAGCGAACGGTCGCGGCACATGTCTTATCTCCGGTGCGCGCCCAACCTAACCCACCGAAAGCTACACACGTCACCACCCTGGACCACAGTACCTCATGCATTAATGGTACCGAGAGAACCGGAACCTCTGCGTAATGGTGATCATGATGGTGATGCAAGGGACACCGTGTCCCATTGCTCTGTCCATGTGCTGCGTTTTTATCTCGGCACGTAAACATGGAGCTTGAAACAACAGAAGGAATACATTTGTTTTCTTTGTGTAGGTTACTATTTCTCTAACCAGACATGCACCTAATTAAGTACTCATGTGTTATGAAAAGAGCCGAAATAACTGTTTTAAAAGTAAGGAGATTTAAGCAGTTATTAAGACAAGAAATTATTATAACAACGCTCGCACTGGTTGATCGCACTACTTGGTCACAGGTCATGTATTTCGGGACGCCGCAGTTTTCAGTTTGACGAAGCAGCGAACTAAGATCCGCGGAACAGTCTGAACCTGATCTCCTCCGATCTCCAGTAAGTTTACTTTCGCTTGGACTATCATGTTCCATGATTTGGCATGTTCTGATGATGTCTACCTCGCTCAGGCAGTCGGCAATATTATTCTGATCAGCTGCCTAATCTCAACGCCTCTGCCCGGCACTTCCTCTGGCCGGGACAGACAGACAGGACAGACAGACAAACAGACAGACAGAGGACAGACAGACAGACAAACAGACAGACAGACCGAGCTATGACGTCATTACTGAAGGCTTCCAGAGCGATTTTCGCGCCAAACGTTGTTTTTTATTGCAGTTTTATGGCGACAGAGTTGCATAAACGCCAGATGACGGGCATGAAATGGGTTTAGAATGGTAGTCCATATGCGACCAAATCACTCCGGGTAGGTCAATGACCTTTCCAAGGAAAATGAGGTCAATGACATCGAATGATTTTTTTGACCTTAGAATGTTCCTTTATTAATTTTGGCACTGAATATGATAAAGCAGACGATTTTAGGCCTATATGGACGCACTTCGAAAAGTCAATTTATAGTTCACAAGCATAAAGTTTGACCTACTCTACCAGGTCAGTGCTTGATCTGACGTGGTCCAGCCGGTTACCTTTAGAAATCTGGGGTACACAGCTATTGATTGCTTTTTGTCCCGAGGCACTAGCTCAATTAACCCTATTCCCGGAGAGCTAGACGGTATGGTCGATTCCCGGCAGGGGGAGGGGGGGCGGATTCGGCCCCCCGAGATCTCGAGAAATACGCATCCGATTTCATTGCAACAAACGGCAATCGATTGGCCATGACGTAAACTACATTTTTATAAATAGAAATTTTCAAAATTTTAAAAGTTTGGATACAGGGGGAAAAATGTCAAAATGGGGGGATTTTTGGATTTGTTATAACTCCGTTGTTTATAGACCGATTTCAGTGAAACTAGTATGAATCGAGAGATTATGGATAGGACTTTTACCATTGGTACACACATCTGAAATTTTGGGAAAATTCAGGGCGTTCACAGGGTTTCAAAAATAGGAGGGTTTGTTTTTTAACAACTGAATGAACAAAAAAGGCAAAAACGCTTTTTGGCTTCTGCTAGTCATGTTATGCTAACCCTCTTCCCGGAGGGCTAGACGGTATGGCCGATTCCCGGCAGGGGGGGGCGGATTCGGCCCCCCCTGAGATCTCGAGAACTACTTATCCGATTTCATCGCAACAAACGGCAATCGATTTGCCGTCACGTGAACTACATTTTTATAAAAAGAAATTCTCAAAATTTTGAAATTTGTGGATACAGGGTGCAAAAATGTCAAAATGGGGGGTACTTTTTGACTTCTTATAACTCCGTTGTTTATCGACCGATTTCGATGAAACTGGCATCAATCGAGAGATTATGGATAGGGCTTTTACCATGGGTATGCTAATTTGAAATTTTGAGAAAATTCATGGGCGTTCACAGGGTTTGAAAAATAGGGGGATTAGTTTTCTAATAACCAAATGAACAAAAGAGGCCAAAACACTTTTTTAGCTTCTGCTAGTCATGTTATGCGAAAGAAGTACAAATCGCATTACAATGTTTGTATAATGTTAGCATAGGCAGTGCCAGAGACATAAAAAAGGGGGAACTGTCATGGTCACACGTTCTTCAGGTCAACTTGTGACCGTTGACCTTAAATGACCTCCAGTGACCTTGGAGTCACTTGGAATGATCTCGTGTGCATTTAATAATATCTGTAAGCGTTTTCAATCATTTTAATTCACTATATTCCAAAAAATTCATTTTTTTGGCTTTTGCGATATAGGGTACGCGCACTGACATTTTAGGTCATAGCTCCGTGACCCGACCCGATATCAAGCTGAAACTTGGTACACAAGTAGAGGGCACGCTTCTACGTCATATATATTCCGGGTTTGGTATTTGAAAAAACGGCGCCGAAATTATTGCGAAAAAACAAATTTTGACTTTTGACCTTGACCTGACCTTGTAAAGTGACCTCAGATAAACAGAATTACATATGCACATTGCCCAACTATTTAGCTATACATTCATATAAAGTTTTAAGTTCTATTTGAAAACTCTGTTTTTGGCAGACATTTTCCTTTTACCCTCAACATGGCCAAAAATGACCTGAGGTGCCTCCCAAAAACGTTGCCTGGCTCCGCCCCTGAGCAAAATAGAATTTCGAAATTTTGTCACGGCGCGTAGAAGGAATAGGTAGGAAACGTGAACAAGTTTCGTGAAGCTGCGTTAAAAAGCCTGGAATTGGCAAGCAAAAAACCCGAGGGGGGGCGGATTCCGCCCCTCCCTGCCGGGAATAGGGCTAAAGAAGTACAAATCGCATTACAATGTTTGGATAATGTTAGCATAGGCGGTGCCAGGGACATGAAAAAGGGAGAGCTGTCCTGGTCACACGTTCTTCAGATAAACCTGTGACCTATGACCTTAAATGACCTCCAGTGACCTTGGAGTCACTTGGAATGATCTCGTGTGCATTTAATAATATCTGTAAGCGTTTTCAATCATTTTAATTCACTCTATTTCAAAAATTTCATTTTAGGGCTATTGCGATATAGTGTACGCGCACTGAAATTTTAGGTCATAGCTTCAGACCCGACCTGATATCAAGCTGAAACTTGATACACAAGTAGGGGTCGCCTTTTTACGTCATATATATTCCGGGTTTGGCATTCCAAAAAACACCACAAAAATTATTGCAAAAAAAATTGGCTTTTGACCTTGACCTGACCTTGTAAAGTGACCTCAGACAAACAAAATTATATCTGCACATTGTCCAACTATTTAGCTACTCATTCATATAGAGTTTTAAGTTCTATCTTAAAAACGCTGTTTTTGGCAGACATTTTCCTTTTCCACTCAACATGGCCAAATGACCTGAGGTGCCTCCCAAAAACGTTGCCTGGCTCCGCCCCTGAGCAAAATAGAATTCTGAAAATTTGTCACGGGACGTAGAAAGAATAGCTAGGAAAAGTGACCAAGTTTCGTGAAGCTGCGTCAAAAAGCCTGGAATTGGCAAGCAAAAATCCCGAGGGGGGCGGAATCAGCCTCCCCCTGTCGGGAATAGGGTTAAGGGTCAGATGGCAAGGGGATGAGTGGGTAACACCTCCTCGTCATCGGTGCGACTAGTCTAGACTAGTCCCTCTCGTCCCTCCCATCCGGCTAGGGTTAGTTATCTGTTTCGGACATTGGACGGCGCCCTGCGGGAGCCTCGCACTATCGAAAACACCAGGGCCGGAGAGCGCAGTACTTTTGAGCTCCCCGGGACCGGGACTCGCCCCGGGGGACCACTCGACCGCCAGAGGTCCGCTGGCCTGGGGTTGGGGCATGGCCCCTTTGCCCCTCCCCACCCTTTGGCTAGTCAAATTTCGCAGCTGAGCAAAACACCACGCTGGTTTCCTGACGAGTGCATTGGCAGCGGGAGCGCCAACGAAAGCCGCGTACATTGGCCACAGATGTTGGCATCCTTAACCATACGTGCAATCCTTTCAAAGGCATTTTCAAAAGAAGTGTTTGCCAGACAATAGTTGGACAAATGACACCTTAATGTCAAGAGTGGCTATAACCGTCATTTCATTCTGAATGCTTAACTCTCTAACGCTGTGTGGAAATAATGACATCCGAACCTGACAAATGAACGAACGAAGGAACGAACGGACCTAAAGGAATGTATACAGTGGGATGATGCATACCGGAACGAATCATTATGAATTAATCCGTCTACTGAAGGATCATGTACCCATCGGTTTCTATGACAACGAATTTTAAAACAGAGTCGACTGGTATGATGGTAGTGACGATGACTAATGTGCAGGACGATATCAGGGTCGAAGTAGTGCTCCATGTTATATGTGGATGGTAAGACCTTGGTAAATGATGCTGTGGTATTGCTTTGGTACGACTGACCATCTCTATCTATAATTTGTCTTTGGTGTTGATGGGGTAATCGTTAATACGTCGCCAATCGAGAACCAGCTGCGGTTGGTTTCGCGGGGTCTTTGCCGCGGCAATACCAGTGTACCAGTCTGGTCAAACCGCAGTAAAAGCCTGGACGGGGTTACTGCACTGGTAAAAAATTTTTCTCAGTGTGAAGGGAACTAAATTTCTTAAGCGCGTCTGATGCGCACAGGACGAGCGCCTGGCCTCGATGGGGCGCCGATCATTTGAGGGCCACCTGACCTATGCGAGAGCACTTTCCTGTAAGGGGACCGTGTCCACGAGGAGTGGTTGATCAATACATTGGGAGCCTGGAGGAGCTTAGGAAGACAAAAAGCCCTCTCCCGATAAAAAGGAGAAAAAACAAAGCAAAGAACTATTCCGATTTCGGTATCTGTCTGGGATCGGGCTTATGAGGTGTTTTTTTTTATTTTCCTTCCAAGTCAATATTTGTTTTGGCACAAAAGGAGCGCTCGCGCCATGGGTCAAAAAGTGAGGGGGGGGCATGTCCTCCCCGTTACCAAACCCATGGCCACTCGGGACAGCACTATTGGGGCTACATGGCTACTCGCAACAGCCTAAAAAGTGACAACCTCGATTTAGAGCATGTCATAACCCCATGATCACATTTAGGTCAACATCCGAGACATGAGGGCGTCAGGTACCAGTCGAGCTGCCATGGAACGTGCGTAACGTGCCCTTTGTAACGCGCTTATGAACAGACGGATGTTCCGACTGGCAGTTCTCTAAAAGAACATGACTCAGCTCTTACATTTCGTTTATTTGCATTTTCGGTGCGTTAACTTCCAAGCTATTGCGTTTTCTTTATTACTCTTCGTAGAGTACCGACCTAATATTTTGGCTCTTTGAGAAATTTCGCTACCGTGTTTTCGAACTGCTCGGTAATGACAGCGAATAATAGCATCGTTGCGCGTGACGTTTGAACTTGCAATGCTTCAGATGGAAAACGCTGAAATAGACTGATACGTATCCTTCGTTACTGCGAAATACATAAAGGAAAAGGTAGATGCGAGCAGCAACGAAGTAGGCATTGCCCGCCGTATTCCCCAAGACGTTTCACTGGTTCGCACGGCAACGTTGGTTTCAGCTCACGATTGTGAGAAATCATTCCGGGCCCTTCAAACGCACCCTATAGGTTACGTGTGTGAATCTTGAGCCAAGATTACGAGTTAGAAACATGGGTTTGATCTTTTATTAGTCTTGGAGACTAGTCATCAAAAAACCAGGTGTTGGTTTGCATAGCAACATAAATTTCATTCCCGATGCATCGTGATAAGCCGTTCTGAACACCTCAGAAATACCTTATAGAATACGTCCAACAGGACCCAACGGAAACCACATGCCACTAATAGCTTCCCTGAGGTCTCCTGTCAAGTATCTGTCAGATAACTGTGTGACTTAATAGGGCCAGTTTGAGCAGTGTCTTGTACTCAGAAGATCGAGCTAAACTCTCATTTTTGTTCCATTGTTATGCCACATCCAGTTTGGAAATGACTGCGGTGGGGTCGAGGGATGACACAGATCAAACAGTCGCACTAGTGTACTGCCGAAAGTGGCCCATCGGCGAAGGGTTTAAACACAGCCTCGGAACACTTCTGATGTCGGACTGTCCAATGCAGACCAGCAACATGACATGGCGTGGCATGAGTTTGCTTTATTCGTAACCAGTTCTTACGACTAAGAAACATGTCATTCGCCATCGGAGCACACCTGCAACCAAACCGGAGAAGCGGGGCGCGGGCGAATCTCTCGCTGCAGCAATCGCACGTGCCCAAAATAATTTCTGCTGGAGTAAATACACGTCACTAAGAGCTGCCACAGGGAGACCTCCATCATATAGGTAAACTCTGTGTACACCAATCACGGCAAGTAGCGAATACTATCCTAGAGATAAACCTTTAAAGGTATGCATGTTTAACGACAACCCGGAGACCCCTAAGTGGGTCTGCACTTGGTCTCCGTCTGAAAACACTGTTTCAAATCTTCCTTGAGCAAGGGCTGTAAAAACCGCTCAAAAACTTTCCCGGACACAATATGAGCACGTCACGCTGAAATAACGCTGCCTTCACCACTCCATGTCATCACTCAGTTTGCCGGTTTTGATTCGCTCCTCTTCCTATTCTGATACTTTCATCCTGTAACAACTTTCACACATTCGGGTGTCCATCAGCAACATGTCCTTCCATTACACATCACTCAGCGTTCATCAATTTTTCTCGCACCACATCCTGCCTGTCGCAGGGCGCTCATTGGTCGTGACAACATTTGGCCGCCCCTGACCTGCTCAGCCCCCGCACACGATTGGCCTCAGCGTGTGATTTCGTACGATAGGCTCCTCCCCTAGAAGCCAACTGGCTACCGAGACGCCTGCCCCTCCCTGGCCTCCTCGGCTCCGCCGTTCGTTGGTCGATGCTTCTGTTCGATGCTGATGTACTGGCGAATCAGACGCGAGATCTCGTGTGCGTTGTCGGACTGGATTCTGACCACCTTCTGCTGCATCAGGTTGCCGTACTTCATGTCCAGGAACAAGGTGCCTTCCTCTGTCTTGACCTTTCTGGTCGATATCACTTCGGAGAAGGGATACCTGGCCAACGTCTCCTGAAATGGTCGGGAAAAATGATTCAGAAGCACTGCTCCTTTTACTGAACGAGTACCGATTACCCTCAACATCGTTTCGGGGCATGGTTGAAGAGACACTAAACATGGAAGAACTTTGGCTTTATGCTCGTGGTAAAGGTGTCCGTGCGTGTATTTATCTGATACCAATAGCTGCCCACAATTATTGCCAACTCGCGAGGTGAAGAACACGGCAGCCACCACGAAGCCGCCAGAACCGGCAAAGGCAATCTACGTTCCGGTGCACTTGCGCACACCAGAGACCTTCTAGCCAGAGAATTGCGTAGCCGGGCAGCGGGGTCCCCGCAGGGCCGGCGCGTCTGCCACGGTCGGCTCGGCCGTGACTCTGGCCGTGACTCACGTGCGTCACGCTGTCCAGGAAGTGGACGCCGCCGCGGTTCAGCGCCAGGATGTGGTCCACCGCCTCCCGGCTCTCGGTCACGCGACTGACGGCGAAGAACGAAGAGCCGAACAGCGGCCACCGCTCCAGGATCTCTGCCGGGGCACGGCGCACGGTCAGAGGCGGCGGCGGCGGCGGCGACCAGTGGTGATCGTCCGCAGCCGGCTGCCGGCACACACTGGCAGCCGAACACCCCACCAAGAGGACCAGATGGCTGTTATGGATAACGGACTTCCTCCGATTAGCTATCGCAAATAAAAAAAAAAAATGCGCACCGACCAGGACAGCAAACATCTAAGTTAATATAGCGGCATGCGACGCCTCAGCTTTGTACAATTTCTAAGGCTACGTGTCCTTACCGTCATCAGGTATCTAGTCTACAAGAAATGTGGTCAGATCTAGTCAGAAGTTGGCAATAGAAATACACTCTACGCCATTAACTTCTCAATTTGTACACAGGCAACTTAACAAGCACATGCAATACCCACTAGGAGTCGATGTATCTATGTAAGTATGTACCAATGTGGCGAACGTAGACCGACAACTCACCGAGCACCGCCGCCTTGGCCTCCATGGGCGTCTTGTCCTGCACCTCGGTCCAGCTGCCCTGCACCATGTTGACCCACTGCGGCGGCTTGATGTCGCGCACCATGAGCGCCGCCTTGGGCAGCAGGTACTTGGTCTCCTTCATGGTGGGCATGGCCTTCATGTCGGCCGCCCGGTGCAGGAGCGCCGCCATCCGCGAGATGTCGTACTGCCGACCACAGTGACGCCAGCTGTCGGGGCGTTTCGACAGCGACTGGGCCGCGGAACAGACAGCCTCGGCGGCGTCAGGAGCGTCTCATCCGGCCTTCCATCGGCGCCGGGCTCGACTGGCGTCACCGCAAACTCCACGCCTCCGGCAGAAAAATGGGAGCCAATGAAGGCTTTCTTTTTACCACCGCCCGAAAATGACCACAAATAGTCCAAAGGGATCCAATAAGTAACGAAAAAGTCATCTGTCAATCAATCGTGATGCTTTTCACCCCGCTTAAAGGGCGTTCTGAGCCATTTCGTCCGACTCACCACGACCTCCTCGTGCAGGGTTTCGCCGGGCATCACCAGCAGCAGGCCTTCCAGGTAGTCCGGCGCGATCTGGTTGAACACCACCTCCACGTAGAGCGGCGAGTCCAGCCGCAGCGGGAAGTACCACACCGAGCGGCAGAAGATCAGGTAGAAAATCTGACGGCACATCGGCGGACCGCGGGCGTCACTGCCAGCCTCAGTCGCACTCGCAAAGCGATATTTGTTGCAGAAACAAAAACAAGGTGGTACCATATCATATGGCAGAATGAATCGCACTTCACTGCTTGGACGGCACTTATATTGAGCCCGTATCCAATCTGAGGTAAAAGGACAATGAGCGTGTAAAGGCAAGCGCAGTCGCGTTAACACGTTATTGCGACGTATCTCAACAGGTGTTCGCCTGAGACAGGTACGCAAAAATGCTGCCCAAGGTTTGAAAGTCTGCAAAATGGGAAAATTCAACATCCGGATCCAGTTCAACGCGAGCAAGTTCGCATTTCGCTTCACGTGCAATGACGCAACTCTCATGGAAATCATCTAAACACAACCCGTGAAAGCCCGAACGCGTTCCATCCCCACATAGACCCAGTTGTTCCCTCGCCAATAATTATAACAATACACAGAAAAGCAGCCCAGCCAGTTCCTACGTGGAGATTAAATTTTGGAAACGGGAGAGAACAGCACGAACAAAGGGACACAGATCCTTCTAAAACCCAAATTCCCTCCAAAATCAAACGTTTTTCTGGAAACGCAGCCGAAAAGCCCTCGGCAGAAAGGGACGGCACGGTGCCACCGCTGGACAATGGCCGGCGGCCGGCGCGGTGGCGCAGCCACCTGCTGACCTGCTCGTTCTTCTGCAGTTCGGTCGTCACGTCCAGGATGTACTCCTCGCGCGCCAGCGGCATGGTGAACGTGTCACCCTCCACGATGCAGTAGAGGCTGAATTCCTCCATCTCGTCGCGCGACCGGATCTTGATCACTGAACAAATGTCTTCGATGATGTCCTGGGGCGGTTTTAAGAAATAATTCAGACTGGATATACCGGGTAGTGAAAATGTGAGGAAATGCTATAGGTGTCAGTCACAGCAAGCCGCTATTGTTTCGTCGACGCTCCATTGAAAAAAGCAAAAAGCAAATCAACTGTACATGTTCCAGGACGGCGGTGCATGAATAGGAACAGCCATTAAGCCTTAGCGATTCTTAAAACTGTCAGCATGTAAAACAATACTGAATAGGTCACCCAAGCATGCCTTTTGATAAAATCTGAATGTGACTGTTAGCCCAGATCAAACCCTATGCAGTTTCTTCATGTGTAATCACAACACACCACTCGTCTTTTCACCTAGCACCGTGAATTTATCACTGTCAGCTTCTTGTAACCCGCATTTATGTGCACCTCGCTGGTGCTTTTAGTGTTCATGGGGTGCTTACCTGCTCCACACCAATGCTCCTGGTGTTTGTGATGTCCTCACGTGCACCACACTGGTGGCTCCGTGTCGATGACGTGCTTACCTGCACCACGCTGGTGCTCTTGGTGTTGATGACTCTCTCGGTGCCGCCCGGCAGACGGTAGATCTGCCGCTTGGAGTTTCGGCCTGCCGTGATGGCCGTGATCTCCTCGATGCTGGGCACGTTTTTGCGGCCCCCGAAGCGGAACGTTTTGCGCAGGTTTTGCAGGCAGACCATGGCCGTGCCTGGCGGCGGGGCGGCAGTGAATCGCCGACACCACGGCAACAGGGCGGCCGACCGCGAGACTGGTGTGTCTGTCGCAGCCTCACTAACAGATCACCGGCCCTGGGCGAGGAAATGCAGTGGCCGCTACGGAGCCCTGATGCGCTGATGATGTGAAAAAAGCGACGAGAAATCACGGCAAGATAAGCAAAATCAGTGTACAAAGCCTTTCGGTACTATGTGTGAGCTAAATACGTAGGAAAACAGATCGGTTTGTACGTCAGGCAAGCCGCACGAGCAAATGCAGTGACATGAAAACAGATGCCACAAAGACACACAGCCTCTCGTCACCGGTTCTGCAGCTCTTTTCACCTGACGGTGCACCAGAGGCGCTAGTTCCTGAGCGCGTCACCAGGCGGCAGCACTGACCGTGGTAGGCGCGCCGTTTGTCGTAGGCGGCCGTCTCCAGGTATTTGAACAGGTAGGGCCGCAGCCCGTCCGAGCAGGCGAAGTAGGCCGCCACGATGCTGAAGAGGCGCCAGCCTCGCTGGCAGGAGTCCGGCAGCGCCGACTTGTTGCTGGTCGTCTGGCGCATCAGCTGGCAGTAGACCTCGTCTCGCAGCGGCGGGAACCGGTGGCACGCCTGCCGGCCGGGGCCACATTGACCTGAACAGCGCCGCTCACCGCCGGCACACAAGGCTCGCGAAACGCCAAACGACAGCCGTTTAGGCCGTGTGATCTGATTCACCGTTGAGGCTGCTGATCACAAGTACCACCTTATGCTTTTGGTCACAGCGGGAGTGGCGTAACTGTGTCTTGGCACTGCACGGTGGTTTTTATGAGCGGTCTGGGAGGAGTTTAAAATATGGATGTTGTTAAATCCGTCATACAGTATTGAAATATGAGCATCTACGGGCTGCGCGGTATCCACCAAGATAAATAACGCCCACTCTTGCAAATGTATGAAGAATGCATATCTGAGGAATGTACACACCCTTCACAGAACGGCTCCAAAACGGGTGGTCCACGTTAGCTTGCGCATGCAGCGTCTGGGCGATTTCGCTTGGGGCGTGGTCCAGCATTTGGACCAGTTTTTGCCGTTCGTCATCCGAACATGTACACGACCCACAAAATCGTGGAGACGAGTTTTTCCAGTCATACAAACTATCGTTGGCCCAGGGGCGTTGTAGGCTGACGCCAAATATTCAGTGGACCTCCGCACCAAGAAATGGGACTAGCGTATTACGTGTTAGGTCGCGTGAAATGCAAGACCTGTTTGGAAATCGTTTCGATTACTTGGGAATGAAAATAATTACTGTTTATCCTTCATTACTGGCTTCGATTTTGTATAACTCAGAGTGTTTCATGGTCGATAATTGAATCAAAAAGTAACTCAAACCGATTAATTAACGAACAAACAAATTAACAAACCGGTAATTCAAACCGTAAAACAACTTCCGCGTGTTACGCTGGCGAATGCCAGCAACCGTGAGGTGACGTTGCTGACTGAACTATCGACAAAGAGAAAGTTCTTGATGCGCGGCATGCCTTTCACCCCGTCAACACGCGACCGCTGGATAGCCAAAGCGCAAGCTGAATCACCACCTGCAGTCGAGCACTCACCATGAGAATGGTGTAGACGCAGTCCACCTCGGACATGTTCTTGGCCATGGGCTGGTCGCCCATGTAGCGCTGGATGGAGAGGAAGCACTCGAGCGCCTGCTTGTTCATCTCGGCCGACTCCAGCTTCAGCAGGGAGGCCTGCAGCGGCTGGTTGGTCCACTTGACCATCTCCACCTGGCGGCGGCGCCGACGGCTGAGTCCAACAGAGCCTGGCCGAGCGGCGATCGGATACGACACACAGCCAACGTTGCAGCAGCAGCAGATACTGCCTGGCCTCAAGATAGTTAAAAAAGAACCAGAAGTGTTCTGAAAATGGAAGTACAAAGATACGTTCTCGGTTGTGTGGTCCGGAAAATTATAATCGATGCTGGAAAGTAAAGCTCCATGATTTGCGTCTGGCTGCGGATGGCGGCGCTCACCTGTTCCCGCCATGTCCAGTCCTCCTTGCCCTTCTTTTTGCCCTTCTTTTTCTCGATCTTGACAGAGCCGTTGATTTCGCCGTCCTCGCTACGCAGCATGTTGTATCTGTGGAAGCGCCGGGCCACGCTGTTAACCGGCACCGGCTGCGGTCTGACGCCACCCGCCACCGCCTGGGGGTAAATTCCCCCCTCCCATACCTCGGCAAGAACTGATCTCAATGACTCCAACAGCAGTCAAAAGTACGTATCTTTCCCATTTCCGGATGTGAAACTTGACCTCTTGCGTTGACCTGAGACGTCACCAGTTACGACAATGTCAGACTTTACAACCGAAACATGACAGATGCTTTCAATAAAATCCAGTGTATCCGTCCAGCGATAACTTTGAACTTGGTGTGAAACGAAAGATCATAGTTTGTTGTATCCAGCGAAGTACCGTAAGTACAACAAAAACTATTTCAAAACAGCCTGGGGGAATTTTGAAACTTACGGCGTGAAGGCATGGCCATATGTATGGTAGTGATGGTCAGACGCTGTAACAATGCTATCTTACTCTTGACCGCTCCTTCCTATTGAGACTCGACTCTCACCATCTCTCCTTGTACCATTTCAATTTACGGTCGAATTTCAATAGCGCGACACGATCCTTACGCCTTGTATTGATAACAGTAGGATGAATGGTAGCAGCGCTGGGCCGGCGCGGCCCGCCAGCGCCCGGCGGCAGCCGACCGGTCTGTCTGATGTATATCGCGTCACAGGCGATGCAGCTTTTGTCAGATTGGTATGATTGTGGTACCTTTCAATGAAGAATTAAACAATAATGATATCAGAATGCAATCATGATGCATGGACCTCTTGGATCTCCACTGTAGGAAGACTTTCAAAATTCGCAACGTATTTGGACCGTGGAACTTGTATTGCTAAACCTACTTGCATTGATACATATGCCTTGTATTGCTCACCTGCTCATGGAAATGACTCACCAAGCACGTAACTATAAGCATCAAGTATAAGTAACATGTCATCACTGGCTTTGTAGTTATGTCATTCGACTGCCTGTTCAATCATCTAGAAGATGATGTGCATTGTTCCGTTTTTATTGAAGTCACGGTTACAGTACCAAAAAAACTTCACCAAGCGTCGGCCAACGGAAGCGGCCGCAAATCGCCCACCATTACGGTGCTATGTTCTTTCAAATCTCGGTGAAATTCAACGCATATAAATATTTGCTGTGTAGTAATAGGCCAAACTGGTCCAATGACAGGTAATGACTGGAAGTTTGGTGGTCCCATCGTGTAGGGTTCGGTTGCAATCGGGAAGCAACACAGGGGGCTACTTTTAACCCTCCCAAGCGGTCGCGGGTTAACATAATCATCACCCCATAGAACGGCTAGTAACGTCCAGGTGTAAGGGGCTGATAGACCATTTTGATCAGAAATGGCATGCACGATAATAGCAAGATCAATAATGACTAAGTCAACGATGGCAAACCTCCGCCCCAATGCCAGTTACCAATGCTGTAACACGGATTGGTAACATAACTGTCAAAATGTCAAAAATGTTTCCTTGTGAAGCGCTATTTGAACAGCATTCCACACTCGCTACTCTCTATGTCAATAACCCCGGGGGTGAGGCAACAACCAACGGACGAACCAGCAGAGCAGGTGACCTTTTCGGGGAGGCCGCCTGTAGGGGGATTTCAGCTCCACATTACCGAGTACTGCAACACTTGTTACTCACTTCTCTTCGGCGTCGCGGAAGTGAAGCATGGCGTACTGGAGAAGCGAGTGTTTGCCGTCGTCGGGGGCGGGGCCTGGGGGCTTGTCACCGCCTGCCTCGGGGCCCGGATTGGACGTTTCGCTGTCTGACTCCGCCTCGAGGCGTTCGCCGTCCAATGGCCGCTCTGACCATGGGTCAGCCGACTCCGGGGAATCGAGTCCCGGACCCGCGTGGCCGTTTCCGTTTGAGATAGAAATCTGGCGAAACAAAGGTGGCGTGAAAACGTAGATGACGCCGATGGAACATTGAGCAGCAGTACGCAGATGGAAAAACAGTTTCCTATGCGTGCGACGTCACGAAATTCAACATGACAAAGCACATAGTAAAATTCCTTCTGCGATACGCGATGCAAAACGAGGGAGAGTAACAGTGCACGCAAAAAAAGGCAGAAAAACTGATTCACATTTAGAACCACAAAAGCCAAATGCCACATATCCGTGCTGATGATCCTGAAGCGTTCACCTGAAAGTCGTACGCACTTAGCAGAGGGCGTTTGTGGTTTGGAAAGAACAAACAAACACGGAGAAAGCTGCACGGAATCACTCCTGGTAACGACGCTCTGCGCTTCTTTTTCTGTTTTTGCCAGATACAAAACGGTTTTGTGTCTCGTCTATGCAGTTAAGTTAGGTTAAGTCTAAGTCCAAGCCAACGACGCTGTTCTTTGGCTAACCACGCCGTTCTTTGGCTAACGACGTTGTTCTTTGGCTAATCACGCTGACTTTCAAGTGACGCCACTCATGGAATAAGACCCCTAACGGTACAGGGTGATGTAATGCGTACGCCGGTGTTTTAAAGACCCTAAATATCGTGAGGTGCCCGGATACCAGAACACGCATAACAAAGACCTGCCATTACAAGTGCGGACAAACTCGTGCCTCAGCGTGTGACCGGAGAACCACCGACCGCCACGTGAGACGAAAAACACCGGCCGACTTCTACAACACACCATCCTTCTGCCGACACAGTCATGTTTTGGAAAAGGCGATGAGCTTGCGCTGGCAAAGCGACAACAGGCATGCCTCTGAGCGGAGCTATCGCCCGAGTTCCGGTCGGACCGGGAGGCGAGGACCGGCATCTGAAGGGCGGCGTCAGCGTCGCGAGGCGTCCACGTCCTCCCTAGAACAGTGCAACGCCCGACACGGGGCACCCGGCGTCACTCACGGTCCTGCGACCCGGCCAAGACTCGCACGCCCTGCTGACAGCGGAGGGTCCGGTCCGCTGGTCTTGTGACACCGTCTCCTACGGCGGCGAGAAGCGTCTGGTCAGTCTCCACCACCCAGCCAAGACTCGCACGCCCTGTTCTGACAGCGGAGGGTCCGGTCCGCTGGTCTTGTGACACCGTCTCCTACGGCGGCGAGAAGCGTCTGGCCAGGCTCCAGAGGCACCCGAAAACGGCCAGCCTCCGCCCTCACGCCGCGAGAGGAAGGAAAAGCCGCATTCCTCAGAGCGCTGTCAGCAGTGCCGGCCGGGCCGCGATGAAATCAGCAGCAGCCCGCAGAGGGCACCGCAGCCCAGCCCGGCCGGCGCAGCCCCGAGCGGAGGCTGTGACGGTTACGAGCCGGCCTGTGACGCCGGCGGAAGGCAGCCGTCACGCTCCGGCGGCGGCGTCACGCCGTGTGACGCGCGCCTCTCGTCGCCGGCACGCCCCGTCACGACGGCTTTCAGAGGCCGCCGCGGAAATGTTTGGATTCGGCAAAAAAACACGTGCGGAAATGGGACGGCCGCACGGTGAAAGCAGTGCAATGACGGTGGCCAAAATGCAAACAAATCGACCGCCACCAAAACAGCATCCTTCCGCGTTTGACAACAACTTAGGAAAGGAACGCAAAAACGCGTGTCAAAATCGGGCGCAGCATTCCGGGAAATCAAGGTGAAGCTGCCCAGAATTAAACGCAATTTTGAGCAAACAACACTATCGGGCGGTCCGACCAAACACGTCACATTCGAAAGTAAGCACGGGCCGTGAGCGACAGCATCGAGCAAAAACAGACTGATCAGGCATGACTCTGGGTAGAATGAATCCCTTTCCAGACTACGGCCTGAACCTTCGGACACCACGCCGGCCTCAGCGAGACCAAAGCCAGCGATGGCCGACACCGTGAATGAATCAGCAGCGAGAACACTGGATCGGTTTCTCCAATCATCACTGCACAGAAATCACGTCAGTTCATGCAGGAACAACTATGATGAGCTCAGTAGGCTTCGATATGCATTACGCAGAGCAATGCGTACTGTGAAGAGAAGCGCGCATGGAAGTATTTCTGCAAAATTACATCGAACTGGGTAGCTTTAGTTTCAAGATAACGACAAAAGACGAGGAACTTCGTCCCTCCTCAAGAAGAAAAGAAGCCCTGGAAGACAGCCCATTTCATGTCGCGAGCAGTCACTGCCAACAAGACAGGCTTACGATATGTGTCTTGTGGCAAAGGCTTGGGTTTCGTGGAGTTACTTTCCGCATCAGCTGACAACAATTAACAAACAACTCGACGCCCTCTCAAATAACAGCCTGTCAGCGACTCCAACACGTGTAAACGCCAACCTAAATCCGCAGATGAGCCAGAACAAAAGCGAACAAACATACGCATCATAGCTTTTGACCTCTCTTCGGGTGGTGTCACGTGACACCTGCCGCCTGTCACGTGACCGGCGCTCGAGTCCGGTTCGTCGTGGTGGCCAAGCCGAGTTGGCAGGCGGGCGACGTCGTGCCAGTGGCCGCTCCTGGTCCAGTCTCGTCCATACGCAGCCGTGACGGGCGACGGAAACCGTCTTCGCCCGGCGACGAGTTGCGAGCGTGAATGAATTCAATGAATTCAATTCAATGCTCAACCAACCATCTAAAGTTGGCCAGCTTTCCGATCATTTCCGTTGACCGTCTTTCCGGGAACGATGGTGAATTCAGGGAAAGGCTTCTGGTCGCGCCAAAGCATTTCGGCACGCCTGCATGGGCCCCAGCACTGAGAGCGATCGCCGTCAACTGGAGCGCGTCGAGCCGTGCCGCCCGCGTAATGATTAAACATTGACAAATGGATTTTCCTCAGGCCCGGCTCGATCATTTACCAGCAGAATGACCCATCTTCTGCGCGTCACGACCGACACATGAACGTCAGAACGATACATGACTATCATGCCCGATGATTAGTTCAGATGACCCGTGAAATCAGTTGGCTGCGGGTAAGCCGCGTTTTACGGGCGTCAGCTCACTAATGCTGAGGCAGCAAGCCAGATGCACGAGACGACAGAACAGCAGCTTGTCCACGTTACCAAGAGCGGCTATTGCATCGGCCACGTGAACGACACCGTTTGGTTCTTGCAACTTCGAAAAAAAACCACAGAATTGGTAAAAGTGAAGCATACGACTATCTAAAGCTCAAATTATTTCAACATTTTCGTCGACCACTGCCTGGTACCATGGCCTGCGGCCGTACAATTCAAATGCCATGCAACAGCGGCACCTATTGACGCAGTGCACGGTCAGGCGATGTGATTAGTCGAGCCAGCTCAAATCACCAGACCATGAACCACGATTCGGTTGACAAGTGAAAAAAAACGAGGTCTCTGTTCTCGTTGCTTACGAGGACAAAACTCTTGGCTTATGAGCGATGAACTTATCAGCTGTCTTTGACATCGACATTGATCGTCTGACGGTCCGATGACGCCAAAGGCAAATCACTTCGTGTCGCAAAAGCAATGATGCAAAACACGGTAGAAAAACAACACCGCCTGACTAGGAAAATGGGACTGGGAGACAAGGAGAAACTATCAGATGCTCCTATCTCATGCGATGTCTTATCTTGTCGCCCAATGGCAAGGCTCAAGACAAGAGCTGACGGGCGTTCAACATGTCATTTCGACAATACGCCATTCAGCCGCGTGATTACGACAAAGAGCGACGGCGTACGAAACCCGGAGAGGCGTGCATGAGTGTGTGTGTCTGCGCGAGGTGTACTATCATATTTCGAGGCACTTCTTTCCAGGCAATGTCATGAATCCAATACCAAATATTCGGGAAAAAGTGGAGGAAGGCGGTAACGCAGCCACATCTCTTCCCACGAATGTGACAAGTTGGAATAAACGAAAATTTCACGCAAACAGCAGACGCCAGTCGAGGCTGCCACGACAGCTGGGAGAGCGCGGAAGCACAGGGGCTGTGTCGGGCGAGCTGTCTTCGCCGTCACGTGACCAGCCGCCGCCGGTGCCGGCGTCAGCTGTCAGCGCGCCTCCGTTACGGCCATCTGTCGGCCGACCCAGATCTGGCGGCGGCCACACTCGACCAACTGCGCCGGCGCCCGCCAGAGTCGGCTACCTGCCCAGCCCGAGCAGGCGCTGTCCGGCCAGAGTCGACCATGTTTCGGGCCGGCTCGCCAGAGCGGTCCATCTGGTCCGGACATCGATATCCAGCGTGCAGCGGTCCGAGACGAACGACGCCGGTCAGAGCCGAGCAGGGCTGTTCCCGCTCGGCGAGACGAGACTCGCGCGACCGCCGCACCAGCGGCGACTCAGAACAACAGACTGTCCACAGCCGCAACACGAGAACTGCGACATCGACAATACAACTGGTCATGGTTTCCGTCACGGGATAGTTTTGTACAACTTTCCTGCAAAACCGTGAGATCGGAAAGGTTCCGAGTTCGAGAACAATCTGATACAGTGAGTATAAAGATCGGAATTCGAGTTTACGGACTGTTAAATAATGCGTCACAAGCGTGCGGAACGCTTTTGTGGCGCTGGTTGTGAAATCCTTTATCCTCCAAAATAATCAACACGGACTCTGCCACCAGTAAGACGCCTTGTGGGACGCATGGCGACAAAGGCGTACTTCGTTGCTTCACGCATCATTGCTTTTCCTTTACGCATTTCGTATTATAGCAGGACTATTTATGGATCGGTTTTTGCGTTTTGCACCCAACGAATCGCAAGCTGAAACGCCACGTGTGACCATGATTTGTTTGTCGTCATTACTGAGCGGCTCAAAGGCAGCCTTGGAGGGATGTCAAAAGGCGACAGCATTACTCCGGGAATGGTTAGGCGGGAGGAACGGCTTGTTAGCTGACCGCTGCGAATGGAAAAACCATGAATTAAAAAAAAAATCAAATTTTATTCTAATAAAAACTTCATGATTCGGCGCCCCGTGCTTGCAAAGTTATTAGGCTACAGAAACCGGTACAGCCCGGATGGGCGGGCCGGGCGCTAGTCTCATTGCTTTTCTCCTAGCTAAGATAAGATTCATTCGACATTAGACTTCGCTTGTAAAGCGGAAGCAAACAAAGAAACCTTCCCCATGCTGCCGAGCTTCGTATTTCGGTTTTCTAGTGGTACCTTTCTGTTCTTTCCCCAGTCTCCGCCGTGTTGGTCTCTCGCAGAGCATCGTTGAAGTCTCGCGTCATTCGTATTGGCAGCGGAGTCGTTGACATGGTTCGGTTCCACGGGCGGTGAACAAAGTGTCGCACGGTGTTTTGTGCAGCCCGCGACCCGTGACGGCGCAGACACGCCATTCGGGGCGGTTCCGTTCTCTCGGTATGCTGTCACGAGTCTCAAATGTAACTGAAGTAGCGAGATGAAGGTACTTAACGCCTCCGACATTGCGATGCGTCATGGTGTGTGACATTTTGTCACTGGAGAGATCATGTCAAACTTCCTTTGCCGCTAAGGTTGTACCTAATAATTTTCGGACTGTTTCTGTGGAAGTTTGCGCGGCTTCACCCGCGACACAGTTCGGAACCTTTTCTGGAAACTGTGAACCGCCATCGATGATTTCTGTCGGCCTTCATAACAACCCATATTGCAGTTAAAACTGAAATACTGTGGACCATCTGTAACGTTGTAAGCCAGCGAAATACGTTCATCGCTGGCGAGTGAAATACCCCTGAGTTATTGGCTCAACTCAAATCCATGCGCTGGACGATTCAAATGGTTCTCGTCCCGAGCTGGAACCTTCCATTCGCACCGTGCAATCCGAATCGGCGGCTACTCCGGCGGTCGGTCCGACGCCTGCTGGCCGCCCGCCGCTTACCTCGCTGCTCCTGAACCGCGTGCGCACGATGTCCTTCAGCTGGGGGATCCGGTAGCGGAGCGCCTCGAGCGCCGACCGCCGGATCCTGAACACCTGCTCTCGTCTCTCACAGCCGGAATCACTGGGCGCCGGATCGGCGGGTCGGCGGCGAGCCGGGCCGCTCGGGCGGCGGCCGGGCCGGCTCCTCCGGGGCGGCGGGCGGCGGCGGCGGCGGCGGCGGCCGGCCGCGGCGCGGCGTCGACAGGCTCGCGGCGGCGCCCGGCGGCGCCTCGCCCGGCCGCCGCGACGCCTGCTCCTCGCTGATAGACTCATACAGCGCCTGCTTCTTGGCGACGGTGCCCCGCGTGATCTCGGCGTCAAGCGGCGGCCGCGGCGGCTCGGACGGCCTTCTCGGGCGGCGGCGGGGTGGCCGGCCGGACCGCGTCGGCGGCGGCCGCCGTCGTCGGCGTCGGGTCGACGGCCGTGGCGGGGACGGAGCCGGCGCCCGGAGCGCCGCAGATGCCGTAGATCGGCTCCGGCTCGGCGGACGGCTCGGGCGCCTGTGCGGCGGTCGGCGGCGGCGGGGCCGCCGTCTCGGCCTCGGCGGTGGGGGGCGCCGGCGTCGGCGTCAGCGGCGGCACGCGCTGCCGGCGCGGCGGCTTCTCGCGGGCGGGCGCTGACGCCGGGCGCGCCAGCTCGGCGTCGGCGCGGCCGCCGGCGCGGCCCCGGCTCCGGTCCTTGGGAAACTTGACCACCTGCGCGTCGCGCCAGTCGCGCCGCTTCGGCACGGCGCCCGTGCTGGCGCCGGGCGCCAGCCGCGAGGCGTCTGGCAGGCTGATGGCCGGCCGCCGTTCGTCGGCGTCGACGAGCGGTTCGGCGCGGGGGTCGTCGACGGCGACGGGCAGGCTGGACGCCTGGTCGGCGGCGTCGGCGACGTCAGAGGCGGCCTCCTCACGCTGTCTGGGGAGAGAGGCCGACGCCGGTAGAGCCACGCCCACCTCCGGCACCGCTTCCGGCGCCGCTTCCGGCCTGGAGATCGCTTCCGGTTCGGCAGCGGTGGCCGGCGGGGATTCTGTGGCGTCGACGCCCGGCTCAGCTGAATCAGAAGCCGGCGAGTGAGCTGCTCCCGCGGCAGACTGATCGTTGCCCGCAGCGCTGCCTTCGGACGACGCGTCCGCATCGGTCGCGGACGACGCGTCGGCCGGCGGACTCCGGGCCGGGCTGTCCGGGACTCCGGGCGGCGGGGCCGGCGACGAGCGCTGCCGGGCGGGTGAGCCGCGGCCCAGCGACGCCACGGAGGCGCCGTCCTCGTCCGCCTCCTCGATCACGTCCGGCTGCAGCATGCGGCGCTTCTTCTTGGTGAAGGTGCCCCGACTCTTGCGCACCACCACCGGCTCGACGGTGACGCCGTTCTCCACGTAGGTGATGCGCCGCTGGCCGTCCTCGATGCTGGTCACCTCGACGAAGTGGGTGACGGCCAGCGGCTTCGGCTCGCGCCGCCTCGAGGCGTCCTCGGCGGCACTGACCAGGCCGGTCTCGCCCGCCGGGTCGCTCGTAGCTTCGCCGGGGGGCGCCGCCGGCGGCTCGCTGGCACCCGAAGGCCCGTCGGCGGGTGGAGGCTGCTCGTTCTCGTCCCGTTCAGGGTTTACCGGTCGCGGCGGCGCGGCGGCCGGAGCGTCCGGCAGCTCGGCGGGTGCGGGGGACGGCGCGACCTGGATCTCCTGGGCGTCCGGCGGCTCCTCCAGGCTATCGTTCAGGACGTCCCCGACGTTGTCGTCCCAGGAGTCGGGCTGCTCGGTCTCAGGAGGCCACGGTGCGTGCGCGCCGTCCGCCGCGCTGGCGATATCGCCGTTGCCGTCAAGGTCCGTTTGTCCATTTTGGTTGATGTCGCCGTCTTCTGTCGAAGGGACCTCCGCACTTTCCTTGCTCTCTTCTGTGCCGACCTCTGCTACTTCGCCGTGGTCACTGGGTGCTTCTGGTTCGTCGACCTGTTCCCGGCCTTCGCTTTCCTCATGAACGACAGTTTCTCCAACGGCGTCCTCGGCTATTTCCGAAGCATGTTCCTCTTTTGCAACGGACCCCTCTATTTCCGCACTCCCCCCATTTAGCTCCGGTGGCGGCGTCACCGCTCCGTCACGACCCAAAGGCCCGACATCGCGGGGACTCTGGGACCCGTCCCGACTTGGCGCTCTCTCGGCCGTGTCTCGCCTCAGCGAGCCGTTTTCGCTGACGGCGTGAGATCCCGCTCCACTCGCCAGCGGCGGGTCTTGTTTCGGCGCCGGGGCCTCCTCCTGACTCTCCTGCTCGTCCGGCCGCTCGTCTGGCCCGTCCGCGGCCGGCGGCCCAGCGCGCGGCGGCGCCGGCGCCGCCTCCTCGGCAGCGCCGGCCGCTCCGCCGCGGCGCAGGGAGCCGGCCTGCCGCGGGCTGGCCGAGCCCTCGCGGCTCGTGGTCGGCGTGACGGCCGCCGCCTTCTCCGGCGACAGCGAGCGCCGGTCGGGCGTCTCCGGGCGGCTGCCGGCGCCGCGCGGCGTGCCGGTGCGCGAGGCCAGCCGCAGCGACAGCCGCTCCGGCGTGGCCGAGCGCACCAGCAGCGACGCCAGCGAGCGGTAGTCGCCCCGCTCGGGCGTAGCCGCGCGCGGGCCGACGCCGCCCGAGAACGGATTGACGACGCGCGGCGCCGGCTCCCGGTCCGCAGCCGCCGGCGAGCTCGAGAAGGTCCGCTTCGGCGTGCCGGGCCGGCTCGAGCGCGGCGACAGGCTCACCTGCATGCCCTGGAACGCCGTGCCGGTCCGGTTCAGCCGCGCCGCCGCCGCTGTCGCCGCCGTCGCCGCCGTCGCCGCTGCCGCCGCGGCCGCCGCCGGCGGCGGCGAGGCGGCGACGCCAGCCCCGGGGCTCGAGCCGAAGAGGTAGCGCGCGGCGGCGGCCGAGCGCGGTCGGCCGGCCGGCGACTCGGGCGACTTGTCGCGCGACTCGGGCGTGCGGTCGCGCGACGCCAGGCTGGCCGACTCGGAGCGGTACGCCCGGTCCTCGTCGCCCGACGTGTCGTCGCTCTCCTTCAGCACCGACAGCCGCTCGCGCAGCTTCTTGCGCAGCGTGTCGCTCACCTCGCCCCAGTTTTTCGTGTAGGAGAACTTGTGCGAGCGCGCCGGGCGGACTGGCGCCGCCGTCGCCGGCTCCGAGGACGTGTGCACCTTGAAACTGATGTAGCGCTTCGACTGGTACAGCGGGCCGCCGCCGCCGCCGTCGGTGGCCGGCTCGCCCCCGTGTAGCGACACGATGTCCGGCATGGTCGTCAGCAGGTTCGGAATCACGGGCTAGACGCTTGCAAAGCGCGCGCAGCAAAAGTCCACTTCCATTCCACGCCCAAAGCGGTCCCGGACAATGGCACTGGCTCGCAGCTCCGTCCCTCACCACTTCTGTAAAGCCCGAACGCGCGCTCTAGAACGTGCGCCCGACACCGTCCAGCGTCGAGCGTCGACTGACCTGAGCGGTGCAGCCGCCCGCGCCACGCCTCCGACGAGGTACAGCCTCCGAAACCGCGCCCGGCCCGGTCCGGCCGCTGACCGGCCGACGACGTACACCCTCTGACAGCACGTCCCGGAGGCCCGCCTCGCGGCGTGACACCGTGTCGAATGGCGTCACGTCGGGACAGCTCTGTCAGACTTTCTGCCCTGACAGTTGGGGAATCCGGCGCATCTCCCCACGATCACGGTGAGAGTACGATCACGATCACGATCACGAGCGCAGAGAAACGACAGCGACGACTTGCAAACGTGCAGCGGCCATTGACACACTGCCGACGGGTTCGCCAGCTGTGAACGGCAGAAGGCCGGGCTTCGGATGAAGAGCGTTTCTTTATCCGGTGGAGCGACGAGGCGCGGTGCGGCGCCGCCAACAATTCGTCTGTTATTGCCCCCTCACGAGGCATCTGCCCGCATTCCAACCCTGGAGAGTCGAATGAGTCTTCTACTGCAGCAGTGACAGAGCGCGATCCAATGTACATCTTGTTCCATTGTCCATTTCTCAGGTTAGCAACTCGGCTGGGAGTTCAGCTAAGCTGACGGATTATTCGACCAAATAAGATTGATAATCGGCTGAGAGACAACTATTTGGTCGCAGTGGCTTTGATGCTCAAGTTCATCTGGTGCAGAGTTCCTTACCGGGCTCATTTGGCCGCACGCCCATCTCACTCGACAGGGTGCTAAATCGGTATCAGGTGGCCGGCTGTCCAGCCCAGCTGACTGGGTGTTCACTGCCTTTCCCACATGACATTCTGGGCTTCTGTGCGGGGATTTCCAGCACGCCGTAAGAGGCCATTAGCGAGGCGTCCATCAAACGCGGCCGACGCCCGCACGACCCCCTTCCGTCGCCCGGGGCAAAGTCGCCGACAGTCCGTCCCGGCGGCACTGGGAGGCCGGGCACCGCCAGACGGCCGGCCGCCGTCCTGTGTGACAGGGCCGCGGGAGCAGCCCGCAGGCGCCTCTGCGGCCTCCTGCCGTCTCCCGCACGACCGGCGGCCTCCGAGAGCAGGTCTCATGTCGTCCCGGCGCCGCTCACCGAGGGCTGACGGCCGGTCAGGACGTCCTGAGCCCTGCCCTGAGCGGCCGGCAGCCGAACGGCGGCCGGTCAGGACGTCCAGAGCCCTGCCCTGAGCGGCCGGCAGCCGAACGGCGGCCGGTCAGGACGCTCTGAGCCCAGCCCTGAGCGGCCGGCAGCCGAGCGGCGGCCGGTCGACGTGCTGGTGGAGGCCCAACTCCGGCAGCGTTCGGCCCTGTCCGCCCGTCCGCTCCGCTCCGCTCGGCCGCCGCCGGACATGCGTGCCGCGCGGACGTGATGCCGGTGCGATGTAGCGGATGCACCGGACATGCGACGCAGATGGCATACGAATGCGGAGCGGATGTGATATAGACGTGACGAAGATGTGGCGCCGTTGTGACTCGGATGTGGCGCAGGACGCCTCTGTGAAGCGGAAGTGTCGCAAATGCGACCCGCTGTGGCGCGGACATTATTAAAGCGTTACGAATGCGTCATGCAGATGTGACACAAACACAACTGCCACAGGTCGCAAGCGCCAATGCCAACTGCATCGGGAGCGAGACGTAGCTGTCTCAGATCTCGCAGCTGTGACACTAATTTGTAGCAATGCTGACGCATATGTGACGCCAAAGTGCAGCAGTCGTGACGCAGACGTGACGCTTAAGTGCAGCAGTTGTGGCGCCGATGTGACGTGGTCAACAGACAGCAGGAGGCACAGACGTGTTCATCTCGGAGCGGTCACTCGATGCGGGTCGACCGCGCGGCCCTGAGCCACCAAGATCGCGTCCTCTGCGGCCTCCGGCAGCCGGCAGCCGAACACGCCTCAGCGACGGTCAGAACAGACAAAACCGACAGCCGACAAGGCAAGGAACAAACGAAAGAAAGGCCATCTGCTTCCGAGATCTTAATCCGCACTAGGTGGAAAAAAGGACAGAGGTGTGTTACTCGCTGTATCGGCTAAAAAGTGCACCATAAGAGACACTGCCGCAAACTTCACAGTTTTATCCGCAGCCCCCGCCGCCGGGCGGCGGCAAAACCCACGACCGTCGCCGGTGACAGACGACGTGATATCGCGGCCAGCGGCGGACGGCAAGTGGGCCGGCCGGGAGAGGGCGCGTCCATCCCGGCCACGGCCGCGCTCCATCATGCCGGCCGGCCGGACCGTGAACGCTGGCCGTCTGCCGCGCCGCCCACCCGGCCGCGCGCCGACCGGAAACTCGACCGCGCGCGCTCGCTGCACCAGCGACGGCCGGCGGCGCGGCGCGGCGCTCGCGGCGCCGCGTTCGCCGCCGGCGCGCCGGTATCGGGGCGCCGGCCGATCAGATGGTGAGGGCGGCAGAGGTGCGAGGGCGCCGGGCCAGGTGTCGGGGGACGAGCCGTCGGGCCTGGGCTGTCGCCAGATAAAGGAGAGAGGCCGCATGGGAAAGAGAAACCGGGCGAACGGATACCGTTCACGCGCCGAACGGATACGAACGCTGGACACTGGCGGTCTCCGTGATGTGATGAATAGGAGAGATCTGCAGGGAGAGAGCGTTAAGTCTGATCGTGTCTGCACAGGCAGTGTTGAAAGCTGCAGAAATCAGATTTTCTACCTCAGAAAAGCGTACAACTGCAAGTGCGTCGGGTGTTTTATTTGATTTATGACAGATTTTATTCACATGTGAGGTATTTGGGGTCGTGCTTGTTACTCATCATGACGTTCATACAAAGGCGAAATAATCGCTCGAATTGTTACAGGACTCCACAGGCGAGGGTACTCCATCTTACCCATGACGGTCCATAAGATACACCCAATCAATGCCAAACTCCGATCGATGATAGCGCTATCTACACCACAACCACGAACTGCGCCCTTTCATGAGACTTCCTGACAGGGACATAGCCAAGGGGGAAGGCCATGGGGCCATGGGCCCCCGAGCCAAGCGGTCCTCACTAGACGTATGGCGATTTCGCATGAATGCGGAACAGTGATTATGTATACGTTGCAAAAGCGAACATTATATGTGCTCCTGTTCGTGAGGCAAATTGCATAAAATTGCCGTTTTTCCCATAAATTTTGTCGTATGCCAGTGGCATATCACGAAATTTGACATTTGGCCCTCCCCGTTCAGGAAAATTCTGGCTACGTACCTGCTACCTGACTTTCTGTCGGACTTAAGTTGCACGAAACAGGAATATGCTATCCAAATCATCCACTTCTGTCATCCTCCACACATTGTCATTATATCAGAGGGAGGCTAACCAGAGAGTTTGATATGCTCCAAACCATGCCACGCGAGAACGTGAACATAACCAAGCTTGAAAAACCTCCTAATCGGAATTAACTTCACTGCATGGAGCACGGCACTGACAACCAAGACACCGCAAACGGGCACCTGACGTTCTTACTGCGGCGTCAACGAGTCAGGCGCGCAGTCATCACGAATCAAGTCAAACCGTTCAAGCGGTCAACGTATCGTTTTATGACACGCTGTCCTTTGCGCAACTCTTTCTCACGCCATCCCGTGGCCGCCCGTTCGCCTGCTGCTCGCCGCCCTCTGTCCCGACCCCAGCCGGCTTCCCAGACGGGAGCTGTTCAGCATCCTCCCGCCGTCCGCTCCAGATACAGGCCGGCCCCGATCAGCCAGCCCGCCACCCGCGGCAGATACAGGCCGGCCCCGATCAGCCAGCCCGCCACCCGCGGCAGATACAGGCCGGCCCCGATCAGCCAGCCCGCCGCCCGCGGCAGATACAGGCCGGCCCCGATCAGCCAGCCCGCCGCCCGCGGCAGATACAGGCCGGCCCCGATCAGCCAGCCCGCCACCCGCGGCAGATACAGGCCGGCCCCGATCAGCCAGCCCGCCACCCGCGGCAGATACAGGCCGGCCCCGATCAGCCAGCCCGCCGCCCGCGGCAGATACAGGCCGGCCCCGATCAGCCAGCCCGCCGCGCGCTCAGATACAGGCCGGCCCCGATCAGCCAGCCCGCCGCCCGCGGCAGATACAGGCCGGCCCCGATCAGCCAGCCCGCCGCCCGCGGCAGATACAGGCCGGCCCCGATCAGCCAGCCCGCCACCCGCGGCAGATACAGGCCGGCCCCGATCAGCCAGCCCGCCGCCGCTCCAGATACAGGCCGGCCCCGATCAGCCAGCCCGCCACCCGCGGCAGATACAGGCCGGCCCCGATCAGCCAGCCCGCCACCCGCGGCAGATACAGGCCGGCCCCGATCAGCCAGCCCGCCGCCCGCGGCAGATACAGGCCGGCCCCGATCAGCCAGCCCGCCACCCGCGGCAGATACAGGCCGGCCCCGATCAGCCAGCCCGCCACCCACGGCAGATACAGGCCGGCCCCGATCAGCCAGCCCGCCGCCCGCGGCAGATACAGGCCGGCCCCGATCAGCCAGCCCGCCACCCGCGGCAGATACAGGCCGGCCCCGATCAGCCAGCCCGCCACCCGCGGCAGATACAGGCCGGCCCCGATCAGCCAGCCCGCCGCCCGCGGCAGATACAGGCCGGCCCCGATCAGCCAGCCCGCCACCCGCGGCAGATACAGGCCGGCCCCGATCAGCCAGCCCGCCACCCGCGGCAGATACAGGCCGGCCCCGATCAGCCAGCCCGCCACCCGCGGCAGATACAGGCCGGCCCCGATCAGCCAGCCCGCCACCCGCGGCAGATACAGGCCGGCCCCGATCAGCCAGCCCGCCGCCCGCGGCAGATACAGGCCGGCCCCGATCAGCCAGCCCGCCACCCGCGGCAGATACAGGCCGGCCCCGATCAGCCAGCCCGCCACCCGCGGCAGATACAGGCCGGCCCCGATCAGCCAGCCCGCCACCCGCGGCAGATACAGGCCGGCCCCGATCAGCCAGCCCGCCACCCGCGGCAGATACAGGCCGGCCCCGATCAGCCCCCAGGCCGCCCCGATCAGCCAGCCCGCCACCCGCGGCAGATACAGGCCGGCCCCGATCAGCCAGCCCGCCACCCGCGGCAGATACAGGCCGGCCCCGATCAGCCAGCCCGCCACCCGCGGCAGATACAGGCCGGCCCCGATCAGCCAGCCCGCCACCCGCGGCAGATACAGGCCGGCCCCGATCAGCCAGCCCGCCACCCGCGGCAGATACAGGCCGGCCCCGATCAGCCAGCCCGCCACCCGCCGCAGCCAGCAGTACAACGACCGGCACCACTGCTCCCGGCCCGGCGGCAGCCGACCAGACGACCGCCCGCCGACCGGCGGGCCTGGTGAGGTCAAACGCGCCGTCCGCCGCCGGCAGAACGCGACTAACGGACGCCGGGCGGCGGACGCGGCGCATTTGTCACCGCCGCGCCGGAGGCGACGCGGCCCGGCGGGGCGGCGACGGGGCCGAACTGGGAGCCGTCGGGACGGGCCCGGAGCCGGAGCCGGGCCGGAGAGAGGAAACCAGGGCGCCCTGCGCAGCCGCCGCCGCCGTGTGGCGCCGGCTGAACGGCAGCCGTCCAGCAGGCTCGCCGCTATCTGGGGCGCCCCAGAAACACAGCCGCGTGCAGCGGCAACACGACAGAAAAAAACACCGAGTTTCTCGTGATTCATGCGGCAACATTAATTCATCTCAGCAGCGTGCCGTTTAATCGCCAGGCAGGTCTCGTTCTGAGACGAGCCGACCGCGGCCGAGCACGAGCCGCGGTCGGCACCGCTCTGCGGCCGCCAGCGCGCCGCTGCCGACTAACGAGCGGCGCGCAGGCGGCCGCCGGTCGTCGGCCGGCGGCGGAGTCTGCCAGCCCCGTCAGCTGGGCGCCGTCAGCAGCGGGGTTCGACCGCTCGTGCGGAACTCGACCGGACCGGCACCGGCCACCGCGGCCTGAGACACGGTGCAGCCCTCCTGAGGCGTGATTCTCAGAAGTCTGGGGACCTCTGCAGCGCTGAAGTGCGATCCCGCAACCGACCTACGGGTAAGCTCGCAGAACATTCCAGAACATCGGCCAGCCGGCCTCATATGATCTGGCGCATCAGCGTGATGTCACAAACGTCTACGCAGTCTCTCCCATTCTCTCCCCCGTGACAACGCACAACGCTTGGGATGGCTCTGGCCACGGCAGCTGATCGGACGCCATCACGATGATCTAACGCCGCAGCCTGCAGCTGTGTGGCAAAACTGAACACTCCAACAAAGAGAAACTGACTATCTTGGTGGCTAATGTATTAAACGCATTCTTTTGCAAATTAAGTTATTCCTAAGCAGTTTCGGTATACTTAATTGAATTTTACTGAGACCTTGGATCCCATCTGCCTACAGCATGTAAGGTTTTCGGATGAGATCGCTGAGTCGACGACGCAACTGTTAGACCAAACCTAGCCGCTCGAAACATGCGTTATCTCTCACTTAACCGGGCCTTCCGGCTAGGTTTCTCAAGCCAATCAGGAGAGGTGCCAGCAACTGGCTATTTGAGCTTTACACTTTCCTGACCGTTCGTCACAGCTCGGTTTCCCGTCCTGGCCCTGCGGCGCCGTCCGGCGGTCGGCAGCCACGCCGGACGGCCTGCAGTTCGCCGCGTTACGCCGCCACTATTTAGCGCGATGGCCGCCCGCGGCCGGACGCCGTGAAATTGCCGCGGACGTTTGACAAGCGACGGTGTGAGGTATCTGGGACGAGCGTGCTTTGGTCAAGCGGCGGCGCCGGCGGCGCCTCGGCCGTCTCGGGACCGTCTCAGACTTCGTTGCCCGACGGAGCATGCAAAGCGGCCCGGCCGCGAACAACGGCATTCACGCCAAATTTGAGGAGAAAGTTCCGGACATGGCGGTGAATCATGTCACACTGCATCAGTCTGATAGTCGAAATGGTCGAAATGGCATTTGTTACAAGACCGTCATGGCCCAACATATTCCAAACGCCTTTAAAAACATTCTATTAAAAATGATACCATTTTACCAGAAAACAGCACGCACCACTTACATCTGCGGCCTGTTCCATCTCACTGCTCCTAAAATCATTGGAATACCATCATAAAGCCATGCAAACTAAGATAATTTTGCCAGTAACACACAGCAATCAGTGTGTGGAACACAGCCAACTCGCGTGCCAATGTTCTGAGCCAATCAAATTTGCATTCTCCCGAATAGCAGCCGTGTTTGTCGGATAAGCCGATCCATCAGATAACCGTTTCCTCTCTTCAGCAGATGGATGATAACACACGCCTCCGGGCAGATCGAAGTTCGCTACATCTGGGAGTCTCGCATATCTACTGCACGCCGAGGATTTTCGCATATTTAGGAACACACCAAACATGATACACCAAAATAACGTTCCTCGCAGGTCCGGCCGGCTGAGCAGCAGGACAGGGCCGGCTGAGCGGCTGATCGGGTCCGGCTGGGAGGCCGGCTGAGCGGCTGAGCGGGACCGGCTGAGCATCGGGTCGAGCCTGCTGAGCGGCTGAGCGGGCCGGCTGAGCATCAGGACGGGGCCGGCTGAGCGGCTGGGCGGCTGGACGGGGCCGGCTGAGCGGCAGGGCGGGGGCCGGCTGAGCGGCTGGGCCGCTCAGCGGGAACGGCTGGCGGCCCCGTTACCGCCGGCACATGGTGCGGCTGGCGGCTGGACCGCCGCGCCGCCGGGCCCCGACTAACGGCAACACACTGCCGACGCGTCCGGACCGGTCCGGTCCGGTATCGTCCGGTGTGGTCCGGTCTGGTCTGGTCTTGGGTGGTCGTTTGGTGTGGTTTGGTGCAGTGTGTTGTCGTTTCGGTCTGGTGTGATTTGGTGCAGTGTGTCGTTGTTACGGTGTAATGAAGTTTGGTGCAGTGTGTCGTTGTTACGGTTTGGTGTGGTTTGGTGCAGTCTGTCGTTGTTACGGTCTGATGTGGTTTGGTGCAGTGTGTCGTTTTTATTTGATGTGGTTTGGTGCAGTGTGCCGTCGTTACGGTCTGGTCTGCTCTGGTCCGTTAGTCAGGTCTGGTCAATTCCAGCCCTAGCCGATAGGATTTGATCGGGTCCGATCGGACCGGGTCTGGTGGCCCTGGGTCTGGACTAACCTGTGATAAGGTCTGAACGGGTTCGTATAACGCGAAACGCCTGATCTGGCCCGCTAAATCTATAGTCATGGTCGGGCCACTGCGCGGGCGGGGGCCGGTCTGGTCCGGTCTGGACACCATCTGGTCCGCTCCGGTTGTTCCGAACAGGACAAGGTCAGATGGTTTGGTCCGGCCCGACACCTGACCGGACCGGAAAAGACCACGTCTGGTCCAGACCCAGTCATCCACGCCCGTTGCTGCAGTGAGACGGAGGCCGAGGAATCAAAACTAGTTCGTCGTCAGGCGACCAAAACCTGAACGTTCACCGGCCGTGCTTAGGCTACCGAGTCAACACCTCAGCGAACTCACACAGCTCGTCAGTAAGCCAGGCGTCAACAGACCCAACCATACCAACAAGCGAAATCAAGCCTGGAAAACGTGTCAGCGTGTGTTTCCCGTCCACCTGTGCCGTCCCAGCGACGTTTTCTGTTTATCACGCCGTGCACCGGAGATTGGCGTTCCACTTGTGCACACCGTGCAGAGAAACGTGTACAGCGAGCCCGCCAGCGGCGCCCGCCGTGTAATGAATCGTCCGCTGCATTGATTGCCGGTGCCCGAGTCTGCTGTCGTCGCGAAACCGTCCCGACCGTGCCGTCTGCAACGTCAGCGCCGCCCGTCACGTGGTCCGTGTTTCTTGGGTAGTGGTAACGACGGCGCACGGGTGAATTCGAGTCACTGGCGCACGCGCTGTAGCCATCTGAGAGGCCGCCATTAACTCGCAACTTCCGCATCTGATCACGGAGACAGCCTGTCTCGTGAGTCATCTGATCACGCAGACAGCCTGTCTCGTGAGTCATCTGATCACGCAGACAGCCTGCCTCGTGAATCATCTGATCACGGAGACAGCCTGCCTTGTAAGTCATCTGATCACGGAGACAGCCTGTCTCGTTAGTCACCTGATCACGGGAGACAGCCTGTCTCGTAAGTCACGCTTTACGGCCCTGTAGCTGCTGGTGCCAACCGTTCACCGAAGTCAGCTCCGCAGATGCCCCACCAGGCACCGACGCAGCCAGAGGGGGAGACGACCCCCCAGGCCCGCATTTTTCTCTTGTTTAACAGCACGGACGCAGCGAGAACGAGATGTCTTGTCGTACTCCAGTGACGGGAATGCGTACTGGTGATCAACAGGAGTCTTCGTAGTGAAACCCACTGCACACGGTCTTCCCGGCAGGCGGTTTTCGCGAGATTTCAGTTCTCACTGAGCTCCCCCCCCACGAAAATTCCTAGCTGCGCCCCAGGCACCAGGCACCAGGCTTTCTTAAACGACGCTTTCTTAAACGACAACATGAGTACACGGACAATGGCATAATTCGAAAGGAACTCTACACGAAATCCACCACGTTTGTCCACCGACCAGCAGCCGTAGTCTGACGTTAGTCAGCCAGCCGACAACCGTGCTCCGACATTAACGGCCGGCCAGTAGCAGTGAACCGACGTTAGTCGGCCGGCTAACAACCGTGGTCTGAAGTTAGTCGGGCGGTCAAGAACCGTGGTCCGACGTTAGTCGGCCAGCCGACAACCGTGGTCTGACGTTCGTCGGCCGGTCAACAGCCGTGGTCCGACGTTAGTCGGCCAGCTGACAGCCCTGGTCTGACGTTAGTCGGCCGGTCAACAGCCGTGGTCTGACGTTAGTCGGCCGGCCAACAGCCGTGGTCCGACGTTAGTCGGCCGGCCAGCAGCCGTGGTCTGACGTTAGTCGGCCGGCCAGCAGCCGTGGTCTGACGTTAGTCGGCCAGCCAGTAGCCGTGGTCCGAAGTCCGTTGACCTACCTTGCTCTGTGATCTGGACGAGTTTTTGCCGACGGGCACCACGTACTGGCTGGGGAAGGTGCCCCGCCGTCCGTCCAAAATGCCGAACAGCCAGCCTGCAACGGCACCAGTACACGGGTCACGCCGCGATCTCCCGGACATCGGTACGGCACGTGTCGGCCGGCGGGTGACCCAGTGTTGCCCACGATATGAATTTATGCAGCGCGGTGTTACTGGCCGACAGAGCGGGCTGCCGCCCAGGAGGCCAGTCGTCACCTGCCAGCGAGCCGGGGGGTAAACATAGGTCAGCTGCGGCTCGGATGTGACGCTGCCGACTACCTTATCAGCACTGAGGGCTGAATGTGAAACGAGAACCAATGCGAAACATAGTCTACTTGCTTGGCGTAGTAGTAGTAATAGTGCACAGTGAGCATCCTCTTGATATTGTAAATGCCAACCAGAGCACAGGCTAACTCTATTCCTTTCATATCAAAACAGTCACATCTTACAGCCGGTCTAACCGTTCAAAACATTCACAAACACATTTGTGTTGTAGAAACTGCAGCATTCTAGACCGCGCAGTACCGCAATAAGTCTTCCATCCCGCGAAGCTGCAGCGTAAATGTGAGACAGGTAACGGGTAACTCGTCTTTCAACAGCCAGATCGTATCGGCCAATGCACATTTGCAGCCTGTTTACCGCACGCCATAAAGGCATCGTAGCCTGACGCCGGCCATTAGCGGCTCCGGCGCTGCCTAACGGAGTCCGGCCGAGCGTTCTACCTCCTCGACAGTGCTGGGCCCGAACAGGAATGCCAGATACCGGCTTCCAGAGCATCAAAAGCAGGCGACGAAATTCGGCAATGCTTTGAATCGGAGCAACATCTTTCATCTGTGTAATCCCATGGCAGAGCATGGCACGCCATCTCTACAATTCTTTACCGTTGCCTACGTTTTTCATTAATGATATGGTACGCTTCGATTGAGGCCCAACTCCGCCTATTTCTCCCCATCACGTTCCCCATTCTCGTCACCCTGGATCCGCGCCTGGAACCGCGCTGATGAGGTCGCCCTGAAGCCGCCTCTGCCCGACACGGCCACAGGTCAGCTGACGGACACGATGGAGATGTCAGACGCCCTGCCTGCGGCCGGGGCCAGTGGCTGCGGAGCGGCGCCAGATGACCGCGTGACTAGCGGGACTGTCTGGCGGCGGCTGAACCGCACACAGGGCCCGTCAGGTCTCAGCTCAGCCAGCCGGCCAGCAACGGAGCAGCGGCAGACGGCCGTATACACGGCGGCCCAGTGCCGACAACACGCTGTGAGAGTCAGCGCTCAGACGAAACCAGATCCGCGGACAGGACTCGTCTCTCGGTTCCCTCGTCCCCAAAATCAGTCGGCAGGTGTCGGAGATGAGCTGAACACCATCTGAGCTGTTCTGAACACCATCTGAGCTGTTCTACCTCCGGCGCCGACAATGAGCGAAACGTCCGACGCGGCCCGTAAACCAGTGGCGTGACACCGTTCCCGACAGCCAACACGCCCGCTCTTGTTCCTCCACCGCAATATAAAAAACTCGTGAAAGTCGCGACGCGTCGTCGCGCGGGGACCAAGCGCCATCTCGTCTGCAGCCGTCTGGAGACACGGGCAACGCAGGGCAGCCGTCCGTAACGACCAACCGGGCCAGCCGAGCAGAAAACGGCGGCACGCGGAAGTCAGCTGACTGGCCAGCTGATGGCGTCGCCGGGAAGGCGGCTGCGGTTTCTCCCAGCGCCAGCGGCGGCGCGGGGAGTCCAGCTGCCGACGGCGGCTCCCACGGCTGCGGCTGGACAGGCCGCACACAATACACCGGCCGAGAGCCGACGACGGCCGCGCGAGGAGGACCCGACAGTGATGGAGGGCGGCCATGACGGGCGGCTTTGGCCCAGACCAGAGCCGCCGAGACGGCCACACGCTAAACGGCACGGGGCACACGTGGTTTCTTCGTGGCTGTGTGCGAGTACCTCGTAAAAATCAGCCAAAAATTATCTGGAGCTTCGCCCAAGGCATGCTCAAGACATGAAAATACATTGTTCGTTTTTGTTTTCATTGTACTCAAGGCTGGAGATTACTTAACTTTTTTTATTTCAGTTTTTGGGGGGCATAAATATGACACCAGTTTTTCCGGTCAGTCATAAGCCTGATGTTAAAATCTTTCAGAAGTGAGGGGAAGGGATGCAGAATTTCGTAACATCTCTTTCGGAGCTCTAGCCTGGACTTGGATGGATTTAGTTTTCAGCAGGACATCATAAGCAGGACATCATAGCAGCTATTGTTTTCGGGGTAAATGACAATTCACTTAACTGCTGAGTTAGCTGTAGCGCTAACGCATACACTGGTTGTTCCGCAGAGGCCTTTGCATGCAGTTGTGGGAGGCAGGACGGACAGGCTAACAGCTGACACATGATTTTGACTTAATCGATACCGTGATTCGTGGACAGCATCTTATAAAATGGTTTTGGCTTCACTAACTTCAAAACACTCGAACCATTCATACCACCTTTTGCAAACGCTCAGTGGCAACCATGAGAAATACTGTCATCAGCGATACAAAACCGGTGAATGCATCTTCACGGTTTCATTTTTTCCAGCCGTGCTATCATCCGAAATCATCGGATAAGAGCGCTCATCGTTCACGTGGCGACGGCCGGCCGTAATCGGAGGAGAGGGCGCAGCCGTTACCAGTATCAATGGCGCGGCGTGATGGATGTTATCCGGACAAAGCGGGCGGCACTCGGGCGCCGCCGCCGCCGCCGACGAGGACCGCTAATTCCACGGCGGCGCGAGCTCAGAGGCCGATCCAATCCCGCTCCGATCCGGAGCGTTCCCCGAGACCGGCACCAATTCGAGTTAAACGCCGCCCCCACTCGACAAACAGGGCAGGACAACAGGACAGGGCAGGGCGCGTCGGCTCCAGACACAGCGGAAAGTCCGGTGACGTCACGCATCCTCTGCGAAATGACGCCGGCGCATTTCGGTTGGTTCAACGTAATGAGTTTCTACGTTCAGCCCTCCCGCCAACGACAGTTAAAAGGGAGGAATCTTAGTCCGTTTAATTCTGAGCTTCATCTGATTAATGTTGTGGAGATGTTTGCGGAAATGAATGATGACTTTGAATGTAATTACTCATTCTGTGACAAATAATTCCAAGCTGAAGGCTTCCTTTCTCATTTTTCCCAGGAAAAATGAGGAAGGAAGAAAAGCAACTATAGGATTTAATCTCATGAAATTTATTCTTCAAATGCACGACGACAGATCCGGGGAACGTAAGTACCACATGCGTTATGCCACACAGGGGACCATGTCACTCAGGGAGCCATGTCGCACCAGGCGCCTGGCTTCGCTGGAGCACCGTGCTCCGTCAGACAGCCGGTGGGACGTAGCCGTCTGTGGTCTGTCAGAGAGCCGGTGGGCTGTAGCCGTGGTCGGTCAGAGGGCCGATGGGTTGCAATCGTAGTCCGTCAAAGAGCCGGTGGGCTGCAACTGCCTGTGGTCCGTCAGAGAGCCGCTGAGCTGCAGCCGTGGTCCGTCAGAGAGCCGGTGGGCTGCAATCGTGGTCCGTCAGATAGCTGTTGGGCTGCAGCTGCCTGTGGTCCGTCAGAGAGCCGGTGGACTGCAGCTGCCTGTGGTCCGTCAGAGAGCCGGTGGGCTGTAGCCGTGGTCCGACAGAGAGCCGGTGGGCTGCAGCTGCCTGTGGTCCGTCAGATAGCCGGTGGGCTGCAGCTGCCTGTGGTCCGTCAGAGAGCCGGTGGGCTGCAGCCGTGGTCCGTCAGATAGCCGGTGGGCTGCAGCTGTCCGTGGTCCGTCAGAGAGCCGGTGGACTGCAATCGTGGTCCGTCAGAGAGCCGGTGGGCTGCAATCGTCGTCCGTCAGATAGCCGGTGGGCTGCAGCTGCCTGTGGTCCGTCAGATAGCCGGTGGGCTGCAGCTGCCTGTGGTCCGTCAGATAGCCGGTGGGCTGCAGCTGCCTGTGGTCCGTCAGAGAGCCGGTGGGCTGCAGCCGTGGTCCGTCAGATAGCCGGTGGGCTGCAGCTGTCCGTGGTCCATCAGAGAGCCGGTGGACTACAGCCGTGACCACGGAGCGGGCGGTGGCCAATTCGGCGCGGCGGTGACAAAAAGCGGCGCGGCCGGTCAGCGGCCCGCCCCGCCGGCGCCGACCGCAACCGTCACCGTTTTTCGCGCCATCTGGCCGGCCGCCGCCGCCGTCTGGCGCATCTCCCGCCAAAACTACGGTTTCTCGGGCTCTCGGCCGACGCGAGCACGCTTCAGCGGCCGCCGCAGCCGTCGGTCGACGGCCCCGACCGCTCGGAAGTGCAGGAGAGAACGGTCCGGACCACCTGGTCCGGTCCACAATGTAAGAGAGAAGCGGGAGGCGGAGAAGGCAGGACCACACGGTCCTGGTCGGGCGGGACCACCTGGTCCGGTCCAGCGGGGAGACATGGGGGAGAGAACGGCCGGACCACCTGGTCCAGGTCTGGCGGGACCACCTGGTACGGTCCAGCGGAGAGGCCGGAATAGGCGGGGGCAACCAGCCAGTCCGGATATGCCGAGACCAGCTGATCAGTCCCAGCTGGCATCAGTATGACGTGGCTATGACGTCGCCAATGTGAAAAACTTGGTGTTTGTTTTTAATAAGCAGGCCGACATGCTTTCAATGCCTAGCCATCTTTAACAAATATCTTTAGATGCTACCTAAAACAAGCGTACCATGTTTCGTGCTACTTTGTGAGTTGTCTTGGTCTTTTGGGTTTCTGTACAGACAAAACGTGAATTAAACAATGATTTTTCGGAAAATTATGCCCCCTATCCTTAACATTCATTCGCATCATTATGAGTAAATGGATAAAAAAGACCTTTTTCACTTAAACGGTTATGCATGCCGTGAAACCGATTGAAAGCAATGTCTACGGTCTTTCCATTTTTTTAATGACCAAGACGACCTATAGTACGAGTGCATCATTCGCATTTTAGCGTATGGTTTTCGAAACGATGATTTAAGTTAAGAAGATATCTTTCTTCCATCTACATGATAAGCGGACCCCGGACAGGGTTTTGGGAGGTATGTTTCTGTGTATATATAAATGTATATAGTGTATACATGTGTATACATAACTGTAATGTAACTATATGTATATATATATATACAGTTCTACAGTCCTATTTCATATATATGTGTTTATATATTTATATAGTTCTACAGTTCTATTACAGTTATACATATATATAGTAACTTTCGAGACTGCGTTCTCGTTTTTACAGCTCTGATGGTACGAACATCATATAACTATTGTTCACAATATAGCTATTTATGACATACCTTACGACAATTTGCACCATTAATGGCGAATTTAATTAAGCCGGAGCAAAAAGGCAGTAAAGGCATTTCCTTGCAAAAGCTGCGCCGACGAACGTCCTCAAATAAGGGACAGACATAGTAATAATTACTTGTGATTCGTACGCCAATGGTATTCATTCTAACACCACAGAGATCAGTCTGACAACATGCACAGATCCAGGGAACCAAACATGAACAGTCAGCAGTCCGTGCCATGAAACTAACTCCCATGCAATTTGGTAGCACGGACGGTTTTTTTCATACAACGTATACAACGTAAGTGCAGGAACGGATGTACATCGCTTGCGGCTTCACGTTCAGCGCATGTTTTTCACACAAAGTAAGATGTACGTTCCCAACGGCAGATCCGGAACCTTCCTTTATGCCTGGAAATGTGGCCGGCACGTCGGCGCCGTTCACAGTTTGACAGACGTCTTTGTTGGATGTGTAGTAGCTTTTCATTTTACCCTCTACAGGCTCCCGGCAACGACATTAACAACTGTGACTTTGAACCGAATGATAAACGTACGCGACCTTGTTTACATTAACTATTTTGACCCCAACCTAGTCACATGGATCTCTGAATAGCACAGGGCACAAACGTAGGAACCACTTTTCCATATAGCGCTAAGGCAGCATCAATGACGTTTGTTGCAATGCATACCGCTATGTCAACGTTACACAAGAATTGGAGGCCTCAGGCGCATCCAACCCCAAAGTAGGAACCGAATTAGTTGCTTCCGAAGAAAAACCCACTCTGCTGAGGTGGTCATCCATCCTGGGTTCATTTCGTACCGGGTGTTAGAAGTCTCAGCTGACAAGGATCTGCGTAATTCGCAGGCCCTACACCTCATCAGCGCTTACTTTTCCTCTGCGGGAACATGGGTGTAGTCTGCTCTGATTATGTGGCTGTCTCGGCACCCCCCCAATATTGGTCCAGCAGCCAGCAAGGTTTGTGAATTTAACATGCGACTATATGGCGGCGGGGTCCCACAATTATTTGAGGTCCCCAGGATAAAGCATGCGCGGACCCCTCGTGGAAACGTTATAATCCTGGCGGAGACCGCCGTTAAATAACGTCCTCGTTGCGAGGGGACCTCACTTGCCCCGGGCCGCTCTCCACTGACCTTTTTCGGAGGGCTGAGTCTTCCTGATGACCCGGATCAGGTCACCCTTCATGAAGCTGAGCAGTGACGGGTCGTGGCTCGAGTAATCGGCCGTCGCTCTCACGTACTCGTGCGAGCCCTGGCGGACAAAACAAGAACTTATAGCTTCGGTAGGTGGCGATGTAGAGGGCGTAGCAAGCGGCCAGCACCTGGCGGCGGATTTCTGAACCTCTAGTAGGCTTTTCAGCCCAGAGGTTCGGAGTCCAGAGCCCAGTTTTGCATGGTCTGTCTTGATGTCGCTCGTTGTCAGCATTTCGGTAATGATCCACACACCCAGCCGATCATCCATCACGTCCCTAAATGCGGGAGATCGCGGGGGATGGTCTAGATCCTCACCATGCAGTGATTTTAACATTAGGCCTAAGCCAATGCCTGAAAAAGAACACTGAAATCCTCTGCAGAACCCGCATGACTTTTGGCAATCTCCAGCCATATGCACATAAGGGTGTCGTCAGTATCTCAGCAGCGAAGGCGGTGTTCGAGGCAAAACGGTATTCACAACAGCGCATGATGATGCCCCGGATGGCGGCATAAAACATACGTGCAACAGAGTGTAATCAAGTCTAAAAGCTGCGATGGCTGTTCCAGAAAAAACCACACATGTTCCGTGCTATTTTTTCGCAGTATCATTTAACAACACTGGGACAACAGAAAAATCCAGAAGACCGGATTTCAGGTCCCAGAGCCGAAGCATGCACTTCCCCATCGTTTAAAAACACCTTTCGGTTAGGGTCAAATGGAGGTACATGTCGAGCGAGGTATTTGGTTTTAGATCGAAAAACAACGGTATCACTGTTTTCACCAAACATGGTTACTGGATGCTTTTCACATGAATTCGGCATTTTAGAATCTCGAAACTACAGTGAAAGTGATGACGTATTTGGGACATTTAGGATAAGTCATCATTCTCGCGTCATCTCTTGCTTGTGCTGTACGATACATTTGCTCTACGATACATGCTCAGGCAACTTTGAGATCATAACCACTCAAAACCCTGACTCACTGGAAACGACGGCCCATGAAACGGTTTGTAGTATCCATAAAACTTCAGCTTATGTACAGCTTGAAGCATACATGTTCCACTGCGGCGAATGCACAACGAGCACACGAGTTCGTGTCTCGACGAAATCCTGTGCTGTTGGCATGACGTGAAATAGCATGCGATACAGTAGCAATTTTCACACGCTTGTCTGGAAGAACGTGCCCATAAACAGATTAACATAAGACAAGTGTCTCGTTCTTCGTAGTAACAGCAAGAGATACTGCAGCAAGAAACACGAGCACCTGGTAATATCTCTGATGACAGCAGGCATGCTGCTGGATCCCGAAGGAATGAGGATCAGCCTCGTTTTGCGTCCGATTCCAAGTTGACCAAGGTAAGTTTGCGACACTTGGACAATGCTTTGCTCTGTCGGTACACGACTTTCCCAAAACGACGTAAAAATACGCCCAGGACTGCGTAGCGGTCATTCACTAACGGGGACAGCCAGCATTTCATCAGGATGTAGCGGCAAGTTGTGATGACAGGAAAATTTCTAAATTTGCAGTTTAATGATAACATCGTTGAAATGTTACGCGAAACGCCAGCAAAAGTGTCACATCATACGGTGCTTATGTAGGAGAATGCTGACACGTTCCGCTCGAGCAATAGCCAATCAATTTGAATTACATGACGTCGGACGTTGCGCAAAGACCGACACCATTTTGCAACGAATCGAACTGAATACATTACGGAGAGGCGGGCGGCATTTCGTGAACAGACCTCGTGACGGCCTCCCCAGTGGCCCTTCACCGAGGAAAACCGTCACACCGGCCCCACTTCGAAGTTCATACCTGACCGATTGCAAACAAAGCCTTCGTGCCCTGTTCAGCAGCGTCGCCCCGAAAGCAGCCCTGTTGCAATCGCCGTGCACGACAATAAAATTACGGCGTGCGGCACTCGATAATCACGTTTGATGTTTGGCCACGATGGGGGAAAGATCCGCGGCACTGTTAAACGGAGAAAACATACAACCAACTTACTAAACGGAAAAAGCATACACCTAAGCCACCCACACAGACAAAAATCAACTGGTAGTTACTAAGCACGACTGATGTCATACGTTGAAAAATATACCAGCTGTTTGTAAAAAGATCAAGAAGACAGAGTAAGAGCAAGGAAGAGAAGTAAGATGCGAGCGGGAATGGTGAAGAAAAAAGGGGATGCAACGGAGAGACAAAGACAGAGGCACAGACAGAGGTTTACTGAAAGCACAACTTTCTCCTTGCTTTTAATTTACCTGATCGACACATCCTTCACTGGCAATAGCTTTTCGTGCGTTGGTCTTACTTATGTCACTGGCTCGAAATGATATTACTCCATTATGTTGTATGATCCCTAAAATACGCTGACTGATTAACTGACAAAGGTAAACACAGAGAAAGAGGCAGAGAAAAGGAGACAGAGTCAGAGACAGAGACAAAGAAACAACGTGTGTGAGAGCGAGCGAGAGAGAGAGAGAGAGAGAGAGAGAGAGAGAGAGAGAGAGAGAGAGAGAGAGAGAGAGAGAGAGAGAGAGAGAGAGAGAGAGAGAGAGAGAGAGAGAGAGAGAGAGAGAGAGAGAGAGAGAGAGAGAGAGCCCTCCAGAGCTGTGTGGACAGTGTAAACGTGCCCTGAGCCCCACGCACGTGCCTGCCCATTATTACGGCAGTCTGTCTTCGTCACCAGATGCCGAGACCTACAAAAACAGTCCAACGGGGTGGCGCCATCGGACGATAAGCGCTTGGCCTCCTGAACACGCGGCTGGCCCGCAGGATTCGTCCACATGGTGCTACACCAGGCCACAGTCACGAGCCACAGTCCCGGACAATCACCCGACCTAACACCATCTGATTACTACCAAAACTTCCGTATTCTGCGCTGCTTCAGCCGTGATCCGTGAACGAATTCAACAGAAACGAAAGAAGGGAGCTAGAAGTTCAAAACAAACCCGATGCAAAACTACTAAACAAATCGTGCTTTTCGTACACGACACCAACAAATTTCCCGTGATATTCTCCTGCTGTTTGAAACTGGCGTGTCCACAAAAGAACTAAACGAATCGTTCTTTTCGTACACGACACCAACAAATCTCCCGTGATATTCTCCTGCTGTTTGAAACTGGCGTGTCTTCTACTTCCTCCTCATAGAATACATTCATGGCTAAAAATTACACACCACACGACATGAATTTGCGAATAGTCTCTCGTTAAAAGCAAAGCCGGAACGCATACATCACCACGTGCTGCCTTTAACCTGGGACAAGTGCGATCATAAACGCTCCGCAAGTCGCAGCAACCGACGACCATGAATACGAGGGTGTGCGAAACCTTCACGCATCGTGCCCCAGCAGAACATGTCACTGCCCTCCAGTCTCAACGGCCTTGAAATGGAAGTCATTACCCAGTATAGCTTTGCTATTCGATACGTTTCACTAGGCGAGTCCTGCGTACGACTAAAAATCCGACTAAGCAGAGAAGGACTGACCGGCGGAGTCCGCCAAAGGCCGTGCTGAGGAATCAAACGTAAAGAAAAACAATGGGAGCCCAATGCAAACGGCCCTATTTAAGTTACAGACAATACCGCAATTTATAACAGTCAATACTCAACCCAGGGCACCACTCGCCTGGTCGACTGGACTAACCACTCTCTCTGCCTTTGGTTTCGTCATGTCGAGGATGCCGCGAACTGCGCGCCAATGGCGGCTTCGCGGACATGGCCGCGGATTGAGACGGTAAACGCCCGTCGAATGGCGTCAGTCAGCTGCGCGTGACCAAACATCGTGCGCACTCCATCACAGTCGGCCGGGCGAGTGTGATGGAAAGCTTCCTGGCTGCACGCGCGCACGCCGGATTCCCTCAGCGCCTGAGGCAGTATCCCATCCATCCGAGGAGTTTCCCATGACTGTCAAACACTCCGCGACCCAGCGTTCTCGCGACGACCTAACCAGCCAAAACTGCCACTGGCTGGCGGAGAGCGGCGTCGGTAAGTTCTTTTGTAGGGTTGCCTTATTATCGAGCACATGGCTTCCTTTCCAGCCTGTGACGCATCTTCACATGTTTTTTGGTCCAGGTATAGGAGGCGTACCGAAAACGGAACTAAGTCCATTCAGCCTTTTGCCAGTAAGAAGAGATGGGCCAGTTTAAAACATGCAAAGTATCGGCAGTGAATCCTTTGCAATGTACAAGATGTCCTCTAAAAAATGGCACTTAACTTTGGCAATAGCTTTTTTGTCTACTGAGTTAAGAACGCCCTATTTTCGCAAAGTATTTGCAATGTTCTGCATGTTTAGCCCACCACCTTTCATAACGATAAGACGTTTCCTAATGATTTCATGACTATTTTGTTACGTGCTCTAAATGTTGGCCGCAGAGGCTCCGACACATCCGAATGCGTTTGGCGAAATTGTCCCCTACTGCAAGCACTGAGCGATGGGGGTTGCTCGGATCGCAGGGTTCACTGTGAAGATCGATCCCCAGTACACATACATTGTTCTCTGAATTGACATGGCCAATGAGCAAAACGTATGCGTGAACTGTGAACTAGAGATCAAGGAAGTTTGGTTTCTGCTCGAGTTTATCAGTCAACCACTGACACATCGCCATCCGTTTCTCCATGTCCTAGGGGTTCGACTTCATGGAACACACCTATATGGTATGGATGTAGTTTCAAGCCTTTCATCAGAATGTTAGACAATCCATTCTCGGAAAATTCGAGCTCTTGGCAGCGAGGGTTAAGGGACGCGACCGTCTTCCCGAGTCAGCAGCCTCGCTCGGGGCTGAGACGTTCAGATTACGCACCGTTCCATGAACTCTGAACTGATGCATCCAACGGCAAACTGATTGTCTGTCAGAGGCATCGCGTCTTTTAAAACCGAAACAGAGTGCAAACTCCAAACGGGTCTGTCGGGAAGATTTGATTGTTGCGTATTTCTAAACACAAAACGTCTTTTTGCCGACTTTGAGTGCCAACTTGATCAAATCATAACTCCGGCACTAATGAACGTTTCGAGGATAAAAATATACCGTGGCACGTGCCATGCACATGGATTATTACGTAAAAAAACACGTGTTCATCTTCAAAACTACGTCCCTTATTAAGAAAAGTGTCACATTTTTTGGGGGGACACGCTGTTTATCAGAAAAAACGACAATGATGCCGACAATACATTTCTCTCTGTTCAGGATCATACAACTCTGAAAAGAACGACAGCTTTACAAACCTCATTTCTCTACCCAATCAAGCGGCGGTCAGAAGCGTCCTGCCCCTTTCATCAAAATGGGTGTGAATTTGAATGTAACTTCCTCCGTTGTAATCAAACTTCAGATGAGTACGCAAAGCTATCACAGTCGCTAAATCAGGCAGGCCTACAAGAAATCATCTTGATAAAACTGAGTCAAAATACATACTATCAGTAAAGTCCATGATCCAGGCATTCGCTGGCGTATTTACAACTACGCCATTCGCTGCAAGTTGCTATTTTGCCCCTCCCCTGAATTCGTAACTAAGGGATCAATCACAACATTCCGAATTTAAAACGATAGCCCTCTACAACAGCTTTCAAAAAAAATGGATAGCGTTTGGTGTTTAAGGTTATGGATGACGTCACCGCCAGGATCAAACTGCTAACAACGAATGTTTCCACTCCTGTAGCCCCCGTATATATTCCAAAAGTCGAACGCGTAATTTACCTCATAGAATTGCTCTAAAACCTTACAAATGTGTTGTCGAAAAAGGTCACAGAGGACAAGGGTCAAGGTAACAAGTCAGGATCGACGTCATCTTAAAGGTCAAACCAACTTTTTCATAACAAACAACTTGATATATCACGGAACTGTTCTATGCATCAGATAGCGGGTTAAATCGATTCAGTTATGAGAATCAGCGACTCCAGTAGTCCCATCAAACATGTGAAAATGGTCACATGAAGAAAAAACGCATCACTGAAAAAAGGTTTAATAATCAGAGCCTGAACAGGACATTAGGTGAAAATGACGATATTTATGTAACTTCGGTTGATTTGTTGATATTTTATTCGTTGCTCCATCATTATAATCAAATTTCCATCACATTCTTCCCTACCGCCAGGGCTTGAACGGGTCGGTTCACGCAATGCTTAACTTTGACCTGCTCTTGCTCTGTAACCTTACGTGGCACTGACGCGACAATTTGACAGAACGTGCGCTAGCGGTTCTTTAAAAGGTGCAGAGTTCCGACTTGATCACCTGAACGGCTTCGAAATTATCTAGGAAAACCCAAGTTGGGGAGGAAACAGCCCCCCTCCCCGGGAATGGACGGTTATCGCACAGGTCAGTTCCATTCTGTGCTCCACTTTCACCCTCGACAGAGACAAAACAGCGGCCACCATCCGCCTGCGCCCGTCTCAATGCCACCGTCTTTTGTCCGGGCCGGACGGAGCGAGGACAAGCCACTGCGCGGGGTCGACCGTGGGAAAACGACTCCTCATCACGAGCTCAACATCCCGCCGGCGGCCGCGGCCGGAAGCCGTCACCGTTCCGCCGGCCGCCGGAGCAGCGCCGGGCCTCTACGGACCCCGCCGGCCGGCCGCCGGTGTCAGGGTCGGGCCGTGTTTCGGCGTCGCACGGTCCGCCGTCGCCGGCCGGCCGTGTTCCCAGTGAGCGGCGCGCGGCCGCCGACGAAACTGCGCGAGGACGGCCGGCGTCTCGCACAGCGGAGCCGAGCCGACGCTTTCGTTCCGGTCTGGACCCCGCCATCAGGCCGGACCGCACCCCGCTCGGCCTGGACCCCCATGGTCTCATCCGCCCGTACCTCATGAACCTCCGTAGCACGTTTTCTCCACGTTTTCAGACGCGTTGAAACATCCTCGACCCGTCGACTGGGTCCACACCACGTCGCAATTAGTGATTTCGTTCAAAGCCGCAACGGTGACGTCACACGACAGACCAGTCGGCGGCTGGAGTTTTTCACGGAACTGCGGCTGAACGGGCGGCCAAGCATTCCGGCCTGCGGCGAAACCCCCCTCTCTATCGGTCCGACACTCCAGACCGACGCGGAGCTTCTTCCTGGCCGCGGTCGGCGCAGCTGCCACCCGGTGCGGCCAGTCCGCGAGAAAACGTGCGTCACCAATTTCACGCGCAACCAGCGTGAAACCACCAGCCACCGTTCGCAACACGTCGGTACGATGGCTTGTTTTCGGAGCCATTTCGACACCAAGCTCCCAAAGCTTTTGTGTTTCTCGATTCAATGCAAGGCTTGCAAGCCCATTTCCTAATGACCACGAGTACTGCGAGAAATTAGGTCAGCTTCGCTAATTGCTTGAGCTGCTAACATTATACTGGACCGTTGGTATGATTATCGGAGGGCAGGAAATGTGTACCATTCATCAACATAAAGCATCATTCGCCGGTACTACTGCAACATGGCAAATTGTGCCCGAAATTGAAGCTTTCATTGAATTAAACTGGACTCCAAATCGTAGCCACAAACCAATCGCGGACACGACGCATACCCATCAAGAAATCACGCCCACTTTAAGATAGCACATCACGACACACATGGGTCAGGTCATGCCACATAAAGCCCGACAATAAACGGCGGGGGTGTTGTATAATGCGAAGCGTGTTTTATATGCTTACATTGTAATGACTGGGTCGTAAGAGTCACTCTGTGGAGGAGCCCTTACGAATCAATACAACCAATACGACTTCAACGTCATCACGAGAGGAGGAGTTCTTTCCCTGTTGGCTCGGGAAAGAACCCGAACCAACAGGGTGAGCTCCCTGTGGAAATGCGTCAGCACCGCGGCATGTCCAGCTCGACGCCACGCGACCCTCGGTTTTCACAGGAAACCCGAGCCACCTGCAGCGGGCACCACTGAAGAACGTGTCCGGCACGACACTGCGGTCGACTCGGATCCTTGACGGAGAAAACCCGGTCGTTACGTAAAATCACATTGTGGGGCGGGACGCAGATGGCACTGAAGAGGAGTCAGCACCGCGTCAAACTTTGTCGAGCGCAGCGCCACGGCAGCCAGCAACATGCTTCACCAAAATTACCAGCCAAGGGCATTTCCCGTTTCGGTTCGAAACTGGCCATAAAGGATTTAAGCAACCAGGAAGCATCTCCTCTTGTAAATCGCACTTGGAAAACTGCCACCTTTAGTTTAGTCTGTCTCGTTTACTGGATGACAGGTGACACGTTGTGCTGCCAGTCGGTTCTGCCTTTCGCCAGACGTGACCGCGAAGCTCTGGCTCGGCAGCTCGGGTCGGGACACGGGCGAGGAGCTGCGCCCCAGCCGGGCGGAGAACATCAGAAGGCCGACTGGGCGGCGCTCCGCTCGTCCTTCCACGGCGCAAAGGTGCACACCATCAGCGTTTAATCTTCAGGCAGATGTGAAAGGCGAGGGGATGCGTCTGTGCTACTCTGCCCTTTTCCTCGAGCGCTCTGCACAGGGCGGCAGCGGCCGTCGGAGAAAAGCCACGGAGTTTTCCTCGTGACCAACAGTTTAACCTGTGCCAAAACGGACGTGGATCAACTGATCAACAACACGAACCAATATATATGGAACAGTCACATGACATCGAGACATCGTGACACCAACCAGCGATGATTCTATCACTTCTGAACGCCAGCAACCAGCAAACAAGCGAAAAGGTACAGAGACGAGCCAGAGTTGCGTATATGGCGAGGCCGACGCTTGTTAACCCTCGTTCCCAAAGCCGCCAGCCGACCACGACGAGAGGAAGAGGAAGAGAGAGAGAGGGAGTGACACAGCCTGACGGGATGTGAAACAGGGGCGGCGTGAACCCGTCACACCGACCCGGACTCCCGACGGGCCATTGTTCCCGCGCGCCCGGGCATTGGCGACACGCAGAGAGAAGAGAGAACCGAGAGAAACCGAACACAAGCGCGTGAACAACGCAAAAAACTTGTTATCATGGCGTGTTTCGTCTACAGCTGTGAGCGTGTCGCCATTAAAACTACGCACAGCACTCAGGTAATGACTACGAAACGAAATATTCCCGCTGTACTAAAGAAAACTAGGAAGAACACATTTATCTTTGTAAATGCCAACGAAATGAAAGCAACAACATGACATGTTCGATAGCATCGTGGATGAGTTTTTCCAGAAAACAGGGATACTAAAATTCGACAAACTCGGTCTAGTTCATGATAGCCGCATGCCACAAAACCCAGATAAAAAAGGAAGCAATAACATACCTAAAGAACGTCAGCCACGGTGAAAAGACATCGGATGAGAGCGCCACTCTCCTCAAGGAACAAGTAGTGATCAAGCAGGAATGACAGACACGGGCATGTTTAACGGTGATCGTGAACGCTACACATTTTTGAGCGTCGAGTTTGAGATGCCTGTCCGAAGACCATTTAGAGACACCATCGAGATCACTTTGGATACGTTTGCAGTCGGAGGGTGACGAGATTTGGCGGTACGAGTTTTGAGATCGTCCACGTACCTGATGCATTAGATGACGTTGGAAATGGCGGTAAGAAGTCGGTGAACATCTATATTAAAATGTTCTGCCAAGTTGTGCAAAAGTACTCGACGGCTAACGCTCTGAAGGCAGCTTAAAAGTCAGAGCAGAAGGCACCCTTCTACAATGAAGCGTCATGCAGAGTGCAGACATGTGGTTAGAATGGTAGTGCAGGATCGGCCGGGAAAAAAGCCATGTTAGGACGCAGACAGAAATCCATCAACAAACGCTGGGCGAAACCGATTTCCAGTTTCTAAGAACCTGGCATGACAAGACATCCGTCTGAACGAGCTATATCGGAGGCTCTCAAACGTCGCTGCACCGAGGCGACGCCATCGAGGCAGCTCAAACGGGTGTCCGGCGTGGCTGGGGCTGAAGGCAGCTAAAAAGTCAGAGTAGACGGCACCCGTGGAAGCTCGGCGTCCCCCCCCCCCGGCATAGCCGGAGCTGCGATTGGCGGATGTCGGCTTCTTCACAGCACGCGGTTCCTGGTCCGCCACCACAGCAACAGCAGCGGCCGCAGGCGGACGGCTCCTTCACAGCACGCGGTCCCTGGTCCGCCACCACAGCAACAGCAGCGGCCGCAGGCGGACGGTTCCTTCACAGCACGCGGTCCCTGGTCACGCCACCACAGCAACAGCAGCGGCCGCAGGCGGACGGCTCCTTCACAGCACGCGGTCCCTGGTCCGCCACCACAGCAACAGCAGCGGCCGTAGGCGGACCGACCGTCCTGCTCAATCCAGCTCTGGCCTTGCCAGCCGCGAACAACTTACAAGGCAAATGTTTTTAGGAGTAGCACTGCTTTGGAACTAGTCAACACCGTCCGTTGTCCGCATAACTTCTTTTGCTCCATTCAGTGAGGCAAAAAGGCAAACACGGGATTGATCTACAAGGTACTGGTGTGCATTTTTCCATCACAACCTTGCTTTTCCGCCATAACTTTCAACTGCCAAAAGCCAACGACCTCAAATTTTCCATACCCTGCCAGGAAAACACTAGGGGTGGACCTTTTTGTTTTGTACGGAGGAAGGAGGGGCAAAGTTCAGACCACCGAATCCTCTCTCAATGGCGGAAAACTTGCCGCATTTAGGCCACTTAGTTTTGAGATCAGGTTACTTTTTATTTATTTATTCATTCATTTTACTTAAAAAAAAACGGACCCAAAAACAGCGACGTAAAGGCAACAGTTCCATCCATGATCCTTTCTTCCATAAACATTTGAAAAGTGCGAAAGTTCGCCCTGCATTTCATTAACTTCCATCTCTCAGCCGTCCTCCACACTTTTCTGCCTTCGGGCCCCACGCTCCAATCGCAGCGTTCCGTGTTCCTCCCGTCAGGGGGCGCCGCTGCCGGCAATTCTGGACGGCACCGAGACCCGCAAAGCCGTGCAGTCTCCGATACAGGCGTACCTGTGATCAAGACCTACCACTGTGATTTTGTGCACAGAACAGTTGGTAAGGAAAATCCCAAACACGTAACTGTGCCCTACACATGATCGATCTTATCGTCTCCTCTCTCCCTTATGTTAATAGTTCACCAGGGTGACAGGTGCACGACAGCATATCAGCTTTGTTACGACAGCGAACCGGCATTACAACACCGACAGTACGGACGAAATTCCATACTGGACGAAATTCTTCTCAGTCCTTACCTATATACATATGACTGGACACCTGATGCAAAACTAGATACATAGCACATTCATGTACAATTACGTAGATAACGCATTCAGTTCCAACCTTTTGCCAGGGCGCGTAGAAAATGTGGCAAAGCATCGCATATCAATATCGCATATCGCATCTTGTTTTACTTTGCACCGTGACAATCGCCAGATATCAGGTGTCTTTACGCGCGCGGCCCAGGACCGAGCAAGTCCTACTTTAATTAGCAGAAAAAATTCAAATCAGCGGTTGGCCCGGCCCGGTCATAACGCTTCGTTAAGGCTCCTTCACAATCACTGGCCACCGAATCATGAAATTTCCACTAAAAGACAGCTTAATCGTTTAAACTGTATGAATGCCGTTTGCAATACGTCAGCTTGCTAGTTCTTTTTCCCACGTAATTATTCCGGGAGCAACATTTCCGTTCTGAGACCTTTTCCATGACAGTTTTGATCCGCTGTCACCACTTTGAACCGCTCAGCAAACAATATAAATCAAGGGGAAGCAACAATGCAAACAACAACAAAAACGGCATCGTTCATCATGTGCCCCCGTAAGGTGTCTTGATGGTTTTAATTCGCCAATCAATCGTTGGATACAATTGTTACAAAATGAAAGAGTCGTCAAAAATCGATAACCCGACTTTTCCAGGCCAGGATACTCTTTTGAATTCTCGAAATCAAAGCTCCACAAGTTTTTGTGCAAGTTGAACCAATTCAACAGAGTAACGCCCGCGTTCCTCCATGAAACTATCTGTGTCCCTTGGCCATAGGAGCAGCCAAAGGCGAAGGGGGAGCGACGGGGGCCCGCCCCTTAGGCCCGCATTTTTGTGAAAATCATTGCACATCGTCTTCCCGGCAGGCGGTTTTCGTATGATTTCAGCTGACATTGAGCTCCCCCTTTAAGAAAATCCTGGCTGCGCCCCTGCCCTTGGCGCTGATCTTGGAAAAGTGCCGCAGTTTTCTTCGGACGTGGTATTATGGTCTTACTTGGCTTTATGCATGCTCAGAAGGTAAGCTGATCAACATATCAGTGGCTCCAAGTTCCTCCTTAACTGCTTATTCTCCCAGTGAAAAATTCCCTGCTTTAATTTTAGCCATGACCACTGGATGGACAAAATGGATCATTGGGTGGAGGGGGATCAAGCATTACATGGACACGTGCTCCTTCAAAGGTATATAAAGTTCGCCCCTGAACAACACAACTACGTTTCGGAAAACACTGACCACGTCATTGTAGGTTTGTGTCTGTGACGTCATAATCTGAATCATGGAAACGGCCGCATCATCTCAATGCGTTCTTTCCGCTAGTGAAGAAGAGCCTGCCAATGATATCTCGATGCGTTTCCAAAGTTCACGAGCTCGCCCTACGGCAGCCGTCTACAGAGGTCGTGCTATTGTGCGAGCTCGGACGGCCAGCTCCGCTAAGGGAGGTGCAACAGAGCACGGTCAGCAGTCGTGTGCTTACGCTGCAGAACTCGGCCGAGATCAACCATGCGTCAGGATTTAAGGTCAGGTAGCACCGGCCACGGGGTCAGAAACTTTGTGGTTTGTTCTTGGTGTCGGGGCAGACTTAAAAAGCCGTGAATATATATATATATATATATATATATATATATATATATATATATATATATATATAAGATAAAAGACAACGCTTCTACCTTGCGATGTTTGTTTCCAGTCACGTGGTTTCGTTGTGTTTTTTCACGACTTTTCATGTCTGCCCCGACACCAATTATATAAATATATATATATATATATATATATATATATATATATATATATATATATATATATATATATATGCGTCAATCTGCCCTTGAAAAAGCGCATGTTCTAGCTGTTACATGAGTTCACGTTTTTACGAATCCAAACTTCAGGATGTTCCTCGGCGCCACGACGCAGCGGTTTATCCAACCCCGTCTGAGAAACTGAGCCAGAGCTGTGCTGTTCGTGCTCGTCCGACAGCCCTGGCCACCGCAGGCGTGTTTCAGACGTGCTGCCGTCACGTCTCGGACGAGCCGCATCACACCGAGAGCGCCGAGCCGGCCAAACCGCCTCCGCCGCCGCGCGTCCGCTCCGCGCCACCGTCGCCCAGGCGGCGCCGCAAACGACGCCGCGCCGTGACCCGTGACGTCATTTGTCTGGGCCCCGCGTTCGCGCGGCCGCGGCTGGCGGCGGACGGCGGACGGCGGGAGGCAGGCGGTGGGAGGCGGACGGCGGACGGCGGGTGGCAGGCGGTGGGAGGCGGACGGCGGACGGCGGGCGGCGGGTGGCGGACGGCGGACGGCGGGCGGTGGGCGGCGGACGGCGGACGGCGGACGGCGGACGGCGGGCGGTGGGAGGCGGACGGCGGACGGCGGGTGGCGGGTGGCGGGCGGCGGACGGCGGGAGGCAGGCGGTGGGAGGCGGACGGCGGACGGCGGGTGGCAGGCGGTGGGAGGCGGACGGCGGGTGGCGGGTGGCGGGAGGCAGGCGGTGGGAGGCGGACGGCGGACGGCGGGTGGCGGGTGGCGGGCGGCGGACGGCGGACGGCGGGCGGCGGACGGCGGGTGGCAGGCGGTGGGAGGCGGACGGCGGGTGGCGGGTGGCGGGAGGCAGGCGGTGGGAGGCGGACGGCGGACGGCGGGTGGCGGGTGGCGGGCGGCGGACGGCGGACGGCGGGTGGCAGGCGGTGGGAGGCGGACGGCGGGTGGCGGGTGGCGGGAGGCAGGCGGCGGGAGGCGGGCGGCGGACGGCGGACGGCGGGTGGCGGGCGGCGGACGGCGGACGGCGGGCGGCGGACGGCGGGCGGCGGGCGGCGGGCGGCGGACGGCGGACGGCGGACGGCGGACGGCGGACGGCGGGCGGCGGGCGGCGGGCGGCGGGCGGCGGACGGCGGGCGGCGGGCGGTGGGAGGTGGACGGCGGACGGCGGACCACACAGGACCGCGCCCGGCCGCGCTCATTCCAGGCCACCAGTTGCTTCGCTCGGGATGAACGGCGAGAAGGTGCGCATCTCCCGGTCCAGTCAAAGGCGCTCCGCGCTGATACGCGGTCAGGGCGCGAAAACCGGACAGACCGCTGACTGAGACCGACTTCACTCGCCGCAAGGTTCAATCTCGCTGGAACGCAACAAAAGCATGCCAAAACTATACATTGGTGCGTCCAGAAGCATATTTCCCATGTGACCCTGATTCCGAAAGCTGAGTGTTCCAAATGCCGAATAATGCCCTATTCAAAGTAACCGGAAAGGTGGCATTCATCACAAAGCACGTTCCAAATGATTTCCGATCATGTGATGCGCTCGTTCTGGGTCGTACAGCAGAACGAACGCCTTTGCCGGGCCATAGCCCGGCGAGGCAGACGTCTGTCGATCCGCGGCAGTGCCTCGGCCCGGCACGGCGCGGACAGAACGGCGCGGCTCAGCGGTCGGCTCAGGTGGCTGAGCTGCCGACGGCTCCGCATTCCGGCACGTCCGCCGCCCGGCCTACCTGGAAGATCAGCCTGGAGAGTGTGACCGGATCGAGCCGCTCCTGCAGCCCGGAGTACAGCGGCAGCACGACGCCCAGCGTGCGCGACGCCGCCACGCCCTGGTACCAGCGCTTCAGCGTCAGCGGCGTGTTCGTCAGCTCGTCCAGCACGTCCTCCTCGAGCACGGGCTCGAGCGCGCTGGTCTGGCGCAGCAGCGGCGGCCGGCGCGGCGGCTCGCCGTCCTCGGCCGGCAGCCGCCACTCGGCGCGGAACCGGGCGCCGGCCTCCGCGGCGCCGCGGCCGCCCAGCGAGCGCCGCTCCGGGGCCGCCTCGTGCCGCGACCGCGGCGCCTGGAACTTCTGCAGCGTGCTGAACGACTTCTGCACGTGCAGATGCGCGGGAGGCTGCAGGGCGGCCGGCCGCAGCGTCACGCGCTCCGTGGGCAGCGTGCGGAACTGCGGGTTGTAGCGCGAGAACACGAACGACGGCCGCGCCAGCGCGCTCTCCAGCACCTCGGTCCGCTTGCGCAGGATGCCGCGCACCGGCTTCTCGGCCTCGTCGAACACGCTGTCGACGCTGCGCACCCGCTGCAGGCCGCGCGAGTCCGGCTTGCGCGGCAGGCTCTCGGAGCTCCTGCAGAGGCCCCGCGCCACCCCCAGCCCGGCGGCCGGCGCCGCGGCCGGCTTCTCAGGGTTCTGCCTGCGCAGGGTCTGTCGCGCGTTCGGCACCTTCAGCGGCGCCGGCTCGTCCTTGGCCGCGTGGCAGTGGTGCACGCCGGACGAGTCGGTGCACGACGAGCACGACGCGGCCGATGACTGCAGCGACGACGCCAGCGACGAGCTGTCGGTGCCCTCGCGGCCGCTGTCGACCAGGTCGGCGCCCATCTCGGCGGGCCGCGCCGGGAAGCCGAGCCGCTCGGAGCCGGCCGAGCGGAGCTCTGAGCCGGCCTGACCGCGCACCGAGCGGCGCCACTTGAGCATGCGGCCGGCCGGGAGTCAGCGGCGCTCGGCCGGCACGTCCTGCGCCATGCGACGCCGCGCCGGGCCGGGCGCAGATGGGGCGCGCGAGCAGCGCCGGCCGAGGTCGGCAGCTGGCCGCCGGGGTCTGCCGGCCTCCCGCCGCCGCGCGAGGGCTGCCTTTCCGCTTCAGTAGTTATGGCGGCGGCTTAATTGGTCAATCGCGCTACACACGGGAGGTCGCACGACCAGTCGGGGCCGAGCGGGCCCAGTCGGCTTCCACGGGGGCACACTTTCAAACCGGTCCGAATTCGAGCGGAGGAGGCCAGACTTGACCAGAGCTCAGGACAAGGCAGGACGGCTACGACGCTGCCTTCACGGGCTCTAGGAGCGTAGAATGCAGTCCACTGTTTTGAAAATCGTGCGGCGAAGCGATGTCAGCATTGACGACGGATCAGTCACCAACGCAACGAGTGCACGCGTCGACCACGAAGTGGGGGCCCACTGTATAACAAATACTGAAGAATTTAAAGTCCACAGTGCCTCAGATCAGGACAATCAGGCTTCTTCAACCGGCGCGGTTCTGAACGCAACGAGGAGCCAGCCAGCTTCCACAACAACGATCGCTCTCCTACGCCGTCGATCACTTCAAGGCGGAACGGTGTCACGGAAGCCACACCACCACTGCACTGAGCACGTGACAGCACGTCGCGTCGTCCGGGCCGTAGCGGCACCTGTCGGCAGGCCGGCAGCTCCGCCAGCCGCGCTGAGCGGGCACGGGCAGCGAGGACCGGCCGCCGGGCGGCACGGACGGAGACTGGCGGCCGGCCGGCCGGCACCGCTCAGGGCCTCGTACCGTGACCGAGCGCCGAGCCGGCGGACGGAGCAGCCGACTGACGGACCGATATCCCGGACTGACGGACAGATACCCGGACCGACGGACAGATACCCCGCACTGACGGACAGATACCCGGACCAACGGACAGATACCCCGCAATGACGGACAGATACCCGGACTGACGGACAGATACCCCAGACCGACGGACAGACACCCCGGACTGGAGGACAGATACCCCGGACCGACGAACAGATAGCCCGGACCGGCGGACAGATACCCCGCACTGGCGGACAGGTACCCCGGACCGACGGACAGATACCCCGAACCGACGGGAGTTTGACGAATTCTAGGATCGAGTCGGTATCCTGTGTGAATGTGAATCGAGTGTCTGATTTGCAGCACTGATTAAGGTCTTCGTGGTAAACGTGAGTAAAATGGGTTCAGTGTTACAAAAGGCATGTTTCACATGATTGCGATGATGCCACAAGTTCGGTATGGGTCGCACACCAAAGCAAGCATTTTTGCTGGGAGATTACACAATGCTGCAGAAGTCTGCTGATTGGTGGCAATGCCTTGGCCCCAGCGCGGCTTTGCCCAAAAGCAAAAAGACCAAACCCGGTTTGGGCTTTTCATAACATCAGACCCATTATATTCAGGCCCCACCCGAAAAAATAATCATCAACAACTGAGCAAAAACGTCATTACGGAGTCAGAACAGCACACCTCCTTAACCCTTATTCCCGGAGGGCTAGACGATATGGCCGATTCCCCGCAGGGGGGATTCGGACCCCCCCCCCCCCACCTGAGATCTCGAGAACTACACATCCGATTTCATTGCAACAAACGGCAATCGATTGGCCATGACGTGAACTACATTTTTATACAAGGAAATTTTCAAAATTTTGAAACGTGTGGATACAGGGGGCAAAAATGTCAAAATGGGGGGTTTTTCGGACTTCTTATAACTCCGTTGTTTATGGGCCGATTTCGATGAAACTGGCATGAATCGAGAGATTATGGATATGACTTTAACCATTGGTACACACATCTGAAATTTTGGGAAAATTCATGGGTGTTCACAGGGTTTCAAAAATAGGATTAGTTTTTTAACAAATGAATGAACAAAAAAGGCAAAAACACTTTTTTGGCTTCTGCTAGTCGTGTTATGCTAAAGAAGTACAAATCGCTTTACAATGTTTGTATAATGTTAGCATAGGCGGTGCCAGGGACACGAAAAATGGGGAACTGTCATGGTCATACGTTCTTCAGGTCAACTTGTGACCTTTGACCTTAAATGACCTCCAGTGACCTTGGAGTCACTTGGAATCACCTCGTGTGCATTTAATTTTATCTGTAAACGTTTTCAATCATTTGAATTCGCTCTATTTCAAAAAATTCATTTTATGGCTATTGCGATATAGGGTACAAGCACTGACATTTTAGGCCATAGCTCCGTGACCCGACCTGATATCAAGCTGAAACCTGATACACAAGTAGAGGACACGTTCTTACGTCATGTATGTTCCAGGTTTGGCATTTGAAAAAAAAAACAGCGCAAGAATTATTGCAAAAAATAAATTTCGACTTTTGACTTTCACCTGACCTTGTAAAGTGACCTCAGACAAACAAAATTATATCTGCACATTGCCCAACTATTTAGTTATTCATCCATATAAAGTTTTAAGTTTTATCTTTAAAAAAGCTGTTTTTGGCAGACATTTTCCTTTTCCCCTCAACATGGCCAAAATGGCCTGAGGTGCCTCCCAAACAACGTTGCCTGGCTCCGCCCCTGAGCAAAATAAAATTTTGAAATTTTGTCACGGGACGTAGAAAGAATAGCTAGGAAAAGTGGCTAAGTTTCGTGAAGCTGCGTCAAAAATCCTGAAATTGGGAAGCAAAAAACCCGAGCGGTGCGAATTCAGCCCCCCCCTGCCGGGAATAGGGTTAAGGACAGTGAATGTCCCAAGCGCGTACAGCTCGGATGCAATGACCAGTGTACTGACAGAACATCAGGAAGTTAACATGGAAGAACGCAAAACTGTTGGCGGACGAAAACATGAATGGTTCAAGGGCGCGATGTGAGCAGTCGCCTATCGATGCAGGTTAAGGCGAAACTGCGTCGCGAGGCCACGATGCGTGACCAATTTGGCTTGGCCATGGAAGACCGGCTTTGCGTGGAAAGCTGATACGCGACGCACCGCTGGCAAAGGCCCCGAGCCACGTGGGATCGTATCAGCGAGCTCCGATCAGATGAGAACCAGTCGGCACACAGCCGCGACGTAACGGAACGAGTAATCTGGCGGCTGATAGCGACTGCAAACGGCCACTGAATTACGATGATCTAAAACGTGACAGGAATTGTTGCTCACGAGCGTACGGTCAAATCCAAAACGGTCAGCTCCAAACCTCTCGTCCAAACTCGTGCTGCTGTCGAATACTGCCCCGCTGTTCCAGGAAGACTGAGGGTGGCATTTCACCGGCAGTCCCAAGTCTTGCACGTAACGTAATCGGTGATACTGAACGAAACGGGAGCACTCCAACGCTACGACGTGCAATGTTCGGCGCAGTGACGCAGTCTTCTACGAGGAACTTCTATGAACAGTAAAAAAAGAAGGCCATTGGGCATACAAATACTCAACCAATCGAGAAACCCGAGGAAACGGGCAACCAAGAACAGAGAATGAATTCAGCACGGCAGTGCTGGTTAATGAAACGTCGCGTGATTTGACGTTTAGTGAGGAATATTTTCAGTTTCCGAGGATGTTTAAGGATGAGTTACCGAAAGGTTTCGGGAAAATATATGTTCTTTGCAGTGTAACATAATGAGTAATGAACTAACGGAAGATAATATTCGCCTACCCTTGAGTGCAAAATGTGCAATGCAGAACGGTAACTTACAGAATGAACCTGATACATTTACGCTTTACGTACCAAACGCATGTAAAAAAGAGCCTATGAGAGATCTGCCATTACATGTGGAAGCCTGCTGACATGGCTACCATGTTTCCAACGGAAACGCTTCAAGGGTCCTGTTGGAAATACGTTGATTTATAAAGAATCACCAGAATGAGAAAAAGAGTATTCTTGTTGCAAGAACACAAATTCCCGACAACATCCAAATCCTGTTTGTGACATATCTAGGTCTCGTTTTATCAACATACCAAAGACGGTAGGTGCTGGGAAGCACATTGCCGTAAGCATCGTCAAAAGGACAATCTCTGATACACATGCCTTAACGCTTGAGAATACAAGAACAGCCACGAGCCCAGCAAAATGGCTTCCGTTCCCCGAACAATCAAAGGCAATCTACACAATTTTAAAAACAAACAAAACCCGAATCGACAGCCGTCTCCTTGAAGTCCCCTCGGAGCGCGGAATCCAAGGCCAGCGGACCGACCATCCGATCAGCCGGATGAGCTCCAGGTGAGGCGATCAGCTGGCCAAGTGACGTCACCAGTAATTTGCGGAGCTGATCTTCTGTTCCGGTGGAGGGAGGCGGCGCGTGCAGGCAGTGCAGGTGCTGGCTGACGGCGGGCGGCCCGCGGTCGGCCGCTGCCGCGCGGAGCGGGCCCTGACCGGCCCGCGCCGGCCGCGCCGGCAGCTGGCACAGCCATTCCGCAGAATGGCCAGCCGGCAGCGGGACCGCGCCTGGACGGCGGCACCGCGAAACGTTACTCCCGGCCAGCTGCCGGCGACGACCGGCACGTCTCCCCCCACAAAAAGACGGCCCGCCGCCGAGCTGGCGGCGCGGGCTCGCGGCCAGCGCGCGGGCTGCGGCGCCACGGTCCCGGGCTCCAGTCTGCAAAGTAAGCCTCCCACGGCTCGGGCTCCGGAAGATGGCGGCCGGCGCCGCTCGGCTGGGCCCGGCCGGACCTCGGGCGGCGCTCTGTAATTCAGCGCGCGGCCGTGACTGCCTAACAACGGGTGCCGGTGACGGGCGACACCGGCCGTGACAGCCGTAATCGGGTGTTCCGTGTCGCGCCAACGGATCGGTCCGACACCATCGCCGGGAACGTTCGGCATACACACACCACGCCACGCAGACAACCTCACAAATGTTTCTCTCTCTCTCTCTCTCTCAAAAGGATTAAAATGATCAGAAATACATCAAAAGTCGCTCAATTCATTCAACCGTGGTGGCAAACAGTTCTGAGGTCCTCCTTCAGAACAGCTTTTTTCCGAAGACGAGCATTTCCCAGGTCGGTCTGACCGCCCAGCGTCACGACATGACCCGTGCCCTTCCTTCCCCTGGTATGCAGTTTTGCTGCAACCTTAACACCCCTACGTCGGCGTCGGGACAGTACTTTTGTTTTGGCTTTCGCGCCAAAGAAAGCGATATTTGGACTTGTCCGTTGATCGAAGCTGAAGTGTCTTCGTGCATATACGGCCAATATTGCTAAAAACCGAAGTTTATTTAATCAACATTCTAGAGGACGCGGTGTGAATCATGGTAGGATGGGGGGAGATTTCCGACAATTATTTCGTGATATCAGTAGGAAGGAATCAACAGATCAATAGCCCGGACATCCGCAGGACAATTCAGACGACGTCATTCCAGTCAACAGCATACGACTGATGTTAAAAAACTAAAACCACGGGAGAGTCCAGACGCTGCCTCCCTCCAGGGTCTCCAGCCATGCCCAGGGCCAAGAACGGACCGCGTCTCCGTCCATCGCCAGCCCCGTGAGCAGGCCATCAGCCGGCACGTGCCGCTGTCTCCAGGGCCCGGCCCGCGTCGGCCCGATCCCCAATCGCCGCCGCGCTCCGACGAGCGTGACGTAATCACGGAGCACCGGCCGACGACTCGGCCGCCGCCGGCTCCGGCTCCGGCTGCGGCCGCGGCGCCGGCTCTGGCTTTGGCCGTGCGGCGGCCTGGATCGGCGGTGCGCTGCATTCTCGGCCCGGTCGGCGAACACCTGGCCGAGCGGGCCGCGCTTCCTGCGCTGTCAGGTAGCCGGCATCCGGCCGGCCGCAGCCCACGCCGCGCCGGCCGCTGAACAGCCGGCGCTGGACGGGGTCCGAATCGACGCCAGGTAAACAGCCTGGCCGCCGGAAAATCAGCCGCAGAATAGCCCGGCTCGCTACTGGCTCTGAGCGACGCTAAGTTACCAGCTGTCTGCTGAGATGACAACCTGGCTATCGTGTTCCATTTCTATGTCACAACGTCAGGCGTACTGTTAAACTGTCCCAACATGGCGACGCGCCACACTTCCCCGTCTGGAGGAGCTCATGACCTCGTGATTACATGTTCCAGCTCGACCGACTTTTCAGAAGACTCAAATGGTCTAGAGAATCCGGAGCATTTCGTCGTCGGCATAACTTTTCAGAAATACGTACAAGCATCAAGAAGCAATTAATCAACTGCCATAATATGACGTCAGTCAATGATAATGTACTACAAGTATTATCCTACCGTTCATTTGGCTTGTTTGCGCTCGCGTCATCACGTAACAGCTGACAAAAGGGCAAACAGGAATGGAAAGGAGGGGAATTTGCGCAAACTCACTCTGAAACTTCGCCAATGTAAAATTCCCAGACCTAACGCATCAAACAATTCGATTTCTGAAACCACAAGTGACAACTTGGGTATCTCGTTTCAATACACGTGCCGTAGATGGAGGGTTATCTTTAAACATCTTGGAAAGAACTGACCAAAAGAAATCCATGCGTCTGCACGGCCTAATGGTTATTATTCATGACCCGTCCCTATGTTTTTAAATGACCAGCATACAAATCGACACGACGAACCTCGCCAGAACCATGCTTCTCATGATTCCAGTATTACCCTCTTCACACGAATTGGAAAGGACACAAATAATTTTCCTGTTTATAGCTGCTTTTAAATTCAACAGGCTTTTTGTGAAGATACCTCAACTCGTGTGCTGCGTAACCATCTGCTACCTAAAGGACACCGAAACATCTGAATAATGCATTCACAACTAGGCCAGAACCTCGCCTGAAACGGGCGTAGGGATTCTCCGTCGGTCCCCAACACCTCCGACATCTCCGACATCTCCGACACCGGCCTGCCAGTGGGCTGGTGAAAAACACGTCCCTCTCCGGCCCCAGATCAGTCCGCCGTCTCCAGGTCGGCATCCGGCCGAGAAAGCGACCTGTGACTGGCAGAGGCGGCAGCCGGCGCCACTAGACCGTGACGGAGCGGCGACCCACCGTCACTCAAACCGGCCGCCAAACGCACTGCAGGCCGGCCACAGAGCCTGGCTTAAGCCCCGAGAGAAGGCGCGAACCATGTGAGTTTAAGCGCGTCAAGGAGGAGCAAACCGCGGCCGGTCAAACCCATGGAAGGAGGAAGCCATGGGAACTTCAGCCGTGACGGGAAGAGCGAATCCGCGACATAGTGACGGAAAAACGAAAACCCGGGGGGGTCAAACCCGCGGCGGAGCGCAAAACTATCGGCGGCAAAACATCGACAACAACCGGCACGCTGGGTACGCGTACGGCAATAACGCAGCTCGTCTGAATACTTCGACTGCCGGCAATTTGCCTGATCATCGGTGTTTCGCCCTTCGTGGGAGTAACTGATCGGAGGACTAATTCCGTTTTGGTCCGTGAGCTCGCTGTCACGACTTTCCTAATCTGGTTTTCTTCATCACTGCCGGGTTCTGATTTGGTGGCTGAGCGAGAATGAAGCAGCCGTCCGGGTCGTTTAGTTCCCGGGCGGCGATAAAAGAGGATCGTCAGCCGTACACTGACTGAGAGATCTGCAACAAGCGCCCGAAGGTTCGCTATTGTGTTTTGCCTCTTCGGTCGCAGCACCACACAACGGTTTTCAACCAACATGCGTACGCAGAAGTTCCGCCTCAACATACATCGCGCTCTTGACAAAACTTATTGTTCTTTCCACATGTTCGTTCAGCATCACCACGTGCCAGCTTTCCAAACGGCATCCAACCAAACAGAAACGTCACTGACATTCTCTGCGAGCCACACGGCGCGGCTGATAAAATGCACACTCACGATGCGCACATCGCACACTGCGCACCACGCGCGTTCAGGCGCTACTAATGGCAGCGCATTAAATGAAAAGGCGTGGGACAGGCCGGCACGGAATAAAGTGTCATCACTGCGTGTCCGGGGCCGAATGCGTTGGCCGCGGTATCAGATCCCACTCCAGGACGTCGCTCAAGCATGCCCGGCTTCCGGCAGTGATAAACGTTACCCGCAACCGAGATCAGTGTCACAGCGGATTCCGCACGACGAACCTCGCAGGGAAATCTTTCAGCGTGCGCCCTCCACGGTACGTCGGACCCACATGTAGTCACGTTTGGTGGCCAAGCAGTCAATTCCAGGCCAGTGGCGTCCGAGAGCAGCCCACATAGGGCACCAATCGTCGAAACCACCCAGCGGAAGGAGCGACCCGGCGATCGGCGAGACCGGGCATCACCACGGCCACTCATGCCCCGAGCGTGAACTAAAACACGCGTCATTTCTGTACCGGACAGCGCCGAAACGGCCCCTTCTGTTACGCGTACCATAGAAAACCAGCCTGATCTTCGCGGATGGGGACGTCATTATGCCGTGCTTTATCTTGGACACACGTCGTCTTTTTATGCACGTCCTACGGCAGCGATGACTTAACAAATGGGTAAGATTTGTGTGGGCTCCGTTTACAACGATGGCAAGAGGGCGACTTGCAGATTTCTCCTTCGTCCGCAGACAGGAGGGCGCCGCGAGACCTCGTCCGCTCCGGGAGCGTCGTCAGGCGAAGAACACACCGCCACCAGGCTGGGCACGCTGCCGGAGTCGTACTCACCGACTGGCTCTCGGCGATGAAGCGCTCCAGCATGTCGGTCAGCGTGCTGGCCTTGGCCGTGTGGAACGCCTGGCGGGCGCCCGTCTTCAGCACCAGCTGCACGGACGAGCCGCGGTGCTCCGTGGCTGAGGCGATCTCCTCGAACCTGCCGCGCCAACAGCACCGTCACCCTGCTGACCACAATGTGGCAGACGACTCGCCTGTGTGTACCGGCTGGTGGTCAGCAAAGTATAGCTAAATTCTGGGGTGTACCCTACGGTGAAGAGTCATTCCGTTAAAATACGCCCGCAACTGAGATATCTACCAGTAAGTTTCTGGACATTTCAATGTGCTGAGCAATAACTTAGTGGACATACCAGAATGCTCAGCATTATTGCTGACGCGATGACATCAATCCGATAGAGCCGCAGCGCAGGCGCAGCCACGGTAAAAGGCCCAGCAATCGTCAACTTAAAAGTAGACCTAATTATGAACCACTTGCATTCTCTGCAGCAGGCTGAAAGCTCCTTTCGCCGGATCAATAGGCGTGAAAAGTTACGTCACGGCCCATTCGTGCCTCTCTACGCGCCAAAGAAGGAGCAAACGGCTTCATCGGGCACGTCTGGCACCCCTGGTGCATGACTGTGGGAAACCAGGAAACCCATTCCCCAGTTGCGCAAAACATATCCTGAATTCCGCCGAAGCTAAAAAGCAATTTCTCACAACCAGTTCACTAGTCCGGACCGCGAAGTCCATAGCGGCGCGCGCGCGGACCCGAAAATTACGACGCCGAGGCATTGCTCCGCAGCGCCGTCTACCGGCGACAGAGCGCACCTTTTGTCACCTTCAGGACGCGGTCGACCCACACGCGGCACCACCTGTCCATTCAGTCGCAGCCGCTCCGCATGTCGGCACGCTCCACCGCACCGTCCACGGCGTGAGCCACTACACCGTCCACCACCGCTGCAGCGGGCCGTCCTCCGGCGCCTCCCCGCCGCAGCCCGCGGCCCCGGCCTCCGCCGAGCACTGATCACCCGACGCAGCCCGGAGAGGAGTCGTTCCCGCTAGGTCACGTGCCGGCCGGAGCACGGCCTTTTTACGGTCAGTCACGGCCGCGCCGCCCGACCGCGTGCGTCCAGCGCTAGCCGACCGGCGTAGGTCAGTCTCTGACGCCGACCTACTCCCGTGCAACGGTCATCTCCAAACCTGTTCCAGGCGGGGCGCTTAACGAGGCCGCTGGCAGCACGGTGAGACGAAGGGGACGGACGCTTGTGGCTCGTACGTCAAAGACCTCGAACCGCGACATTTTTACGTCACGGTCTCGCGCTGAACCCTACTGCGCCGACTCTTGTGGATTACTGATAACATTTTCGCTGTACCACCACAGGTCCTGGCGAATGCCACGGCCCGTTAAACCATTGAGTGAACTCACGACACTTAATTGCAGGTTACACAAAACCCATGAAACATAACGCGCATGCCTGGGGCAACGCCATACCTCAGTATTTTTCACCTCGCGGCACGGACGGTAATCCCAACGGTATTCTTACCATACGGCCGCGGGAGCAAACACCAGGTGGGGAACTGCCAGCAAAACTACGCTACCAGCCCGGGAAAGATGACAGGGCGAGGACGAGGGAGGCCTTGTGGTACGCGGCACGGCTTCAGTGAACCCACCGTCCGGACTTCTACAGCACCTACACAAGAGGCCGACAGCATAGAACACAAAGCAGAACGTAACAATGCTAAACTGTAATACCCAGAATCATTGCCAGCACCCTGCAGCGCCTGACCCACTCCAGCGGCGCCGAGACGAGAGCCGTCACCGGCGGGACGGACGCCGGTCCAGAGAGCGCCAGAGCTTCGGCGGCGCCGGCGACTCGAGAGCGGCCCTGCTGCCGCTCACGCCGCCGCCTGAGTCACACAACAATGGCCGGGGCGGCACGCGCCGTGACGTCCGGCGGAGTGGCCGCCGGCCGGCCCGGCCCGCGGCAGGCCGGCCGTCATGACGCCGCCGGACGCCCCGCTGGTGAGTCACGTGGTGACGCGGCCGGCCGGTCGCCTCCGTCACGTGATAATACGGCGGCACAGCTGTCAGGTCCCGAACGGTGTCCGTGTTCGACAATCGCGTGATAACGTGAATGTGACGCCTCAACCGTGGGATGCGGGAGACTATGAGGAAGCTATCTGGGCTATATATATATATATATATATATATATATATATATATATATATATATTTATATATATATATATATATACAAGCAGGAGATTCCGAGTCTGGTGATCCCAAAACTTGGAGTTACATTTAAACGACCCGGAAGATGGTGCAAGCTGCTGCGTTCCCGGGGCCACTGTTCGGGAAGGTACCGACAAAAGACGGCGAACAGTTTCATTTCGCACGAGTTCGTGGATGATCGATGCAGACAAGGTCGTGTCTGCGAGGTAGAAAACCAGAGGCAAATAAATTAATTCACCTTTTTAAAAGATTATTCATTGATGTATTATACATTACCGTTATACATATTAATATATTAATATCAATACTAATTAATAATAGTAAATTAATCCTAAATTCACCATAACCTCGCCGGTCCAGGGACTGAGCTGTTAAAAAAAACAAGTGTATGACATCACTGTTACGTTCACATCAATGCGCTCAATCATAAAAATGAGCACGGTTCAGGTGAATGCATAACGATGCCCAAATAAAATAATTTCCTTTTTGCTTAAATTTCGTAAATTCGACAAACATGTATGACACATAGGGTTTCCCAACGATTGGTTTGTCCAATACGTCTGATCTCCGTCACACTACACAAACATAAGCTTCAGTTCACCACAAACGGACGCGATTCTGCATCGGACATGGTCTGAACGTTGGCTGCTGAGCTGGAGCAGCACAGGCCGACACCCGTTCGACAGTGGCCGTTCAGACGCAGTGCTCGGGCTCGGTCGGGCGTGAAAACAGGACCATCGCCGCGCACCGCTGCTCGTCATGTCTTGCAGGCTCCTGCATGGTCCGCTGAATACGAACACCGTCAGAACTGCCGATCCGTCGTCTCACGGTCTGCCGAGCAGTCCTCGTACAGGACAGAGACGCACAGGGGAACCCATGCTGTTCCTCGCAGCATTTGGCCGCGGCAGTGGAAGGACAATAAATGGCGGGGCATAATATCGCGGCTGACTCGGGAAGTCACGGCCCATACCAGCCAATCTGCACGTATTACGTAAGGCCATCGCGTTTCCATTCTGTCCATTTGACCTCAGTTTGTCCATTCTGCCCGAACGGTGCACACACGGCGCATTTTGTGCCGCAAAACGCTTGTGTAGCGAGCCGCGGAGCAATCAGTGACTTGGTGCATGCATGGAATACGCAGGAATACGAATAATACAAAGGATACAAATCCACTCATTCCCGTGCATCCGAAACATGTGGTCAGATGGCACACATTTAACCCCCCCAAAATATTACAAATTCTTGAAAAATGACAGAACGACAAACTGATGCGCCTGATGTTGCAGCTCGAGCATAGAGACGCCTGCATGCCTTCACTGCCACGCCCCTCTGGAGACAAATGACAGCCTCAGGAGAGCCAATCACGTGGCACGAATGAGCCTGTCCTCTCCCGGCAGCCAATCACGCGGCACGAATGAGCCTGTCCTCTCCCGGCAGCCAATCACGCGGCACGAATGGTCCTGTTCCGTCGGTGATGACCAATCTCGGCGAGGCTCGGGACACATTCTTCACGATTTGTAAATCCTGCCTACGACAGGTGACCTTGTTCTCCAGCAGCTACAAGTTAAACTGTCCAGCATGACCAAGATCCACCACAAATGACACTAAAATTCGACGCAAAACGTTTAGCAACTACAGCGATTTTCTCGGGCTATTTTCATTTCTGTGTTGCACCATTTATCAGCAAAGAGTAATGTGCTGTAAATTTCATTCGCCAGGTTGCAAGAAAAATGGGAATGAAGCTAGAAGCACTCACGGCCTAAATGTTCTACGGGCCGTTAACTACTCGAACGGCAGAGTCGGGGCCTTCGACACGTATACTGTTCACAGCCCACGAGCACCAAGCCACAGCCATCACAGCTGACAAAGCTCGAGCCTGCCGGCCCGCAGCGGTGCCCGGTCGGACCCCGCGACCGCCGGGGGCCCTCTCGGGCCGAGGGCGCCGAGCGTGCTCCGCGGCCGAGTCGGGAACAAAGCCGGGTCGCCGGCGAGCGTCTGTCGCCGCGGCCGTTATCACGGCGCCGGCCATGCAGCCGGCCGGCCGGCGCTGCAGCGGCGCAACAATGCAGCGGCGCCGGCCAGCGCGACCGACAGCCACGCGGCCGTGACCGGGACACAGCGGCGTCACGGCGGCCAGGACCGGGACACAGCGGCGTAACGGCGGCCGTGACCGGGACACAACGGCGTCACAGCGGCCAGGACCGGGACACAGCGGCCGTGACCGGGACACAGCGGCGTCACGGCGGCCAGGACCGGGACACAGCGGCGTAACGGCGGCCGTGACCGGGACACAACGGCGTCACAGCGGCCAGGACCGGGGCACAGCAGCGTCACGGCGGCCGTGACCGGGACACAGCGGCGTCACAGCGGCCAGGACCGGGACACAGCGGCGTAACGGCGGCCGTGACCGGGACACAGCGGCGCCACAGCGGCCAGGACCGGGGCACAGCAGCGTCACGGCGGCCGTGACCGGGACACAGCGGCGTAACGGCGGCCGTGACCGGGACACAGCGGCGTCACAGCGGCCAGGACCGGGACACAGCGGCGTAACGGCGGCCGTGACCGGGACACAGCGGCGTAACGGCGGCCGTGACCGGGACACAGCGGCGTAACGGCGGCCGTGACCGGGACACAGCGGCGTCACGGCGGCCAGGACCGGGCGGCCGAGGTCACGCTGGGTTGTGTGGAGGCCATGAGGGCCCACCACGGTCAGGCTGGGTCACTGGAAGCCGCGTTGAGTGGTTGGACGGGGTCACTGGGCTATGCCGGATTTCTGTGGGCCAGTCTGGGCCATCCAGGGACGCCACACCACAAAGAGACACTGGAGATGATTAGGATCCCCTGGGACCATTGCAAGTAATGTGGAATATGGCAAGACGTCGACCCGGGGATATAGAGCCAGGTGGTATCATGAAGGATCATTCGCTGCCTTATACTCAAACACACAACGGGGCCGTGTGTATAGAAAGGAAAATTCTTGCAAGACGGTGACGTGCGGAAATGGTCGATGGAAAGGCAGAATGGCAAGGGCGAGGCGGGCGGAGAGAAGTCCAGAGGAACGCAGCGGCCGGAAAGGCAGGTCGGCAGCTGGTGACATGCCCTGGTGACACCAGCCATCGTAGAAACTGACGTGGCGAAGTCAGTCATGTCGAATCACGTCTGGCCAGTTTGTGGGGCTATGCCATGCCATGGTAGGCGGGAAGGAAGGCAGGGGAGATGATGTTCTCATGGATATTCTAGCGATAGAGGGGGATCACATAAGTGGGCGCAGCCACGACATCACATGCCTGAAATCAGCGACGTTGAATAATCTGGCGCCATGCAGAGGTTCGTGAGCGTAACGGAATAAAATGCATCTTTTGACTCGAACACCTCAATCCAAGAAAAACAATGAATGGTCGAAAGCTATTGAAATTGCACCGGGATTAATCCTTGGGTTGTCTGTTTCAAAATCAATGACTGTCTAGAATGGACTTCCATTGCTAAACAGAAAGGGAACCGAAAAATTTCAAGTCGTACAAAATACGAAAGAACTTGCAGATTGAGTTTCTTTGGACCGGGGTATTTCCAAACGGTCTGAACCAGAAGTACTCGACATCACCGACAGGTGGCTCTCTGTTTCCAAGTCTATTCCGACCACACCCTCAGTGCAGCATCTGACACTCCAGCCAGGGGCTGAATACAGCAGCCAAATGTCTGCCGCTTTTGACGAGATCACTGCAGGATCAAAATAGGCGATAGAAAGGTGTTTTGCTCTGGTGTTCAGGGAAGCCTTCTTGATCAACACGCGGCCCACGAAGAGCATGTGCCTCGCCAAACACACCTACATCCTTGTTTGTACGCCTGTACTTCAGAGAACGCAATATGCTGAAGGATTTTGTCATGAGTGCCGATAGATTCACGATGTTTTTGCCGATTCTGCAAGGGGTGGGCAATAATAACACTGCTGCGATACCATTCAGACAGACTGTGTCCAGGCAGTCTGGGTATTGTCGACAAACATCCACCATTCAGTAACGTAAAATACGATCTTTATTGGTTATAAAATATAACATGATCTTTATTGGCTCCCAACTTTTGGGAGATTATAGAACACTGACCCTTTTATGCCACGAGAAGCTGAGTTTCATGCATAACACATATGTACTGATATCTGACACAACGCTTCGGTTCTCGTCGATCTCCATGGGTGATCATAACGTTAAGCTGCAAAATTGAAGACTAGTTTTTTAAAGCTAGTCAAGCTACGGCACGACACTCAAATAATCAACCTCAGAGTTGCAGGTACCAGCAAAAGAACACAAACCAGCATCGTTCACTGCATTACGAATTACTATTCTTTCTTATTAACCCGCTCCCGACTAGGGGGAGAGGTCGGCCCCCCCCCCCGAGGTTTTTCCAAGACTGCGAGAGAACGAACAAACACAGCGCCACGACACTTTGTGAACCTTTTACGTAACTGTTTTTATATCTTGTGTCAAAGTTCTGACCTCAGGTCAAGTCAAGTCAAGTGTCCGACCTAAGTCGGATCAAGTGGACCTATACCCAGAAAGTTTGGAGCCCTGCAACTTTTTTGGAAAATACGACATCACAAGACTTACAGGAATTGGAGATTTTCATACACGCAACAAATCTGCTGTCTTAGGTTTTTCGAAATTTTCCGGGCCACTGACCTAATGTTAACCCCATTTTCGAGAGATGTGATAGTTTTTTTTCGGAATTTGACCGGATTTTCTTTTATAACAATTCAGTGTGAGGTGACGCTGGCATCTATTTACCGTCAATGGACAAGGTATCAATTGCTTCCAGCCACTGGCCTGAGGTCAGGTCACGAATAACTATTCTGCCCAAATATACCACCGTCAAAATCGGCGATGAATTACTCAGAGCGGGTAGAAAATAGCACAACTGGCTTGCACGGTTGCGAGTAATACCAAGAAGTTCAAAAAATTCAAAAAATCCATATTTTGGAAATAAACAGACTTTAACGAATAAAGCACCGCTAACTGTGAAGACTGATAACTACTGAATTTTCCCAAAATTTAAGGATGAGAAACCATTACGTGAACCACTAGGATTACGAAATATCACACGGAAAGGCCTATGTCACGAAAACAACGAAACGCTAAAATAAGTTCCACTTCATTTCATACTGCGTTCAGCTACGGCGCCCGCCGGCAGTCGGCGTAAAAATCGCCCTGTCTTTAACTAAGCGTTTCGGCGTATACATGAAATAAATAAGAGAAATTAGGCGTGTATCGGCATCCCCGGACTTCTACCAGTTCATTGGTGCCTTCACCTAGACGTTATCAATCAAAGCCCTTGAGATCTAGGCCACTTCTCGATTGCATGCAGTCGGCTGTGAGAAAATATATATGGGGTGTCAATGGCTCAATATTACTGCCATAACTAAAATGAGGGCAGTTTTGAGCTGTACTTGTCACGAGCTTCCCAAAGGTGTGCTTATTTTTATCGCGCGACCAGCTGTTCGTGAGTTAGGGACACGCGGTCAACCCCCCAGTCGAACGTGGTCGACGCCAACTGCCAGTCGGGCGCAGGTTAAGACATGTCGATCTGCACTGACGCAAACTGCTTAGTTTTGGATATCGATGTTATTTCCGTTAGCTCTGAGGCTGGTTATTTAAATGCAACGTGCTTTAGTTTTTTTTTTAAATTCGTAGCTTAATTCTAAGATCATTCCTGAAAATGTAGGCTTGGAGCGATAACGCTGAGTCAGATATTAATGCACATTTGTGTTTGTGTGCGTATGAAAACTACCTTCTCCTTGCATACAGAAGAGCCCCTTTCGTTCGGCTACGGATACGACGTAGGCAATATGTGTCCCACAGACATGGGTACAGAAGCTCTGAAGAGTGGAGCAACACGTCTTCTCTCTTTCTGATAAGTTTTGGTACGAGGACAATCCGTGCCTGATAAACAGACGTGATCACCAAAGACAGTTCCCATTTCAAGAACGTCGAGGCAAAACCTGGCTCCTACGTATCTTAAGACTATCGCACAAGCGTGCAGAAACGTGTCGAACTAATGCGACTGCCTACGATGACGGAGCGTCTGTGCGACGTTCATATATGTTCTCTGAATTCACCCCAGACCCGTATTCTTTGGTGAATACTACATCCACAACAGAAAAAAACACCAATCTAATGTAACCGGGAAAATCCTCATTTCGCGCCTGCAACGTACGTGTCGATATGCGTGATTTCCTCCGCCACATCGGGCCTCCAGTACTTGTGATGATGAGATCAACCGAATGGCTAGCAATGAATACTACTGGTGACCAGATGACCCATTTCCGCGAGGCAAGGAGTATGTTTTTATCCGCATCTGCCTGCACACCAGGTCCAGAAATAACGAGGTTCTGAACAGAAACGATTAAGTGACCAAGACCGCTCACCGATGATTTCAGTGATCCTGGGAGTAAAATCCAGGAGTCTGAACAAAGTTCGGCAAGTTTAATAGTCATTCTCCTACCTCCCCTTGAGAAGTTCGAAGCCTGCTGACTGGCCCGGTACTCACGGCACGTGGTCGATGACCTTGAGGTAGTCGTTGGGCACGGCCTTCTCACGGCGGAGCAGGCGAACTCCCGAGTGGGACACGCCCAGAAACTGGACCAGCGGGTTGTTTCGGCCACCCTGCGGGAGACGGACCGTTAATGGTGTGAAAGTCCTCTCGCCACCGGAGAGTGTCAATGCTGCATGCTGATGGTATTGTTGCCATTGGCAAAATCCTTCTGAACAGATGTTTCTCATGTATGGACGTTTACAAAGAAGAATGAATGAACGCCTGGATGAAAAACTGGGCACCGTGGCTTCTACACACCTAGCATCCACCAGGTTGAGACTGCTGTATAGCATTATGGAGCACACAATCGATGGCCACCTTCAGAAAGAACAAAGACCAGAAGCACCTTCTGAGGGGAGCCCAACGAAAGCATTTAAAATGGGGGCGAGCTGCAAATCTATAGCGCCGAATTTTGAATACTGCCGAGCCATTTGTGCCGCCCTATGATACGAGGACTGCCACAGACACATACAATCAGACGTTGCTGGCAACGAAACTATCGGCTAGGAAGAATTTAGAACGTGTCCAACACGGTGCACGAAGCTTAAGGTCATGCGGTAAAGTCGAGCATAGCCATGACAGATGAGTACATCATATGGGAACAAAACTGCACCCTCCCGTCCCCAAATTAACCATGCGGCACTGCTGCCGGTCACGACAGAAAGAAAAGCTCCTGTGCACGGCTGTGGTTGGATTGCGCTTCCTTTCCTCCGTGGGCCGTCCTCTGGGGATGTCATGTGACGTCACAAGCCGCGGGCCTCGTGTCTCTGTGAGACGCGAAACGTAATGGAGAAGGCTGAGTCAGATCAGGCCAATCTCTTTCCCCTGTGACGGCGACATTTCTTTGTCCCTGCAACTCGCGGAACTACGCTGACCTCCAAACGCTGCGTGCCATTCAAGCTCGCCCACCCTTCGGTGACGAGAAATTCAGCCCATAGTCTTTGGCTAATTAGTTCTGTGGAACAGCCTGACGTCTTGTGATTACTCGCGTCAGCCGACCATTGAACACATGTACTGAAGCAAGGCCTCGGGGAGTTCCGTCGTTGTTCTGGAAAACAGAGCATCTCCGTCCTTTGCGTCACGTTGCGACTGCCAGGTGTTGCATGTCCCTGGAGGTCATGGACCTGATTTCCTCCGCCATTCACAACAGCGCGCTCAACAAACCACCGGTCAACGGCACGCCGTGTAACAGAAACCGGAAAGCCTCGAATAAAACCAGCCGGCATCCGAGCCCAAGCCCCGATGTTCGGCTGGGGAAATTTTCCTGTCTCAGGCCTGCTGACGATCCTTACCAGAATCCTCAGGCAAAACGCGATCTGGTGACGGATGGCCGCCCTCCGCGGCGCCCTGAGCGCGTCCCTGGACGCAGCACGCTGCAGGCGGCTCGTGACGTTATTCTTAGGGCACGATATGTGTGGCTAAGCTCCTAAACGAGGCATGCGATCTGACGTGCGGTGGCGGCCGCAAGGCTACCCCGCCAGCGCCGCCAGTACACCGAACTGCTATAACGACACCACATTTCTGTCGCCGGGAGTATGTTCAGGGCCGTGAGTTGCGGAATCATTAAAATCTGGGTCAACAGCCTCCTGTGCAATATTACTGTCGTCGAACCGGTACCATGTGGCGGGACAAAATAACTAGACAGTTCGTTTTGTTATCGTTACAAGCACGAGAATGAGTTTCTATGTGTGACTGGGAAACTCGCTGCCATGGGCAAGACTGGAGTTTTTTACGTAAAACGCATGTTTCTGAGACTGGATGAAGAAAGACTACTTCGCTCTGACATCATAATGAGATATCCAATGGTACCTTCGCAAAAACACGTGCGAAACGTCATTGGCGCAGGCGGCAAACCTATGCCGAATATGCCAAATTCGTCAGATATGCCCTGACCCTGTTCCCCAGTGGTCGTGCGTTACATCTTCAACAGGCATACAGCCAAACCAAATTGCAGCGAAGTCCTTACGTGGCGCCTTTTCATGGAAACACTGCGTCATGTGTCATGCTCCCTTACTCGGATTACAATTAATCGCAGTTCGTTCCAGCTACGTTGCTCGCTCTTCATACTTTTGACAACGACGCATCTAACAGTCGAGGTAGTGACGATGAAAACAACAGGTGCAAAATGCTTCTCTCGGAGTAATTATGTTATTCGCAGCTTCTCTGTGACTCTTTTTGAAACCCGTCTCTTCAGAACCCTTTTTCATCGGCTGCTGTCAACGGTAAATTCATCAATCACCACGCCACTGTAACAGACACGCCCGTTTGCGAAGACGAACACGTAGCTTCGATAGCTCACCGAAACTGGGAAGAGCATGCAGAAATAGGTGGGCCACTCCCTAGCCATCTCCAGGATCTGTCGCTTGATAGTCAGCTTCAGCTGTGACGCCTGGATGGTGGTCGGCGAAACACCAAGCTCGTCCAATTTCTGGAAACACCGACACAAGTTGCGCCAATGCCACAGGTACCACGGGCGTTGGACAGCGGGAGACACACTAAACCAATCAAATTTGCACGATCATCTACGTCAGGCAGCGTTCTGTTCACTATTTCTAGAAGCAAGTGGCAACGGCTATTGACAAAAGCATTCGTTCCAGCCTCAAAAACATGGCAACATTAAAAACATCCGATCTGATTTCACAATAGGAAGTAAAGCCCGTGAAAAACGCCTAACCACTTTGCGTTCAGCTAACGTAACAACGTACAGCAGAGCTAGTAACGAGCACTGAGCACTGGGTACCCCAGTCGGTAATGGAGCCCCGCTGGTGGGGGGAGGGAAGGGGGCAGGTGGGTACCTTCCTGGCCGCCTGCCGCTCCGTCTGGCTGATACGTATGCAGGCTGGGTTGTAGACGTCCTGCACAATCTGGCAGAAGACCAAATGCAGGGCCGTGGCATTGGTGACATCTTCAGTTGGCGAGAACACCTGCGGTAAAGCGAAAATCAGTTGCGGTCTAAACGCTCAATGTACTCAAGCATTCTGCATAAGCAACGCTTCGCTTCGCGAAATCAATATTTCTTCATAACGTTTTGACATCATGCTCCAAGCTTGTCCTTTGCTGGGAGCCCGGGCTTTGTCTTTTTTTAGTTGATGTTTTCAACGGAAAAATACGAAAAAGACAGTCTGGAAATGCATTTCTCTGGTCAGTGTTCATTACCCCGATGAAATTGAGGTAACACCACACCATGCATTACATCTCTTGGGCATAAACATAACTTGCAGCATTCTGAAACACCTGGGAACCTCCAAAATATGCTGAGAATCTCAGCTGCATGATAAAGCATGCTTATATTGCAGATCTAAACCCTTCAAATTTAGTGTAAATGCAGTTATATGCGTCCTCATTGGAAGAGTGCGTTAACATTTTTACTCAAGATATTGTAAACATCCCCGTATCAAAAGTGCGACAGAAAATGCACATGATGTAAGGCTCGAAGCCATCCATAAAAAACTGGGTAACGGGATGCTGATCGGTGGAAGCAAGCAACAATTAAGAAGCGGGTGAAAAAATGGTAAACTTATGGTCAAGGCGTCACCGAGACAAAGGCATGATCATTACAACAGAATGCAACGGATTCTGTCCACGAAACAGAATTGCTGACTGTGTATGATCATAATCACATAACGTTTGTGATCACAATCACAAACGTTAGATAACGAACTATGTAAAACTGTGCGGTCGGAGAATTTTCCTGCATGCACATGCACGTGCACACTGCACACTGCACACTTCCCACATGCACACGGCGAACCGTGTCCGCCGCGCACTGTGCAGTCTTAGGATCAGGGCTTGAGACAAAGCCGCTGCGTGCTGTATGTCGAGGTTTCGTCACACAAAATACGCACAGCACGTTTAAACCAAACCGAGCCCTAGCACGTGAGCGACATCTTAACGCTGCCAACCTGAACCTCAGGGCTTTTTTCTTTTCCCAGTTTTTCCTGGAAAGGCTGTGAAATTGCCAACAAAGGACGCATTCCTTGCCTAGCTAATCATGGCGTTCAGTCACAATGCGAATAAATTGAGAGGGGGCTGATGTTTTGGATTTCGCCCGCCAGCTGGCTGAAACAATCACACACTTGATAAAACTGCCAGTCTTGTCACGGAGACAATGGCCGCCGTCCGCAATCAGAGGAAGCCAAAGCTTGCTGGCAAAGAGAGGACCGCAACAAAAATACAGTCTGCTGTTTGCTGTGTGCCAAATCCCACATTGTTAGACATACAGGGGAAGAGCTCCAAAACAATGACAAGAAATTCGGAACATAAAATTTTACAGCGGGATGGAACCACATTCATGCGCTCTGCACATGGGTGGTGCGTCATCACTCAACAAAAGGACAAAGACGATGGGCTAGGAATGCCTGAGTTTACGTCTGAGTTTACTGCAACTTTGCCAGCAAAATGTTGTGATAATCCGTTCCGTACGTTTGAGCTGTATTGCACAGAACCGAATCTTAAAGTCCAGGGATGTCGATTTCCGCCAATGCTGGGGGGGGGGGGTAAGCCGAGACTAACCTCCCCGAAAAAGGTTGGTTCCTCGACGGATTTCGCCCACTTTATTTTGACTAAGGGGGAATTTATGTGTTTTTCTACTATTTACCAAATTAAAAACTGCACTTATCCCCATGAATACAGGCATACATACATAAATAAGAAATAAAAATAGATATATCGCTTTAGGCTTCACTCTTTGCATTCTGCCTATCCCTTATTTATTCCAGCCGTACTTTTGATTATTGTCACTCAAGTTCATTTAAAACTGGCAAAAAATATTGGGTGGGTTCAAGCCAACATGGGTTGGGCCCAAACCAACACTGGGTAAGCCAGGGCCTTCTCAAAAGAATGCAAATCGACACCCGTTAACGTTAAAACCATGAAATATCTCACCAGAATGGAAACGTTTAACCACAAAGGCATAAGGTCAATACCACGTTCCGTAGTTTTAAATATAGCAACAACAAAATCCCTGATTTCCTGAATTTTTGTTCTGAAACCGATATCCCTGCTTTCCCTGAGTGAACTGTTATTGTCCACTGAAATATGCGATTGGTATACTGAAATACAAGACTAGATTAAGAGCACAAAAAAGGTCAAGCTTTTGTGATGTTCCTCCTCATGTAACGCGCAATAAGCGGAATGTCAATACTGCAAAGACGGGAAAAACAACCCTGTGCATTAAAGTCAGATCAGTTGGAAACCCACAAAATTACAGAGACAAGTATGACGCGTCACAGATAGCGTCGGTATAGTGAAAAATGTCATGTAGCCGGCGTTATGGACGCCACCGTGACGACGCAGGACGACTCGCCTCAGAGCGACGCCAGAAAAATTTGAAACTTTCGAGCTAGAGTACATGACGTCATTTTCATGAAAACGACCAGAGAACCATGCAATATGACAATGAAAACGACGGCGGATAGTTTCGACAAGTCGCCCTGGGGCAACGTTCAGCAACTGACTTACCTGACTGCAGGGTGACGTCACGAGACCCAACGGCGTTCAACAGCAAAGCCGATTTTCCCCTTTATGGCTCGTTCCCGGCTGTTGAACGCCGCTTCGGCGCACGACGTCACGGAACGAATCGAATAATTCGTTTCTCGAACGGGGTTCCGAGGCGCTGCAGCACGTACCTCCTTCCTGACATCCAGCCGCCAGCTGACGCGGTTGTAGGTGACGAACGGCGCAGCGCTGGGCGGAAACAGCCGGGTTTTCGCCGTTTCCAGGGTGCGCACGTTCTCGATGTCGCGGCCCATCTGCAGGTCGTGGTAGGAGTCCACCGGGCGCAGGAATCCCTCAGACTCCTCAACTGCAACCGGACGCCATCGGCGCATAGTCACAGCCGGGCCACGGCTACCGAGACATGCCGTGCCAGCTGACGAAGACAGGTGGCCGAAAATGGCGAGCCCCTGACGCAGTGGGCCCCCGCTCGTCTGTCGCGCGTTCCCCACGGCACAAGGGTCATCCAAGCCTTCATCCGCAAGCGTTTTCTCGCCCGTCCCAACACGCGTCAATCACAAAACGTCCACGCGAAATCGTCCACGCCAAAAATCGCCGGCGGCAGCGAGTCACGTGACCACAACACGCCTGCACTTCTGCTTAAGCGGGGCGGCGCGGGCGACTGCGTCGGGCCGCCGCCGCCGCCGCCCGTGGTCACGTGACCGTCAAGGTCCGGCCGGGCGGTGAGCAGGCCGCCGTGTTGAGACCGCCGGCACGGCGCCGTGCCGGGCGGGCACGCCAGGTCGGCCCGGCCACTGTCACGGCCCCCGCGGTCGCTCAGACTTCCGGTCGCGGCGACGGCGCAGCCAGCGGCGCGTACAGAACAGGGTCACCGGCAGGCACTGGCGTGGAAATCGGCGACGAACGTCGCACGACCCACTTTTAGGGTTCGAGAGATCACTTTCTGCGAGACAAGTTCACTTCATCGGATTGCCAACATGTTAACTGGAAAGCTGCACCTCAGCCAGGGACGTAGCCAAGGGGGGCGGGCATGGGGGCCATGGCCCCCCTGAGCCAAGCGGTCTACACTGGATACATGGCTATTTCGCATGAACACGTAATAGTGATCATATATTTGTTGCAAAAACAAACTGTGCATTAAATACGAGATAAATTGCCTAAAACTGCTGTCTTTTCTTCTAAATTTCGTCATATGCCTGTGGCATATGACAAAATTTGACATTTGGCCCCCCGCTGAGGAAAATCCTGGCTGCGTGCATGACCTCAGCAGTCCTCGAACTCAATCTGTGCCATAAATCGCCTCCGCCATATTCTGTCGTATAAAGTATACATTCCTGTAATGTATAATCCTGTCACCCGGAGAGCTGGAGCACATTGCAGGCACACTCCATTTCAGCCATTCTGTTCGACAGCGCAACACCTGACAGGATTATCGGCTGTATTTATGTAGATCGTAGGAGTCCTCAGCTAGGTGGCACCTAGTACCTAGCACTAGTTAAGTCTATTTTGTAAGACACAGAACAGTGCTCAAAAGCCCAACGGAATCTGAATCAACCCAAACCCTGTGAACCTCCCAAACCAGCTGGCTGGATCCGCCACTGCCGCAAATAAGGAAGAACTGTCGATTTCACCGACGGCAGGCGCGTGTTCAGTTTCTGATGCAGAGAGATAGCCAGTCAAAACGTCCATGTCACTAAAAACATCCGACCAAGGAGTCAAACTTTCACTGCTTAATTCGCCGGCGCAGCCAAACGGGGGTCCGGGGCCGCACTCCACTCACATTTTCTTCTGAACATTATTCCACATCGTCTTCCCAGTTGGCGGTTTTCGTATCATTTCAGTTCACAATGAGTTCCGCTCCCTCCTTAAAAAATCCTCGCTGCGCCCCTGGCTTAATTAATGCACGAGAGACATACATAAAACCTCGACCACCAAACCTTAAGTTCACTGCTACACGTTGCGTTCTGTCTGGTCACACCATCCATGCGACGCCAATCGTACGCCAGCCGTGATAGTCTAGTGGTTAGGACCTCGCGTTGTGGCCGCGATAACCCCGGTTCGAATCCGGGTCACGGCATCCATTTTCCGTTCAAGACAATCCGGTTTCCGTTCAAGACAACCCAATTCCAATTTTCCGAAAGAGTTTTGATTCATTATATACCGCCAGGGGCGGACCAAGGATTTCACCAACGGGGCCAACGGTCAGCCTTAGCCCCCTCAGGGCCGGGGCCCCCATTTTCTTTAGATATGAAAAAACTTGATATGTTCAGGTTCAGGGGGAAATCTCTCACGCAATTTTGCGGTTTTTACCACACAAAGTGACGAAAAACCAAGCGCATCACCTTATTTGAAAAAAATTGTTCCGGCAAAAAAATAAAATGTGTTTTGTTCCCCTAAAATTGGCCGAAATATGACAAAAACAACGACATTTTAGGCAGCTGTATCTCTCCCTCTATTTGACATGTGACTGTATCTGGTCCAGGAGCCCCTGTGCCCCCCCCCCTCGTGGTTTCTGGAGATGTTTTTGCTAGCTTAGGTTAGACTCCCTCTTGCATTCACAGAGGCGCTTTAGGGGGTCTCGGGTCGTCTGCCGTGTCAGGACCCTATAGTGGTCTCAGGATTCTTTTACAGTTTCACGTATCCCTCGACATGTCTCAGGCGTTCTTTTGAAGGTTTCAGGGACACCTTGGGCAGTTTCATGGGCCCATTTCGCAATTTCAGGGGCACTTAAGACATCGTTGGTTCCCTCTTCGTCCCTGGGGAATTTCTCCGTCTATGGATCCCCTCAGGCAATAACAAGGGCTCTCTATAAGCCTCTCTCTGCCGTGACAGAGACGTCTCTGGAAATGATCTAGGCCCTTTGGCTGTTTCAGAAGCTGCCTAGACGTCTCAAGATTTAGTAGTTTCAGGGGCCCCTCTGGTCGTCTCAGGGCGCCTGCTCCTAGAGACTGCTAGTTAGCCGTCTCAAAGGCCCCTCTCTAGCAGTCTCAGTGAGCCATCTGTTGCCCTTGGTGTCTCTCTTGTCGCCTCTGTAGCACATTTTTGCCGTAACAGGGGCCCTCTGTCGGTTACAAAAGACCTTTTAGCAGGTAGTCTCCATGGCTGTATCAGGGGTCTTCTTCTGTTACATAGGTTATATCTGGCAGTCTTAGGCCCCCCTAGCCGTATCAGAGGCCTTTGCTGACGCTTCAGGGGCCTTACTGGCAGTATCAAGGGGACCTTTTCCGTGCCATGAGCCCGCCTAATACACTCGGAGACCCTCTGGCCGTCCAGGACCCCCACACAGGACGCCTCAGAGATACTATTATCGTCTTTGTCTCGCAGGGCCCTTCGACCTTTTTGCCGGTCTCAGGGACCGTCTGCCGTGCAGAGGCCCATCTTGCCGTCTCAGGACCCAACTGATCTTCCCGGGGCCCCCGGGCTGCTTCAAGAACCCCTCAGGTTTTTAAAAAAAACAGTGTAGCTCATTTGGGACCCCTCCTCGAGGTTGAGAAGATCACTGATGAATGCTTGTTTAGGGGCCCCTTTGGCTGGTCAGCGTCTTCTTATGCTGTGCTAATTACCCGCTTAAATTTTTATCGTCTAGGGGCCCCTCTGGCACTTTTAGCGGCCTCAGAGATCCTCTGCCGTTTTGGGGCCCCTCCTGCGGTCCAAGAGACCCTGAGAGAGTTCCAGGGGCCCTCCTATTCATCTCAGGGACCATCCCGCCGTCCCAGGGTCCCATAAGCCTTCCCGGAGACCTCCTGACAGCTCCAGGAATTTTCAGCTTTTTATACAGGCCCGTAAAACCCATTTCGCGCCTCCATGATATTCCAGAGCCCCTATGCCGTCCCAAGGACTCACTTCTCATCTTGGCCGTCTCAGGGGCCCTGTGACGCTTCTGGCGGTCTCAGGGGCAATCTGCAGTATTGGAGCCTTTTTGTGGTCTCAAGGGCCATTTGGGTGCTTCAGGGGCCCTTCTATGCGTCTCAGGGGTCATCTAACCCCGTCAGAGGCCCCCTGACTACATTACGAACCCGTCACGTTCCCACAGAAACCCCGTGAAGCTCAAGCCCTTCGGGGTCCCTTTTGAGTTTGAGAGGGGCCCCTTCGAGACCGGCTCATGGGCTCCCTTCTCAGGCCTTGGGGGGGGGGGGGGGCGATCGCGCCCTTGGATCCGCTCCTGTGTAACGTTGAATTCAATCCTCCCTTTTACCCTCGCTAAGCGCTATGTGAATCCCCACCCCGCCGAATGTTACTTAAACCTCTTTAAATTTTGATATGATTTTAGTAAGAGGAGAACCAGGGCAGAGGTAAAATTTTAGTGCGTTTTTTAACATAATTTCTGCGAAAATTACGTGACAAAAAATAGAAGTTGGACAATTTTGCCACCCTCCTCAGAAGTGCGCTTGTCAACCAACACCATACCAAACGTTGTATTCAGGTACGTAAACAGGACTGTTTACGATCATTTTGCAGAATTTGTCCGGAGAATTTTTCAAATGAGATTTACAAAACGGCCAGAGAAAACGTTAGATGCTGAACTGTGTATAAATGGATCGCGCCAACGTCACGGATTTCATGCACTCTAATTTCACGGGGTAGTAAAGTCGCAGCTATGCACGAAGTGCGCTATTGCGTACGTATGTGAAAACTACTTTGTGCACGAAATGCAGACCGGGGCGTTATTCTGAACTGCAAACTTCTGAAGAAAACTTACAAATCTTCCAATCGATAACTCTAAACGTAATCAGCCGCAGCAGAGAAGTCATAAGAACAGAATAATCCCGAGCGAGTTACGCAGCAACGAGGGATCGTCTTCCAATATCAAAATTTGTTGCAAAGAGACCCCACCGCCAATCCTTGAAACCATTTCTGCCCACTTTTCTCGGCAACCTTTCTCCACACAGCTAAATGATTTGTTCCACCAAGCAGAGGAATATTGAACTTGGCATGACTTCCAGATTTTCAGATTTGCCGTTCGTACATGTCAAAAAGCTTTCTCTTACTGCGAGTTTTTAACAGCAACGTAGTAATTATTAAGTTTTCAGAAGGCCGCATAATTCATTCCAAAATGCGAGAGAAAAATGCACAAGGGCTTGTTGGTATCCATCCATCTTTTTTTGGCGCCGTCATTTCCGCTAGTGATAAAGCAGAAGAAATGTGTGCAAACGCCTTACGCTTTGATATGCAAATTTATCACTGTGGGCTCCAGTTCATACCACAACAGATGTGGGTACGACTGCAGTATTTATTCTGCCTTCTTTAAAGCAATTTTATACCGCCCCAATCATTTTCTTCCTTAAACAAACGTTAGAGCTGACCATGGCGAAAGTAACGAAATAAATTTTTTTGAATAAAATTTGGATAAAATCTGATGGCATAACTTTTTCATTTATTTTTATATATTTTTAAATAAACCATAAAAATAAGATAAAATATCTGCATCATCACTTGTACAGCATGTAAATCAAAATGAGATGGACAACCGAAACATCAGAATCAACTAAGAAACTTGCGATGTCAAATAGCTTGGTAACATCGCTCTATTGTTTTTAACATCTTGTGCGATACAAAGCTCTCGTTTCCAAAACCCAATTCTTATTCATGCAACGAAATTCCAGTTGCGACGGTAGAACGTTATTTGTAAAGGGAATTGCTCAAAGGGTCCACCACTACGCGGACAACGAGGTCTTACAAAATTTTTCAAAGTTCATGAGGTTGTAACATCCAGCCACGCAAGGGCTGGTGAAACGTTCCTCGGTCGGAGCCCGTGAAGTGATCCTGAAGTGATGCTGGAGCTCCAAATGCTCATGGCTCGTCCTTTCGATAGACAGACATCACAGTTGCCACCCCTTGCACGGCAATCCCCGGTTCGGCACTCACGTTCGTATTTCTCGGTTTTCTCCGTGACGTGAGTGGTCTCCGAGGCGTTCGACCGCCGATCTGCTTCGATCCGATTGGGCCGCTGGTGTCGCCGGTCGCCTCTGATTGGCTGGATCGGGCGGGGCGGGGACCGGCGGTCGGCCACCACCGGCGAGCTGCTGTAAACAGTGAGACGACGCGTCCAATCCGGAACAAGTCCGGCGGCAACCGACCTTACACCTACAAGGCCAAACATCCACGCTCCACGCAAGTAACGAGAAATAATGGACATAGTATAGCAAGCTTTCCACGATTGCCACTCTTTTCTACAACATAACAGTAATGGTCCCTACGCCACACGCCATGACTGACTTTGAAAAAGCAAGTGCGCTTCTGATCGCGGAAAACAACAAAGCGGCCAACGAAGATCGAGGAGCGCCCATCACGGCGGCTCCACTTCTGGTGCTGTTTGCCGACCAAATAGCACCCCCTTCCCGCTGCCGGACTGTTCTGGCCCGCTACCTCTGACACTGGACTGGCGGTGACACCTGACACCGTACCAGCGGTGACACCTGACACTGGACCCTGCCGCACCTGTCGGAGAAACTGGAGCCGTCCGGCGAGGGGTCTCGATGAGGGGGGATGTCCACCTGGAGCGGGCCAATCGGCGGCGGCGGCGGCGGACCGGCCGGCCGGCTCCTCTCCTCCGTCCGGCCGCCCTGACGAACAGCACCGGCCCGCCGTCAGCACAGCGGTACAACAGCGGCCCACAGTCAGAACAGCGGCCCGCTGTCAGCACAGCGGCCCGCCCTCAGTACAGCGGCCCGCCGTCAGCACAGCGGTACAACAGCGGCCCACAGTCAGAACAGCGGCCCACTGTCAGCACAGCGGCCCGCCGTCAGTACAGCGGTACAACAGCGGCCCACCGTCAGTACAGCGGTACAACAGCGGCCCACCGTCAGTACAGCGGTACAACAGCGGCCCGCCGTCAGTACCGCGGTACAACACCGGCCCGCCGTCAGTACAGCGGTACAACAGCGGCCCGCCGTCAGCACAGCGGTACAACAGCGGCCCACAGTCAGAACAGCGGCCCACTGTCAGCACAGCGGCCCGCCGTCAGTACAGCGGTACAACAGCGGCCCACCGTCAGCACAGCGGTACAACAGCGGCCCACCGTCAGAACAGCGGCCCGCCGTCAGTACAGCGGTACAACACCGGCCCGCCGTCAGTACAGCGGTACAACAGCGGCCCGCCGTCAGTACAGCGGCCCACCGTCGGCACAGCGGTACAACAGCGGTCCACCGTCAGTATGGCAGTACCACAGCCACCCACCGTCAGTATAGCGGTCCCTCGTCGGCACCGCGGCCCCCGTCAGCACAGCGGCCCACCGTACATCGGCCCGCCGTCAGTACAGCAACACACAGCACATGAGCAGGAGCGCCACAACAGCGCTCAGGAACAGGAGTGTCGGAACAATGACACAGCAGAAACAGAAGCGAAGGTACATCAGCGCAGCAGGAGCTCAAAGCGGGAACACCATAATGGCGCGAAACGAAACTACGCTTCGGTTTCAGCTAAATCCACAACAAAACAAGGTCAGCATCAACAACGCACGCCAGCCAAGTGGCAAACAGGCCAGCAGCGGCGAACCAAAAATATCTGCCATAGCAACAGAACACAACCGAAACGTCTGCGATAACACGATTATCCGCGTGTACAATCACTTTGCTTTCGAGAGAAATCGGCGGACAGATGACGGGACCTGCGGGCGTTCCAGCTGTTCCGTTCCCACGGTCTCAGCATGTGATGCAACATGACATTTCCCACACACGAAAAAACAAAACCATTCGGGACGCGACGCTAACCGCGCAAAAGTGTCAACGTCTAGCAGTGTAGACCGAGCACTGAGCCTTCCAGGAAATGACGATCCACATACACACGCAAAAAAACATATAACAATTGTTTGGAAACTGTTAAGTCCGCATCATTAAATGCCCCAAGTGATTACAAAACAAACTTGCTGTTAATGGTGCATCTGCGTTACGCAGTCAGGGAAAAAATTACAATTTGCGACGTTGTTTCCAATTTGTGCTCAAAATAACGATTATGGCACCATTTTCTGAACGCTGCAAACGTACCTAATAAAAAAGGATACATTGGTATTCTGTTCTACAACCAGTAAACGATACAGCCAGAAAAAGCCTGTTTCTAATCCCATCAAAGAACTGGCATTTGGCACAACATGGCGAGGTGCTTCATTCCATCCATGGAACACTTGAAGTCGGTGTCGGCGGCCTCAGCTTGTGCCGCGACAGGCCCCCAGCCCCATCCCCGGGGCAAGCTCGTCACACACAGCCGCCTATCTGCCGCAGGTGGCCGCTCCCACAGCGACGGAGCACGTGGTCCGGTAGGGTGAGAGCTGCTCTGAGAACGAAGGCCCCACCCGGCGGTCATCAGCGGCGCCCCACGCAGAACCCTCCCGGCCCGGTCCGGCCGTCTGGCGAGACTGACGTCCGCAGGTCACCCCGCGGGGGGCAGACCCGGCAACAGGACGCGACGGTCGCCGGCGCCGGTCCGCCGCCGCGGCCCGAGTCAGCCCCTCGCGCCGGTCAGGGCGACCGTCCTGGGTCCGCCTTTGCGCTCCGGGCCATCTCTCCCAGACCGCGCCCAGCCGGCTGGTCTCCGCCTCAGTCCGTCCGTCCAAGCCCCGCAGCCATGACCGCGCCGCCGCCGCCGCTGCCTCTGCTGCAGCTGCTGCCGCTGCTGCTGCCACTGCTGCCGGCCGCGCTCGCCTCGCAGGTCTGCTACGACGACCTGGGCTGCTTCGACGACAGCGGGGTGTGGTCGGGCCGCGGCCTGCCGCAGGCGCCCGAGGACCTGGCCACGCGCTTCCTGCTCTTCACGCAGCGCGCGCCCTCCGAGACCGAGCTCATCTTCAACAAGACCGGCCTGCTGCACGGCTCCGACTTCGACGCCGGCCGGCCGCGCACCGTGGTCGTGATCCACGGCTTCGCCGACAGCTGCAACCGCGCCTGGCCGGCCGCCCTGGTGGCGGCGCTGCTCGCGCGCGAGGACGCCAACGTGCTCTGCGTCGACTGGCCGTTCGGCAGCGCACAGTACGCGCACGCGCGCGACAACGCTCGCCTGCTGGGCGCGCTGGGCGAGCGCATGCTGCGCTGGCTGGGCGACGCGGCCGGCCTGCGCACCGAACAGGTGTACCTGATCGGGCACGACGTGGGCGCGCACGCGGCCGGCTACGTCAGCGGCCGACTGGGCGGCGTGCCGCGCATCACCGCGCTCGACCCGGCCGCGCTCGACTTCGACGGCACCGACTCCCAGGTGCGGCTGGACGCTGGCGACGCGCGCCTCGTCGACGTCGTGTCGACAAACGCGGCCGGCAGCGCGGCGCTGGGCCTGGGCGCCACGAGCGAGAGCGGCCGCGTCACGTTCCTGCCGAACGGAGGTGCCGCCCAGCCCGGCTGTCAGGACACAATCTCCAGGTGCGAGCCGTGCCGGCGCCGCGGGGGGGGGGACTCGGACGGGTGGCGGCCACTCCCGGTGTCGGGTCCAGCGGGGTGCTGTCAAGTTTCCCGAAAGCCACGGGATCAGTGCTGGTGTTTGAGTCTGATGGGTTTCAGAATATCTTTCTATAGGTGGTCGGCAGGTCATTGCGTTCCACCGGAGACAACCATTGGTTTAACATTTGATAACATGAATAACTGGCATCATAGTATAATGATGATACGTGTGGAACTGAAATCAGTGCGTCAGATGATTTTCTATAAAATGCTTCCTTCTCAACCAAACTTTATGCAACCAGCTTTACAAATTTGACCAGCTTTGTATGTCTTTGCTGCCCAAGTCAATGTTAACCCGCGCACGACCGTCGGTCCGTCCCGAACACCGGCGACTGGGGGGGCAGTTGACTGCCCCCCCCCCCTCTAACTCACAAACGGTTAGTCGCACGATAAAAATAAGCATACCGTTGGAAAGCCCGTCAGAGTAGAGCTCGAAACTGGTCTCATTTTTAGTTTTAGATAATATGTAAGCCAATTTACGCCCTATATATGTTTTCTCATCGCCGACTGCATGAGACCGAGAAATGGCCTGAATCTCAAGGGCTGTAACTAATAACGCATAGGTAAAGGCACCAGCGCACAAGTAAATGTCCGCGGATGCCGATACACGTCTAATTTCCTCAGATTTGTTCAATATATACGCTGAAACGTTGAGTTAAAGACACCGTAATTCTCCCGTCAGGCGTCACTGTGCGCCGCTGCCGTATGCGGTACCAAATTGACGAAAACTAATTTTAGCGTTCCTTTATTTTCGCGAAAAAAGACGATCTATGTATATTTTATTGATCTTAGAGGTTCTTTTGATGGTTTTCCATGCCTAAATTTTGGAAAAATTCATTAGTTACCAATCGACAAAACTGGCGGAGCTTTATTCGCGAGAGCCTGTTTATTTCCAAAATATGCTACTTTTTCAAGCTTTTTGAGGTTCCTGGTATTACCTACGTCTGTGCTAGCTAGTTGTGCCATTGTCTACCCATTCTGAGTAATTCATCGTCGATTTTGACGGTGGTACATTTTGGCCCACTTCAGTTATTCGTGACCTGACCTCAGGTCAATGGCTGGAAGTCACTGATACTTTGCCCAATGACGGTAACTAGATGTCTGCTTCACTCCACACTAAAAATGTGATGAAATATTCCGTCAATTTCAGAAAAAACGGCGATATGTCTTAAAAATGGGCTTGACCTTAGGTCAATGACTCGGAAAATTCCGAAAAATCCGAGACAGCAGATTTGTTGCATCTATCACCATCACTAATCCCTGAAAGTATTATTGAGATATCTTGTTTTGCGAAAAAGTTAGAGGGCGCTAAACTTTTTTGGACTTAGGTCTGTTTGACCTGGTCTAGGTCAGGCACCTGACCTGACCTGAGGTCAAAATTTTGACACGAGACGTAAAATTGATGGAGCAAAAGGTACACAAAGTTTTGTGACTCTGTGTTGGTTCGTTCTCTCGCAATCCCAGAAAAACCTCAGGGGGGGGCAGTCAACTGCCCCCCCCAGTCGGGGACGGGTTAATGTACAAAGAGCCTTATTCGACCACAAAGGACATGCATTTGGAGCTGAAAATGAGTAATCGCCGCCGTAAATCAATCGTGAAGTGAAAAAGGAGGCACCGCCAAGTTTTCAGGATTTTTCTACCATGTCATGATGTCAGTGCCACCAAGGCGGGAAAGGGGGAAGGGGGCGGCTGGTCACCTGACTGTGCCCGTTTCTGCGCTAGTGGAATCTGATCCGGCGCTCTGCCTCTCCCGCAGCCACATTCACCGCCTGTCCGACCTGCGCACGCTCTCCATCAGCCCTGACGACTGGCTGGCCGCCGCCTGCAGCCACTTTCGCGCCGTCGACCTCTTCACCGAGTCCATCAGCAGCAGCTGCGGCTTCGTGTCGGTGCCGTGCCCGTCCTGGCAGTCGCTGCTCGACGGCTCCTGCTCCAGCCGCTGCCACAACGGCGAGTGCCAGAGCCTCGGCTTCAACGCGGCCGCGCACAACAACAACGGCACCTTCTTCCTCTTCACGGCGTCGGCGGCGCCCTTCTGCGAGTGCTTCCACACGGTCGAGATCAGCGTCGGCTCGGGCCAGCCGGAGACGTACGGCACGCTCACGGCTCGCCTCGGCCGGGGCCAGGAGGCGTCGCAGACGCTCACCCTCCAGGACGGCAGGCTCGACCACTACGACGTGTTCCGCGTCAGCCTCGCCTACGTCGACCCAGGACCGACCGACGCGCTGCAGGTGGAGCTCACGTACACGCGCAAGTCGTCCATCTTCCACTCGTACAGCCGCACGCTGCAGCTGGACAGGGTGGAGGTCGCCGTGCTGGACGGAGATATGAAAATGCGCACCTTCAGCAACGGAGGCGCCGTGCTCGACACCGGCGTCGCCACCGCGCTCACCCTGCGGACCTAGCGGGGTGGCCCACAGATGGCAGCAGCGACGCGCGTGGTTTGACACATGGCCGGTAGATGGCAAAGCCGGGACGAGAGGCTTTCAAGGTCATTGACAGAGAGCACCACGGTGTTTTAATATTATTTTTCTAAAGGACTAAGACAGAACTAAGGATTGATGTACTTAGCATTTCGAAAAATTATTGAAGACCTTTCGGAAAAGTAAAAATTTATCTAAAACGGTAGCGACTTACTTAAATCAGGAAAAATCATTATTTTTAGCTAATAAAATGGGCGATGAGGAAAAAAGCATCTTTCTTTCAGCACCACTGCTAGCATTCCTCGTCAACAAATGACAAGCATGAGTGCTTTGAATTTCCTCATGTGCACCTGAATTTGAGCCAATATGTGCTGAATACGTTGCGCTGACAAATTTCAGCGGAACTATACTTTAAATTCCGCAAACCATGGAGCTACCACTCTTTCTACGGCTGAAGTTTCCGGGCGGGAGGGGATCCATATTCCACTTTTCGGAGAATTTAATATTAAGTCAATAGTAAACTGACATAAAACTTACCGAAATCCTAGCCCAGACATGTGCCTGGATCCCGATGGAATGCAGATTACGGCCGTATTGTATACTAGCCCTCGTTGACCTGGGCGGGTCATTGCGTCATCTTGGAAACGTCGTGTTCCTCCGGAGCAAAGCGGTTCCCAGGTGACGTAACACTTACCCTGGTCAGCTAAAAATCCGACTAAAACGAGGATAGCCTGCATTCCATCGGGATCCCGGCACATCTCTGTCCTACATTACACGGCATTGTTAGGAAATCCCAAGCCATGTTTCGCCATTGTCAAGGATGTCAACACAGCGCTATCTGCATTGCGAAATTATGCTCACTGTCTTCCTTACCCCGTCTGCAAGCTGTGTTTGACTGCCCAGCTGCTTTTCCAGCAGCATCCTCCGCGACACGTCCAGCTTCTTGATCACCTTCGTCTCCTTGCCGTCGGGTCGGTCCTTGCCCGAATCACTTCCGTTTGAGCTGCGCGTGTACCAGGGAACACAAATCAGCCAGGAGCACTGAACACGTCCGCTCAACGTATGGCGTGATTCGCGTTAGGGCAATACGAATACATCGTGACAGTTCTGCTGCAACGAAGCCCTGGAATGAGGATAACACGAAACCTGACAGTGTCATGACCTACCACAAGAACCCGCTGGCGACAACGCAGTCCAAACAAGTCGCCGCTGCTTCGTTGGCCATGTCACCCTTCATTGACAGTAACTTCATCACGGATTCCGTTATCAGCGTAACTTTTGGTTCGATGTAAAGATTCTATTTTGATGGAACATGTTTACCGTTCAGTGTGTTTGGAGGTGACAGCCTCGAGTTTCATTTTCAGCGCCGAGGATATCTTGAGTTTGCTGATGGAGTTCGGTGCAGACTGGGTGGAACTCTTTCCAGCAGGCTCTTTTGGCTTGCTCAGCTCACGGTCCACTGCGAAAGCGAGTTGCACCATCACTTATCGGACCGTAGAAAGACGAGTCACATACCTCCAGAATTTTTAAGTTGCCGCCAGTCTTGTCATAGAAGCAACAACGTGAAATAAGCAACGACCGGCTTCATCAATGGTTTGACTGTCGGGCGATGGAGGACAATATATATAGCAACTATATACCATCAGACTATCCGGGGGTCCGCTCACTTGGCCCACCTCACCAAAAAAGCAACAATTTTGCTTTTTTAAAACGTTAATTTCAGGAGCTTTCGCCCTGGGTGCTGGAACAGGGAAACGGCAGTGGGGTCCAACACCTCCCCTTCAGATGTTCCAAATGATGACATCAGTCTTGTGACGATGCTTTGAAAAGATTTCATCACGCCTACAGCCGCCCCCTCCCCGTGTTTCCGTGCCCGGTCCCCCCAGTCCGGCGCTGTGCCGGCCCTCTGAGGGCGAGTCGGCGCCGCGGCCCGGGCCCTACCGGACTTGGCCGACTCGCGGGACTTGTTGAGGACCTCGGACGCCGGCGCCTGCGCCACACTGTCGTCCGGGCTGCCCATGTCGAACTCGTCCCACTCGACGCCCTCGAAGCTGGAATCGTTCGCCGACCGGCCGCCGGAGGGCTGCCGGCCGGAGGCGTTAGTGGCGCCCGGACGGTCAGACTGGCGCGGAACGGCCGTCAGCTGATTCGGCGATCGAGTTCCTCGTCACACTGTGCGGCGGCGTTCAGGCGTAGGCAACACTGGGGACTTGTGATATTACAGAACTTTGCAAAGAGCATGCTAAAGAAGGCTGAACAAGCGTGATAACAAAATGTTAAGAACAAATGCTTAAGTTTCAGGATGTGACAGTTTCAAATGAAGATGTTACGTTCAGGCTGAGAGTACTAGCGGCATGCTTGAAGTGGACATGTGAGATACCCTACAAGAAAATATCAAACAAAGGCGATTTGTTCGCATTAGCTAAGGTAAACGAGATTCACTTACTGAAAGCTATTAACGCGGCCCTAAATAAGTTTGGTCATTTCATCCTCGTCAACCAGCATAGGCCACATGCAGAAATATAACAATACTGGTAGGGCCCGAGTCCCATAAAATGAGGGAAACGACGCCAATGGTAACGCAAAGTCAAACATACCAAGCAAAACATTGCAAACATGCCAAAAACGTAGCTGTTACAACACAAAAAGCGGTTGGTTAATGTTTCGCTGTTAGCAACAATGCATGCATGCTCATAAGGACTGAAGCATTTTAAGCTTTTGCGGCTAGGCTAGCAGAGTCGGAATATTAAATTTCGCAATGAAGACTAAATCTCTTGCGAGCACGGGATTAATCAGTGTCCAGTTGAAATCCAACGTGTTACTAAAAACGTGATCTACTTATCCTGTCAAAAAAGACGAATGTCTTGGCACGCACGACAATACCGAAAAGTCAGACAGAAAGCAGAAGTAGGTAACAGCACAAACAAGATAGCATTATTTCTTGAGACAAACGTCAGGCAAAACGATCTCTCATCGTTTCAGGAAAATTCCAGTTCCATCAAATTCCTTACATACAACTAGCATCTTAGAGAGAATACCTAGTCCTGCAACAACTGGGAACTCACTCACTGGAAGGAGCCTACATCATGCTGAAACACTTCGTGCGAAAGCATAAGGGACGAGAGGCATTTTCACTCATGCATGAATAGACAATCTCCAAACGCGTGCACAGTTTAACATATCATCCGACTATCGACAAAACTCGGGAAACAATAGGCGCGTTTATACGGGCATTTGAAAAGCTGCCAGATTCCCGGTCAGATTGGCCAGGGTGCACCTTTCTGGCCAGTTTAAGCATCCGCGAGGTTCTGGGTTTCCTTCACGTGTTGTCAGACATGGCAGTTTAAACAACATTGAGGCCTATGCTGATTTGCATGAAATTACAGCTAACTAAATCCATATAACAACCCACTCCCCTTCTTTACGTCTCTGACATCACAAATCGCTACAAACACAGATGCTGCCGTCTTAAACAAGGACCACGTGCACAACGAGTAAAGAAATTTTCCGCTCCTTTGCCACTGTTCCTGCGCTTCCAGCTTTTCAGTATTCGACCAACCATCGCCTTCGTTGTAAAACCTTTCAGTCTTGTCAAGGCTGTGAACCAATGGATTTGGCCAGCGGCCGCACTGGCGAGACGCGGCCAGACTGGCCTGAAGCTACCAAATAAACCGCCGAACACGCGAGGAAATTGCTACGCATGGCATGTAGTACAGAAAACCAATGTTTCTCCTCCCTTTGTTTCAAGCCTGTTTGCATTGCAATCCATTCATTCTGTCCCATGCTGTTAAAAAACGCGTTTTCAGAACCAATTGTAGTTTAAATCAGCACTTATTTCAAATCTCGTCAATCCGGCCAACCTGGCCCGGAATCTGGCAGCAGTCCAAATGCCCGTATAAACGCGCCGAAGTGTACCTGGAGTGCCAGAGACCGTAAGCGGCCTGGCCGACAACAGATGGCGCCCGCAGCGCCAGTGGACGTAATTGGCCGGGCCAACAATAGATGGCTCTGACCCACCTTTTGGCCGCTGCTCATCTTGCGCTGCTGCGCCTGCAGCTTGAACTGCATGAAGTCGGCGCTGCCGGCCGCCTCGCCCTTGGGTGGCGGCCAGCGCCACTTGCCGATGCGCACGGTGCGCGCGCGCGTGTAGGAGGGGTCCATGAAGGCAGCCATCTCCTCAGGCGTCATGCCCATGGGGGGCGGCGGGGGGATACCGGACTGAGGAGACAGCGGGGAGGGGTGTTAACGGGTCCGCGGCAGACGCCAAGACAGCAGGGAGGTGCTGTTACGGGTCTGGGGTCAGGCCACAAGACAGCAGGGAGGTGGTGTTAGGGGTCCGAGGTCAGACCACAAGACAGCAGGGAGAGGGTGTTAACAGGTCTCAGGTCAGGCAACAAGACGACAGGGAGCGGGTATTAACAAGTCAAGGGACAGACGACAGCGGTGATGGGAGTGCTGGTAAAGCTGGTGACGAAAGCCACAGGCGCGCAAAGTAGGGAACAGCGGTAGATAAATCGATCACGCGTGGACGAAAAGAGAGAGAGAGAGAGAGAGAGAGAGAGAGAGAGAGAGAGAGAGAGAGAGAGAGAGAGAGAGAGAGAGAGAGAGAGAGAGAGAGAGAGAGAGAGAGAGAGAGAGAGAGAGAGAGAGAGAGAGAGAGAGAGAGAGAGAGAGAGAGAGAAGCAGACAGCAGGAATCTTTACAAGGTTCTGGGAACTTTGTACCAAGGGAGAAGAACTATTTAATTTACAACAATGTGGGACTGACCAAGCAATCCATATCTCAAATTTCTTACGGCGTTTTTTATACAGGGACGAGAGTAAGGGTTTTGTCCGATGTCTAAAACACCTGAAGACCTACAGTACAAACGTGTCTGAATATATACCGAATTAAGACGAACGAGCACCAATTGCTGACATCAGAGCTTTGATCACCTAAAAATGTACGTCGTTTCTGCAAACCTCAATACTGGTGTATAATCCTGCTCTGAACTCGACAAAGCAGAACATCTGTTAGGTACTGCTGTAGCGTTTTCGACGTGACAGATTGAAGCCGATAAGCCTATTCCACCCTGCGCCTACAGGCTAAATACACACACATCGCACAAAGCGTTCGGCAAAGCCATAGCCAACTCGACGTCAACCAACTGCGCCCAAAGCCAGAGTCTGCATTACCTTCTCCTGCGAAGTGGTGCTCCTCTTTCTCTCGTCGTTGGCACCACGCGGTGACGGGTCACTGCTGCCACCTTCGCGGGAGGTTTTAGCCGGTGTAGAGGTTTTTCCCTGCGCGGCCTGATAGTCCTGTGTATGTGGAAGAAAAGAGCCGCGATGTGAACTGAATACATCTCTGGAGACATCGGCACGACCGCCTGACGGACGGATATTCAGCCGTCCTCCTGGCGTGGGTCACAAATACCAGAGGTCTTCCAAAATGCCACTTAAAATCGCTCGATGAAAGCTATACTTGTTTTACTTTTTAAAAGTGTACATCAATACAAAGGACAGCGCCACCGATCTGCTGTATAAGATACAGCGAGTTTTAATGTTCGTCGCACAGTTTTCCAATGGTGGCTAAGGGATGTTTTTAAGCAAAAACAAACACTTCCAATTAGTTGTGCGTTAGCCAGAGAGTTACGTAGATAAAAGAGTGTGCCACTCTCAGTATACGGGAACCTCTTCGTGGCATGTTAAATAACCCAATGCTTCAGAATCAGCAAACACAGGATATTTCTTATGTTTAAGACTTTGTCAGATCAGGAAAATCCAATGAACCATCTCGTTTTCATGCGTTCCTTGAAACACTGATCTGATTCAACTCCTTGCTTCATTTTCCGGAGCAACATTTACAAAACTGATACCCCGGCACCATAACTGACATATCTTGGCAAGTGACTGGCGAATTCTGACGCCCTATGTGAAGTGTTAGTTAAACTTTTTCGGGTGTTTGAAGGTATACCGACGACAGAGCGACACCACTTTCACTGAATCCTTTGCACGACGTTCTGGAAAATTAGGTAACTGGATAACTGCGCAAGTCAGTTCTCGAACAAGTTCCCGGCCTGTTCGTCATCCTAGTTTAATGAAGTCGTGAGATCTACGCAGATTTAGTCTTTTTCATCTTTGCAGACCAAACTGCTTCTTGTCAGCTCAACATTCCTTAACAGGTAAGCACCCGAACCAATCAGTCCTGGTCAAATCCAACCCATCCGTCATCGATACATGCATGCCTTCGTCCAGCGATTACCACCGAAGTCCAGAAACATGCATATGCACCAGAACGAGAGTGTTTCATACCATCAACCAGCGCTTCTGGCCGTACCTTAGAGCGTTTTCCGTCAAATGTATGCACTAACTGGCGGACGGGCTGGCGAACGTCTGTTAGTGATTTCGCTTGGTGTTGCTGCAAGTTCGAGTGAATGGTTAGTACCCTGCACCAGTTATGTTCACCGGGTTAACTCGATTCAGTTAGTACAAGCATTCATGTTACGTCGCTGCACTGGGTTAACTTGGCATTCCGGGAGAAGCTCTAGGAGCTGCCTGACAATCAAGAGCAAAGTAAAGCAAATTGTGCTACGCTGCAATTAATTTCAAGCTTAGAGAAAAAGAACGTCAAAAACGGTTTTTGGAAAAGAAACCAGCACCCGCTACGTCAGGAGAACTTTGCACGCACGGCATATGCATGGTCACCATTCTCACCATGTGTGCAGAAACCCAAAACCACACGTCTCTCGCAGCGCCCTGAACTAGAGAATCGTGATGATGCACTGATTTACAAACAAAGCCAGTACATCACCATCTGGAGATGCGTCCCATTGGGAGATGCACTGAGAAAGTAAGCCCATACCAACACCGAGGCAATGCTATAAGCGCACAGCATACACAGCTAACTGTATTTAGGCATCGTTCAGATAAATACACTGTGCACAAAACGTGTGCACAAAGAGGCTGGCACTCGCAAAAAGGGAGGTCCTCCGCCCCGCATGAGTACCGTACAAGAAATCCGTCAGCGGCAAAAGCCGAATGATTACAAACCACCTACTGTTTCTTTTGAAGCCGAAGCATCTCTCTAGGCCGTAGAGATCAAGGGCCAAGACAAGAAAGCAGCTCATATTCAATATTTGGTAAGTTAGCAATTAGTCTATTACAGTCATTAAAAAAAACATACACACATATAGCCAAACACACACCGACGACACATTGTGGAATAAGGTCCATGTACAGTCTCTTCTTTCATATATACCCTCTGATCGTTGCGCCAACAAGCGTGACCAGATCATGTTGGTTCAGGGTTTGCGATGGATTCATCAGCCTCTACCTATGAACCAGTTTCATGAGACCACGTTGGTACTTGCACCCGTCGCCCAGCTGTGACCCGCCCAGAGAGCCCGTGCTGGCCCGCTGACCTGAGCACTGGTCGCCTGCAGCAGCTGGGCCAGAGCCTGGTTCTGGCTGAACAGCTGCTGCTGGATCTGCATGTTCTGCGCCACCGCTGACTGGATGAACATGCGCTGGTACGACGCCATCTGTTGCTGATCTGGCGCATTTGCAGTTGCGGCCGAGCCGTCGGGAGGCGGAGGTGCGCCGGCCGGACCGTACATTGACATGTTGGGCAAACTGAAACCTGAAGATGACGGCAACCGTCACTGGTCTCATCCTAACGCAAAAGGAATAACGGGACGCGCAGCAGTAATTTTCTAAGATAATTTTTCTACCTTAACACCGCCAACATGTTCCAGGATTATAAATGTTCCAAACCTCATTCTAAGCCGTGGAACGCAGAGGGGTACACCTAGTTCTATCGAGGGTCAAACCTCAAACTGTTTTTTTTTCATTTTTTGGTGCTGATCCAAACATGACTGCTTGACACCAACAGGTTAAAAATGCTGAAATAATACATAACTTTGACACCAGGGTAATAGAAGATGGCAAAACGAACAGCACCATTAGAGTAATTGTAACCATGGCCGGCACTGTTGTGTAAATTATTGAAACTGATTGCAGTTATAAACATCAATGTCGCATGAACTCCTCTAATCGTATGGATTGAACACTACCAATAACGACCCAGGAAACACGCCCGCTAAATGTCTCTCATGCCCATTTTCCGATTCGCCACCCACCACCGCATGCAGGCGGTCCCCACCGCCGCAGGCAGGTCCCCTTCTGTGCCGCTACCCACCTGACATTCCGTACATGGGCACCGGAATGTACTGGACCTGGACGGGGGAGGTGGCGCCCTCCCGGCCGCCGCTCAGCGCCGGTGACGTCACGCGCTGCTCGCCGAACGATTGGTTGAGCGGCTCGGGCGAGGTGGGCGCCGCAAAGAAGGGTGCTGGCAGAGCCGGAGATCCCGTGAGCCGCGCACCGGGGGAGGCGGGGGGGGGGACCGGGCGTTGTCAACGTTAAGTGACAAGATAGGTCCCAAACTTGGTGTCGGGCTACTGCCCAGTACGGCGGGATTAGGTAAAATGGCAAACGTGGATAGCTTGCATACTGCTTCGCAAACGAGGATTGGGACTGCTCCGGATTTCTATACAAGAGGGAACTTTCTACAACACTGAGTAAAATATCTAAAACTGTGGCGCATGCACAATTCGTGATATCATACACAAAACATCAGAATGTGCAGAAACTTGTGCACGCTGAACAGTGAAATCGAAGAGCTCATCAACTGCCTGGTTAACAGGGGTGCCATATAACATTAGACGTAGAGATTTATGTAAAGAGAGCTGTGTGTAATTCTAGGCTAGAATCACAACGGTGAATTCTTTCCTCTACGGTCATGCATAACAGTGCTGAGTTTATGTGCATTGTGTGAAAAGTAACCACGCAAACAGTTTTAGTAGCACTGGAAGACAACTGTTCTGACGTCGATGACATATATTGCTTGAACTTGAACCAACAGACTGAACAATATCAGGTATCGTTGCGGGTTCGGATTCATTACGTGATTCGGGTCTAAGACTCAATTTATTGCAACGGTCATACGTGACATAACTTGCCTTGAGGAGAGAAATAAGGCATTCCTCCCGGCATCATCATAGGTGGTGGTGACATCATACCGGAGCCGGCGATTGGCTGGAACACGAACTGCCCCTGCTGCTGACTGGCGGTTGGATTGTCGGGCTCCGCCCCACCTGCAACGCCATTGGATCGTTACCAGCCTTGTGTCATAAGCTGCCAATGAATGACTGTGCTAGCCCGGCGTCTTCCACGCCGGATCACAAGACACCTGCAGACTTTTTGGGAACAACCATTTATTCAGTGATCGCATTTTTATCCAATCACCGAGCTCGTCGCAATATAAGTCGTGATTACAAGGGTTCTTTGGTGTTACAGAAAAAAATCATTTTCGCCATTAATTTAAATTCTCTCGTCAATGGGATCAGTGACTGACCAGCTTCAAAAATCACTCTGTCACAATGGTTCAGACTACTGGCTTCGCAATGCATAACCAATGCATATTAAGCGATTCCCTCTTCTTGCGCAAGTTGCAACTGAGAGACTTACTGAGCCCCGAACCCACAGCAAATCACTCACAGTTGGCCGGCTGACCACTAGTTTTTCGATTTCATGGCTGCAGCCTTAGCGGTACTGTAATACCTATACTTCGGAGATTCGTCGCCAGGAAACCGTGCGGTTATTTACCACGGCTGAGCCGACCTTGCTCAAACCAAAACCAAACGCGCGACACGCTTTCATTGACCACTGATGACTCAGAGGTGAACTTCAGCTGACCTTTGATGAGCGGGGCCATGAGCTGGGCGTCGGTGAGTGCGGCCAGGGTGGGACTGACGGGACCGCACGTGTCCTCAAGGTACTGAGCCACGTGCTGGTGAGTCACCAGGGCCCGGCGTCGGATCGAGTCCCGGCGAGACCTGCAGACGGAGCATGGTCAGACGGCGGAGCACCGGCCATCGACCGGAGCACGGTCAAAAAGCGAAACATCGGCCCACCGAGCGGAGCACGGTCAGACGGCGGAGCAATGGCCATCGACCGGAGCACAGTCAGACGACGGAATACTGACTCGCCAACCGGATCACGGTCAAACAGCGAAACATCGGCCCACCGAGCGGAGCACGGTCAGACGGCGGAGCAATGGCCATCGACTGGAGCACGGCCAGACGGCGGAACGCTGACTTCCAAACCACCAACTGGAGCACGGTCAGACGGCAAAACGCTGACTCACCATCAAGGTTGGAAAAGTCGTGGCTTTTTGGCGTTGAAGAACGCCAGAAGATATGCGCTCCAAAAACATTTCATACTCCAAAAGTCTGACCTTGTGCCTCCATTAAAAGGTTACATTATAACAACTTGGACAAAGTTCTAATTCCACAAGCAAATAACTCAGTCTCCACTGAGAGACAGGTATGATGCCAGCAATGACTTACACAAATAATGCCAAATTTAGCAAGCATTACCCTTTGCAGAATTTTGTACTCCAAAACCAAAAAAATTACAACGCTGCTCCCCATTCAGAGCACGACGGCAAACCGGCTGCAGGACTGTCGTCTTTAGCGATACGATTTTCCCAAGCTTAGTATGAATGCAAACGTTATTTAAGAACCCTTTTTCCATGTATCACCGTGATGCCATTTTAGGTGAATCTGAAGATGCGCATGCATCCTAGATTTACAATGAAGTATGACTGTTCATATTCGGCGTGGCTTTTTGGCTGGCTGATTGGCTTGCCTAAATGGCTTTTTGTCTTCCAAGCTCAGGCAAGTCCATTTTTTCATTTTAAGTGATTTAGAATCCAACGTATCTAGCTGTTTCCATGGCCGAAAAAGTTTACGGATACCTTAGCCTTACGTTGCATTTACTGGCTGCTTACGCTACTTATGCTGGCTTCTTCCGTTCCTACGTCTACTGGTGCCCGAAAGATTGCACATTAGCAGAAATAAACACAGAATCAGCACTGAGGTGCACTTACCGGAAGAAATCTACCGACGAGCTGAGCTCCTCCACCTCTGACTCGACATCGCTGGCCGATTCCGCCGGAGCAGCTCCGTCGGAATCGTCCGCCGCCGAACCTCCCCCGGCGGCCGCATTGGACTCGTCCGGCCGGCGGCCTCCCCTGCCGCCCTTGATGGACGCGGCCAGAGACCTGGCGTCCGAGAGTTCGTCCAGGTTGCCCTCCAGCACCGGCATGAAGAGCGCGTCCACGAACTGGTCCATGTCGGACGCCTGCGACGGCACGCGCACACGACGCACGTGTGACGCTGCCGGTCAGAACAGGATCAGGGTCACATTTCGTAACCAGCACCAGACAATCTGCGTAATGCACCGTTCATGAGGTTAAAGCGACTTCTGTAGTACGTGTGGCATGAAAGGCATGAAGTTTGCTGAACATGGCTGGTTTATGTCACACTTCATGCTGGGACAAATGCATCTCGTGTTGAATTTTCTGGAGCATGTGCATGCAATTCACACATCACCAGATGATGGAGTGAAACGCTCAAGTTCAGCACAACACCAGCAAGTACGGTAGACACCATCTAGTACCCGGTCATCCCGATTCGATGTTGATTTACCCACTTATTTCCAAGCCCGGTAGGGTTCTGACTGACACAACCGCGGCCACACCTGGTACAAGGCCTTCAAAACCCATGCAACCAATTATTCCCCGGGGGCAAGAGATCTGACGATCTATTTCGTCAGGTCCTGCAATAGCTTAATGTCGTGCGTGCCATGTGAACATATGAGCAGCGGCGGGGGCGGCGGGGGCGGCGGAGGCGGCGGGGCGGTCGTACCCAGGGAGGGCGCCTCGCTGGTGTCGGACATGGCCGAGCTGCGCACGCCGTACTCCTTCTCCGAGGTGTGCCGGCTCTCGATGTAGGCGCGAGACGAGTGGCTGCTCACACCCGTCTTCTTGCCCGCGTTCTGCGACTTGACGTACCTTAAAGAGCATGTGCTCAGTGTAAGCTGTAGGTTTCCGAGTGGCAAGGAAGGATCGCAGTTTGACGAATGTCCTTGTCCCGTGCAGAGGTACTTCATACACAGCTGCATGCTCAATGCATGAAGTCGAAAGAAAGAAATTCTCAAGAGTTCCGCTGCCGTCACATTTAACAACACTAGGAAATACAGCAGCAAAGGTGAAGAAGAAAAACATCCGAATCAGTGTTTGGGCTCCAGGAACTTAAAGCAACATCAACAAAACAGTCAACAAAAGAACGAAAAAAACAAGGAAGCATAAACTCCCAAAAGCACTGATGCCATGCAAAGAAGGGTTTGTGGTCTGCTTTTCGCCTGACATACGGGTTAAACTATTGTAAGTGTAATAAGTACGTCTACCTCGTACGAGGTGTCTGAGACTAAAAGGACTCGCCAAGATGGTTATCTTTACCACCCTGTGTCCATGGAAAACCATTTCAACAGGTGCTTTTCGTTAGTGCCTTGCCGATCGCAGTGCAGACCCCAGGCTTCCCAAACAAAATCTTCATATTTATTGACCTAAATCACTTTAATGACTCTCACGTCATTTTTACATCTTTTGCTAGCGCAATGCCTGTCTCCAGTACATCGCATTCCTCAAACTGCCGCAAACTTGTGAGCGATTAAGAACATTTATCCAAATGAAAAACTCCAAGAAATTCAATCTGAACAACCTCCGAGCCTGACCAGCATGTTGCCGCTGTTGAGGCAGATAGCTTTAGACACAGCCAAGACAAAAGGTCGACACAGCCAAGACAGCCAAGACACACTGCGCCGGCGTCTGGGACAAGTAACGTCGCCAGTCGCCAGTCGCCCGTCGCCTCAGTCGCCGGCGGGTACACGCCGCCTGTACCTGGCGCCGCTCCTGGGCGAGATGGCCGGGTCGACGTCCTCACCGGAGAGCATCTCCTCAGCGGCAGTGAACGCCTCAAGGTCATCCACCGGGTCACCGAACTCGTCCACCCTGACCGTCCACCAATAAAACGCTCACAGGCATGCACCGACGACGGGCTCAAACACCTGCGGAAACTAATCTACGAGGCCGGGAGAGGACAAAAGACAGCCATGGAAGAATACACGCTGATTGTGTTGGGAACCGGAAAAGCATGCCTCCAGGTCGTTACGCTGTGACTAGGTTAATGTCGGTTATGTTTTTTTTGGCCAACTACTCTAAGACTTGTGTTGAAGAAGCAGAGAACAATAGCATTGCCTTTTGTGAATTCCGTCTTCCAAGACACGGAAGTGGCAGTAAAGGTTACTTTTTGACGATCTCAGATAAAACGGCACAACCACGTCATAGAAGGGTGTTGCGGTCCAGAGCGGTTACAGCTACTGTTTCGTGTATTTGATATAGCATCGGGAAGTACAACACCAACATAAAAATTTATGGTCATGTTTTAATAATTTCATTTGGCAAAATGCCGGCAGAAACGACATTGACAGAGGACCACAATTTCTTATCAGGGCTATCCAAAAACGAATAAGAAATGATTTATCAACCAATATTACGACAGATCAAGTGCACATCTGTGAGGGCTGTTGTCACCAGAACAAAACGCACGATTAGCCAACACACAAGCCGCGATGTAATCTAGTAATAGTGCATAAGATGGCTTGAGATGGAAGAAAATGTGTCAACCAAACAGATCTACGAAGTAGACTACTCTTTCACTAACACTTCATGTCTGCATATTATTACATACGCATTACTACATATGCGTAATTATTTGCATTCAAGCGAGCATATAAACGTCTGTGTCAGCTTTGCGGAAAAGTTTAACACAGAGCATTAAAAGCTGTCAGCAACGCAAAACAACCAACGTTTGACAACATTACTTGCTGTCACTTTCTACGATAAAAATGCAGGGAAAATCTGTTGACTTTTCTGCTAAAAAGTACATTTAAATACCTGTTATAGGCCTCGTGTTTCCTGTAGCTGTTGTTGGTATCCGCGGAGTAGCGACGGTCCTTCTTCTGCTTCTTTTCGAATTTCTCCTCTACCCGTGTGACGTCACGATTGCCGGGCGACGGCACCATCTTTGTTCCTTTTGGCACAAAGTACCTACCACCACGAAAAGTTTGTTGCACTACATTCCCTACCGTCCCCGTTAGTGCGGAATGTAAAAATACGCCTATCTTAATCACAAGAAAATATTTCGCGGACGAGCAAAAAACGTTTCAAAAAGGCACTTTTGCGACTTGCTGATGTTACAGAACTCTTGACATGTGAAGGTCAAGCTCGCGCAATGGGCAATGCGGTCCAACCCACACATCACCAACAACGTTTTCACCGTCATGTTCGTACGCCACTTGAAAATCTCGTTCGAAAATCGAGAAATCGGTGTCGGTATTCTCACATTTTCGCAGAATGTCGAAACTGTTGTCGTTTCGTTTTCAAGCGGCAGTAAGGGCTTTAACGCTACCGAAAATGCGACAACGGTTTGAGACTTAACGAACACATACAAAAGCAAACACCGATTAAGATTTCAAACCCACACCAACAGCCCACAGCGCCGCGTCCGAAAACTACTGATCAACCCAGCGCTACATCTCGCTCCAGAACAGCGTTCAACCGCTCGGCAATCCTGAGCGAGACAAGCCGGGGAAAGCGGCGTTACCGCCGGGCGCCGATCGGGCGCGCGACGCTCGGGGCCAGTCAGTCAGGCCGGCCCGGAGCCCGGTACCCGGTACCGGTACCGGCCGACTCGGCGGCTCACCGGTCGTTGAGCGCGCTTTCGCTGAGGCCGTGCTTGTTCCAGGCGGCCGCCGGCTCGGCGATCACGTCCGCCGAGTGGTAGCGCTCGTTCAGGCGGGACGCCGAGAGGCCCAGCTGCTCGGGCCGCATGTGCTGCGCGCTCCGGGACCGTTCGCCCTGCCGCCGACGCCAGGGTCAGTCGGGGACAGGTCAACGGCGACTCGATTCGGCACAAAAACGCGACGGCAGGAAACGATGGCGCATGCGTGCACTCGTCGAAACTGATGCATGGATTCAAGCAGCCAATGCTCGTGAAGCAAAGCCATAATGGTATGAAGTTAAACACTGCACAGATTTTGCACTATATCATTTTTTTGTGCGCCTGATGCGTCCACTGTCGTGAAATGTCACAAGTACCAACTCTGTCAAGCACATCTAGTGTCGCTGCCACCAATGGTGGATGCAGCGATGCTGTGAGTGCCGTATTTCTGTTCCTTGCAGTCCAGAAAAAGCAGACGTTCAAATTTTATTATCCCGCCATTTTTTTTCGGACCGTGTAGACCGTTCTCTGCAGTGAAAGATTACAAGCACCAACTTAGTCAAGCACATCCAGTGTGGCTGTCACTAATGGTGTATGCGGGGATGCTGTGAGTACCGGTCGTCTTCCGTTCCTTGTAATCCAGAAAAAAGCGGAGGCGAAAATGTTATCCCTGCCATTCTTTCGGACCGTCTGGCACAATGAACCCTGAGCTACAGTGTCACAGTTGTAACTCTGGCTAGGGGGTACTTACATCATCCAATAGGTTGTCGAGACTGCGGCTCTTGTTCCTTCCGCTCGTTACGTCATCGGGGTAAGGACCAGTGTGCGCCGAGGATCGTCTTTGCTCCTCCCTCAGTTGCTGACGCAAAGGCTGAAGGGACCAATCACGTCACTCCAGGCATACGGGAATGTTCCGCAGATCTGGTCTCAGGTAATGAATATGTTAATGTAGGTCTTTTCCGCGCTTGCCATTAATTGTTATTTTTGTTGCCGTCCAAAGCAGAAAAACAATACACCCTTAAAAAGTTATAGATGGTAAGGCGGGCAGCAGGACAATCAGTTAATAAGCGATTCTTTGTTGTTCGTGTGCAGTTTCGTGAGTAAATAGATTGGAAGAAAGAAGAGGCATAAAATCAGAAGATAAGATACCTTGGCATATAACTGACTCATGCTATGAAGGGACTCTTTTCTAGGCGGAGGAGGCGATGGCGAGATATCCATTGTCTCCATGCGCTGAAGAAAGTAGTGCCACGGTTAGCATTTGGGTGCGTAATCTGGGTGCACATGAGTCGTTGTCGATGTCACAGTGGGAAGTGCATAAGTCGTTGTCGGTGTCACCGTTGCTGATGGTAAGTTTCCTCGTGACATGTGATCAAAGTATGAAAGGAAATTAATGCTATGAGGATGTTCGATGGTTCGGCATGCACAGAGTTGAAAGTGCGCTGTACAGTCACACAATGGAGTACTAACACAGTTGTCACGAACAAGGCGAAAACTTTCATGTTACGTCAAATCCGTTTACAGCACCAAGAGACTGCTGAAATCACTATAAACCCGTCGTAACAGCAAGCAGAACTGGAATGCCATAAAAACCATTTCATGAAAACTCCCTTCTGAAAAACACTGCATGAAATCTTGTTTTCAGTGACCAGAAATTCTTTCGTATATGTAAGCGGGAATTGAAACGAATCCGAACCAAAAAATGTCGGGGCAATTAGTCTGATGTGAAAAGATTGCGAAAGAACACTGCACTGACTCAAAATAGATCACATAGAGTTTGGTTACAACCCTATGAGCAAGCTGTGTGTTCCACTAGCAAGCTAAGTTCTACCCATGCGACCAGTGTGAATGTAAGGAACTTAAAAACCTTGCAGTCATTACAAGCGCCCGCGCAATGACAGTTAGTGAGTACATTTCATTTCGTAACTCAAGTATAAATTGCAAACGGAATGGGCAACACGCATGAACAAAACAGCTACATTCAGTCATGTCATTCGTCAACTTTTGTTCAGCGTCCACAACGGCCTCACGGTGTAAACTGTCACGTGCAAAGTGCGACTTGCCACGTCACAACTGGGCACGTCAAAGCTGACGCCGACTGACCTGATAGGTGATGCGACCTCCCGGTGACCTCTGCGGTGACCTTGAGCCGGCCGCGTCCGGCAGGTCCGGGGATATCATCGGGGTCACCTGGCGGGCCACGCCATGTCAGCGGAGTCAGTGCAAGGCTCCGCACAGAACACAGCTGACCTTTTCTCCATATGGGTGGGAGCCTGCTACTGTACTTCACTGATGTCAGTCTGAGCAATTTTTATATGGAAACTTTTAAGTTTCTGATGTCACTTGAAGCTCACATCCTCAAGTTAGGGAATGTCTCTATGATAAACATAAATTAAAATATGTTTATCTACCCATATGGTCCAAAAAAAACCTGCAAACTGCAAAAAGATAGCTTGCCTTCGTCATGCTTTGCCATTCCCACAGCTAAATGTTTATATGCAGTCATAAGTAAGCCTTAATGTCTCTTCACATTATTTTTCCCACCGTTACAAGCCGCAGATATCTGCTCCTCTTATCTCGCAAAATGACCCCATTTTCGTATCAACCGTTACTGTTCCGTTAACCAGTCCTCCATAGGGTCCTCTCTCCGTCGTCCCTAACCCCATATTCACGTCTGTCGCCCCGTCACCGACCCTGCTGAATCCGCCTCTGCTCTTCCCCGACCAACCTTCCTGGAACCGAGCCTGTCCCCCCGACTAACCTTCCTGGAGACGGGCCTGTCCCCCCGACTGGCCTTCCTGGAGCCGGGCCTGCCCCCCTGACCGACCTTCCTGGAGCCGGGCCTGTCCCCTGGCTGACCTTCCTGGAGCCGGGCCTGTCCCCCCGACTGGCCCCCCTGGAGCCGAGCCTGTCCCCTGGCTGGCCTTCCTGGAGCCGGGCCTGTCCCCTCGACTGGCCTTCCTGGAGCCAGGGCTGTCCCCCCGACTGGCCTTCCTGGAGCCGGGCCTGTCCCCTGGCTGACCTTCCTGGAGCCGGCCCCGTCCCCCCGACTGGCCGTCCTGGAGCCGGGCCTGCCCCCTTGACTAACCTTCCTGGAGCCAGGCCTCGTGCGCTCGCTGACCATGAAGCCGCCGCGGCCGGATGGGAAGCCGGGCGGCAGCTCCGTCTCGCCGATGACATCCAGGACGTAGTCGTTGCCGCTCAGCTCGTACAGGTCTCCGTCGTCCGTCATCTGGGCCGTCCAGCCGAACGTGCTGCCGATCCCCCGGTCTGCGGCAGCGGTGCCCGGTCAATGTCGTCCGCCATGTTTGTAAAGGTCTGCTATACGGCCACAAGACCAGGCTTAGGTACTGTCACGGAACTTGCTGAACGCCAGGTTAAACTCTCACTGGCATCACTTAACCCGCCCCCGACTGGGGGGGCAGTTCATTACCCCGCTAAGGTTTTTCTAGGATTGCGAGAAAACGAACTAATACAGAGCCACGAAACTTCGTGTACCTTTTGTTTCATCATTTTTACACCTTGTGTCAAAGTTTTGACCTCAGGTCAAGTCAGATGTCTGACGTAGGTCAGGCCAAACGGACCTATGTCCAAAAAAGTTCAGCGCCCTCCAACTTTTTCGGAAAACAAGATATCACAACAATTCTTTCTGGGATTAGTAATCTTGATAGATGCAACAAATCTGCTATCTCAGATTTTTCGGAATTTTCCGGGTCATTGACCTAAGATCAAGCCCATTTTTAAAACCTGTTTTTTTTTTCGGAAACTGGCGGAATTTTCCGTAACATTTTGTGTGCAATGAAGCAGACATCTAGTTGCCGTCACTGGGCAAAGTATCAATGACTTCCAGCCTTTGACCTGAGGCCAGGTCACGACTAACTGTTGTGAGCCAAAATGTACCACCGTCAAAATGAGCGATGAATTGCTCAGAATGGTTAGAAAATGGCAGAACTGGCTTGCACAGACGTAAGTAATACCAAGAACCCCAAAAAGTTGAAAAAATTGTATATTCTGGAAATAAACAGGCTCTCGGAAATAAAGCTCCGCCAATTGTATAGATTGGTAACTAATGATTTTTTTCCAAAATTTAAGCATCAGAAACCATCACAAGAACCACTACGATCAATGAAGTTTACATGGATAGGCTTATGTCGCGAAAATGAAGGAACGCTAAAATTAGTTCCCGTCAATTTCTTACTGCGCACGGCTGCGGCGCCCGCCGACAGCCGGCGCGAAAACTGCCGTGTCTTTAACTCAACGTTTATACTGGACAAATTGGACGGCGTAAATACTGGACAAATCTGGGAAATTAGACGTGTATCTGCATCTGCGAACCTTTACTTGTGCGCTGGTGCCTTTACGTATGCGTTATTAGTCGTAGCCCTTGAGATTAAGGCTGTTTCCCGGTTTCATGAAGTGGGCTATGATAAAACATATATGGGACGTATATTGCTTACATATTCCCTAAAACTAAAAATGAGACCAGTTTCGAGCTCTACTCGTCACAAGTTTTCCAGCGGTATGCTTATTTTTATCCTGCGACGAACCGTTCGTGAGATAGAGGGGGCGGTGAATTGCCCCCTCTCCCCAGTCGGGCGTGATCGTCGCCGACCGATGGTCGTGCGCGGGTTACATATCGTCAAAGATCGCAGGCTGATTACAAGATTCTCCCGAGACTGCCTTTAACTGCGATACTACTCGAACTAAAATAGACTGCGAAGAATGCGATAAACAAGATGATCTGGACGATCACAAGGCCGCAATGACTGAAAATATAGCTTGACTGACTGATTGACTGATTGACTGATCCACCCTACACTGGACCAGCGCATAACGCGGCAGTAAACTCGCCGCCGCCGGCGAGGACTTACTCTCCAGGACGTAGGCGGCCAGCTCCTCGCCTGTAGTCCACGAGTCGACCGGCGCGAAACACGTGTGGCCATCGGCGCAGGACACCTCCAGAGCCATCTGCTGCTTCTTTCTGTTACACCTGACCACAGTTGAAAGGCAAACTAGCATTGCGCAAAAGAACAGACAACAGTGAAATGCACTTTCATCGCAGAAAAGGCCGCACTCCAATCAGAGATCGTAAGAACGACGTACAGACAACTACTGACCTCCACTCCAGCAGGGTAGGAGGGTAGACTCGGCTCAGCCTGCCATCTGGTGGTGACCTCAGCAGCTTCTTCTGGCAGTCAGCAGCGTAACCGTTCTGACCGTGGTCTGACACGTACCTGTGACAAAAAGCTCCTTATCTTACGAAAACACCTCTCAAGTGCAAAGATCGATCACGTTATAAAAATGACAATGACGCAAGCAAAGAGCGAAATGGAAAATTATTGCATTCCACCGCGTGCGCGCATTCGGAGCATCCAAAGAGATTCCTCGACCATTGCCGAGCCACCTCACAGTGCAGCCACCCAGCCAATCGTACCGACAAGCCGCCGGAGATGGCGGACAGCAGTCTGAGCCGCAGGACGACTCACTTGAGCAGGTACTTGTACAGGGCGTCGCTAGGCGGGAACACCGACAGGCAGTTGGACATCAGCAGCCAGCCGCGCTCGGCGTTGGCGTCGTTGTCGTTCTTCCAGGTCTGGTTGCACAGCTGGCAGAGGATCTCGTCACGCAGCTTCTCGTTGGTCAGTCCCTGGAGAGAAGTGAGGCCGTCAGATGTTGTGGCCTGCTTCAGTAGCGGATCCACAGAGGGGGTGGGGGCGGGGCCATGCTCCCCCCGGGCTCCGAAGGAGCCCATAACCGGTCGAACGGAGGCAGGTTTTTAAAACAAAACGCAAGAAATTGGACGTTTTCGGGCCTCCAAGCGACCAGGAAGCGCCCCAAGCAAAGATGAAGGAACCATAAACAGACAAACTCTTGGTTCACTCAGAGGATCGTGACTGGAGAAATTTTTGGGCCCATTACGCTGTCCAGGGCCCCTACATGTTGACCTGCCGGGGCAGTCTCGATCGTTCAGGGGTTTTTCACATTGGTCCTGGGGGTTCTTCGCATTTGGTCAAAGGGCCCTACGCCGTCGTCGGGGGCCCTGTATGTTAACCTGCCGGGACACTCTCGATCGCTCAGGGGCCTTCCACACCGATTTTGGGTGCTTCCTGGTTGCTTACGTGGCCCAGTGCTTTTACCGCGGGCCCTTTTGTTAATCTGCCGGGGCACGCCCGATCGTTCAAGGGCCCACCAAATTGGTTCTGGGTTCCTCTCGTTTGCTCGAAGAACCCTACACTGTTTGGGGGGGGGTGTACTGACCTGCCACGGCACCCAGTCCGATTCATTTTTTACGTTCGAATTCCTGAGATAATTAATAAATATAAAAATGATATATACATATATACATATATATATATATATATATTCATATTCTTAAATGTAAAAATGATATATATATATATATATATATATATATATATATATAAACATAGGAGACATACCGCGGAGGCGTGGTATATTTGACTTTCTCGGCTGCTGAATCCGTGACATCCGTATCACTTTTGTATGGCTAGAGTCACATTCCTTACACAGTTTGAATGTAAGGAAATTTAGTACTCCTTCGTTATCAGCAAAACATACAGCACAAGATTTGCTCATTACCATTGTAACGACACATAGGTACAGCATTCTTACATTTTCCAAGGAACTGACCTTACGTTTCATTGCCAGACAATATACGGCATCAAAAGTCCAAAAATTCCACTGGCTTCGCCACTTTGGTCTATCACCAGCAAGACTTCCATACTCCCGTCATGCGATGCCACTTGACTATTAAAGATTTAGAATTCGTGTAAAATCACTACTTTTGCTTGGAACCAGTCACGGTATGTACGGTCAGCGACCTACAAAATGCAACCTTTTCTTTGCAATTTTGCCTCACAAAACGACGGCTGGTCAATGGAATCAATTTGCGTGCCTGAATGTTGATGTTGCTTAGACGCCGACTTTTAACTCATTTTGCCATATATTCTCCGAAATGCTGGGCCTCAAAAAAGGCAGGATCTACCAGCCTCCGGAGAAATTGCACGCGCTTCTTAAATGCCCCTACTTTGTATAGCCGTCCAGGGCTGTGCCCAGGAATAGTTTCTCATATTAAAAAAAGAGAAGATACGGAAAATCGGAACCTTACAATTAAGCGGCCGAGATCTGAAGAAATCTTTATCGGGGGGGGGGGGCACCAAATGCCAGGGAGTACCACAATGCCGCGTGCCCCCACCCCTGACGAAGTCCTGGACCCGCCCCTAGCCGGCTCACCATGGCCGATCGCGCCACGTTTGGTGCAGGGCCGACGATAAATGTCCCGATCGATTCATGACGCTGTCAAACAGGATGATTTTGCACACTACAAAATGTTCACGAACTGTGACTTGCTGTACTAAAATGTACGCCCCGCTGCTGGAAAACAGCAGACGAACGATGCACTTCACATTTCTACGCTGGGATGTTCAGAACACTTAAACGACTTACTACAAATGAAACATAACCAGCCGAAAAATAAGCATTCATTGCTTCACTGGTCGTACTTGAATCATTGGATGTTAAGTACCACATAAGACTCTCATTTTTTTCAAATCAAAATGAGTATAATCGCAAAGCTGCATTTTTGTAAACAAAATGTACATTAATAGAGGCAAATTTCGATTTTTAACATGATTTTAACATATAAAAGCAAAACTGTAACTTTCATACGCTAAGTCCAGGAACGTTTCAGCATCCAGCAAGTGTGTGAGTGTGTATCTATACAGGGAGGAAGACGTTTTCCCCCACAGGCACAGGCGCGGGAGCCATTGGCCAGGGGAGCTTCAGTCCCCCAACTTTTTCGAAATTTAACAGTGACCCTATGGGCGTTGATCGGAAAGCACTGATCCGAAATGCTTGTCGGCCGCCCAAATAAACAGGAGTTTCCGTGCCTTTTCCTATAGAGCTAATGCTAAGTTCCCCCCAAAAGGGGAGAGGCATCGCCTCCGTGACCCTCCTTTCCCACGTCCCAGGCCAAGTTTAAAATTACAGAATACCATTAAGCAAACAAAGCTATAAACAAAAATTATCCTTTATAACACATACCAGCATTATTCACACGACGGCAACTAAGGAAAAGAATTCCTTACTGGAAATGAATAACAAATCCAACAGTCAAGTTACGTTGAGCCCACCTTGTTTACGATGTAGTCGCCGAGTGCCTTTTCGCGGGTGTTGCTGAGGTTGTTGTCATTCATGAAGCGCAGCACCAGCTTGAAGATGGCCAGGGACTCTTGGTAGTCGGCCTCCTTGGACTTGGCCAGGAACGGGGTGCGTATCGGCTCACGCTTCATGCCCCAGAGGTGAGCCTACCACATGACGTCACTTGACGTAAATGATGTTCGACACCTTGTTTCCCCTATAGTTCAACTCAGTCTTTACCATTAACGATGCATGCATCTCAAAGTAGCTGTGGTTCCGTAACGTGTCTGGTTAACGCAAAATGTAGCCATTTTCGCAATTCCGAAATGCATGAGTGTTTGTATCTCGCAGATGTGTCATTTGTTATTTCTGCAGAGGCATGGCGTCAGCAAGAACAAGAACGTGACAACAGGAATGTGACTAGAGTACCTCAGACTAAAACAGAGCAATTTTTTGCAAAAAACTGGTCCTCATCGTATTCCAATGGAAACCAAAGTAACAAAAGCACACCAAACGGCGCCCCGGCACGGTGCTTCTCACACCCCAGGTGCGGCGCCCTCACATCTCACGCACGGTGCTTCTTACACCCCAGGCGCGGCGCCTCTCACATCTCAGGCACGGCGCCGCCTAGAAACCAGGCCCGTCACCGACCTTGAAGTAGATGTTGGTGAACTTGGTGAAGGCGTGGTAGTCGATGTCGTGAGGCAGGCTGAAGCGCTCCTCGGGCGGGTCCACCTGGGCGCCGATCTTGATCAGGTTGCGGTCCGAGTGGGCCGGGTGCCAGTCTGCGGGCAGCGCGAGCTCCGGCTCAGAGCGCGGCTCCGGCCGCTGCCTCCTGCTCAGGCAGCAGCAGCGGAGACGGTCGGACGGCGGCCGCGCCGCGGACATGGCTGCCGGCCGGGCAGGCGGCCGCCCCGTCTGGTGCCGGCCGTCAGACGGCGCACGGCTGACGGCTGAAGGGTGCAGGTGGTCCCGCCCGCATCCGGCCCGCAGAGAGCGGACAGGTCGATACGCTCGGTGGCGGGGCGGTGCCTTTACGGCCGCAGAGGTCGGGTCAATGTTCGACCTCTGCTTGGTGTTGTGATGTTAAATATGCACGACCCCGCTAAACTCAGTGATATGGCAGGCACATATTGCCTTACAACGAAACGCATCAGTGCTGGTGGAATTGGCTTGCAGGATAGGTGCCTGGCTGAGCATGTAAATATTCGCACAATGGGACCCAGAGGTAAACCATTTCTGTCGGCATTATCGGGCCCATCCCCTACACACAATGGCTGTCGAAACAGAAGACAGCAGTCCTCCATCTCTCAGACAGCCTGACACAGCCGCTCCCGCTGAACCCAGCACCAGCGCCGGGCGTCAGTACGGCCTCTGACACAGCGGCTCCCGCTGAACCCAGCACCAGCGCCGGGCGTCCGTACGGCCTCTGACACAGCGGCTCCCGCTGAACCCAGCACCAGAGCCGGCCGTCCGTACGGCCTCTGACACAGCGGCTCCCGCTGAACCCAGCACCAGAGCCGGGCGTCCGTACGGCCTCTGGCACTGACCCTCCAGCCGGCTGAAGATGAACGCCAGCTCGGCGGGGATCTCCAGGTGGTTGACCCCGGCCACGGCGCGAGACTGAACCCGGTCGCCGTCGCGCCTTTCGCCGGAAGTTTTGGCGCGAGCCCGGGCCGCCCGCTCGGCCGCCACGCGCCGCTTCATCTCGCCCTGTCAGAGCCAGTACCAGAGGATCAGAGCAGGCACTGCAAGAGGCGATCTCAGTTCGTCAGTCACTGTCAGAAACAGTACCAGAGGATCCGAGGAGACATCACAGAAGACGATTCCTCTTTATCAGGTCACTGTCACAGGCAATACCCGCGAATCAGAAGAGGCATTACAGAAGGCGATGCCTCTCCATCAGTCACTGTCATAGGACACCAACAACAAACGGACATCGTCAGACGTAGTACCACAGGATATGATGCTGCTCCACCTGCCAGGGACCGTACCAGAGAGCGAGAGGACGTACCGCAGGGGGTAACACAGTATCAACGCACTCTTTGAGAAGGTGTAACAGTTAATGGTAGTTATTATTATTAACAATCAATTGGCTTCATAATGGTAATGGGCTAATATTTTAACCGATGTAAATAAAACGTATCCAGTCACCCCAATAAAGGATGAATGCGACAGTCGAAGCGTCGAAAATGCGCGCTGAAATAAAGCTCTTTTAGCACTGATACCCATGCCACCAGATCATAAAAAACATCTCAAGTCCATTATTATTATCTTCACTTCAGCAATGCTCAACACACGGTTCTAGAACTCAGCCTACGCGAAATCAATGGAGAACATCTGAGACAAGATCATCATTTTTGCCACGCCTTTCTATTTAACAGCTGCAAACATCATATCTTAATAAGGGTGCGCCGTCCCATTATGACATTGCCTATATTTCTTTTGAGACGTAGGGACCAGCAGCAAATGCCGCCGACTGACCTTCATTTCGCCGAAGCGCTTCTGCTGGCGCTTCATGCGGAAGTTGGCCTGCGCCTTGACCATGCCGTTGCGCACGGTGCGGAAGCGCTTCCTCTCGCGGTACATCCTGTAGTAGCTCTGTACCTTTACGGCCGACTGGCGCGTGTGGCGGTACCGCTTCTCGGCGAGGTACCGACGTACCTGGAAACAGGGACCCGTCAGACTGAAAATGTGCAGGACATTTCTTCCAGCGCTGTGGAATCGGACAATATTATACTACCTGGTGATCATGCACTAAGCGACTCAAAAAGGATCTCACATTTTGAAGCTACCAGTTTCGTAAGCGAATGACGAATCACTGAAACATACCACAAATGAAATCCAAGAGCGCAAATACTACACCCAATGTCCGAAGAAAAAATGTTTGTGACCAAAGCGGAGGCATGAAATATGGCGACGGCAGCAAAAAGTACCACCTCATGGCACAGCGCTGCGCTGCACCGTCCGAAGTTACCAGAATATCTGGCAACTGATAGCCTGCTGCACCCACGTTCTTTTGTATCTTCGTCGCGGCGTCTCCCTGGACGCGGAGTCGCATTTTTTCCAGCTGCTGTTCGAAGCCCTCGCGCAGGAAGACCTTGCTGGTGCCGAGCTGGTACTCATCTCGGGCCTCTGGGCAGTTCTCCAGGATCATCTGCCATCAGAAACAGTGCTCGGGTCGTACTCCAGCCACGTCAGATTTGAGACGTCCGCCCAGTGATGACTCGGACGACACGGCGTCAGTTCAAAGCATGTCCATTATTGTGTTACTGTTTCCCTTTACCAGGAACAGGAATCGCAGAAACTGCGTAGTGTGCGATATACGACACACAGCTTTCGAACTATACAACTTCAGAAATAAGACTTTTCGACGCGAACGAGAACCTCAAAGAACCCACCGCGCCGCGGGTCGGCCCCTCCCCTCTGACCCACCGTCCCGCCGCCGGTGGGTCCTCGCCCTGGTGACGTCCCTGGCGGGGGTGCCGCGGGGCAGCCCCTGCCTCTGACCCACAGTCCCGCCGCCGGTGGGTCCTCGCCCTGGTGACATCCCTGGCGGGGGTGCCGCGGGGCAGCCCCTCCCTCTGACCCACAGTCCCGCCGCCGGTGGGTCCTCACCCTGGTGACGTCCCTGGCGGGGGTGCCGCGCGGCAGCCGGTCCGGCAGCAGGCAGCGGTACCGGTCAGCGAACTGGGCGAACCGCACCCGGACCGGGTAGCCGAGCTTCCGGATCCGGATCGTGTCCAGCATGCCCGTGTAGCGCAGCTGCTCCAGCACCACCGGCATGTCGAACTTCATCGGCGCCTTCTCCGCGTTCGGCTTGATGCAGCGGATGAACCACGGGTTGCACCTGCGGGTGATGATGACGATGGTGATGAACATGAAAAATAAACGGCAAGAGCAACAGCGATTCAAGGAATGTTTTCCTCTCGGAGGAGACGTAGTTAAAGTGATTGATTTGGAAATTGCGTATTGTGGATACGGACAACACAAGTTTTTTCGTCTTTCGCTCGTTGTTCGGCTATCACCACTTCATTTATGATTACATCCATTGTCATTGTTCTGATTATGACATAACATTTATGACGTAATCTAGGACTATTGGTAAATACTAAGACAAAGCTATGTACATACAACCCTCGGACTGACGTATGTTATGCCAAATTTACTCCACACAACTGGACACAAGTAACATTACTTTAATCCAATTTTATTCCACTACTGGTTCAATGAAAACGTCACTAGGAACTTCATAATGATTGAAGTGATTGGTGAATGAAATGAAAATTGGTGACTTGATGAATACGTCATCAAACGTATTCATCAAGTGCACATCAGGTACGCCATTCGGCATCAACACCAACACCACCAACACCACCAGAAAGCAGTATGACTCACTTGCTCATCGACTCGAGCAGCTGGGTGAGGCTCTCGTGGAACCTGGCCGCCACGGTCGGCGTCCGCGGCTTCATGGTGACGAACCTGCCGTTCGTCTTGTTGGCCGCCTTGACGGCCTCGTTGTGGGCCCGGTGCTCCACGAACATTTCAGAGATCATCTGATGACAGACGGACGCCATCATTTTAGAAGACCGCACAACAAATGCAGGGCAAGACATCAGAAGCAGAACAGGGCAGCAACGTCTGAAGTGCTTGACCTGAACAATCGCAAATCAACAGAAATGCAAAGTAACTCCACAGCCCTTGGATTTCGCAACCCACCATCACTTGCGATGCATAAGAACCGCGCACCACCACCGAGAAAACGCCTGCTTATCCACCTAAAGACGTGGCCTCGCCGTTCCACTGGCCCCCGCGGCGGGCAGGACTGCGGGGCCGGCAGATCGGGCACGGCCGGGGCACGGCCGGGGCACGGCCGGGGCACGTACCGGCACGTCGCTGCTGACCAGCAGGTCCAGAACGTCGTTCCGCAGGATGTCGCGGTTCTTGTCCAGGAAGCCGTCCACGTTGTACCACACCTGGCCAGCGTAGTGGTGCACGCCGAACTCCATCGACGACATCCGCGGACTGCCCGACAACGGACACAAGTCACGACAGCCGGCGGAAACAGCCGCGTCGTGGTCTGCCATTCGGCGAAGTATAGTCAGACTTTCTCTGTTCCACTTTTTCTGCTTTAAAGGCACGCGACGGTATTTACATATCTCGGAAGGTTACTAAAAAACGCCCGAATATTTTCCGACTCTGTATCGATATCTGAGGAAAGGAATCAGCAACAGTAATTGGTCGTTTATGTGTCGCCTATCACTGATGTGCGAGATGCAGCCATGAGCATATCGTGCTCGAAACTTCCCAAACGAAAATTCTCCAAACGTGCCAGTTTCGCGTGCTCGACGGGTCTATTCCAATTTAGTTGTACGCTCTTCCGGGCTGTCTCAATGCGAAATACGTTGAGGTGCTGACTGCGATCTGTTTTCATTTCCAACGACTTTTCTTGCTTTGTAGACAACTTTTTAGGCATGTTGCCCTTTTTCCTTCAGTTTAACGCATGACTTCAATCGAATACGAAGCCACCAGTCTGGACCGTTTAATAACAAATTGTAACTGAACTGAACGCAAGTAGTCCCTATAGCAACACGTGCGGATCAAATCCGCGCAAAAGCAGACTCGGATCGTGACATTACCGGCTGTAGAGCTCGTCGAGCGCATGGTTGTAGTGCAGCTTCTCCAACAGGGAGACGTCGGTCGCCTTGGGGAAGTTGGACTCGTCGTCCAGCAGATGGAAAATTCCCACCGGCTTCTTACTAATCAGGTGCAGTACTGGCCAGTTGTCCTGACGGGAACACGAAAACAACGCTGTCAGAAAACCGATCCCCTGTTGGGGACAAGACGGTCACCTGTCACAACATTTTGGACGTTTCATACGTTAACAGAAGGATAAAACATACTGTATCAACTTAGCACAACAATGGCGACCAAGAATGTCATGCAGCAGAGCCTTGGATAGGCCTTTTTGGTGATATCTTGTTTTTGCGGCATAGTAAAACTTCTGAACCTTTATCGATAGCTGTGCATGCTAGCTAGTTATCAACTGCATAGTTGTTCATAATAATCATGGTTATCAATAGCAACTGAGCAAGCTATCGCAATGCTCAGACAAGCCATAAAGTTCAACTTCGAACAGTTAATTTAGCTGCAGCCCATAAAAGATTTCTTCACATACAGCCGTCTAAGTTGGGATCTCCGAGGTAAGGAAACTCAGCATTTTCACGCGTCTGAAAAAGCGAGCATTGTTTCACTTTACCTGGAATGCGATGCTTTGCCACTCGATCTTCTCCTTGAGATACTCCTGTTGCTCAAGCTTGAAGATGTGCTTGCTGAAGTAGTACTGCAGAGTCTCGTTTGCATAGTTGATGCACAACTGCTCCAAGCTGTTTTCCTGTGGTAAACATTGGGCGATATGATTCTTGTGCTGACACATTATCCATTCGTACCGATTGAGTAGCTAAAGGGTGAACATGATGACATCAATATTCTGAAGAAATATAAGGAAACGCACCTGTATACCAAATACACCTGTTGATGTGTACCGAGGAGCCTTGTGATGACAACGATGTGATGCCTACCACATTTACTTAAATCCGTCAGAATGCTACGATAATTAGGGCGATGAATGCTGAATAACTAAATGGCTTCACTGTATTCAAAAAGCGCACGCAAATAAAACAGCACCAACGTGCGAGCTCTGCAATGGGAAGCGGGACTCTGAACAGAACTGAGCCAAAACAAAACAGGCGGCGATTCTGCAGTTACCGTTCACGGTGCATCCAAGCAAGTACGACGCACTTAAGGTGTCATACGCAAACTAATCCAGTCAAACCTACGAGGAAGTCAGCTACTCACCTTGAAATCTTCGAAGCCGAAGATGTCCAAGATGCTGATGCTCATTTTCCTCGAGCCCTTGTAGACGATCTGGTTGATCCTGCGGACGAGCCAGCTGAAGAGGCTGCTGTACAGCACTTTGGAGATCGCGTCACGCGCGTCCAGAGCTTGGTCTATGTTCAGCGGGGTCACCACCCTCTCGTTCCGCGCCTCCTGCACGACAAAAGGTCAAAGGTCATCTCAGGTCAAGTCATGTTGTTTTTTTTCACATTCGGCCCGAATTAAGTAGGTTAATATGCAAAACGATGAGATCGTTCCTAGTTTCATTGAATGTAGTCTTAAAACTACCCAAATATAAAAATTTCGTTGAGCCGGTTGTCGTTCCAACTCAACTATGACTGGAAAATACCTCTCAAATCAAAGTGGTCCCATAGAGATATTGGAATGCTCAAACAACCTCTGGTGATGTTTTTCTGTTAGTAGAGTGTGCTGCATACACATGCCCGAGGACTTGTTTCTCAGCTTGTTCTTAATGAGCTATTAACGACAGACTGAAATCCCGCTTAGACCACGACCAAAAAACAAAACACCACAAAAAGCATGAGGTTCTGTCCAGCACAGACTGAGCTCCGGTGGCCTGGGTTTGACACCAATCACCGTGTCTGCCACGGCCAGCCGTCGGCTCGACCGTCCCTCTCCGTGACTGACCGTGGTTTTGGTCATGAGCGCGCGCCGCACCCAGTCGGTCTCGATGCCGAGCAGGTGGCCCAGCCAGCGGACCTCGGCGTCCGAGCCGATCTCGACGCCCTCCTGGCCGTGCTTCAGCTGGGCCCGGTGGAAGTAGATGTTGCCCAGGTGCAGCACTGCCGGCGGGCGAACGTTACAGCCAAGGCCTCAGTGGCGGCTGGTACTGACAGAACCGAGGGCAAGACGGGTTTGGAGTGTTTTCCAGCGGCCGTTGAACAAAGGACTCGTGCGATACGATTGGTTCGGGATCACAGGGCTGTGAGTTCAGTCGTCATCTCAAACAGAACACTAAAAAACCGGGGGAGTAGTCATCAGTGAAAGGAGCCACCTTGGGAAGATGGCATTAGAGTGCGCCTCCAGTGCGACAATACCATCTTCGTATACAACAATGTCACTACTGTGTCACTAAACATGGAATCGAGTTACAAAGCAGGATGACATGGTGAAAGCTATTTAATAACGCAGAGATTTTACTGCCAAAATTAGCTCCATTTAACCATTTCCACTACCAAAACGTTTGGCGAAATTTACAAGGTTCCGGGGAAGTCGCCGGGAAACCCGCCGGGACATTCACCTACATTTCAGAACTGGGAAGCGGTAACTCAAAAGGCAACTCAAAAGGCAGGCGTCTCCCGTAACGCGCAATAACGGTCTAGATCATAGTCAGGCTGTCAACTCACCCGAGGCCAGGATCTTGAAGATGTTGTCCTGCTCTTCGGACGTGAAACCGAGAACCTGCAGCGCTGACAGCAGCGCCTGGAAGTCTTCTTTGTCGTACTTCCCGTCGATTTCTACACTTCCGCCCTACGGAAATAACACAACATCATCAGCATTTTTCGCCTTAACAGCATTGACTACTGACAGAATGTCCGGATGCATGAAAGTCTGTCAATGGTGTAGTGCAAAGTGTGGGATGCAGGCCAGTCGAAGGAAAAGAATAGTGCTTGAAGATTTCCGCGTTTTTCTTTCTCTTCGGGCTGTGCGGTCTAGTGCTCCAGTACTATTCAAAAAAAAAGCATCTGCCCAACAGTTTTCGGCGTTATAATAGTTTACATTATACGACTGTCTTGCAAGACACTACCAGCGATCAAAATCAGCACCGTGCCGTTCGAACAGGCGCCTCGGGATCCTTTTCCGTTATGCTCACTTAATATTCCCACCTTTTACCACGTGACTCAGCTCCCCCCAGAAGACCGTCCCTAAAGTAGCATTCCAAATTGCCGAACAGCAAGGGCGACGACCACAGCTCCCCAGTCCCCCGCCGCCGCGCCGCGAGACAGAGCCAGAGCAAGGAACGATGCACATGCCGTGTCCGCTCCTGCCTGGTTCAGGTAAAAGTACTGCTCGGCCGACAGCAGGCCGTATTTCTTCTTGTCCTCCTCGCCGAGGCCGGCCAGCATCTCGTAGAAGACGTGGTAGTTGCGCTCGTCCTGCGCGTGCGTCACGATCCGCGACTTCTCCAGCAGGTACTCGGTGGTGCGCGCTCCCGTGATGATGCCCCTGTAACGCGGCACAGGCCGGGGTCAACGACCGCAGCCCGCGGCAACGAAACAAAACGGGTCGCGCGACCGCCAGCGGCTGTTTTGCAGAGACTGGTTTAAACGACTGCTCGGAATTTAGAGGGTCCGTTGGTCTCCTTTGTTCTTTTATGGATTTGGACTTTTTTATGGACTTTTAAAAAGTCCAAACCTTTTTGGACTTTTTTTAGAAAAAGTCCAAAAAAGAAAGTCCATAAAAGTCCATAAAAGAAGTTTGGACTTCTTTTATGGACTTGGATTTCATTCACTAGATGCAAAACGTACTTTATTTAGTGACTACAAAGAGCACCGAATGAAACCTGCATGGTATAAAAATGCATTGATGTCTTAGAGCTCATGCGTGATCTTAAATTCATGCAAGCTATAGGAGAAAACGGTACGTGCAGTGTTGTGTTCAAAAACTAATATGTCAATGTATGGTCCATTTCCTACGTTAACTTAACTAGCGAGCGCAAAGGAACCAAAACCTTTGTGGTATCTCCTACCAAAAAAAAACACGCTAATGAAACGGACGTTATAGCTCAAATATCGGGAACACGCCTGGAGACTTGACTAAAGGCAGGTCACAGTGTAAGTGCCAGGTGGTCGGGTGCTTACGGTACTGTACAGCGAGACGCGCAACAAAGCCGTGAGTCACTGAGAACACGTATCCAGCCGATATCTTCAGAGATAACAGGATGCACGACAGCATGACAACACAGCCCGAAAACAATCTCTCTCTCTCTCTCTCTTCTGTCTGTCTGTCTGTCTGTCTGTCTGTCTGTCTGTCTGTCTGTCTGTCTGTCTGTCTGTCTGTCTGTCTGTCTGTCTGTCTGTCTGTCTGTCTGTCTGTCTGTCTGTCTGTCTGTCTGTCTGTCTGTCTGTCTGTCTGTCTGTCTGTCTGTCTGTCTGTCTGTCTGTCTGTCTGTCTGTCTGTCTGTCTTCTCTTTTCTTCTTTTCTTCTTCTCCTTTCTCTTTTTCTTCTTTTTTTTCTTCTTTCTTTCTTCTCTCTCTCTCTCTCTCTCTCTCTCTCTCTCTCTCTCTCTCTATTCTTTATGTCATCTATAGGGGCGGCGTCACAGATTTTTTATTATGGAGTCTACCAGGGCCGCCGCCCAGAGACATCTTGAAAGGTGACCTACCCCTTAAAAAACTAGGTTCTTTCCCGATTAAGGCCACCTTGTTTTACCGTTTACGGTCTTTACAGTAAAAAACCGTTTGCTTGCATATATATTTTGTAACATTTCATCTCAAGATTTCCGATTATCCTGGGGTACTGGGCACAGGCAGTACCTCACAATCAAATGACTGCGTGTTACTGGTACCCCACGTTGCCACGATGGCGGCGCCCATGGTTGCTTATACAATCACAAGAAGCTCATCTACCCAACCCATTTTCTAGCCTACCCAAATATAGCTTTGGAGACAGGCAATCTTGAATACAAAGTGCAGTCACTTACTCTTTAAAGTACACTTCTAGGTACTTTCCGAAGCGGGATGAATTGTCGTTGCGCATCGTCTTGGCGTTGCCGAAACTTTCCAGCAGCGGAGTCGCTTCTAGAATCTGCAGGTGTGGAATCCAACATACGGTTACTGGCGCTCCTCTGCCGCACAATGACTTGCCGTTTTATAACAAATGATCGTTTCGTATCGTATTTGTTGCAGAATTTCCTCTCATCCGAAAGCATTCACGGTGGCTGGACTACACAGATCTATAATGCCAGTCAAACGAGCACAGACGTCAACATCGGCGCCACGGAACAGAGCCGCCATTAACCAACACGACACCTGCCCGTATCCGCCCCCTCTCCCTGACGACCGGTGGCCGGCGACGCCCCGGGCGGCGCGCGGCGGTGGCCTCGCCTGCTCGGTGATGAGGTTGGACGGCGACTTGTTGACGGCGGCCAGGTACTGCATGATCAGCTTGGTGGCCTCGGTCTTGCCGGCGCCGCTCTCGCCACTGATCACCACCGTCTGCTGCTCCCGCTCCTTGGTCATCCGGCTGTAGGCCGACGACGCCACGGCGAATATGTGCCTGCCGAGAGCGGGACGGTCGGTGATGGGAGAGCCGAGGTGTCAGTCGTCACCGACTGCTCCGGGCCAGGCCGGTGGCAACTCTACGATCCGTGCACGATACACAGGAAGGTTTCGCACCATAAGGAATGCCGGTGGTTTTGGAGTAATGTTCTGAAATTGCCACTACAGAAGGCATGGTTACGTCTGAGCACAGAAATGGTTCACGACGTGTTTCAAACGTACGCTACTTCTGCAATCTGAAGTGTTCAAGCCCTGCTCAAACATTATCTCGGTTTTTGAGGTGGGGAGTGACGTGGAACGTCGGAAATAGTGCCTGTCGCCATCCCTGGTCGGCAGCTGTAACTGCCACTGACGACTGGAGACGACAACGCGGGCAGCGTTAATAGCCCCGGGTAATGCTGAGTTCAGTCAGTGACTTCCCGGCTGCCTCAATGTGAACATACAGCGCATGATACATCCGTCTACCGTTACAAGTTTCCTTAAATCCCCAAATGCCGCTGGAGCTCCGGCCATGACAGCAGTTGGTTGCTTCACATAAGCAACCAACAAAACGCGTCCTAACAATGAAGCTGACAACTGTCGCTGACGGACGCAGAGCGCGAGCGACCACTTACGGTGGCAGTGATCCGAGGAATCTGGCCCTCGTAGCGCTTCACCATGTCCAGGCCGTAGATGTCGAACATCCTGTACGGGTTCACCGACACCAGGATGCTGCCCGTGTACGTCTGGAATGTTGGAAGCGGGTGAACCGATGCCTGCCCCAACGGCGCAAACAAACACCGTTTACTGCCAACATTTTGGACAACACGAAGAAAGACGTTTCCAATTTGCGGTGCGAGCAGACATCCGTTGAAATAAACATCCTTTGATAAACGCGAATGCTACATGGAGTCTTTACCGTCTTCGCTAAAACATATGAAATTTATACGGTAAATGTGACTGACTGCTGTAGGAAAATAATTCGGTACTCATAAACACAAATTCCGATGCTAAGTGTCCCCGGCCTTTCTGTCATCTCCTTACGTATATCATCTCCTTGTCGTAGCGGAGTTTCAGGTTCCACAGAATGGACGCTTCGTTGAGATCGCTGGAACAAAACATAGAATTAGTCATTAACATATACCGATTATGTAGGCCAATAGGTTAGCAAAGTTGTTCTGATCAGGCTTGTGCATGATTCACCTGAAGTGAATCGACTCAGTCCCGCATTTCCAGAGCGGGGAATCGATTCCAATTCATATTCAGTGCATTTTTAAATCGACCTATCCATCCAATTTTACAGGAAACCTCATTTGGTGGTCAAGTGTCTTTAATACTCCCAAGTCAAGCGAGACTTAGCTATGATGTGCATGTTAGCGTTGCAGTTTCAGATTTGGAATTTGAGGATACGAAGGACACTCTACGGTGTTTGCACGGGAAAGCTGTTTTCACAAAGACGATATTTTTCCATAATGGATTTAAATCCGTGCAAAAACTAAAGCAAAACAATATCTCGGGTTGTTGTCCTTCCTGTCATTCTGGAGGCAGCTGACAGTATGCTCATTTACAACAATTTTGGCGGAAATTTTGTCGGGCCGTAGCGCGTGCAGTTGCAAAGACATTTCCAATCGGCGGTAGAACATGACAGAAGTACCGTCCTGTCGTTGCAACTTGTGACACAGTTCCGTCTGCTGAGAATTCACGGGAAAGAATAGCTGCAGTCAGCAGTCAGATAGTTGGAATTTGTCCCGGTGTGGTGTCTGGAAAATAACTTTAATAGCACCGTGCAAAAGCACAGAAACGCAAGGAACAAAACGTCCAACTGTAACGCCATGGCGAGTGGTGGCATGCGCTGTTACACTTGGAGCAGTCACGGTGCCATCAGACTCTCAGAGCTGCGTGGCCGATTTTCATCCCGTCACGCCATGCAGCTTAATGACAGAGCGTGAAAGCTGCTGAGTCACGGATCCGTATCATTCGACACGGTGAAAGACGCCGCCAGCTGATAACAAAATGCCAGTCTCTGTTTATCGTGACGCAGTCACTAAAGCATCACTGCCGTCACCGTCAAGGAAACATGGCGTGATGCTGTCCACAACGGCAGTTTGTCTCGTGTCGTCTGAAACCGGACAGAAAATTTTGTTTCCGTACACAGAAAGAAGTTCCGTCTCGTCAATGGAAGGGTGCAGTGACCCCAAAGTTCTAAGAAAAGAAGCGCAGAAACTCTACCGCTGCGCCTGACAATGCCTTTGCGGTCATGCAACCGTCACGGGGCTGGGCGCCATGGCTTTGCCGTGCCACGCCATGGACCAGGAGCCGGGAACACCAAACAAAAGAGTCCGAATTCCTGTGCGATTTGTGTCGCTTTGTTTGGTCCGGTAGGACGGACACACTATCGGTAAATCCAATGGTCCTGCACTTCGGGTTCACATCTTACTGCATTTTACATAACAGGGAATATATCACAACAGATAGGCCAATATATATAATATTTAGTGGATCCAATGACTTCAGTAAGAAATGCCATGCGTAATGCGTATTTTCTCGCGTATCCCGAGATTATTCAGCATGTGCCATTTCCGATGTTTTTTTTTGAGGATTCGCGAAACAAAAAATGTTTTATTCTAACAGAAATTTCAGGTTTAGGAACCTGTGGTGACTGAAACCACCCTTTGACCACTGCCTCCGATTTCAAAATTCCGGGTTTCTCTGTTTTGGCTTCAGTATGTGTAAACCCGTTTCTTCGTAACACATCGCAGTTCACAAACACGACATAGCACGTCATTCGAACGGCCTAGGGCACGGGAAAGTTATACGCATCAGACACGTTGATCACCACTGACCCGATGGTGATCATGTTATACGCATCAGACACGCTGATCACCACTGACCCGATGGTGATCATGTCGTCGACACCACTCTGTCCCAGGTCCTGGCGCTTCCTCAGGTTGGCCAGGTTGGTGAGTGTGAACACTTGCGGCTGCAGGACAAAACACGGACGGTTAATTCACGGGAAAATCAGCCATGCGCCGCGATAACACCGTGATCTGCGGCGCGCAGTTATACAGCAACACGTGAAGACGCCGTAACAAAGAGCATCTCGGACACCGGTCACCACACGCTGTCGTAAACATAACGAAACATCGCCCTCCGGAGGACTACATCCAGGTCTCAAATCTGAAACAGATGATTAGGTATTGCGCAAACATAAGAACGCACTGCATATTTCGGTATCGGAAGCACAGACCTTCTGTGGCAGAAAACGCAACGGGCACAGACATAGCCGGTAAGCCGCTTATTAGTTTCCGAGCGACCGTGTCTTTTCCCTACATCGGTTTTCCGTTTGGAGGATCCGGCGCATACAGCCACCTTTGCACCGTCAATGCACTTGTAAACGACCAGTTTGGAGTTAAGCGGCGCGCGGAGCTCGTGTCGGTCTGCATCTGGCACTGAACGACCGACCCAGCAGGATGCAGTACAGTCAGTCTGCCGCGGACGAGAGCACCGACCTCCATCTGCAGCGCTAACCGGTGTATAATGACGGAGGAACGGCAGGAGAAAACAGCGCTCTCATTATAAAACAATCCCAGTGCCTGAGAGATTGCATCAAAGTGACCTCCAAAAATCTGAGGACATTTTCTGTTCATTGTTTAAAACTGAGGGTGACGTAAAAAGAACTCGGACCTATCTCTAACCGTCGGTTTTGTGTAAAATACAATCACCTAAGCGCAAGTATCCAAATAGTTCAACAAGCGACCTTTTCTTCCACCATTTTCTCCGATGTGCACGCTGCATACTGGGCATAATTTTTCTCTTCTCTTACATTTAACAGCAACAGCATGGCGTGTGGAGAAACATTGTCCAGCTCAAACCACTCACGTTGCGAATGAGGAAAGTGACGCACGTCTCCTGCAGGGAGGGGGGCGACCGGCGACGGGGTCCCGAGCTGCCCGGGGCCGCCACCACCCGCCGCCCGCACCGCGCAGGCTCCTCGCGGCTCCTCGTGGCCGCAGACACCGTCTCCTCAGGAGCGGCGCCGCGCTCGGTCGCCGCCGCAGCCTCCGGCCCGCCGGCCGACCGGCTCCGGTCTCTGCCCGAGCAGCGGCCGCAGACGCGGCCCTCCCACACGTCCTGCAGCCGGCCGGCCTGGCCGCCAGGGGTCTCCCGTCCCAGCCGCGCCTCTGCCGGGCCGCCAGCGCCACCGCCAGGCACCGGAGGGTTTTCCCGCATTTCTCTCAGGCGCTCCACGGAGCCGCCAGACGCCGGTGGGTCCTGCCGGACCTGAAGGCTCCGGTCGTCGGCGGCGGCGCGCTGCCGCCGCTGGCTGCGGTCCGGCGGCGGCGCGTCGCCCCGTCGACAGCGACGCGGCGGTCGGCGGCGGCCTGCGCCGGCAAGCGACGGGCGCACCGTGTCGCCGAAGTAGCAGAGGCTGAGGAACTCGACTTCGCGCTCGGCCAGCCGCTCCTGCGGCGAGGCGCCGCCCGACGAGCCCGTCCCCAGTGCGGCCGGCATGCTGCGAGGCGGCTCGCCGGGCGTCGGCGGCGACGAGCCGGGGCCGCGGGCCGCGCCGGCACCGCCGCCGGCCGGCGGGCTCATGTCTGGAGCGGCCGGCGCGACAGGCGGGCCAGCAGGACCCGTCAGCGGAAGGAATCTGTCAGAAATCACGCGGTCATCCGTGGTCGACAACGGCGCCGCCGGCTCGCTGCGTCGGCTGTCGCCGGCGGGCTCACGTCACCGTCGACGCGACGCCTCCAGTGACGCCACTGGCACTGTCGGGATCGCGAGGAAATTGATGCTTGGACGAAGGCGAGCTTGCAGCGCCTGGTGCGGGGAGAGGGCTTGAAGCCGTGACCGCGGCATCCACCGCTCCGGCCCCGCTCGCCAGATCCTGTCTTCCACGGTGGTGCCTACTGCCGTTAGCGACTGGCGCCCGGGAGAAACTTCACTCGCGTTACTCCGTCACGACGACAACGCGCGACGACCGTCCACTGGCCACTCGTCTCGGCGTCTCGCGGCTCTCCTGCAGCGTCTCCCCACTTCCCCTCCGCCGACCACCCGCCGGCTCAGGTCCCGGACGGAGCACACCTGGAACCTCCAATTAGCCGGAACCAGGAGGCGCAGGAGTACCTTCCGCCACTCTCCCCACGTCACTACCTGTCACTGACCTGCCGGACGTCACCGCTAGGCTCCAACGCCACTGCCGACTCCTGCCGTCACCACTGATTGAACGACGTCACCTTTGATCTCCTGATATTTTTGCGCCGGCTTCTTGACGTCATCGCTGGTCACTGGATGTCACCGAGAGCGCTCCACGTCACTGGTGACCCCTGTACGTCACCTTCGGCCCCCGAGTCGGCCTAGGTCCCTGCTGTCGCAGCGCCGGCCCTCCTGTCTGCCGCCGTTCGCGCCTGGCCGCCACCACTAACCCAGTGCGAGCCGGCGCGCGCCGAACCGGTCCCGCCGCGCGCGGCCAGCCTCCGTGACGTCACCGGCCCGTGACGTTACGCTCGATCGGCCGCCGCCGGCTAATGGGGCCGTGACCCGCGCCACGTGACCCGGCGCACCACGTGCCGCGCCGGGCCGCGCGGTGACGGGGCACGTCACGTGGGATGCGGTCTCGGAGACTCGCGCGAATGCCGGGTAGGTAGCGGACTAATGGCTAGGTACTCCAGTTCTGAAGCGATACTAGCAAGCGGAAATTTGGCATCAGGAATCTTTCTAAGAGTGATAAGCTTGTATGGTTCGAGGACTTACTGCTGCTGGCCTTAAAGTTACGTTTATTCCCGCGATTTTTGTTGCCAGAGAACTTCAGGATTATGGCAAAGCGTGCAGTGAGCTGATCGTTCGACTGAATATGTACCGATAGAAGGCGCATCAACGATTTGCTTACGACTGCGTGTCGGAAACACGCCATGCGAGTGTCAGCGGCATGCGATAATGTGACACATCAAAGGTAATTGTTTGCAAATCGTTATTGGTAAACAGTTGAACATATCACCAACGCTACGACGATAACAAGGGTCGAATATGAATGGGTGGTCTCATATTAAAATGAGTAGTCTACTAACCTTACCAAGAATAAACCACTGTATGTTTATCTATTTCCATTTTTTCTCGGTAAATACACAATTAGGGTTTTTGTCACCGATTTCCATGAATAAACATCCTACTTTAAGGGCAGTGGTACCACAAATCTGCTAATGATGGCAATGTGTTATGCTCCCGTTCAACGACGAAGGACAAAATCAAACCACAGTATTAAAGTAAAATAACTCAAAGAAACAAAATCTCTGAAAGAATTCGTCAGTCTTGTTATAATACCGCAGTGCCCTGAAATCTTAACTCGGTTGATTCCTTAGAATGCGGAAACTGGAGACAATGCAAGCGTTTTTCGACAACAGCAAATCCTGATTGGTATTGTCCAGCTGTACCAAAAAAACAGTTTCATATGCCTGAGAGCAAAGAGCCACTGCAAATAATGACAAAAACCAAGTCAAAAAAACGGGCGTTCTTTTGTCACCGAGAATGTCAAGTGGTGGGGAAACGACCCCTTTAAAACGCAAACCTTTTTCCTCAACGCTTAAGGACGCACGTCATTCATGAATGACACATTACAACGGGCACAATCTGGGCATGAGTTACGATTCGATGGCATCAGTGTCAGCCATGACGCCGACGAAAGGAATATTAACGCTTCCAGCGAAAATATGTTAACATGGCTAGACCTTGACTGAACACATAGTTTTTTTAATGAACAACACAAGTTCAATACGCAAAGTGCTTCCATTTACTAACAATTTATTGTAATATACCATCGTATAAATCGCCTCAAACGCATCACGAAATTTCAAACAGCCCAGGCCTGACGGTATTTGTAACTGGGAGCCAGCGTTTTCACCGCACACGCAGCACTCGCAGCTATTGGCGCAGAAATTGCACGCCCACTGAAGCGGAACGGGCCAGCGCGGCTATCAAATCTCGCCGGGTCCGCTAACATCTGGGATTGGCCGTGCAACCGGGTGTGCAGACACAGTCGGCGGCTATGGAGGTCGGAACCCGCAGGCTGTGCTAGGACCTGACGGTACCGTTATATCAGCTGTGATGGGCCGGAGGAGAAGGCGGGATGTAGGCTAGCGCTTGAGGTGGTGCAAGTGTCCCTCCGTCTGTCTCCGCCTTCTGTCTCTTTCTCTATCTTCCTCCGCTTGTCCTTCCTGCCTTACTGGAAGGTCTTTCTGCCTCTCTCCTCTCTCTCTCTCTCTCTCTCTTCCCTCTCTCTCTCTCTCTCTCTCTCTCTCTCTCTCTCTCTCTCTCTTCTCTTCTCTTCTCTTCTCTTCTCTTCTCTTCTCTTCTCTTCTTTTCTCCCCCCTCTCTCTCTCTCTCTCTCTCTCTCTCTCTCTTCTCTTCTCTTCTCTTCTCTTCTCTTCTCTTCTCTTCTCTTCTCTTCTCTTCTCTTCTCTTCTTTTCCCCCCCTCTCTCTCTCTCTTCTTGCCATAGGAGAGATTTCTGTTACGTATTACTTATAGTATTTACAGTTTTTAGTTTATATAATATGTGGCATTTCATGTATGATGTATGTAATATATTACGTACTGGATTAAAGTATTATTAATATATCGTCGTTGTTATCTATATCAAATACCATTCATTCGCACGCAATGGCCTGTCTTGTGCGGACTACAGACATACAGAGGACTCTGTACAACATACAAAGGACTAAACCTACAGGTGGCTAAACCTTCGTGCCCTTGGTAGTTCATTTATGGTAAACTTACTGCAATTCATGGGAGACGGCATCATCAGGTTCCAGTACGCGAATGGGTGATTAAGGTAAGTGTGGCGCGGAGCAGTTGACACCGTAAACGTAAAGCCTACTGGACACGGATTACATGAACCGATGAAACTCTAGAATTAAAAGGAACGAAATATTTTTAGTACTGACACTACAGCTGTAACGCGTCAACTGAAGCCGTAAGGAATCAGGACAAATTCAATACTTGTTTTGTGTTATAACTTGCCAAATAACTAAATCGGTAGGGTATATGTGTTGGCATTTGAGCTCTTGATTTCGCCAAAATGACCACACCGATTAAGCGACACGATCTTGTCATGATGATCTCGCGCCCTGGAAGGACGATACAGAGCCAGCTAGGTCACAGCTTTACCAGTGTGGCACCTCTAGTCGGTCTGCCTACGTAGTACTTGATTAACATCTTATGTGGTGGGCTGGCTAACATTTGACAAAAGGAACTATAAAAACACAGGTCAGGGTTTTAAACTTGACCAACAAGACTGCCAATGGAGAGGAACTTTCAAAGAATTACTGAGACGCACACGTCATTCTCTGCCCTCTTCTTTCTACGCAGTGCCTAAGCGTAATGCTAATTTCGTGTAAAGCTAGGAATGCACCTGTTACAGCTTACATTAAAGTTCCACACATAACCAATGTAATCTGGTATGTGATGCCGTGTCAGCAAGAGCATCTGTTTGAAGTAGTTTAAATCCTGCAGATCGTCAATGACGTCATTCGTTCCGATACGGGGCTCGACACGCCTCGCGTGACCTTGGCTGCACTGACCTTGCCTCCGACGACTGCCTGAACGGTGACCACTTGTCCCGCTCGGTGGAACTCGGTGACCTCTCCCGGCAGGACATAACCCACTCCAGGGTCGAACCACACAAGGTCACCCTGAAGACACACAAAATTCGTCCGGTCAGTGCAGGTCAACAGAATCCACTGTGTGGCTTCTGCTCACGAAGCCAGTCTGTGGGCACACGATTTAAGACTGATCATTACAGGCCAGCACAAGTCGTGTCAGGTCACGCTGAATAAACACAAGTATAGGTCGATGCAAGTTAACGCAGGGCACCATTACTGGTTTCAGCACCAAAGGTCAACCGAGAGTATGTCCAAGACAGGCCAGTCTAGATCACTACAGACCACAGTAAATTACTCAGAAGATTATCGAAAAATCGGCAAGCTCAAATAAAGGTTTTCCCGCGCCAGAGCTTTGTTCAAAGATATTTAATGAGAACTGCGAGGTTGGGTGAGGCGCTGATGAGTTTAAAGCCGAATGATGAGATTCTCTTCACTTCGTTTCTGAGCATCACTCATGTGTAAAGATATTTCATACTTGTCATGAGGGGTCGGTTCGGTAAGTAGTCAAAATTCCGGGCATCAAATGGAAGTCCCGCGTTGAAATCCGTCCCATCGCAAAAAGTTTCGTTGCCACGGCGACTGACGAGACAGTTCGGCTGCTCATTAACTGAACACCCGTCGACACGGCATGCAATTAAGCACTGAAATCACGCGCATGGTTATGAAGAATATGCCATTGTACGAGTGCCCTTCATGCCGTTACCCTGCGCTCTGACGAGCTCAACTCATTCCGTGAAACACGCCGACATAAGACGCATTTCATTTCCAACACTCCAGCGTAAACAGTTAACCCTATTCCCGGCAGGGGGGGGGGGCGGAATCCGCCCCCCTCGGGTTTTTTGCTTGCCAATTCCAGGCATTTTAACGCAGCTTCACGAAACTTCGTCACTTTTCCTAGCTATTCTTTCTACGCGCCGTGACAAAAATTTCGAAATTCTACTTTGCTCAGGGGCGGAGCCAGGCAACGTTTTTGGGAGGCACCTCAGGTCATTTTTGGCCATGTTGAGGGTAAAAGGAAAATGTCTGCCAAAAACAGAGTTTTTAAGATAGAACTTAAAAATTTATATGAATGTATAGCTAAATAGCTGGACAATGTGCATATGTAATTTTGTTTATCTGAGGTCACTTTACAAGGTCAGGTCAAGGTCAAAAGTTAAAATTTGTTTTTTCGCAATAATTTCGGCGCCGTTTTTTCAAATGCCAAACCCAGAATTTATATGACGTAGAAAGGTGCCCTCTACTTGTGTACCAAGTTTCAGCTTTATATCAGGTCGGGTCACGGAGCTATGACCTAAAATGTCAGTGCGCGTACCCTATATCGCAAAAGCCAAAAAATGATTTTTTTGGAATAGAGTGAATTTAATCGATTAAAAACGTTTAAAGATAATATTGAATGCACACGACATCATTCCGGGTGACCCCAAGGTCACTGGAGGTCATTTAAGGTCAAAGGTCACAAGTTGATCTGAAGAACGTGTGACCATGACAGTTCCCCCTTTTTCATGTCCCTGGCACCGCCTATGCTAACATTATACAAACATTGTAATGCGATTTGTACTTCTTTAGCATAACATGACTAGGAGAAGCTAAAAAAGTGTTTTGGCCTCTTTTGTTCATTCTGTTATTAGAAAATTAATCCCCCTATTTTTGAAACCCTGTGAACGCCCATGAATTTTCCCAAAATTTCAAATTTGCATACCCATGGTAAAAGCCCTATCCATAATCTCTCGATTCATGCCAGTTTCATTGAAATCGGTCCATAAACAGCGGAGTTATAAGAAGTCAAAAAGTACCCCCCCATTTTGACATTTTTGCCCCCCTTGTATCCACAAATTTCAAAATTTTGAAAATTTCTTTTTATACAAATGTAGTTCACGTCATGGCAAATCGATTGCCGTTTGTTGCGATGAAATCGGATAAGTAGTTCTCGAGATCTCAGGGGGGGGCCGAATCCGCCCCCCCCTGCCGGGAATCGGCCATACCGTCCAGCCCTCCGGGAATAGGGTTAAAGTGATCCATAAACTGCTGACGCCATTAAATATAGTCCTGAGCGTAATGCCTCTCGACGGATCGCAGCATTTCGCGGTCGGGGACGGCAACAGGCTTTTTCCTGTGATCAAGCCCAAGCAGGTTGAAATGGGCAGCATCTTGGCTCAGAGCCCATATTGTCACGCCTATTGTCCGGGCCCCGACCCCGTCACATAACCACTGCCAGCCAGCGGTACCTTGCCCCGGGCTCTGAACCAGATGGCACCGGGGGATCTTTATCGTGCGGCGAATTTCCAGCAATCAGTCTCCCCGGAGCCGGCTGACCCTTTCGTTACCGGGCAAAGTGCAGGCGCTCAGCCTACGAGAGGAACCCAGCGCGTGCCACACATCGAACTATGCTGATTCACCGAGCCATGGAGGCGGCACCGACCATTCTTGCCACTTGTGGAATTCGTCCCCTGCCAGAAATAGCAGCTAGGTCTGTGTTCCCGTGGTCATTCAGCGAACTGGCCTCGAAAAAGCAAGACGCCGAGCAGAGCAGAAGACAGAATAATCAGCCGCGTAGTAGTGCTACAGTCACGCATGATAAAATCTGTTTTTCAAACGTTCCGGTTGAGGCTGCCTGTATGGTAAGGGGCTAACATTGTTGGCATCCCAATAAATGTTATAAAATTACCGTGAGGAAGGTATCAGCCAAAACCTTAGCATTGTACATTTTAATCGTAACTTTGCTCAATGCTAACCTCTACCTAACAGAGGAAACACAACTCATTTCACACCCGACGCGAAAATGTACCGGTGCGACGATTACGCTCCCTGTCCACGTACTTCGACTACCGCTGAGGTTCTCCTGCCGCGTGGTGGGCGAGCCGGGCAGCGGGCCGGACAGCGGGGCGGCAGCGGCAGCGGCAGCGACAGGCGGCCCAGACTCCTGCATCGTGCCACGCCGCCCAAACCGGACGGCCAGCGACGCGGCCTGCCCTCTGTCAGATTCTCCGCCGAGCTGAAGTGACGCCCACCGCCGGTAGAGGCGTTAGAGTCGCGCGGCGACGGACGCCTGACGGCCGCGAGCGCAGCCTCGGGCCGGCCCGGCGGCGGCGGCGGCGGCGGCGGCGGCGGCCCGCGGGAGATCCAATGGCCGGCGCCCGGCACCGAGCGCGAGCGTGGTGGCTTGGCCGGCGTCGAGCGGCGGCGCGCCGGCGGCCGCGGCGCAGCGTCGCCGCCGGCCGGGCCCCACCGGCCGCAAACTGCCCGCGGCGGCGGCGGCGGCGGCGGCGGCGACGGCGGCGGTGGCGGCGGCGGCTCTCCGAGACCTTTCGCCGTCTCCAGTCGGCCCCGCATGCTGGCGAACACGGACGAGATTCGGCTGCCGCCGCGCAGCACCGCGTGCCGCCCGCCCTCGGACGCGCTGGTGAACGTCTCGCTGTGGCGGCGCTCCCTCACGGACCGACTCAGCGCGCGCCATCTCCTTCTCAGGGTGGCGCCACAGTCCGGCTGGCCGGCACGCGCCGCGCCCCCGGCGCCCTCCTGCATTCCAGTTTCACTTCCGGCGCCGCGCGCACGCGGCGGGCGGACCGCGCGCCGCCGGACGCCGCCGCGAAATCGTCCGCCTCGGACCGCTTCTCATTAACAGGCGCCGCCGGGAACGATAGCGCGGCTCAAACCGCGACCGAGCCGAATTAATGGCGGCCGCGCGTCGCCGGCGAGTCGACGTGGGAAGGCGGCGGCGCCGTCCGTTCGGCACGTGCGCGAAGGGGGGGGGGGGCTTTCTCCTGGCGACGCCGTGCGCGGCGGGCCACGCCTTGTTTCGTTTCGCGCCGGCGAATGGTGAGGCGGAGCCGCTGTTGAACCAGGCACGACCGCCCCGCGGTGGACAGTCGGCTGGCTGGGAATGCCTGCCGTCGGTTGCTGATTCAACTGTCGCCAGTTTGCACCGGCGATGGTCAATCTGAACCGCTGGTCGACTGATTGAGCAACAACACGACGCATATGACTTTGGCGGCGAGATCAACTATTTCTCCACTGTGTACCACCTCACCCAGTCAGGTTAAGCCCCATCGGCATGTAGCTAAAGCCAACACTGAAAAGTACTACGCCTCGAAAACAGCTCCTTGATCAACGAGCAAAAACCCACGTCCAGGCGGGGGCGCTTTCTAGCGTGCTTGCACGTTCTTCCCAGCTGTAACGCTGTTATTTTCTTGGCCTTGGAGGCAGATTACTGCGGAATATTTACGGTCCCGAGCTGGCGAACAGCTGACTGCGCGTCGGCCGCCAAGCCTGTGGCGTTGCGAGGCGTCGCCTCCGCGTCCTCTGCGACGCTGCTGTTCGCCGCTCGGCGGCCGGACACAGCGTGACTGGCGGTCTGGCGCGGCCGGCACTCGGAACCAGGGCGGCCGACAAGGCCCCGGCCGAGTCGGCGGCCGGGTCGGCTGGTCCGGAGCGGTTTGGCCGGTGTAATGCCCGCTCGTCCACCGCGCCGGCGCCCTCCGACACCGTTACGTTCCGGTGACGGGGCGCGAGCGCCAGCGCTGGTGATGTCACTGCTGATTAGCCGCCGCCAGGACCGGCCTCTGTCTGTCGGCGCGTCCTGAGCCGCTGAACTAGAGCGCGGTGCTGCACCACTGATGTCACGGTGGCGATCGCTCGGACTTGGCCTGCGCGATACGGCGACTGATGGAATGATATGACGTGCCACGTGGTGATGCGATGCGATGCCGTTAGCCGCTGCCACTCCAAAGGACGACACCGCCTGTTCAGATCGCTCCGAGGACCCTCACTGCTCGGCAACACGACTGGATAACGCCCGCCCCTCAGGGGCGACCTCTCGGCAGCTGCGGTGGCCACTCCTCGCGTGGCGTCCTCCCGCCTTCCTGACCAGCGGAGAGGACCTGACCAGCCGCCTCCCCCGAACACCTCCCGCCACAAGCACCGGTCGGACACTGTCCGGAGACCGAGGCGACCAACATCTGGCGCGGCAGCCGTTTACGATGAAAAATCGACGCGTTTCCCGCGGCCGCCGGCGGCTGGAGTGATCGTCAGCTGGCGCCGCCTGGACCCGCTCCGCCGAGTCACGGAGGCTCCTTCCTGCGCGGCAGCAGGAGGCCCACTGCATCGCCCAGGGCTCTCCGGAGATACATCAGCTTTCGGAAGACGCATACCGGGCGGCTAGCTGCTCCCTCCAGATGCTTTTTTCATTCGCTTCCTTTGCGCCTTTATATTTTAGTTACTCACGTGTCCGTGAAAACGACTGTAAATCACCTTTCTTCCAAAAAAGAGACCGTTTCCGGGCCATTCACAGATGAAGCGGTGCACGTGACGGTTCGCCGCGTGAACGGGCCATCGATATACGATTACATTCACGAAACAACTGCCATCCATTCCGGCTACTCTGCAGTTCTCCGCGCCCGAGCGAACACCACTTTCTACACGCCGACTTCGCTCGAATGCGTAACTGGAGAGGTTTCCCGACGGTCGACGCGCATACCGGACCTCAGTGGGCCACGGGACGGGGACTTTCATTCTCGTGGCCTCTGGTGTCTCCTCTTGATGGATGGAGATTCAAATGGCTGGGCTACCTATGGCACGCCATAGGCTTTGAGCAGGACTGAAAACTGCTCCGAATACGACTGACGGTACGTAGTCGCAAGGGACGTGGAGGCGCCTAGCAGGTATTTTAAGAATGTCATGCATTTGTCAAAGTGCCAGGGATAATAAAAATAAGCTAGTCCTTGTGTGGAACATACACGGGACGACGCGAGCCACATGGCCGCACGGATATTGTGTGCGATTTGTACGGATTCACCCGAAAATTACTGTTGCAGTTGTAGAGCACTCAGTGACAACTGACCCTACGGCAGCAGATTTTAATCTGCTACTTGCGTGCTTGGTGGTTTTCAAACAGCAATACTGAACAAACATTTCCGTAGGATAATACATGACTCTAGCATCCATGAAGAAATTTGGCAGCAGGTTTCGTTCCCTCTTTACGATGAGGCGAAGAATACTAAATCAAAGTTTGGGCTAGAAAGGAAGCGATATTGTAACAGTCCTCAAAGCAGATATCGACCCTCACCGGAATAAATTGTCTGCCTGCTTCCTGATATCTGTAAACAGTCATGCATATACTCAACATCAGAGACGGATCCAGAGGGGGGGGGGGCAATGAGGTCATGATCCCGTTCCGTTGGAAAACCTGGGACCAAGAAGTCTCATCCCCCTTCCGAGGGAAATTGGAAATATTTTGTTTGAGGAAGAGAAATCCATTTACGTCCATGCATATTCACGAATATGTCGAAACAAAGCGGCCCAAAGCCGAAGAGAAATTAGCTAAGGGTAAATCTGAGGGTAGCACGGAATACACGGAAGGTTTTCTCCTCCCTCCCCCCCCCCGCCCCAAGCACAAGTTCTGGATTCGCCAGTCCTCAGCACATAATGAAAGTAACAGCAAAGTTTTCCTTGCAGTTCATCACGTCTCATTACGCAACTTCAAATTTAAACGCACAGGAAGTGCGGGCTTCCATCTCTGTGGCACCTTCAGGCGCTGATGTATACAAGTCACATCAGCAAACGCTTAAAGCTAGTTTCTTATCTGACGTCATACCGAGATGTAAGCGCAGGACAGGTTTTCAAGGTTCTGCGATCCATCCACGTGTCAACCCGGCCGCCCGTCCGCCAGCGATGGCCCAAGCTGGACGAGACCACCGGGAACACGCAGCACGAAACTCGTGCGTAAGTCAACAGTGCGCCACGTGATTCAGACGCCACAAACCTCAGAATCTTTTTCGCGCAAAAGAAACATGAGGCATGTGAACCAGAAGAATGTTCAGGTACAGATTTGCTCTTCAGTGTGGAATTTTCGTTACGGATTTCGGGGGACGGGACAACACCACTGAAGCTCGGTAAAAGCGCCACATTCCATGACACTTCCTGGCGCCTCCACCCCTGTCTCGGTCCGCCGGTGTCGTGAGTCACCCAGAGGTCAGTGTCAGTTCGTCGCCGGGGGGGGGGGGACACAGAGGAGCAGTCAACCTTGGACGCCGCCGCGCCAGTAGTGAGGCCGCGGCAGGCGACGTGCAGCGATTCAGCGACCCACGAGTCATGAGACGGTACAAAAACATCACTGGTGGCGGGACTCAAATTCCAGGCAAACGCAGAGGATGGTGGAAGCTTTTCAAGAGAGGTGGACCCTGAACCTCATTTGGGTTATTTTTTGCATACGAAGTCCCGGACCTGAGGTTAAACTTATCCACAGTGGACAAGACACTTTCCCCACATTCACTATGGCCTGCTATACCGACGGCGATACATGGGGAGTGGTGACAGAGACGAAAAAGTTCCGAAGAAAAGCCTTGAAAGCAGGTTCTATGTACAGTGCAGAGGCCTTTCCGACTTTTCGCCAGCGAAAAGACTGCAGGGCTTTGTGTGCTGCAGTGAAGAGTACAAAGTGTTATCATCGAGACTTTTGAAGGATGTCCTTGGATTGCAGTCGTTAACGACAAAGACCACGCTTCAATTTCATCTCCCTTTTGCGATCTCTGACGTTGCTGGTGGTTTCAAGAGAGGCCAAGAAGGTTTGAGCTCCCCAAGAACGCCTTGATCTTGCGACCACGCTTTAACGAGAAATATCGAAACAAAAACGACCGGATGATGGTCCGATTTAATGCACCCACGCGCAATGCCACTTAAGCCGGATCATCTTCTTTTCAGGCTCAAAATCTTATCATTGTCCAACGTGGTGTCCTCTCTCGCCGCATCCCTGTGCCGCAGTACAATCAGCTGTTCAGTCCCAGTTGTCTTCTTATTCAGCGTTCAAGTTCCACCGTTAGCCTCCAGTGCGGTGACCAAGTTTCCCCGCTACTTTCTGCTGCAGCGCTGCAGTCACCGCGTCGCCGTGACGTCACAGAGCCCGGGGCGTCACGGGCCGTTCTCATTGATTTCGGCCGGAGCCAGGCGGCCGCCGGCGGCGCACGCGGCGGAAATGGCGCGTGGGAGGCGATCTCGGCGCGGGGGCCGCTGACCGGTGGTTGGCATCGTCCCGACTTCGGCCAGCGATTTCTGGAGCGTTTGTTTCTGAAGTTTCCCGACCAGCACATTAACTGTAGCTACAGCAGCAGATATCTATGAATGGACTGCCGACGAACAGATCTGACAGTAGAGCGCAAGTGAATGCATCAGTGGCCTTTGTCTGATCAATTACTTTGTCTGGAATGATTGCATGATACGATATAGCTGAGTGGGAATTTCAGAGGACCTAACCTCACCCGCCAGCTGAGTAATCGTAATTGTCGACCCGAACAACCAACAGCTGACGACACAACTCCCAAGCTGTCTGAGGGCGCCTGTCAAGAAACTCTGTTGCAGTAGTAAATAGAAGAAAACATTCACAGAAAAAAATGCTACAGTTTTCTTCATTACATCGCAGTATCCATTTAAGCCAGCATGCCATGCCTAATATTTTCCAGTCGTTTAAATATAACGTAGGGGAAACAGCCCTGGTCAAGAGGACACAAGAGATATAGCTAGAACGAAGGCATTTTTTCCTTTCGATCGTGTCACAGCAACCGGAAACGGCAGAGAATGCGGACAATGCTATGGAATACTGGTTCGTGAGCAAAGCATAATGTTGTCAACGTGCCGGAACGGCCTGTTCTGCTGCACCTTTTTCGACGGATTGTCAAGTTCAGGTGTTACTGAATTCAGGTGTTGCTCCAGCCACCAAGGTCTAATCTCCAAACAAAAGGTGCAATCGACTTACGTAATGTCTTGTTCCATTCCAGTCCAAATACAGATTCCACCGTAGATGGCATTTCCGAGCTCCACATCCTGCCTCTCACAGCTCCGGTTTCACCGTTACACCATTGAAGCGCCGCGCTGTGAGAATCTTTCCAGCGGAGGAGCCCGGCGCCTGAGGCGGGTAGCGTCGATACCCGTGTGAGACTCCTTTCCGAGATGGTGCTGATGGGATGTGCTGCGCCACTTTCCTCCACCCTTCAGGCTGATGCCGGTGATAAGGGAAGAGTAATTGGTGCTCTGGTGAGATATCAGTCCTTACTAGGGGTCGCTGACTGGCTGACAACAGAACAAAAGGAGCGCAAATTCGAATAAAAGCAGCAACACCCTTCGTGTCAGCGTCCCTAAAGGTCAGTCTTCTGAGGCCCATTAAAACAATGCAATCTGATTTTCGAAATTGGCCTTTAATTCAGTTCCACGTCAAATGAACCACTGATCATAGCCTGCTGGCATAAAGATTTTCATATCGATGTGATTGCTTTGTTTAGCGTTAATCTGTTTAATATCCCATGTCTTGTTTGGCAAGGAACATTTCGGTCACAAAGTAATAAATAAACCACGCGGCTGGCTCCGCCAAGACAACCATCAGCTGTAGGCAGTTGGTTTATCGTGCTAGAAAAGATCGGAAACTGTTCTGTTGCTTCAACAAAGCACAGGCAATAGACTTCGGGGCAAAAAAAACCTGCCTGGAACTAAATGTAACTACAAATTAGCCATTCAGAAATTGGGATAATAGTTTGTTATAAGTATACGTTATTCACCTATTCACCATCGGCTGCTTTGTTCCCAAATCCACAAGCGATGTTAAAACAAAGTAGCAAAATTCTCCAGTCTCTCTCAGTCAATACCGTAACAAAACACAACCTTGGCCACAACGTATCACGTGCTCCGTGCTCACGTTCGCTGGCATTGTGTTCGTTGTTGCATGTCGATTTGATGCGGCGCCGGCCGCGCGGTGATGGCCCGCCGTTCTGGGTCAGCGAAATGAAACGGCCCACTGCAGACTGTACACGGCCGAGCCAAGGTTAACTGATGCGATCTCGCGTCTTGAGTCTGAGTCTGCAGCGTCTGTCTGGGCAGGGGACGCGCGAGAGAGAGAGAGAGAGAGAGAGAGAGAGAGAGAGAGAGAGAGAGAGAGAGAGAGAGAGAGAGAGAGAGAGAGAGAGAGAGAGAGAGAGAGAGAGAGAGAGAGAGAGAGAGAGAGAGAGAGAGAGAGAGAGAGAGAGAGAGAGAGAGAGAGAGAGGGAGAGGGAGAGAGAGAGAGACCGCCGAGCATTACAAGTAGTCACCAAAAAATCGTAGACCATAGGGCATGACTACCAAAACGCGAAGCCGAAAAACAAACAAGCATTACCGCGCTTGCAAACGTGAGCGTAGTCACATTAAGAATGGAGAAGATATCCCGCAAACCCGCCATAGAAAAGACGCTGCAGAAAACTGCGATTTTCGGCCGGACAAATCTGTTTCTTCCGGCGCTTGTTTCCTTAACACACAGGCCGATACCCGTGAGATTCCACAGGTGGAGGTAAGAATGCGATACAATGCTTAGATTTTCTGCAATCTTTCTGCCGACATCTTACGAGAGCCCCGGACGGGGCTGTCTCAGGAGGCACATGGCACGGGTCCCAATCCCTCACGGCTCTACCTGGCTCTGCCCTGTTCTGCCCTGCCCTGTCGTGTCTCCAGGCGTGGCACAGGGTCGCTCCCGGCTGCAGCGGCGGCCTCCCCCGGCTGGGAGCGGGCGTGACGCCGCCCCCATGTTGAGACCGGTTCTCATCACATGACCCTGCCCTCGGACCCAGACCCGGATCCTCGCACCCAGACCCGGACCCTCGGACCTAGACCCGGACCCACGGACCCAGACCCGGACCCTCGGACCTAGACCCGGACCCACGGACCCAGACCCGGACCCACGGACCCAGACCCGGATCCTCGCACCCAGACCCGGACCCTCGGACCTAGACCCGGACCCACGGACCCAGACCCGGACCCTCGGACCCAGACCCGGACCCACGGACCCAGACCCGGATCCTCGCACCCAGACCCGGACCCTCGGACCTAGACCCGAACCCACCGACCCAGACCCGGACCCTCGGGCTCAGATTCGGACCCTCGAAGCCAAACCCGAACCCTCGGAACCAGACCCAAACCCACGGATCCAGGCCCGGACCCACGAGCTCAGATGCTGACCCTCGGAGCTAGACCTGGGCCCGGACCCTCGCAGCCAGACCCAGACCGTCGGAGCCAGACCATGGCAGGGACGCCTGGGCCCCGGTTTGGCCCGACCATGTAAACCGGGTCAGACGGCACGGCCGACGGTGTCTAGCGACAGAGGCAATGGCAGAGACGTATCGAGGTGTGTGAACCACACCGCATAGAAATAGGCACGGCGGGGCAACAGTAAGAAGTGGGATAGCAAGGAAGGTACAAGTTAATTGTCAGAGAAAAGACCGCTTAAGTCTACTACTCGGTAAGGTCGTGCAAAGAAACCAAGCTGGCCCGAAGGTCTTTAAAAGTAGCACCAGCAACAATAACGGGGTTAAAATCCTGGGTCACTCCTTTCCGCTTCGCAGACGTTTTACGAGCTGGGCGTTTGCGTGCACCTAGGTCACCGCTAAGTCGCAATCGATGTTATGCAACGTGTCTTAGATCGTTCACATTGACGTCTGGTGTACAGAATTCCCGCTACCAACTTTACCGCTAGAAAACAGCATGAAGGCACGCCAAGTTTTTGGGTAATGCGCTCAGTAACGCTAGCAATGAAAAACCTCAGCGACTGCCGCTGGTAGCACGGAGCCCTCTGGTGTCTTTCACCTGCTGGTGCGGCGGCGTCTGCGCCCACAATAGCACCCGTTACCACTGGCGATCTTGCATGCACAGATCTCATGACCACGTGGTGGACGACTAGCGTTGTCGCTTTGGTACCGAGATTACTCTGAACACCCATTGTCACGTGCTGGCATTCCACGGCAGTAGTTATTCATGAAACAACGGTAGAGATGAATGTTCAAGATAACAGCACTCCTGAATTTCCTCGATTTTTGAAGTCAAATCCATTCTCCCGCCTCAAGGTGTTTGTCTTTTTCGGTTTCATCACTGAATGCTACCGCCGGCGCCGCCTCTGGCCACGTGTCAGCACGTTCAGACCCGTGCAGCGAGCAGTCCCAGCGCACGTGACACCCATCGGAGCCGCGGTCTCACGGCGCCCGCCCGACCCCATTCCGGCGTCTAACGGCAGCCGGGCGCAGGGAAACCGCCCGGCACAGTCACCTGACTACTAATGCCTCCGGTCGTGGCGGCCGGCCGGCGTCTCCGTAGCGGAGGTGCGCCGGCCAACGAGGCACGCGCGTCTCGCAGAAGCGTTTCCAGGCATACATTCCGGGGAGAGATTGTTGGTTACGAAGGTGGCTCAAACACTGATAACAGAACTGTGATCTCGGACGGACGGTGGCACCGCACACGACGCTGAGTTTCGCAGACCTGACGCACTCTTCGCCTTTACGTGGAAGGCCCTCGGACCTTTGTTCGCCAGTGCTATAAGAGGCCAACTGAGGCTGAAGTACTGCATCACGTAGACAACCAGTCCAAGTTATACTGGAGGTAGGTGGACGACATTTTTGTTGAGTTTGGAGACGAAGGCCATCTGGAGAAATTGCGAAAGTCATTCGAAAACAAATCTGTTCTTAAATTTACTACTGAATTAAGTGCCACTAAAATCATCTCATTTCCGGACGTTACCATGGATGAACAGAATGGTCTTTCCAAGACTTCCGTCTACAGGAAGACAACGGACTAAGGACAATGAACTTAGGCAGCGAATGACTTGAGCGACACAAAATCGGTGTCATCAGGACATGGGTCAGACGTGTATCAAACCGCTATTCCGACTGGACATGTACTGACGCATAACTAGCTGGTAAAACTAAGTGTAGGAAACAACGGTTGTGCAGATACTAAAACCGACATGAAAGTGAAGAAACATCAAAGGGGCGATATCACAACAAAGGGAGAAGGACAAAATTAATCATGTCTCTTCAGCCGTTTAGTTAAATCATGCGATTTTTTCCCTCACAACCGAACAAAAGACGATTACATAGGTTGCCCACAGATATGTAACTTGCCCAAAAAAAGACGCCGAAGATCTCATCACATGTTTCGATTCCAAAAATATCTCCCACCAAAGATAACACATTAGATCAACATGGCGAACGCGAGTGCACATATGCAGGGTATCAATTTGCATGTTCACACCAAGGCTGCTGACATCGTCCCATGCACTACGAGTTGTCGTCACGGCAACACCTTTTCCACGACGGACGATGTATTTACGTAACGGAGCTCCCACTCAGGTAGCACATGACGAAACAACTACAACAACTGACTGATGGTAGAATAATGCTTTGTAAATGTGATGGCCCACGAGGACTGCGAATATCTGGGGCGATGCGCATTCGTATTCTTTCGCCGGCGTTACAAAAACATGTCAATTCGAGCATAATTCTGGGGCTTTGGAGTGGGGTGGGCTAAACAGTTTGAATGGAATGGCTAAATTTTGCATGAAAAACCTGCATTTAAAATACCGTGAAGTGCATGACTAACCTGAGCACGTATCATAGTTTTTCCCTGCGAGAATATTAGTATTTAATGACATACGGTGCACATTTCAGTTCTGTGACCGAAAACATCGCCGAAAAAACACTGGAGATGGACGACGAGGTCGAAATGTCAGTATAAACGGCATCCAGTTGCATTTCCGGACACTATGAAAGCAACGCGAACACACCAGACCCTATAACCATTTTAGGCCTTCGTGTCCCATCACAGATTTCAAAAACCCTCCAGATCGTTGCTTCTAATGCATTTTGATCGGATTCGGATAGTTACGATACGGTACAAACACCATATGTTCCGATAAAGTCAAATTAAATTGGACAATGCCGCAGCCGTTTCACAGAAAATGAAGGAGAACGGCACCATGCTTGGGATAAGTTGCGCGACTGCCATATGTCGCTGGGTTTGCGTAACATGTCACTTGTGATATCGCTTAATGGCAGTCTGAAATACGTCGCCCACTGGTTATTACAGCCGCCGAGAGAGCCGATACTGTCATACAGGACGCCAGCGCTGTCGTCGGTTCCAGCTTTGTCGGAACGTGGCGACAGGACATGAAGCGTCTGGAGGTCACGACATTTTACGGCCAAACAAGACCAACGACGGATTTGTGTTCACCATGCCAGCTCGACACAAGGCCAACAGGAGGGGCAGGCTTTTTCTCAATGCCGCAGCAAGTCCAACAGATGCCCGCTGCTTTCGTGACCGAGGTGCCGGTGAAATCAAGCGTGCATGCCCGGTCCGACCGCGGCGGCCGAGGTCGGCCCGTCGGCGTCCGTGTCACGGCCGTCGCGTCGCCACCGACTGACCTTTTCATACTCCATGGCGGCGGGCTCGGGTTCAGAGGCTGCACCGTCCACTAGGCCTCAGCATCTGGAACGAAAGCGGGCGTTATCGACCGGCGCACAGTAGCCGCTGCCGGGCCAAGCACAACAAAAGGAGGCGCAGCGCCGCCCGTAGGCGATCGAAAGACAAGCCGACGTCCGGCGCCACTTACCGCCGCCGCTCTTTACGAGGTGATGAATCACGCGCTTTGGCTGCGCCGGGTGAGAGGTCAGTTTTCACCTCCCGCTAACCACCGCCAGGCGTCGCCGGCGAATTGGCGTGAGACGCCTCCCCCGAGTCAACGCGCGAACAGACTCGGCCGGACGGCGCACCGGCCGACATCGAGTCCCCCGAGTCGCCCGCGCCGCAACTCACCCAGCGGGGCTTTCACCGCACGGCGCACCGGCCGACATCGAGTCCCTCGAGTCGCTCGTGCCGCAACTCACCCAGCAGGGCTTTGATCAACCAGCAGTCTGGATGACTGTGACTGTGACTGATGTGCACTCTGCAGGACCAGCTGTGAATTCACAGGCTAATCTGTGTTCTGGAAAACGCAGAACACTTGTCTGCCTAGAGTTAAATGGTGTTGAGATAATGAGAGTTAAATGGGTGGGGGTCAATTGATCCCTCTGACCCCTCCTGGCCAGGCCATTGGTTAATGATACTTATCACGGATTATATATCGTATAAACTAGATGGACAAGGACTGATTTATAAATGTCCAATGTAGGCAACATCATTACGTATTTCACCACCCACCCTGAAAATGCTAGCAGCAAATAACGCTTTTCGTTCAAGTCTGATCAATTTACCCTGAGCCGGTTTCACGTGGTGATAATAACCCGTGAACTGCTTACATGTCAACGTAATGAACTGGGTCCTGTCATGTATCAAATCACGTAATGTGATCTGCCCTATACGCGCACAGTACGAATATCATTGTCGGGTCGAAATCAGTGATGCAAGCTACTGCCATTGGTACCCATAGATCCAAAGTGAGAGATTTCCGTTTTTACATGGTTCCGTTCCTGAACCTTATTTGTGTTCCCGCTACCAAATGCGTCTTTTGCATCAATGCTATTTCATTTCAAACCGTTTACTCATCGAGCCATACGCTGTTTTCAGCACGTCCGACGCAGGACGCAGGACCCCCTGCATCGGCAATGGGCTTACCGCAGAACAGATCTGGAACACGCGCAACTGTCCACAGAGTTTCCTTGAAAGGCGCGCGTGCAGACAGAACAACTAAATACAACTGTAAAACAAGGTACCTCACGGAAAAATACACTTCGCCCATCATTTCGCCCTAAAATATCAGCTCTGGCTTTGCTTCTTACGTGGAATGTCCTTTCCTTCAAACAGAATTACATGACAAATCATGATATCTTCAATAAACAAAAAAATGGTCATATCATGCCGAGAAATAGTTTCGCAAACTAGTGTCAAATAATACGTTTCGAACGTTCCACAGAAACTTACTTGGTTATGCAGTTCTCATGCGGACCACAAAAAATTCCCGCGTCTGGAGGTTTTCACTTTGCTTCACAAAGCGTTGCTCGTGGCTTAGTCCAATGGAACAGTCCTGATTGGCAGCGCTCTGTTTCCACTGCGCAGGGCGTTGTCGAGGTTTCCGGCCTGCCCCCCCCTGCCAGCATGAATAAGCTTTTCACCACTGTACCGCATTCATTCCAGTCCATGGGTCGGTCTGCGACATGCGAAACTTTGCCGGCACGCTCGCACGAAACAGCCTAAAATCGTCTCCGCGAAATTCACAGCAGCGGCGCTCTGGGAACCAAGCCAATTTCTGAAGCGGAGCGAGGCGCCGGTGCCAGGTTCTGGGCGAACGTCGACCTCCTAGACATGTCATCAATGGATGGCGGAGGAAAATTACCGCTAATAAGTCCCCATTCTTCTGATCAGGCGAAACGTCAGTGAACAGCCTAAAGCCGAAAAACCGATGCCTGAAATCTAAAATAAGCTCCTTTATGCCTATACGTTTTCGAAGTCAAGACAAGTGGCTTAGGAAAGCATCGCAACCCCAGACAGACTCTTATTCTATGAACGTGAAATAAGATCATCTACATGGAAAAAACTAGTCATGTCCATTCATATCGTGTCTTCCCATATAAACCAATCCGAGCCAATCCGTTTGACGGCGCCGAAAAACCGCCCAACACCCATCAACCTCGGTCACAATCGGTCGACGCGGCGGCTTCTGAAACCTGCTCGCCGGCCGTCGGCCGGGCCTCCGTCCGACGCGGCGCGTAAGGTCGTTTGCGCCGCGCTCGGCCGCGGCTCGGTGGCCCATACGGGCGCCGGCTGGATGTGGGTCAGCTGAGCCGGCGGCCGCCGCCGCCGGTCGGAGCCGCATTCCGACCGGCAGTCCTGCTGACCTGACCCGACACCGGCCAGCCGACAGCCGGTCACCGCCGACCGGCCCGCTCCCAGCGGCCGACCAGACCGGACCCAGCGGCCGACCAGACTGGACCCAACGGCCGACCACACTGGTCCCAACGGCCGACCAGACTGGACCCAGCGGCAGACCAGACTGCACCCAGCGGCCGACCACACTGGTCCCAACGGCCGACCAGACTGCACCCAGCGGCAGACCAGACTGAATCCAGCGGCCGACCAGACTAGACCCAACGGACGGCCAGACCGGACCCAGCGGCCGACCAGACTGGGCCCAGCGGCCGACCAGACTGGACCGAGCGGCTGACCAGACTGGACCGAGCTGCGGACCAGACTGGGCCCAGCGGCCGACCAGACTGGACCGAGCGGCTGACCAGACTGGACCGAGCGGCTGACCAGACTGGACCGAGCTGCGGACCAGACTGGACCGAGCGGCAGACCAGGCTGGACCGAGCGGCCGACCAGACTGGACCCAGCGGCCGACCAGACTAGACCCAACGGACGGCCAGACCGGACCCAGCGGCAGACCAGACTGGACCGAGCGGCTGACCAGACTGGACCGAGCTGCGGACAAGACTGGGCCGAATGGAGACCAGACTGAACCTAGCAGCGGACTTGACTAGACCAAAAGGCGACCAGACTGTGGTTCGCCTGGGTGGGGGACCAGACTGGGCTCTGGGGGACCAGACTGAATCGACTGACGGGACCAGACTGAACTGCTTGGGGGACAAGACTGGACCAAGAGTGTCCAAAGACAAGACCAGAGCGCGGGACCAATCTGATGAATGTCTTGACGTTCAATTTGTTCAACTTGTCATATTCCAGTCCAGATAAGCTGACGGATGCCTGGACGGCCAGCTGGCAAATGGTCCGACACGTGAAGTCGTATGACGTTCACGGCAGGGTGCGATGAGCACAGTTGATCTACCGCGTACCGGAGGACCGTGCTTCTGGCGTCCCTCAGGCAAGATTCAGACCATGAAGTCATAGCTGATGTCTCCAGCCAAGCGACAAAAGTGGAGTCTGGCAAACGTCAAACGCTTCGTTTTATAGTAACAAAACCCCCAAATAGCCACGACTGAGGCGTATCAGCGCACGGCGACAACTTGCCGTGACGAAAACTGGCGACGGCTGAAACTGGAACCGTTTCGACTGTTTTTTTTCCGAAGCCGACATTGGGACTGAGATGGCGAATAAAAATATGCTTCTTTCAACTATCCACCTGAGGAGCGGCTCAGTTCGGTACGACTCCGACCTTGCTGCACACCCACCTGAAGCTGCATTAATCATTGGCTTGTGATGTACTCGGTCGGGACGTATTGCCTTCATGACTGGCGTGCAATCTAAGAGGCCTTCATATCACGCGTCTCTTGGCCTGGACACAGGAGGTGATGCAATTTTTCTCCTCCATCTAAAAAATCCGACAGCTGAACAGCATCCCATGGCTCTGTTCGCTACTCAAGTGGCCAGGGCAAGAGCGCCCGTTCTGCCTTTTATGGTCCACCAACGTAATTGCGGCGCAATCCCTGCCCCAACGCAGAGGAACAATTAACCACAATAAAATATGTTATGCGGCCGATTTTCGTATCTACGAAGTCACTAAAAGCTCTTTCGTCACGGCTAGTCTCATTGTCGACGCTAATTTCACGAGTAAGAGGCCATGAGACGATTAGTATAACGCACCACGACACGTTAAACAGCCTGGCCGCCCTTAAGTGCATCTGGTGGCTTTCAGCGAGTCCCCCTTAAATGGAGGAAAGTAATTTTGTTCCTATGGTGCAAATTTCATGCATATTGGTTTTCCACCTTGTTTTGAATCTGCTGCGTAAATTTCACACATGCTATTTTCCCATGTTGAAAATGATTTTGTGAAATCCCAAAACAACTTTATCCTTCCACTGGCACTGTCGCACTTTCCTCAGATTACCTTTTTAGACGCTTTAATTTCAAGGATATAAGGAGCAGTTACAGGCTCGGCACGAATACGCAACAAATGCAAGACACCCGATCTCTCACATTTAATTCAAGTCGTAATGTTGCATACATATTGTGAGGCTGCGAATTTTCGCCCACTTCTTCTGTATTTATCATTACAATGACCAAGAAAAAATCAAGGCTAATATGCGCCATCGTTAACGCAACGTGTCTCGGCTACAGCTGAAAATTCGGATTCGGATTGATTCGAATAGCCGACCGAATATTCGAATTCGGCCAATGTCCGGATCTTGATTTCAAGATTTTAATATTCCGCAAACATTCCTTTGGCCAATTTGAACTCCAAATACTAGCCAAAGTTTCGAAGTTCAAGCCAAGTATTCGAATACCCTTTTGCATTTCGCTGCAGCATCTGACGGCCAAATTTTGCACAACCAAGCGGAATGCTAATTGGCCTCATTACATCGCACGTGGTTGAAAAAATGCTGAAGGTGACAAACTGACACACGCTCCACCCCTCCCCATTGTGGCACTGAGCTGTCCATCACTCTTCGTGGGGCGATGAATAGCCCCGGAGAGTATCTGCCACGTGTTCTGTCTTTGGCAACGACTGACGGAAGCGCCCATTCGGTATCAGTCGGTGACTGAAACTGGTCGATACCGCAAGGTACATACATATTTGCCTGTTTACACAATATCTCTTTTATTGTTACTTCTGCTTTTGAGACGGACGCCGGGGAATAGCCGGTGTCTCTGTACACTGTACGCGTTATAAGCGCCACGAGCTTTTGCACATACGCTAATTTTCCACGCTAAAAATACCTTACATTCACAAGCATATTACGGAAATACAATAGTTCGACAACTGAAGCAGGAAAATGCGGCACTGCGAGACTCGGACATTACACTGCTTGTGATTCAAAATAAGATTTGTGTTGCGATATTTTGAAACACATTATATATTAAGTGCAATCTTGAACACGCTAAATATTTCCGTTGGAGCAGAGGCAATAAACACTGTGCCTGGACCGTCCACAAAAAATGAAGTTTTGCTGCCAATGCCGCCAATACTTGTTATGGCGATTACGAACAACACCGAAGACCGAGCAGAAGGTAGTTCTTGTGGTATTTGATATTGTTTATGGATACGGTGGTGATGAGCCACCCACTTCACCCACCGATTTGCTCTAATTCATTTATTCTTCTCAAACTGATCACTTGGAAGCACCGCCATCGCATGGGTTTTTGGTTTGTACCTCGGGTTACATACAAAAATGGCTGTCATTCATACTGGTCCCTGTCACTGTGGCTTCAGAAGACTTGAATATTCGATCTGAATAATCCTAAGTACAAGAAAGTGTCCGAAGGCCACTAACTCTACTTCAAGCATGAATGAAGTTTAATGAGCAGGGGACAGTTATGACTCCTGCAAGGTATTACACCCTCACAAAGCGTTTCGAAAGTTACAGCAGGAGTAAAACTCCATAACTAGCATAGCTTATCAGTTGTTTTGAAACATGCTTCACGATGCCGATAGCCAGTTTATCCCTTCGTCACATAAAAGAGAAACACGTCATCTCGCAATAACGAAAACGGGAATTGTTTCAACAGATGTTTCAGTTATGCGGGCAGTCATGTGAGGCGCATTCATGGCTTCGTGCTGTAACAGTCGATGACCTGAGTTTTAATACTGAAGCGCTGAAACGCGATGAGGTTTCAAAGCATCAGGGTACGACCCGCTGTCGTCTTCTCCGCAAACAGAAATGACAAACATGACAAAACCAATATGCCATAAGACCACGATTGGCTAGTTTCGGGAAATACAATTTGCGTTTTGGTGCACCTGACGGCATCACTTTACAGAGATCTTCCGCCGAAGTGCTTAGTTAGAACGCTTTTACATAAACTTATCAGCCACAAAATCGCGAAACTCCCGCCACCCAGCCTCACCACTCTGAATCTGAACACGATCAAAATCACTCGCTGACACGTCGGACCGCCCAGCCAGACTCTGCCCCACAGTCCAACGTGTGCCCCCCCCCCGTCTGCCTAGCATCCCGTCACCAAAGCCGATGTCCTGTCTCACAAATCGCAGTCTCGCCACGATCGCGCCTCATCTGCCTCCCCCTCCCCGCCCCGCCTCAGGCCGCCTCCCGTGGCAGAGCCCGTCTGCCCGCGTCACGGCGACGTTATGCCGCCGCGCCGTCACACGCCGCTGGCGTCCTCACTCGGCCGGCCGCAGCGGCGCGCCGCCACCCCGTAACAGAACACCGCCACTCTGTAACGGCCGAGCAGCAGCCGCCGCGGCCGCCGCCGCCCCGGGCCCGTGTCGGGCTTTCCGTCCGGCTGGGAAGGCGGCAGCCCAGTTGTGGCAGCCGGCTGTGCGGGCCGGCTGCCGGTCGGGCAGACCACGCCGTCCGGCGGTCGGGTTTCGTAACGGCGTGGGGAGCGACACTGTGTCGGCGGTGGCCTGGTGGTCGCCCCAGGCCTCGTGGCGGGCGGCAGCGATGTGCTCGCCGGAGCATGCTGCGATTCAGAGGAAACTTAAGACACCTTAAACTGGCCTGCGAGTTGTATGGACGGAGCATTATGACCTGTACTGGAGTGGAATGGGGTAAGCAGGTTTACATGATATGTCGGGGCTGCGTGCTGTGGACTGCATGAAAAAGACATCAACAGGCCAGGTTGCGACCTGAACCTGTGGCACATACCGATATTTAAGTTACTTTTTTCGTGTTTTATCTATTCTGCAACATTGCACTGAGTGCTGCTGAGAGGCGCTCAGATGTCCGTAGCTGCATTTTAAACCAAACGATAAGTACACACCAATATCGTTTTACTAAAGCATTTCACACTGCATGATACTTTACCGAAGTTCCAAAGTTCATGAACCAGGACCGACAATACATTAAGACGATGTAATATTTTCTCCGAAATTGTATTCTTCACTAAACTAACGTTGGTATGGATGAACCGCTTGCTTTCACTTACGTCGAACATAACACAAGAATGGACATGAATTACATTATGGTTTTTCGCTGAGGTGCAATGATATTGCTCGCGCAGCGTTTTAATTACACCATCGTTGCGGCGTACTGAAACTCAAGGCTGGACTGCGCGCACGGTGCAGATATTTGATATCCTCCCAGCGCATGTCACAGTCCGACATAAAAGCCACGTTCAGACCTTCAAAACCATTTTCAAAACCAGTCTTGCGGTCAATGTGTCAACGTTTGCCGCAGAGCGTCCTGCCTCGAGCCTAGAAAAACGGTCAATTCCAAGGGAGACCCGTGCACCAGTCGTCAGTTTCTCACAATGCGCGCCGACCGGTCCGTCAGGCCCACACATCAGCCACCAGCCGGCGGTGACGCGGAGTCTCGCCACCGTCGCAACCGTCGGACGGCGACGGCAGACCCCTGGTTACCGTCACAGCCAGCGGCAAGGTCGCCGGGTTCGTTTTCTGTGCGATCCAGTTCTCCGCAAGCCCTGTTGTAACCGGGCATCGACCCACCCCCGGCAATTTTTGTCGTCAAATACTGCGCTGTCACCTGACCAGTTGCGCTGTAACGGACCGCTTGAGGACCTTGGTAATGGACCCCGTGGAGGCGCTGCCAATGGTCACTTCAGCGCCGGACATTGCTCTGGTCACAGGCTGCCATACTCTTTCCTTGACGGACTGTTGTTTTCGCGCTGTGTTCCAGAGGGCGGTAAAAGCTTACTGAGAGCGGGTAATAATCGTGCAGCCCAGCTCACGAACCCCTACCAAGTCATACCACTGCAGCCATCTTAGAAAGGCATGTCATTGGAGCGGGTACACTTTTATTTAAAGGTGAGTAGGAATAAAAATCACAACATTTCCCGCATCCACCAGCTTAGGTCCATTGTCACCTATTGAGCGAAGAGCGCGGAAGGATGGCACCAGCACTCCGCCTTCCCACAAGACAAAATTCTAAAGCGCGTCGACTCATCACATAACATGCCTTCTGTACCTGACCCGACCGTCCCGGCCGGCGGCATACCGGACCGTATGTCAGTATGCCGGGTATGTCGCTGGCACGTCCGGCACGACGGCGGGACCCGGGAGACCCGGAAATCAAGCCACCCTCACGTGGCAGCCTTCTCTGCCTCGGCCCGTGGGAGACGTCTCTCCACTGGACACCGGACGTCGTCGGTGCCCACGAACGTTTCCCCTGACGGTGTACGGGTCACATACAGACCACAGCATCAGAAGAACTGGGACTAACTCCTTGTGTATCTCGAGTTCAGAAAATGGGAGAAGGAATGCTTATTTGGCAGCGCGTCAGGGAACGTGTCATAACATCTACAACTGTCGAATGCGATGTTCACCGGCGTCGTCTGACTTAGCGTAATCGAGAAACATCTTTTCGATCGCTTTCTGCTAGGTGCTACGATGCGCATTTCAGCACATTTGCTACGGAGCTTTCTCTGAGCAGTTATAGAAATGATTGCATACTCTGGGAGCAATAAACATTGTCGTAATTCTGTGCTCAAGGTCAAGTGTGTGAGAATAACGCAAGCTTTTTTCTGTAGAATTTAAGTTAAACATGGCTCAACTGTCGCATATTTACCAATGCCTGTGGAATACATGGAGAGCAAAAGACGATGGACATTTTGACGCGGCAATCGACTCATAAACAGATGATGTCAATATCTATAAAAAGCTTAAAAACTAGTTGGAAAGATGGAATTCATCTTGCTTATAATGCACCAGACGTGACTGCCCAATACCATTCATTATTTTATACGTTTATATCAGTCATCATTGAACAAGTTTTTAAAGCCCATGTGAAGAATACAAAGGAAAATGGGTGGATGGCCGAGTGAGCACTTCGTCTTAAAACCATAAAAACAAAGCAAAAGCAAAAACAAAAACAAAAGCAAAAACAGAAACAAAAACGGGAACAACAAAAACGACAATGACAAAGAAATGTGAGATGCTTCCGAACATCATATAGCGATTTATGTATTTTCCCAAACGCTTGGGAAACGAATACGGCTCAAAAACGGAGCGGAATTTTAAGTGAACGGCAAAAGGTGAGCACAAGACTGTCATCACCGTGCCTCCCACTTCCGCAGAAACAACAATGGCGTCCACCCCGCTCGTTGGCTGCCACCGCTTTGTTGACATACGACCAGATGACGTTTTTCTTCCCGTGACGCAGCAGTGACAATCTAACCTTCCGGATGCGCCGGCTTTCAGGCGACAGAAGCAGCCCTCGCCTGCAGGCTGCACTGACTCAGACGGCGGGCAGACCGGGCCCGCCGGCCGGTCCCGCATGACAACCAGCGTCGCGGCGCGGCGGCCACTCTCACGCAGCCCCGGCCGGCAGCCTCGACACCCCAGCCATCACGCTGAACGGCCGAGCTGGCCGCGCTGCGGAATCACTGCGGCAGCGAATCCGAAAATTCGGCCCCGCTCGGGCAGCCATATTGTTTCTCCGGCGGCCAGGCGCGGAAAGCTCCGCCCAGGTGGCGTGTGTGCACGGGGACGGGCGAGGACTTCACACCAGATACAGAGCACCCCCGACCACCGCGCAGACGGTCCGCCCGCTGGATATTCCAGACACCCAGCATCGCCCCATAGCCGATGGCCCCTTACCAGCCCTTTCGCCGGCCGGCACCAAGGTTATCAAACAAGCGGTGCGCGGCCGCCGGGGGCGTTGACCGGAGGTCGGCGCGGCCGCGGCTGCGCGCCCACTCACCGTCCGCGCTCCTCCGGTCCTGGGCTCAGCTGGCAGCACGGCCGGCAGCACGCCGCGGCCAGCACGGCGCAAACACGGCCTCCGTCTCGCCAGTCGCGCCGGGCCTGTCTCTCCGCGCACCACACTCGCTCCACCGAGGCACTGGCGCGCCGCCGCCGCAGCCGCCAGCCCGCATACCTGAGACGCGGCGCGGGGGTTCTCAAACCGGCACGGCCGCCGCGCCGGGGTGGGGGCGGCTCCGGTCGGCTGAGGGCCTGCTGGACGCCCTGCTGAGGCGCTGTCTGCTATCCTGTCATGCCGCAAAGGAAGCAGGGGCGGCGGGTTAGGGGGTGGGGGAAGGGGGGAGCAGTTTCCCCTACATCTCTGGTCGAAATTTAACATTAACCCTATGATATTGCATGGAAAGAAACGAGTTCAAATATTGGCTTGCCCCCATCTCTAGAGAGGCTCCGCCGCCATTGGGAGGAAGGTCTAGTGAACGAGCAGGCTAAATGCGCGAATAAAGACAGAATGCCAGGAAGGTATTCGTTCAGCTGAGGTATTGTTGAGCGCCTCAGACGGGCCAGACGAACACAAATGTGCTAACACGTCTTTAGGGGACGCTGTGTAAGCTTCACCCAATGTATATCAGGCAGTATTCACATCTTCATGCTTCCGTCACGCTTGTCCAACATAGCAAGACAGCATAACAGAGAGCATAAAGACGTCCTTTGGATACCACTTGCCACGTAAACATATGTACGTTGAAGATTTGGTTCTGGCAGGATTTATATCATCAGAAGCACTGACAACAACCAAAATAATTCAGAGAAACGCCCAGAACTGCGTTCTTGTCTGGTAACTTGCCGTCGATATCGTCACCATTTATTACACGAGTTACTGCCAGGAATTCGTCCAACATGTTAACTGGCGGGAGGGGGTAAGGCCCCCAGTTACAGCTCTTGCCCCCACTCAAGGCGGAAAACGGGGCACGGGAGAGGGGGCAGGCATAACTGGGTGGCAATAACTAGTTAGGTCCGTTTGGTAACCACCCTTTCCAGCTCAAGTTAGGGAACATACAGCCAGATAAAAGGAAAAAATTGGATCGCCCAACTTTTTTATGTTTATGACCTGCTACGTCATTCGGAAGCAATATGGTAACAACCTGTCGGCAACAAATGACAAATGGGCGGGGCGGACGGGCGGGGCGCATTGACCGGGAGAGATGAGCGCTGAATTACCGGCTGGGATAAAAACCGGGGGCGGCTTTGCGTCTGCCGACAAAGGCGCTCCAGTCGCGCGACTTCAGCCCTGCTACATACCGGGGTGCGCCACTGTCATGTCCGTGTCAATGTCGGCGAAATTCTGAACCTTCTCCTACGGCTAAGCCCGAGCAATCCACCTCATGGAGCTGCTTTTAGGCATGTCTGCTTAAGTCATGTTCTTGTTTTTTATGAGGCGATATCTTGACGGAAGCACGAAATCTATTTTGAAAGACAATACATTAGCAATAGACTCTGTCTAAAAAATGCAATTCAAAGCTGCCTAAAAATAAGGCTAAAAATTAAGCAAAAATGACGCCTAAAATGAGTCATCGCACTCCTGCCACACCCAAGTCAAATTTCCTTAGTCCAAATTTCCCTGGTTCTTGCAACATTAATTTTTCAACACTCCCTTCCTCCTGGTTTACCGGCATAATCTTCAGACGACGAAAGCCAGTGGTCTCGAATTTTCACTGCCTTTACCTGCACAATAGTCATCTTTTGGGAAAACATTCGGCAATCCCACCATAATTAAGGTCATATGAAGTCATAAGCTGGCTACAAACTACAAACTACAAACTTTAAAACAAACTCAGTTTTCAGGCATTGTTTAGACACTAGTACCAAGGATGGCTTTCAAGGGTAGGCAATGCAAACATTGTTTACCCACTGGAACATCATGGATTTGGTTGAGCCTGTGAACCATAAGAAACTGTGTCACTAAAAACAACGAAGGAGGGTCCTGAAGTAAAGTTCCCCAGGTCTCTATGAATTAGTTTTTCGTGAGGGAAAAATGCCGTTGCACCTTGCTTACCTCGCGAACTGAAAAAAAAACAATTAGGCTACCCCTTGTCAGTCCGGTGATGGTGAATGTAAATGGCTACATTTGCCATATATATATATATATATATATATATATATATACATATATATATGTATATATCTGTCATTGCTTGCGCTATAAACAGTTGTAATTAGTTTAAAATGACAATGTATTATGGAACAGAGGCCATTTATAGCACGGCTGGCCTAAATGTTTAAATAATTGCCATTTAAAACGATTAATGTGTCTGCGAGTATCAGATTCAAAGAAACCACATAAATACGATCGGAACCAACAGGCCAAAGTGGATCAGACTAGACAACGATTCCTGACGCTGATGACGCAGACAAAGAAATGCTGGGCGTGGAAATGGTCTTCGGTCATGCCTTGACAAAGCCATAGATTGCTGCTCCTTTTTGCGGCTTGCTGACAATACAAGCCCGAGGAAAACTGAGCAAGTCATTTCTCGAGCGGGGTGAGCCAGTCACGTTGTGTAGTCGACTTTTAAGCGATGCAAACAAAAGCCCTCCTTTCCACGGAAGCGCTCTGCATGTAAATTGGTTGGTGGGTTAGATGTTATTATTGTCGGTGAGTTTGCAGGTAAGCTAAATAGTCACGGTAGGTGAGTTGTGGATAACGTCAATAGGATACACCTTATCAAGCTGACATGTGCGCCAAAATCCGTTGAAAATAGGGAGAATTGTGAGAACACTGGCACAAAAGAAACAGTTGAAACACCGTAAAGCGAAGGCAGCGACTTCATGACTGGTATTGAGCGAATAAGGTAACAGAATATGGCATCATTGCAGTGCATAGGTGGAATCTCAGAAGAGTTTTGTAGTTGTTCACCCATTGTTAAGGCCTCGGCTTCGCCCGGACTGGTATCTTTCCTTTTGACACAGTTTGCATGAATCTCATCAGGGATGACGCAAAGATTAAACATTAAGTCGCACAATTCATAAGCGACCTCCTCAGCTGAGGCCAATGAAAACCATTTGCTAGATTTGCACATTGTTGATTTCGTCTCCTTTCTGAGGCAAATGTAGCTCTGACAGCCAATTTAATGCAGATAAAGAGAAACAAATGCCATTTTTGAGCTAGCTTCTCTTGAAATCCTACACCAGTGACGTATAAAAAGTTAAAGGCTAGGTCACGAGCTAGTCTGACCTCCTGGCCTGGCCTTACCTTGGTTTGGTTTTGCACAATGAAGTTATAGTGTTAAGTTATAGTTATAAACTATATAGTATATATATAATGTTAAAGTTAAGTTATAAACATTATAGTGTTTGTCTTGCACAATGAAGTAATTTGATACTACATATAGTCAATTTCCATCATTGTTTCCCTGTAAATCTGTTTATGAAACGTTCGACAAATAATCGTGAAATTCAGGGCCGATCTGTGACATCTTCCCTGACATAGCCAATTGCCACCATTATTTCCCTGTTAATCTGTTTATGAAACGGTCGACAAGTAATGGTCCAATTCAAGGCTTTGACTCCATCTGTGACATCTTCACTGATCTTAAGCGACAAATGACATGTATCCGGAGCCTCAGGAGTGGTGGACTACCGACTGTCTTTTAATTGTCGAAATCGGACCATTAGTTTTTAGATGGGCAGGGGTACAAATCCCCACCCCCAGAAAGCGGTAAAATGCCAGCTACGGAAGCCCGCGCAGCACGTGCAGCACAGCTTGATGACTGCCTGATACGCGACATTGTTGGCTGTTTTGGCGACATTAATTGAGGACACGAGAGTTCAGCGTTCGCGGTCCGTTAGGCCAACATGGCCAGCACACATTGGACAGAACAGTCAATATTGGTCATCTGGGAAAAGCGAAGTCCTCTTGGCAGAGTTATGTCGCGTCATGTCTCTCCATGTGTTAGAAATGATCATAGTTCTGAATGCGTTTTCACGCTTCCTAAGAGATCACGTGGAAAAGGAAACGTAGTTCAGAATGCTTATTGAACTCCTGCATGCAAATGACGTGCAAAAATACCCATTATGGTTACAGCTGGTACCAGCTTGGTGGGTAGAGGCCAGATTTTGAACGTCCATTATTTAGCGTCCAGCGATGCTTCTGCCGATCATAGCAAAACAGTCTGTATTGTGTTTCCAGCCACTTTTTTAGATAGACGGGTAATACGTATGCCACTGGACCACACCTTAAAATCAGTGGTAATAGTGTTTTATCACATGCAGGATACTTCATATCACTGGAGAACAAATTCAGGAGGTTCTTAAGGATCAAACAAAATGATGTGCACCTTCTTCATCGCGGCTAATGACAAAAGAACACAACAGACGTCTCTGAGGCCGTCTCCTGGACTAAGTACGTCAGTGATACCAACAGACTGCACATCAAAATGTTCGTTGCTTAACTCTCATTGTGACTAAACCATGGTCCTTACCAGCAAACTATATCAACAAATTTCAGGCAGCACCATCATGGTAGAAACATGACATGTTCATCTGACACTCGATGATCGTGGATTGGAACCTCCGAGGCGACAGTTCTTGACAAATCGCTCGTATCATTTTCCGATATTATAGCCTGTCATGGAAAATGTCCAGAGCAAACGGCACAGCGGAGTCATTTTTGCGTGTTATGGGAACAAAATCCTTCAGGTGTTTAAAATATTCTTGTTACCCATCACCACGGAAGCGGTCAAGGTGTCGCAGCCCAATGACTTTACTGGACTTGACAACGAGCCCATAAACTGCAATGTACATTTGAAGTATTAAAATTATTAAAAAGGGGCTCATTTTTGCGCATTACAAATATTCTTTGCTTTTCAACCATTACCAAATGGTTTCATTAAATACACACAAATGATTGCAGGAGTGGCATCGAATATAATAATATATTTCAGTTAGATGTGCAATCGCCAGTAAAGAGATCGTCCATTAAGTAACGTTTTCGGCGAACTAAGCTGTGAGCGGCTGACGCATGCGCAGTATGCTTGGCCAATTACGTATTCATGAGAAATCGCTACGTATCTAGTGTAGACCGCTTGGCTCGGGGGGGGGGGGGCATAGGGGCCATGGCCCCTATGGTCCTCTCTTGGATACGTCCCTGTTCCCCGACCAGTTTGACACAGTTATGCCCAAACATGTCGACGACGTCGGTGGTGTTATAACGTCCATGACATGGCGTCGGTGCAACCTGGTGGCGGTGCCCGCCGCCCGGCACTCAGCCATATTTTATTCAACGCTGAAACTGCGGGACCCAGTTAAACGCAGAATAATATACACTGTTCCCAGTGGCATGAGGAATGGAGAGGGTATACGTAATTCGCCTGTGGTCATCTGGTTTAATGCTAAAGAGTGCTGGAAACCAGATATATAATGGAAAATGGCGACATAAAAATGCCTCCGAATAGTCCGAAGGAACGCACTGTGCAAAACTTCAGACATTTTTCTTTCTGATGGTGGGTGCATGACTGTTCGCATTTCATAAATCCCCGAAGTAACTCATTGTACAAGTCGGACGCGGCGCGGAACGTGCGTCTATAGGAGGTTTCTAATTTTTTTTTTATAAGCGTCTATTTAATCCTGGCGTCGGTCAAATTCATCTCATTATGGCGTGGCATTTTTTCCATAAAAGCCTAACATTTGGTGTCGAAATTTATGGAATTAATGATTCAAGGTACCTGGCACGTAGCCAAGAGAGCCATGGGGGCCATGGTCCCCCTGAGCCAAGCGGTCTACACTAGATGTTTAGCGATTTCGCAGGAATACGGAGAAGTGATTATATACCTCATGCAAAGGCAAAGATTATATGTTTTTCCTGTCGTGAAATATGACGCCAGTTACATAAAATTGCTGCTGATGTCGTATGCCAGTCATATGGCAAAATTTGATATTTGCCTTCCCCTCCCGGGGAAAATCCTGGCTACGTGCCAGCAGGGCACAGGTGTATATGATGCGCTCAAATGTTAATCTGTTTACCATCAGAATACAAGAGAAGCTTTTATTGTATTCGCATGCGTCACAGAAACCAGTACGGAGAATTAGTGACATGTCAATCAGTGACAATCAGTGACATCACTCTTTCCGCGTGATGGGTCGATGGCGCGAGCATGGCATAGCATTAGTATATAGGGATAGCCATTGGTACTGTAACGACGATATCATACTTAAAACTGCATTCAGAGGACTGTACATAAATTGTTATTGTGATCAGTGAGTTCGCGACTATTCTGACTATTCATAAAATTCTAAGGATTTTTTAACATAGTTTACCTTGTTAGCACCAAACGTTCATGCACTCCATGCATTCTAATGCTCATGCATGCATGTCTTACATACTAAATACAATCGTTTTTCGTATCAGCACAATATTCTTTTCTGCGCTCACCTAAATACTTCAGATTTAATGCAGATAGCCCAAAATTCTTCCAACCGCATTTCTTCCTCAATAAAACGTTTTATATGTACAGGCATTTGTTGTATTTCAGTTGTTGATTCACGTTGTGCACTACATAACAGTTCAGTGGGAGCCATATGGCCATATTAAATGACACGATTTGATCTTAAGCAGACAACAGCAGAAAAAGCTATGTGTACATAAAATGACCTCATCCTATTCATGATATCTGCATGTATTTAATTATTAGAGGCGCTTGCCTTGAGGCGTTTGGCACCCGTCGTGAGACGGCGTGGAGGTGGGGGAGAGCGTAGTCGGAACATGGCTAATTAGGGTGGGAGAGCTGGGCTCATTACAGCTGCACCACTCAGTGCAACCGGCGTGACAGGTTGTCGCGCAGTATAACCAGTGTACGCACGCATTATTAAAACACTGGCTGCGACATGCACGTACACATGAAAAAGCAAGCTTGGTGGAGACGTGGGACTAACAGTGCAGTCAAATAAGGTTCTAAATTAATTTCTGGCGTGTTAACCCTATTCCCGTACTTCTAACGTTCGGACGGGGGAGGGGGCTTATTCCGTCGTTCTCTAATCTCGAGGACTTTTCACCCGGTTTCCGTAGAAAAGGGAATCACTTGGCCATGACGTAAACTACATGTTAATAAGAAAAAAAATCGAAAATCTTGTAAGGGCCGGAGACGGGGACAAAAAGACTTAAAAAGGGAGCATTTTTAATTTGTTATAACTCCGGTACTTATGGACGGATTTTCATGTAACTGACATGGGCCGAGAGGTAATCGATGTGACTTTTCCTTTTGTCCCGTGCATTTAGAAATTTGGGAAAATTCAAGGCGTTTACAGAACCCACAAAGTATATGTGATTCTTTGATAAAATGAATTAACATGGACGTTAAATGTTTTGCCTCACACTATTCGTTTTAAACTTAAGAAATACAGACTGCATTACATCGTTTGTGGTTATAAAGTTGGCACAGGCGGCGCTCCAATGATATGAACTGATTTTTTTTCAATGTTCTGTTCATGACAGCCGTGGTATGGGGTACACGCGAGGACTTCTGAAGTCACAACTCAGTGACTCGACCAAATATCAACCTGAAACTTAAAACACGAAAAAAACGTTATCCAAAATGAAGTGTATCCTAGGTTTTCCGTTTAAAAACTAGCGTCAAAAATCACGCTTAAAACCAAATTTTGACTTTTGACCTTGGCCTGACCTTATGAAAATGAGCACCAGTCAACAAAAATTTTGCTGTATGTTTGTTCCAGTTATTTATCTGTCCACTCGTATAATGTCTGGCGTTTTATCTTACAAAGTCTATTCTTGGCAGCCATTTTCTTGTTAGCTCAACGGCGCCCAAAAAATGGAAATATTCCAAAAAACTTGGCCTGGCTTCACCCCTGGTTGTAACCATTCTAACAGGTACTAGATTATATTGCAATTGTAACACTTAAGATATGCTCGCTCATGACATTTTTTGCAACAAACTCCAGAGTTTAACAACTGAACGCAACACCGACTGAAAGCAATGTAATGCGGTGTGTTCGACTCGAATGGAAATGAACACAACAAATGGCCAGCGAGACACAAGTGACTGAATGAAATGAAAATCATATGGACTCTTAAGGACATATGACACAACAGATTTTTAGGATATGAAGCATTTTGGAGTTGACCTAATAAAACGTACTTCTTAGAAAAAAAGACAATTTACATTTTGAAATCCGCCTTCGACATTTTCGCTACTGGAAATGGGTTCACAGAAAAAAACAAGGGTGTTTCGACGTCCAGCTGTGATACCTTCGATAACTGAGTGCGCAGTTCCCCTGACGAAAAAAAAGAACAGACAAAAGTCTTGCGAATGAGACTGGCTGTACCAAGGATTAGCAGAGATCCTGTGCCACTCCATCGGTCCTGACCGTCTCTCTCTCTCGTCATCGCCTCACACCGCCGGGTTAGCGGGCGTCCTGCCCAGCGACATCGGAGAAAGCTACGCATTCATGAACGGAACTCAGCGGCGCTACAACCAGAGACGAAATCACGCGGAGATATTTGAGAACCGCTGACAGAGGCCGACCGCGGCAGGTAAGACGTACAGCCTCGCGCACCGCGCCCGACCCTCGTACAGTCTCGGCGCCGAGGGTCGAGCAGGTGCAACAGCCGGCGACAGGAATCACTCATTGGGCTGTGACGTCATATAGGACGTCGTGACGTCATCCGCGGCTCTAGAGTTCCACGCTAACGGTACCGGGATGGGCCGAATAGAAGCTGCATACGTCGATCAATGCGATCTAGTTTTGAATGGGTCTGTTGGCTGCAAGGCAAATCAGCGTTGTGATAACTGCAAATAAATGCCTCCGTTTCCCGCTGCTGATGTGCTGACTACGTTCTTGGCTAATACCTGAAACAAAAAAGATGAGGGATGTATGTACCCCTGAAACGACAATAGTCTAGACAAAGTACATAAACGGCTTTTAGAAACAATAATTAAGCTAGTATGTAGGTCATATTTTGATCTTCTGTGTAGTTTTAATGCACTGGCATGTTCAAGACTGGTTTTAAGGGTGGTAATATTTCTTTCAAACGAGCTGCTGGTTAAAAAGACTGCGAATGAAAAACAGCGGTAGATAACTTAGCCACTTATTGAATCTGACCGCCCCTTTTTATATGTGAGGACATTACGTTATATTCCAGCTGGATAAAGTCGCCAAATTGCTTCTCTACTCCGTGGAGCAAGGTTCCCACCGTGAGTGTCTGCTCTACAGCTGCAGAGGCATGTACTCAGGCGACGTTATGACGCCGCGCCTTAGTCGGGACAAAACGATGACGCCATACATCCGCCTCACAAGGTCTGCCGGAATGGTGACGTCATCGGCAGATACCAATAATGACTCAATGGCCACTGGAGAGGGCTGACTGAGATGTTAGAGAGCGTTCAAGGGTGTCTGGCTTGGGCAGTTCAGACCTGTTGCGTGCATTTTTCGCACCGGCAGCCCAGTGAGAGCGTCACGTCACTGACGGTTACAACAAAATGATGCCTATCGGAAAGGTATTGGCATGGAATTTTAGCTGACAGGCGGGAAACGCAAACCCTCCGTCAATAGAGAATGAACCCATCGTCAAATCCTGATGTGTCGTCGGACCTCAGCCATCATTTTCTTACGGATTTTGACAAATGCAATTTCAAAACGTTGCACAGCATGAGCCGAACTTTCAGTAAGCGCACCAGAGAAAGTAAGACCATCCTTGCGCATACAGTGTTGAAGAAGCCATGTTCCCCGTCCATCCACGTGAAACAGCATGTGATTCGCGTTGTCGGAATTCTACAGTTTTGGTGATGGCGTTGTCCAAAATGGGTGAAAAACATATTATTCATACACATTTAAAAAAAATCACATAACCAACCCGTCTCGGGCAACTGGCATATCCGAGCCTTACCCTCGCGCTACGACGACGAACGGGGCCGATCCGCCCCGATGCCATTTCTCTTTGTACCTCTAAAACAGCACTGAGCAGCTGCAGGCTTTGGGAAGCTGTGTGCTGTTCAGGGTTCGAAACCAGTTTTGCATTTCGAGACCCATTCCAGCCTTGGCTCATGATACGCCACGGAGGTTCTTTCCTAAGGTATATTGTGTGATTTCGCCAATTTTCGTGAATCTACACAACCTTAGGTTTATTCAACCTAGCCAGAGCTGTTTCTGAGGGCTTCATCACGTCTTGTGACATCTTTAAAAAACAAAGTAACGTGAATGACCTGTTTCGACCTTTTTGGGAGTTTTGAGCATTTTAGACATGATGGGGACAATCCAGACGGTGGATGATCACGAATATGTTGTGTAAGGACAGGCTACGTCAGTTCAAAACAGCAGCAACAAAACAGACTGCTGCGTTTCATTGTTGTTTTGTCACCAAGTCTGTAACGCAGTCTTCGTTAGACCCAAAACCTCACCGAGGATGTTCATTTGACCTGGCCTTAAACCATCATTGAGCTTCATGCTAGAGACACGATCAGAGTGTTACACAATGTTCACACATCAACGGCAAACAAATATAGTTCAGCTCTGCGAGAAGCAAAAAATAGCCATTTTGACCGTGCCGCCCAGCTTTATCCGGGACACAGCATCAAACGTATTGGCTACGCAAAAGTCTCTTGGAACTTTTTCGTACAAGAAGAAATCACTGGATGTTCATCGAAACGCTCTATGAGTGTTGCATCTTCAGCGGCGGGAGTACCGAATTTAGCCCTCTCGTAGACTGTGTTAGAGACAACACTCCACAGGGCGAAGGTTAATCAACGCATACAGTGCCTAGTGAGTTGAACATAAACGTAAAGAGAGACATAAAATCGCCCCTTGCAGATTTTCACATTTGGCCCAATAAAAATATACAAACTGTATGGATGAAGATTCGAGGGGGGACGAGGGTTAGGCTTCTCAGACTTAACAGGCGTAATCTTTGGCCATGACACATCGTCTTTATTTTTTTTGTTCTTCTCATGTAGCATAGTTTTCTGCTTGGCGTGATAGTTTGACTATTGGCGACTTCGTTTATGGCAATATTGCTCTTCTTCAGTGCTTCATTTTCAGAAGTTCTCCTTGCCAGTTCTTCGTTTATTCGTTACACACAGAGCTTCCACTTCCACCATCTACATTCTTGACGTCAAACATTGACCACTCACAGCACTAGCACTTCACTACGTCACGAGATACACCACATGTTGAACCGATAGAGATCTAGATAAACAGACAGACAGATACTAAGCGAAAACCGGCCCTGCTTATATACTACCTACGAATGGAAATGGTGAAAGGGGATGGTGCAGTCATGATATCATATACAACCAATCAGGAGGCATTTTGCAATCCAGGTATTCTGGAAACACTAGGCTTTAGTCAATGAACGGGTGTGAGAACGCACGGAATTCAAAGAACTGTCTAATGTAAGGTGGATGCAAGTGCTCAGAGGTTTCGGAGGATGTAAGTTATTTTCATGTCAGAAGAAAAGGAAGTGTCGTTTAACTTTACGGATATGATTCACCTAGCGGCACTGCGGCACAAGTGATGTATTTGAGGCGTTAATAAGTTCTCAGAAGTCTTTGTCCGATTCCCTTCGGTGCCGACTCTGGGAACTAGAGTTGAAGACAGTAGATAGAAGACAGACTCAGGTAGCCTTGGACAATCTTCATAAACCAAAGGCTTTTGAAGGAAAACCTCTAAGATTTAGAAAAGTTTAGAAAATATTAAAATTTGAAGGTTTTCTGATACTGGGAACTCTAAAGCGATGACGTGAACTTTGTTACATCCCATAATGCAACGAATTTTGAGTAAAATACAAAAGTGCATAATCAGTTGGTTCGAAACGTATCGAGCGACCTTTCAGCATCACATTTCGGAGTTGCCCTACACCGAAGTGCTCACAGAAATCACCAACAAATGGCTCTGCGCATCAGTTAGCCTCAAAATGCCATGGAAACAAAAGGAGATGTCTTGCATATCGATTCTGTTTTTAATGTTGATATCCATTTACTAATTTCATACCTTAAAAACGAATATTCCCATATATCTATGCAAATACCCGATTATTATGCTTACTCTTAGAGAAGGTGCAAAGCAAACGCTGTGCATGTGCCATCAGCTGCTGGAACAGATCACTTGCAGACTCTTTTAAAATTAACTAGATTATGGACTTCTGAGAAAAGCTAATTAATACAGACAAAAAACAACAGACAAATTTCATTTTTTTAAGCATGTTTATTCTAATGCGTTTCTGGGCTTCAGTTTTATCCAACTCACCTTGTTCCAAGTGCGAGGAAACTACCTCGACTATACAAATCGCACACTGCGCGTTTGAGAAAAAATCTGCGGTAAAATAAATGAAACTGAATATTGTCGTCGTATACCACTCGTATTGCAATCACGCATGTTGTTACTGCAGACCGCCTTGGAGAACTGTTTCGATGATTTAGCTGCGCGATTATAAGAGCATGGTGCTTGCTGTGCCGTTTACGGCACCCTTATCGGACATTTCTCTTTTGGTACCACTTGACTCGCAGACTGGAAGGCTGGCACCAGGCCAGAAAAATGTAACCATTTACTATTTTTTCGTGACCAGTTGGGATAAAATGTAACTGTTTTAATCGGTCTTTGGTATCTTAAAACATATATATTGCGTTCAGATTGTCTTGACAAGGCAATGAAACGTTCTCAGTGACAATTCACTGCTCTAGGTTTGTACGTGAATACAATGAGTGGCTGAACCGTACTGATCCTTCACCATGAAAGCAGCCAAAAGGCCAGTACACACGTACCGATAATCCATGCTATCAGCACGTTTGCAGATATGTTTGGTTAAAACGCCTCATTTGAAACTTCTGCGCAATAAAAGGTTGGACTCCCTGACTCCCATCTAACTTTGCCTCCTCACTGGCTTTGAATACTTTCAAAAGTACTTTTTATTCCTCATATCAGGTGAAGGAAATGATTTACGCTTCAAGGCATGGTTTTTCAGCAGAAATACAAAAAATAACGCGACGATAACAACGTGTTTGGCAAGCGATAGGAAACGCTATATTCCCCAGTAACTTGAAAGGCTACAGTTTGGACGGAATGTGTAGCCCTTGCCATTCGTACCATATCATGTTTAATTTTACCATTTCATTCTCGTTTCTTTTACTTACTTACTTACTTACTTATTTACTTTGTCTCGACCATGAGAGAAATGTGCAGAAATTTGCAGGGTGGCAGCCACCCCTCTCGACGGACGAGTAGGTGAAAATCCTCTCGTTCGGCAAAACTAAAGATAGCAGGAAAAGGACCTGATGGGGGAGGGGGCTGACAGCAGCTGTTAGGAACAAGGCGGCTTAGCACCAGAAGGTTTTGGCTTTTTGATTTCATTTGGAAGCCCTCCCTGCCTCCAGAGCGCGCGGCATGTCTTTGGGCTTAGTCACCTGACCGCACTGGCTCCTGGAGATGCATCCAGGACTTTTTTTCGACGGGCTGGATTCAGTAAGTCAGAAGAACCCAGAGATCAAGAGTCATGTTACCTGCCGGTACATACCAAACAACACGGAAAAATCCGCTGTGGTGTGAGATTCAAAAGCACCCTATGTCCTCCTCTGCGCACGGTCGTTATTCCTCCCCCATGACACACAAATACTTTCCTCTGGGTAACGAGCTCCAGACAATTTGCCCAGTAACTCCCTTATAGGCCAACCACAGTTAGTTGGTTAATGATCTAAACCAAACAGTTTGCAGCACACTGTGTTCTTTGGTAATGTATGGATGATTCGTTATGATATCCGGAATGCTTCTTGCAGCACACTGTGTTCTTTGGTAATGTATGGATGATTCGTTATGATACCCGGAATGCTTCTCCCTTGTCAGTCTGCGAAACTAGTGACTTCATTTTCAGTGAACAGAGAGGCGGCGGATGTCAGAGCAGAACGAGATGTCACTTGACGAGCAATGATCAAGGCAGGGAGCTTCCCGCACCACGAATCGTTCCGCCGCTGTTGTACCATGCGGACCACAATCCGCCCCTATTTCAACTCCGTTCCGTTCCCGACCTCTGAATCCACGTCGTCAGAGGTATCGAGACAGTTTTACTTACCAAGCGGAGAATATTACTAGAGCTCTGCGGTATTCACCTCCTGGCAGTAAAGTGAAAAACAGGAGTTTAACGGTATCCGTCTACCCTGTGCCTTTCTTTTAAATACACAAATATGTAAGCTGGTTTCGGTTTGACATTATGCTAGTCATGGTGTATCACGAAATTGGCTAAGCTGAGTTGCGTAAAAAGCACTTTTAATCACGTTGGACTAATTAAATATCAGCAGACATTTGAATATCTTTGACGCGTGACTCTTTTATCTGGTTGTTAAATGGTCAACGAGTCCAAATATTTCTTTGTGGTTGAATTACTTATGGAAAAAATATGCACAGCTCTGAATGTGGGTATCAGTTATGGAACGTTCATTTTCCGACGCACGATGACGCTGATGTCTAAAAAAACGCAAAAATTCCGCTTGATGTTGACCTTCAGCAACCTTGACCTTTGACGGTGAATAACTGTTGAAATGTTCCTTGCCGCAGCCTACGACCTAATAGGTTCAATAGAATTCAAAATACTCTGCAGTCTTATAAAGTTCCAATGAAATTGAAGCAGTCTGTATGAGTTGTTTAGAACATGAATATCGGTGTAAATCATTGAGACAGGCTTTCTGGTGCTGGAATGGGGCAAGAGCTGGCACGGGGCCATCTAACGGTACCTACCCAAGGCCCCGGCATCGATGGGAGAAAAGATAACGCCTGAAAAGATTTGAAGAAAACATTGGATAGGACGGGTTAAATGTGAGGAAAGTTTGGTATCCGTAAACAAAAAGCCCTAAGAAATAAGACTCTTCGGACAGATTACCGGGCTCACGCATCTGCCGCTGTCCCGCCGAGAAAACCCATCCACATCCTGCACTGGCGGCATCTACTGTACGAAATGGAACGAGCGTGTAATTCAGTCCCCACCAGAGGGCTGTACGGCTTGCTGCATAAATGATCGGTAAAGCTGTGCGCTGTTCATGGCAAACATTCGAGTCAGGCTCGAGCAGAATCGATACAACGGAGCATTCAAGATCGCATTGTGCAGATGCAACAGCGCACGAGGCCAGCCCAACAAAGTGGAGCCAGCTTTCATGCGCACCAAGGCTGAGAAAACGGGATTTTCTCTGCTTCACATCTGCGTATTGCTACCGAAAACGCAACGTGATGTATACCGTAAGACACCGTTTGGAGCTCAAGGCGACCGCAGCTACGTTTCTTTTCAGATATTGGAAGCATTTTGCCCGGTCAATATTTGTTTTTATCCGCGCATGGCGTACAACATATAATTTCATTTAGGTACACATTACCATATGTTCATACATCGTGTGTACACAAACTTATCCTGTACCACGCATTACGTAAAACACATAATCTTGATTTCATCTGTTCATAAACACAGAAATTTTCTACTATTGTGTACAGCCAAAGGAGGTGGATGCTCAATCTCATACAAATAGAAAACGTGAATTCTCGACTGCGTACACTGAACCGTGACACTTTTTTAAATGCATTCATGTCGTCCTTACGTTTTGCCTAGCAGTGTTTGGTTATGTGGTCGTGAAGCACCTCTGTATTGAAGCCAAATGAATCCGAAATTACTCTGCTTTATTTTCCTTTGTAAATTGCGCGTAAAAATGTTTTAGAGACCTTTTCTTGATACATCTTGCATCACAAGAAACATACATCGATCTGATACAGTATGTGCACCCTAGGAATGCATATTTTAAGCGCCCCATGGGTCCACGATATCTTTTGCGGTCATTTATGAAACTCTAAGAGCATCCGCTTGCAAACCTTTACCCATCACGAAATACGTCTACATTGCTCTGGTGGCATGCGGTCAGTGGTCTGATGCAAGTCTACAAAAACGAAAGATGAAAGCTTTGAAAAACATTTGTCAGGCGGCAAACGTCAAACCCACTTCATTAATGCTCAGAGATCCTGGTGAGCTCATCCTTGACATTGATCGAACAATGCATTAAGGGAACATAAATTCGTCGTCTTGTTGCTGCATGAAGGATCACCTTGACTGTGCTAGAAAAATGAAAGCCGACAACCACTCTGGCATTATCCGTCGTGAGCCTATGGGCGATAGGCATCAGGACACACCCTGGCTGTGTCTCGCTTAAGAGAACCGTCAACTTTGAAGGAGATCCTTTCCGTACCAGCGATACGACGACGGCTTATACCAGCTGCATAACTCTGGATGCTTCATCACTTACGACTGCCGTGCAGCAAGACGTCAGTGCTGAGACTGCAGTCCACATCCGTGTCGTCTGCTAGTGACGTGGGGAGCTGATTGTGGCGTATTCAACGAACAAGAAAGGCTGAGTCTTTCTGGTATGACGGCAGTTACCTGCGACGAACTTTCCGCCTCAGGGTAACATAGCCAGAGAAGCCTCAATGGTTTCCGGTGGGAGAATTATTCACGTCTTGGTAGTTTAGCCGGGAAGCCTCAACGGGTCAAAATGGACGGATTCTCTTCGTTGCGGTAGCGTTCCTAGGTGGAGCCCCAACGGTTAACGGCCTCAGAAATCAATTCCAAGGATTAAAATTTTTCCTGAAGAAAAGTTGCCAGGGTCGGCCACGAGGCGTGAAAGATCATGAGAGATCATGAGAGAGAGAGATAGAGAGAGAGGAGAGAGAGGGAGGAAGGGGGAGAGGAGAACCACAGGACAAATCCTTCGATACCTTAGCGTACCTTGACCCCTGGGTCTAAATCCAGGAGGACTTCTTCCTGAGAATGACAGCAAGACTCTGGTCTGAGGCAGCTGGGAGCTGCCGGTGTCTTTCCGCGAACGTGATCTGCCATCTCTGGCAAATACGCAGTTTCTGCCTCAGCACCCCAGCTTTAAGAAAAGAACTGCCTTTGCGGCTACAAAAAGACTGGAGTCAAAGTCCGGTCTCCTGACGGGTTATTTAACTCCAAAATAGCTCTCCCCAAAAAAGTTCCGACTGCATCATTGCTTTGCACAGCTGAGTGCCCTTACGTGGACACCAAACATCTATCGTGGCCTGCGATAAGCACATTACAGCTCCACTTCATGTCAGTCGTTAAAGCCTAGATCAGCGGCCAAGCAAGCTGATTCGTTGCCGGAATTTTATCAGAGGCAGTTGCTGTGTAAGCGCCTCGCAAAAGGATTGCGAACAAACGGCGACAGTTTTGGGAAAATGATGCAACAATGGTGAGAAGTAGCACCAGCTGGGTACGGCTGTTGGGATGCTCGTGCTACAGTTAGATGGTTTTCTGTGGGCCATGCCTTGAAATAAAACAAGCCCATGTACATCTGTCGCAATGCCGTACAGTTCTCTGTTCTCATAAAATATCGCTCGTCGCCATTCCATACATTATTAAGAACTTCCGGATGTTTCAGGGCAATATTCAGGCTTTAAGAAAGCAGGAAACACAAAAAATGAAGACGTTATTGTTCTCGGCTTCCTGGCCCATCATTCTGATGGAGGATCTTTCTCCTGTGATTTCACGAAACAGGTGAAGACACCCCAATCCCCTTTGGATTTTGTCCCTGATTCCGCGCGGTTGAAAAGTGCAACGCTATTTCCAGCGGATATCCATTGATCTGTTAAATGTCATGAGCAAACCTCAGTACAGAGTAAACTGCGTCTTTATATTGTATGCACGTCTGCTTCAAATCTCAGGTCTTCAAGTCACAACAAGTCGTGGGTGATTCATAATGTTTTAACGTGCTATACCTATACAGTTTATTGAAAATCGTAGGTGGACACAATTTTTATGTCTTCCCAGGGCAGACCTAAATAACCCTAATTTCGGCAGGGGGAGCAAACCCATCCCCAGGTTTTTTGCTTGCCTATTCCAAGGGTTTTGACACAGCTTCACGAAACTTGGTCACTTTTCCTATCTATTCCTTTTATGTGCTATAACAAAATTTCGTATTTTTTTGGTCAGGGGCAGAGCCAGACAACATCTCTGGAAGACACCTCAGGCCATTTTTGCCCTGTTAAACCTAAAAGAATAATGGTTGCCAAAAAACAACGCTGTAAGATAGAACTTAAAAGTTATATGAGTGTAGAAGGAGCTTGAAAAGTCAAAATTTGGATTCATCGTAATGATTTTGGCGCTGTTTTCCCAAATGCCAAATTCAAAGTATATATGACGCAGAAGGGCACCCTCTATTTATGTACCAAGTTTCAGCTTGATATCAGGTTGGGAGCTGGAACCTAAAATGTCATTGCACCTACTGCATATCACGACAGTCGTAAAATCAAATTTTAGAAACAGAGTAAATTCATACGATTGGAAAAATTTCCAGACAACATGAAATGCACTCTCAAGAGCAATCCATGTGACTCTATGGTCACTGGAGGTCATTCAAGGTCAAAGGTCGTAAGCTGACCTGATGAAAATGTGGCTATGAAAGCTCCCCTTTTTTCATGCCACTGGCACCGCCTATGTTAACATTATGCAAACATTGTAATACGATTTGTACTTCTTTAGCATAACATGCCTAGTAAAGGCTAAAAGTGTTTTTATCTTTTTTGTTAATCCAGTTTTTGAAAAACTAGTCCTCCCTGTGAAAGCCTATGAATTTACTCAAAGTTTCAAATCTTTTCATCAATGGTAAAAGCCCCATCCACAAGCTGTCGATTCATGCCAGTTTCAACAAAATTGGTCCATAAACAGCAGAGCTATAACAAATTCAGAAATATTCCGATGTTGACTTTGTTGCCCCCATATCCACCCTCTTAAGATTTTGAGGATTTTTCAAAATAAAAATGTGGTTTACGTCATCGCAAATCGATTGCAGTTTCCTGAGATCCGGGGGGAGGGCGAATCCCCCCCCCCGCCGGGAATCGGCTATGTCGTCTAGCCCGCCGGGAATAGAGTTAAGTTGGTTGCCTAAATAGGGGAATGAAAAACCATGCACAACATCCACGTTAACACCGTCCCGCTCGCAAAAACAGAAACCTAAAAAACACACCCGTACATCTATGTAACTCTTGGACTTAAAAACGTTAGACCATTCATTGCAACGCCCATAAATCACCTAAAGCACGTATATCCATTTATTTTATTTATCTGTCTGTCAAACTTTCGGCAATCTTCGTAAAACAGAACACGGCCAGGTAGCCCTGCCTTGTTCTGTATGTGCCCAGGTAGGGCACATACAGTAAATGGTAAGAGATAAAAGAGATAAAAACGGACGGTAAAACGAAACTAAGACAAAACACTGGCAGCGCTCTGATAAGACACACACAAGTACACACATACGCACCCGCACACTTTAAACGACTCATGGAGTTAAATTTACAGAAAATCCTTGCTCTTCCGGCAACAGCAAGTTGTGCGCTGATTATCGCGCTGTTATTTGTTCTATATGTACAGTGTGCATACATTACGCTAGAAATAAAAAGGAAGTCTTTTCGAATACTTCTACTTGTTTGCAAGGAGTACGATAGCGATAGGTAACATAAAGAAAAGCGCACACCCTTACATCACCCTCGCCGGGCCGACCTCCGGGTCCACCTTCGCTGGGCCAGGGGTTCATGAGACCCCCCCCCAGATCTCGACAACTGTATGTTCCACAGAAAAGGCGAAAACGCCGTTGGAAGCCCTTCACTAGGAGAAAACATCAAGACCACCGGAGGTCATATTAGGTAAAATTACCCCGTAAATTTTGTCAAAAAACTTTGATAAGCAAGGCTTCTACGTGGCTCACGATGGTTTAGTATGTGGGTCGGAAAAAGGGCACTTAAAGCCAAACCTGACCATTTCAGGAAAACTTGAATGGAACGGCCGCAATGGATAATCCTAATATTTGCCAGGTGTTTTTTTCGCGACATAAGGGTATTTATTTTGGCCACCAAAAAAGAAAATTGGAACAGTGCAAACTGTATAGAAGGAAGGCATGTGTATGACTATACACATTCATGGCGATACAAATCGTGTTCGCCTTGTAAACAAGCATACTATTTCAGAAGGCCAAATTAGGTCAGTCTGGGTCAAATGGAATTGGGCCGCACTTGGCAAATAAGTTCGTATCATATATCAGTGCTTCCGAAGCACGAATGCATAACAATAAACATTCTGAGACGGGAAACCAAAGGATTATACTCGGCTGCTGGTCTGAAAATTCGGCATGAAACGTTACCTGAACCGAAGTCAAGGGTCAAGGGGTCGATTACGGGTGAAAATGCCGTGAGGAGCACCAGGGTGTATATCCAGGCTTCAAAACCGCCGAACCAGTCCCATAATTTCAACAGGAAACATAAAAAGGCGAAAAGTTTGGCTGACTCAAGTTCACGGAGTGAAATTTCAAAAAAAAATCGAAAAATGGCAGAGTTATTCCATTTGGCTTGCTCTGTCACATGGTTAAGCCTCACATCGATCAATACATTTGACAAAATATTATGCCACTTCCCTTTTCGGAACATGTCTTACCTAAGTCAATGGCCTGAGGTGGCTCTAAGGTTAAAAACGGACATAAGGTGCAAGCATAATGCATAAAAAGGTACGCTACGTTTCGTGTCTCCGGGCATTTACGTTTTCTTGGCTATCCTCAGAAAACCGGCAGGAGGGTTCTCATGAACCCGCGGTCCGGCGAAGGTTAACAACTTTTTGTTCACCGTGCTTCTGGCTGAGGAAGGTTCTCATGAACACGTGGTCCGGCGAAGGTTAACAACTTTTCTGTTTACTATGCTTCTGGCTTTCCTGACTATGCGCTTGTACTTTGCAATATGTCTCAAATATCCTTCAGACTGTATGCAGATAGCTAGATATCGGTTGCACTGCTGTTTTAAAATACCTATATGGAGTATGCGGTGAGTAAAATATTGGCACATTAACAAGCATCGTCAGATAGTTCCAGACGTACACTAGGGAACGCGGGAAAGGGCTAAAGCTGTCTCACCATGTTTTACATTTAAACCATTATTGTATCAATTCACAGTACTCTACATTGAGCGTACCATTGGGGTAGGTGCGCAGGCCTCAAGGGCCTAAATCTTGGGACTTCTCCCAATCCACAGCAGCTGCAACTGCATCATGACCTCAATCGAGAACTTTTGAAAGCCTCCAGCGACTACCAGTCCGTCAACGCTTGTGGTTCCGTTGTGACATGGTCGTCAAAGACTCTCTTGGGCAACGGGCGGCCCTCGTAGTCTGGTGTCGAAGGTCCACTCGTGACAGAAGACCCGACTGTGTCGTGTGCCGCCGGGCTCCCCTGAACCCACGGCTGGCTGCGCTCCTGTCGCCCGCCCCGGCCGACCCAACAAACCAGTCACAGTTCAAACACCGCCCGCCCTCCGTGGCGTCCTCCTCACCTGTTTGGCGCCGGTCAACAGAGCCCCTCCACCGCCGCCCTCCCGGGAGAGCTGACACTCTCGGCACGTCTCCAGAGGCCCTTCAGTCGGAACGTGTCAGGAGCCGGTCGCAGCGTTCCTCCAACGTTTTCAACTGTTCCCTTGGTTCTTCAGCGGCGTGGTCAGCATGTTCACGGTGTGTGGTGAGAGCTGATGTTTGATACTCACAAAGGGTGAATATTATTGGACCCGTAACAGCTAGGTTCGCAATGGACGGTGCGGCCGCGAACTAATCTTTTACAAGCATTGACGGCATGTAGAAGATTCGTCAGCACCATCTGATTTCGTGTTTGGGTTAAAACCACCCCATATTTAGGTTCACATGGCCGGTGTGGTCAGGGTCACTACAAGCACTGCTTAGTAAAGACACTAGTCGCAACGCTGTATTACTTGAAACGTTCGAGGCAAATGAGTGTACTAAGATTCTTTCGAAAAAAGTAGGTAGCCTCTTGATTGTTGGGTAGCCTGAAAATAGCTGGCTTGTGTTTCGATGACACAGAATTACAAAGTCACTCGGGTTTGCATAGTCTCTGCATAGTCTCTGCATAGTCTCTGCATAGTCTCTGCATAGTCTCTGCATAGTCTCCGGACCCATCTTGGTCCGGCGGGAGGAGACAGTCATAAAAACCTTAGCCCTATTCCCGGCAGGGGGAGGCTGAATCCGCCCCCCGTCGGGTTTTTTGCTTGCCAATTCCAGGCTTTTTAGCGCAGCTTCACGAAACTTGGTCACTTTTCCTAGCCATTTTTCTACGGGCAGTGACAAAATTTCAAAATTATGTTTTGCTCAGGGGCGGAGCCAGGCAACGTTTTTGGGAGGTACCTCAAGCCATTTTTGGCCATGTTGAGGGTAAAAGGAAAATGTCTGCCAAAAACAGAGTTTTTAAGATAGAACTTAAAAACTTTACATGGATGTATAGCTAAATAGTGGGGCAGTGTGCAGTTGTAACTTTGTTTATCTGAGGTCACTTTACAAGGTCAGGTCAAGGTCAAAATTTAAAATTTGTTTTTTTGCAATAATTTCGGTGCCGTTTTTTTCAAATACCAAACCCGAAATATTTATGACGTAGAACGATGCCCTCTACTTGTGTACCAAGTTTCAGCTTGATATTAGGTCGGGTCACGGAGCTATGACCTAAAATATCAGTGCGCGTACCCTATATTGCAATAGCCATAAAATGAAATTTTTGAAATAGAGTGAATTCAAATGATTAAAAACGTTTGCAGATAATATTAAATGCACAAAACATCATTCCAAGTGACCCCAAGGTCACTGGAGATCATTTAAGGTCAGAGGTCACAAGTGGATCTGAAGAACGTGTGACCATGACAGTTTCCCCTTTTTCATGTCCCTGGCACCGCCTATGCTAATATTATACAAACATTGTGATGCGATTTGTGCTTCTTTAGCATAACATGACTAACAGAAGCCAAAAAGTGTTTTTGCCTCTTTTGTTTATTCATTTGTTGGTAAACTAATCCTCCTATTTTTGAAACTCTGTGAACGCCCATGAATTTTCTCAACATTTCAGATTTGTGTACCCATGGTAAAAGCCCTACTCATAATCTCTCGATTCATGCCAGTGTCACTGAAATCGGTCCATAAACAACGCAGTTATAAGAAGTCAAAAAATACCCCTGATTTTGACATTTTTGTCCCCTGTATCCACACATTTCAAAATTTTTGAAATTTCTTTATATGAAAATGTAGTTCACGTCATGGGAAATCGACTGCCGTGTGTTGCGATGAAATCGGATGTGTAGTTCTCGAGATCCTGGGGGGGGGGCCGAATCCGCCCCCCTGCCGGGAATCGACCATACCGTCTAGCCCTCCGGGAATAGGGTTAAAGTCTTAAGAACTATATACCCCCTAGAAGAAGTAAGTCATTGTGACAAAGGCCTTGGCGAAACTAGAGGAAACCACTTAGTGTTTTTCCATCAGGCCAAACTCACCTACAGTCATCTTAAGTAGCATCTCAGGTAATGAAGTCTTTTACATCGTGCCAGATGGGTCAGCCGTTGATAAAAAACTGATTTATCTATGCCGTGCAGCACCTTAAGAACAAATTGACTTTTTCGGAAAAGGTTGAGAATGAAGTAAACATTTCGTCTTTTGTAAGGGCCGGAGTCGCTTTTTCTGAACGTTTAAGAATACGGCTTGGATGGAACACATCGCAAATGATTGTGACACATTCTTAGCCTACAACCGTCACATTAGGGTCATACAAGGTCAACATAGGTCAAATTTTCGGAGCCTGTAACTCGGATATTCTGCTGTTTCTTGTATCACGTACCACATTATGATTGGTCTAACACGACTCAGAATAAAATCCTGGAACATCAGTTTAACGTATATCCCTTCTACATCACGACAGCCATGCCAAAAAGTATTTTTCGCATAAGTCACTCTGACAGCGGGCGGCAGGCATAATTGGAAAGTATACGCTTGATACCTGGCGAAAGTTATTTTTGTGACAAAGCAAAGCTTTTACTTTGGCGACCAGGAAAAGGATGGGACAGTATATTTCGCCTGTACAGCAGGGTGGCATGGATTTAGTTCTCATCACTCGTGGTCATACAAAGTGTGTTCCCATAGATAACAAGCAACTCATTTCAAAACGTCAAATAAGGTCAGCTTGGATCAAAAGGGATTAAGCCACTCTAGACAAACGAGCTTTTGCCAGCGGTGTTTCCAAAACACGTATGACTACAGGTAACATTCCAAGCCTGTACAGCAGTCAATCATATTCGGTTGCAAGCCTCAAAATTTTGTATAAAACATGGCTTGGCCTCAGGTCATCGATAGGAAACATATTTTGTAAGAAAGGGTTTTGGGTGTTATCAGAACATTCAAACTTCAGAACCGCTGAACTAGACTCAGCATCTCAATAGCAAACGTAAGAAAGTTTAGCTGACTTATGATCAATTACCTCGGCGTTTCCGAAGCATTCAAGATTGCAGAATTTTTGCATTCGTAATGTTCCTTCAATGTGGCAGGTTTCATGTTAATCGACACGTTAAAAAAAACGTAATGCCGCTTTGCTTTTTTCGGAATATGGTCCTTTTTGACCTATCCCAGGTAAGCCACCTCACGTGATCCTGAATCTAGTTTTTTTTTCTGCCGCCCATTAACAGGCGCTCCTTTCCAAAAGCGCTCCTTTCCCTTAGTCCCCACGATGAAAAGTGTAAGCGTGGTCTTCTCGTTAACATATCAGATCACTTGCAGGCTCTATTTCAGGGTAAAGACGATATAGTATGACTCCCTCTGCTCCGTCCCCGCGGCCCGAACTCAGCATCAGGAATCCCGCCCACCGCGACCCGGCGACCCGACCTCGACGTCGCACATCACGTGACCTCTGTCTGCACCAATCCGGACCGCACACGTCCCGGCACGACGCCGGTCAAGGTGACCGGATGCTGCGCAGCCCCCTTACAAAACAGCCTGACGTGAACATCTCTGTTAGGAAAAAAGTTAATGCAATGTCGCAGCACTCCCTGCTGTCACAAGATGCAAATCGAATCCATGAGACGGCACCTCAAATTTCATGCCTTTGCGTCCCTCGTTTTTGGCTCCCTCAAAAACTAAATAGATTCCCATGACTTTTCATGGTCCATCGAGGCTATCAAAGGGATTCCAAAGAAAATCATCTCCCTCTTTATGGAATTGGAGTGCAAACACAAATGATTTCTTTATCCGTTTCCGCATACCTGCTTTTTCTGAACAAAAGTAGAAGTAATACTGGTATGTCTTCAGTTTGGAAATTCCGTTTTGCAAATTTCAAGAGCCACATAAAAAATGCCGTTGAATTTAAGCGTTTTCCGATGGCTTTGCAAGACTGGAGATTTCAAAAGCCTGTGGTTGTTGCTTTCTGGTCAAATTTGCCCTTGGTAGGCTATAGGTAGGTAGGCAGGCTGTCGGGAACTGCTTTTGACGCCATGTTTGCTCTGCAGCGTGAGTAGCACAGCATGATAATGCCTCGTAACAGCCTGTTGGTTCTGGTTTCAGCGGTGCACTCGGGATTTTCGCGGGGGGGGGGGGGGCTAAGTCTTCTGTCGGGGGCGCTCCTTCTTCTCCTTTGACCACGTGCATTGCGTTTGCTTCACAACCAGCGACGAAATCCCTCAGGATTTCCCCAGGCGGATGAGTAGCGGGGGGCTAGGTTTTCGACGGAGTGAGGCATCCGGTTTCAGTAGGCCTCTTCGTGCAGCAGCCTGCATTGTTTCGTAACAGCGAGCTGCGAAGAGAGACTTCAATAAGGGATATTCGAAGCTGCAGGGGTCCCTTAACAGACGTGCAAGGGGCTTAGATGATAGGTGTTCGGAGATGGGGGGGGGGGCGATGCTGTTTACAGAGCCGCCTGTACAACCCTGCAAAGTCTTTCTACAACCCAGCTGAGGGTTTCTTTATAGGTCAACAGAGAACCCTTTTACAGGCCGGCCGGTTGCCTCCCTACAAGGCAATGGCGCGTCCAGTTGCACGTAGAGGCGGCAGCAGGGGAACATTCAGAAACTAGCAAGGGGCCACCTCAAGGCCCGCAGGAAGCACTTTTCAAAGTAACACGGCCTTTTACAGGGCAACAAGCCGCCTCTTACAGGCCTGCAGGGCTCCTTTACAGGATGGTAGTGGGCCCATCTCTACGTCCATAGACGTGCTTTTCGCAGGCCAGCACGGCCAACAGGCCCTGTTGGCCAATAGAGAACCCTTTGCAAGCAGCATGTGGCCCTTTTTAATGGGCCCTTCCACAGGCTCGTAGGGAACCACCTGCGGGGTGAGACAGGGCTCCTTTACAGGTTAGCAGATGACCCTTAGCAAGTCGGTAGGCGGGCTCTTCACAGACCGGCAGAGACTAGCCGGTGTGCTACAAGCCGGCAGGACCCTCTTTATATGCCAGGAGGAACCTCCTTCACATTGCCAGCAGGGGCCCGTCAGCTCATTAAGTTAGCAAGTTTGTTTCTGTTGCGTTTGTTTTTTATTGTCTTTTTGTTATGACTAAGAAGCCTTAGTTAACAGTAAGCCTTTCGTAGCAAAGGGCCCCTGATAATGACGGCCCTTGCCCGAGGGCCCCAATGCAGAGTAGTCAGGAAACTGCTCCGCGCTGAGCGCAGAGGGGCACTTTAAGGCCACAAGCCTGGGTCCCACCGCGCTGCGCGCGGAGGGTGCCTCATCGGTGCGAAGAGAGGGACTCAAGGTCCGGAAGCTCCCTCTTCCGTGGTGAGCCTCTGCTGCTAAAACTACAGTCTAATAAAACAGCATGATCAGCCTCGTGACAACCTTCTGCGGTTATGGCACCTGGCGTAGTTTCTTCCTGTTGGATGCGAAAGCAAACTGCTGCTTGACGTTGCCGAATATAACAACTGCGGCCGCGCTCCCCGAACGGCGGTTTCAGTGGTCTTAAGGCACCGCTGTTGCCGAATATAGCAACTGCTGCCGCGCTCCCCGAGCGGCGGTTTCAGTGGTCTTAAGGCACCGCTGTTGCCGGAAACGAAGACAGAGGAGATGAGCCGTTACATGCACTCTGGATGGACTCTGCACAAACGGAAATTGCCGATAAGAAAAGGAGGGGTTATATTCTGTTTTATGCACCAACCAGAGTCAGATCCAGACTTCGACAAAGAAAGGGCGAGGTCTGTATGGTATACCGACGCCGTATCGTGGATTTAATCTGGCATGCCCCCGAGGCGGATGACACAGGCCAACGATCTGTCAAGATGACATCAAATTCTCGGAGCAAACGCAAAAATGTTCCAGAAAACCTTTAGATTCCAAAACGAGACGTTATAGGACAATTTGCGAAAAGCCCTGAGGAGGGGGAGTGGGTGTGCACCAGTTCCCTCCAGGTACTGGTGAGGGTTGGAAACAGGAGAAACGGAGGAGCGGCGCCTGCATCCTCCTGACTCTGCGCCTGCAAACACGCACGAGGATTGCAGCAGCCAATTGGTCTGCGCAATGGCAAGAAAATTACTGCACGGTAGGCTGCATAGCTTGGCTCTCACGCGAACGTCCGATGCACACCTTCAGTCACGGAAATACGGACACTGGCGATTTTCTGCGCAGAAGTCTTCTGTTTGCTGCAACAAAGGCTCCGCGCGGGAGTACCGATGCGTGCTACTTGCTGTTCTGCGTACAAACTGCGCGCCGCGAGCGCCGGCCGGTCCTTGGTGCACGGCTGAGTAGACACAGCTGGCCAGTTATCGGAACGGGAAAGTTGGGAAAAGACGGAAGGTAGGGAAGTCTAATAATCGACAATAACGAGCGATTTTCCGAACCTGCCACTGGTATCGGCCAACGTCGGTAATATGGCAATAAATGCGAAAATACTAAAAGTTACTAACAAACTGACTCATTTCATAACTCAGGGGTAAAAAGATTTGATTAATACTGGAACAGTAAAATAAGCTAAATGGCATTGGGCTGCATTTTTTTCTCGCTTCCACTGATGTTTCGTCAGAAATGGTATGCCGGCCAATGAGGGGTGTAGCCAAGATTTTTCCAAGAGAGGCCAGCACAAAAGTAACCCACGTCAAAACTGAAAAATCCTTGGGTTTCTAGCGTTTAATTTCCGAGTTCCGGAAAGCTTCATGATTTTTTTGGCACTAACATTAAATTTTCAGCCCAAGGGGGAGGGTATGCCCCTTGACCCCTTGCTTGGCTACGTTTCCGAGGTAAGTGCATATTATTTTGCATAGGAACCATTTCGGACGATAAAAAAATGATGTTCGACACAGCTTCCGCGTCCACAAGCACAAATAAAATAGATGACAGCTGGTTATTGACCTTTGTTGTCAGTTGTTGACCGAACAGGCTTTTCCGTTCTGAAATCTATTTAGGATCTCGTGGACTGGAAGGCGCACGAGCATCTTAGAGATGTTCGGAAGGTCGGTCATACAACTGGACAACCTGACAAATGTCTTAGCTTCATCCGATTGTTGCTTGCACGCCAGGTATCACAACAGTACGTCTGAAAATTCCACCAAATATGCCCTCCTCCTCAGCTAATCCTGAGGCCGGTTATCCTATCATGATGTTCTGAGACCTTTGCTTTCCAGTCGAAATACCCAGAAGAAGATTTCGGTACATGTGAAGTTTGCGGCCTACAGGAGAAGACTGCCTGGCTTGATTACGTAACGTCAAAGCTGCAAGCCCCCCCCCCGTAGTCGCCGTGAGGAGGGAAAGGCGGCAGGTATCAAGACTCAAAATGCAGTCTACGAATCGGCCATTGTGAGCGGCCGCTTCTTGATTTACCGCAGTTGAGAACCTCCCGCTACAGTTTGCTGTTACACCTGCTATGCCGTTGATTGGACGCATTATCATGTAGTGTTTTTGCCGTCAGGACGTGTCTCACCGGAATACTGTTCTGCTTTCATGAAGCATCTTGCTGTGCACGGGAATGTCCTTGCTCCCGGGTTTACATCCTTCGCCAGATGCCTGCCTTAAACTTTTGTTCTGTCGTCACTCTCGGGATGTTTTTGCATACCATCGAAAGTTGATATTGTAAGTTAACAGCACAACATATCTTAGATGATACCGTTTATGTTATATTAGATGACACCATATATATTACACGACACGACATTGAAAAGTACCAAATTCGTACAGTGATACCGGATATGATATATTCCTCATGCCATCAAAAAGGTGGTAATGTATGTGATTAGGACAACATATATCAGATGACGTCATGGCATGACACTGAAAATTGCCACGGTCCTACAAAATGATGACGGGTTTTGATGGGGATATGATATATCCGTAAGTATACAGCACTTCATATTTTGCATGAGCAACTAACATAAGTCCAGGATAATTTTTAGATAGTTTTGATGGAGTGCCTGTGGATACTGGCAAAGCAAGTGCATAGCACGTATAACTATCAAATGGTTTCATTTGAAGTTAGATAACCATTAACTCGCCTTGTGTGGCGTCTTACTGTACTAGTTACCCCTTGTGGACCTTGACGAACGATGCGTATTCCATTGCTCGTTGTTTTATTAGTTCCTGTTTATGCATTTCGTAACGCAAAATCATATTCATCGATCTATTCCCGCATTTTGCAACCGAACCATGGCACGTTTAAACGTCACGCGCGCTTATGACAGCGATGGCAACACCCATCAGCGTGCTGTGCAGACAGCACGCTTTCTTTGCTGAGAAGTTCAAAAGCATCCAAGATGGAAAAGTAGCTCTAACAGTAAAGACATTGTTCCTGAAATAGACAATGCGAATGCAGATACGCTTGAAATCTTTTAACTGTCGTCTAGTGAAAACCTAATGATTCAGAGCCCGATGGCTGCGAAATTCTTAGCCACCAGAAGCGTCATGGCCGGCCTGGCTGGGTCACTCATGTCGATTGTTTCTGCTGACTGACGTAAGACTCACACGGCATTCGTTCTCGCTGCTAATGGATGGATAATGGCCTTACATTCGGAAGTTTTCTTGGAGTTTGAAAAGGTATGATCAGGACGATGAAAACGAAGGGCAACGTTCATATATCTGCGGATATGTCGCAGTGTTTTCGAACTGAGAACCAAAAGTGACTAGAAAATGCCTTCTGATGCTGTTATCTGACACCTAAATCAATGCGTCAAGCTCACCATTTTCTGAACTCATTAATTACCTCACAGCTAGCTACGGCTGTCGGGTTTTATCCATTAACATAGTCTCGCTACAGGCGTCGTCACTTTGTGCGTCATCCCACGGCTGTACGGTTTTCTTCCTGAAAACATTCCCGGTATCGTAAAATAACAACAGGACCACCAGACTGACCAGCAGCACTGGGCAACAACGCGACTTGCCCGGTCCGTACACCACACGACTAGTCAACAGCAACGTTCAGTCACCAAGCTTCCCTCTATCCTAAATATCCGCTAGCCACATCACACCGCACGCCTTTCACCGGCCCTGCCTGTTAATCACCGGCATCACCACTGCCATCCAGACATCTCTGGAAGACAGTTCCCGCGCTTTCCGTCCGACGCTTCCACCACGCGCGCTATTTTGAACTGTGGCTCCCGGCCCCCGGGTTTCTGGTTCCGTCCTCCCTCACCGCCAGGCGAGCCGCACGGCCAGGACGGCGGCGCCGAGCACGCTGACCACGGACGGCGCAGGCCCGCCGGCGGCGCCGTCCTCCACCAGCGCCTCGGCCGCGCCCGACTCGACCGGGACCGGCCCGAAACCGGGCCTCTTCCGGCCCCGGCCCAGCACGGCATCCTCGGGGTCGTAGACGTAGTCGGCGTACTCGGGCTCGTCGTAGTTCCAGTAGCTGACCTTCTGGTAAAGGCGGCCCGGGCCCTTGTTGCAGAAGTTGCCGTAGCAGAAGGTGAAGCATCGCACGGACCCGTCTGAAGTCTCCTCACATCTGCCCGGACGACGGGTCAGTTAGGAATCAAGACCGGAGGGCTTTTAAGTGCGCTCGCTATTTGGCAAGTCCTCATTAATTTCTAACAGAATGAAAGTTGTCGTAAACTGGTTTATCCAGATGACAAAAATGTCTTATCGCCAATCCTGGTATATTTATATCGGTAATAAAGTGGCAACCATAATGTTTCAGGCTATTTTAACGTCTTTCACGGCGCACTGGCTCTGAAGCTGGTAACTAGTGATTGAGTCTGAGCCGGACCATGGCATAACCAGTTTACCCAATATTTTATCAGTCGAACCAGGTTTTAATTCTACCCAGTAATCGAAGGCCCCTGGGACATCTAACCGGATCATGTCTGGCCACCACGAATTTGTCATTGGTGTCGAGGCAGTTCATCTCACGTTTTGGTTATGAGATAACAACTGGAAAACATTTCCAACGAAAAATACAAACATTACACACAACCGACGTTATGAGGCGCGTGATGACGACGTGTTACCTTTATAAGCAGAGTCGCCGGGAGTCAGTTTCAGCAGTTTATAGATCATTTGTCGAAAGTATTTAAAACAAATACCTTGCACTGTACCCACTCAAGTTGGAATTTCCCAACATACTTAGTTTTTTTTTGCTCTAGCGGCCTACCAACTAGTGCATCCATCGCTGCGTGGCTTTGTTGTTCAGATGAACACTTTGCACCGAGCCTTGCCGCAGCCAGACGTCAGTAACCGCCAACGAGCGTGGTTCTGATGTGGCCCGCAGCGAATCAACGTCAACACGACGTCCGCGCAAACTGGTTTCGCTTTCGGCAGAACCGCTTTTCCTCAAGCTCCGCTGCTTCCTTTTCCTCAGATGAAAATCGTCCCGATAGCACGACACGAGCCGGCCCGGGTCTCGCGACGGAAACCTGTTGTTTGTGAGTTTGGGTACACAGCCTCCTGGACTCAGGTGTCCCGAATCTCGTGCCAAGTCGTGTGTCGCATCAGGCGTCAGTTAGTCGTCTGCCGCGACTGAAAGCCGGGCCGACAAAAGCGGCTGCTCTGACGTCCGGCTCGGCCTGACGTCGGCCTGATGTCGGTCTGACGTGCCGCGCCGAGCTGACCTGTTGTGCGCCGTCTTGGACTCCTCCCTGGAGGAGCAGCGCCGCTCGATGGAGACGAGCGCGCCGGCGGCCGTCTGCCGGCGGTCGATGACGCAGTGCGCCGTCCGCTCGCCGCACACCTCCGTCATCTCCGGCTTCCGGACCGGCCTCATGTGACACGGCGAGTTGGCCACCGACGTCACGCATCTGTGACAGCTCTGCAGACTCTCGGCTGCAACAGTGGACATTTGTGACAGCTCCGCAGACTTCAAGCTGCAACAGTGGACATCTGTGGCAGCTCTGCAGACTCTCGGCTGGAATAGTGGACATCTGTGGCAGCTCTGTAGACTCTCAGCCGTAGCAGCAGACATCTGTGACAGTTTTGTTTTGTCAAAGTTTCAGCTGCAACGGTGGACATTTGTGGCAGCTCTGCAGACTGTCAGCTGCAACAGCGGACTCTGTCACACATCTGCATACCCTCGGTTGCAGCTGCAGCAGCGGATGCCGGCCGCCAGTTAGCAACTAAAAATCCGGCCACGGGGAACGTCGCCTCGAAAAAGCAGGTGCTTCTCATACGATACGCAAGAAAAACGAGCGTGTTGCCCAACGCCACTGATGCTGAGGGCACCTGGTGATCCTGCGCAGCCGTCTAACCAGCTCGGTTCGACACGCCCGGCCACGAGCCGACGACGAGCGTAAACACGCAGGTATGCAGGAACCGGAATCTCAAGGACGCGGCGGGATCAGCCGGTCAGAGGACACTTCGGCGTGTGTGGTTCCGGCAGAGTCTGGCTGTACAGGGAGAGGGGTGCGGTACAGGTCCTACTGCACGGTGAGGGGGTTCAGTGCAGGTCTTACTGTATGATGAGAGAGGTACGGTGCAGCTCCTATTGTATGGTGAGGAATGTACGGTACATCTGCTACTGTAGAGTGAGAGAGGTACGGTACAGGTCCTACTGTAGTCAGGAAGATGCTGTGCAGCTCCTGCTGTATAGTGGACGAGGTGAGGCACAGAGTCTGCCATGCAGTAAAGGAGATATGGTTTAGCTCCAAACACTGTCTGTGCTTTTTCAATTACTGCCTTGCTTAAGCTATTGAAAAAATTTGGGCATGATAGGTCTTGCAAATTCAGGAAACACTGAAGGTTAAGCCGGGGTTTTTCCGATAAATTCTGATCCGAATAGTTTGCTTTGACACTGTGTGAAATTAGGGTAAGTGTCAATCAGAGTATGCTGCCCGGACACAAAACTTACACCTGATCGCACAGTTCTCGGCAAAGGCTGAATATTCGGCGAAAGTTTGGGCGCTTGTGTCCTTGGCGTCTGTGCCATGTAGCTTGTTTTTCCATCTGCCCGCCAGAGTGCTTCTGACGCCAATATCGAACTGGTCCAATGCTCGGGTGGTTTCGGCGTCTATGATGACACGTAATATAATTCGAACAGCGGTAACGCTGTCTTGCCTCTCAGTGAACTGGCGCCAGGGTTTTTTTACCACAGGCGCAGCCAAGGGGGACCCAGCCCCCTGCGACTCGCATTTTCTTGAGAAAACCATTGCACTTCGCCTTTCCAAGCAGGCGGTTTCGGCATGATTTCAGTTCACACTGAGCTCGCTCCCCCCCGCCTTAAGAAAATCCTGGCTGCGCCCTGGTTTTTACATGAGTTTTTAAGTAAAGGCCTCCGTAGTTTCTGGAGCTGGAGAGCCATTCGCTCAACGGTCCTTTTTCTTTGTTTACTTGCGAATTATTCGAGAACGCAGTTGCAGTTTTTCTCAACGTGAGGCCGTTGCAACAGAATGTCTTCACATGTGAGGCTCACTTTAACGATTGCCATGAAATGTCATTTTTAATCACAGCCTTGGACGACAAACCGGTTTAACTACATCGTCGCGCCATTGGCAGGCATGCACGCTTCGCTGTCCGTCTGGAACCAGTACCCACAGCTGCAGACTGGACGGCCGCGCAGGCTCACACGACACATGGAGTCTGGTCTGACGGCCGCAGACGTACTCCGCCTCGGCCGGACACCGTTTCCAGGAACTGACCGGAAACTGAAACTGCCAGGGAGAACAGCAACCAGACGAACAACAACCGAACCTGAGTGGCAGCAACTTTCTATTCAGCACGCCACCAGAACTTGCTCCCCGCTTTATTGTAGATGTTTTGGAAGATCTCGCAACCTCACGTTTCAACCTCACATTTCAAAGGTCACACAAGGTCATTGGCTTTGCATAGCCCTGTGGATAGTTTGAATTTGTATATATTCGTATATATATTAGATATGTATACGACATGTATATCGAACATATATATATATATATATATATATATATATATATATATCAGGCTATTTTAAAACCAAGAAAAATAAGATACTAGCATATTTGCATGTCCGAATGTATATGTGTACGTACAATTATATATCGATGTTAATATAAAATAACAAAAAACTGGGGGATGGAATTCGCCTCCACCCCCATAGGCAGCACTAATGAAATAGTTCAGCAGGGGGGCTGTGAATGCTAACTGATAAGACTGGGTGCGCGTTTCCAGCGTGCTGTGACCGCCAGCCCGGTCGGCCAGAGCGTCGGCCTCCCCGTCATAGCAGGACGAGCTGGAGTCGCCCCGGCCCCGGGCCATTTCACTGGAGGGTCAGCTGGCATCGGCTGGGCCGTGCCGACTACCGCACGATCATTTGGTATCTTTGACGGCTCGCGAACACTCGCCAGTATCCACCATTTGGTCACCCTCAGAATTACAAGGCGGGAGGAAGAAGCGTAGCCAGAAAGGGAACAGGGAGTCAACTGGCCGGCCTTATAGTGAAAGGCTTAAACGACTGGTCATTATCACAAATTATTTGCCTTAAATAGAAAAATATTGGAAAATTGAAAAGCAACATAACTTTATTCTCAGAATAACCAGGTGTGCTATTTCATAAGATCAATTTCTCCATGTTCCGAATGCAATAGCGAGAGTCTTACTTATTAGGTACTTTTATTGCGGCGGAGAGAGGGTCGATCCTACCAGCCATTTCCCAAACCTTCCGTGACAGAGTGGAGGAACAAAAAGGACCGTGCAGCTTTGTGTGTTAACGGCACCATAACACCCCATTCGACCATTTTACACTACACAGCCTTGCAAGTCTTCAATTGAAATAATGCCAGACGGTTCTGGCTTTCGTTGAATCCTATGTAAGGTTACACGATCAAGCGCTTTTAAGAGACCCAAAATGACTCAACGATAAATGAAGATTCAAACCACTGCCCATACGCAACTAAGCGTTCCCGATTATATCATGATTCACCTGAGGTCAAATTAGTGATTTTAATCGAAGATGATCTTGATCCAAATAAGAAGCACAGAGCGGAGGTCGCTACCACCATCAGTGACACCCATGCAAAAATTTAGAAAGGAGAAACGCAAAACAGTTAAAACGCTTGCCATCCGACGAAGACCGTCGCTGTTACACGATTTCTCCTTGACAGACTCCAGTGACTGATAGTCATTGTTTCCCATCAAAGCGCTTGTCATTGACTAGCGCGTAGATTCCTCCTGGGGATTCTTCAGATGTAGTCATCTTGCTGGAAACCAGACAAACCGGACTCTGACATTACGCTGACCGCTCCTCTGTGAAGCGACTGAAAACCACAAGTGGCTGGAAATCTCTGAGTCAGTCAAGTATATCTTGTTCGGTATCGAAGCTGTTAAAACGTAATACCCTAAACGTAAATAAGAATATGAGATGGCTATGAACATGCTTCATAAAACATGACGCTTTCAAGTACATTTATTATCAAGTACATATGCTACAAACAAAACGGACCTGGCAAGGAGGTCGCTGCAGTGTTCACAAAACAGCGATCTAAGTTACGTCACCAACGCCTTCTCAGCCACGTGTAGGGGATGAGCGATCGGTTCAGATCGTTTGCGTCCGGTAAGGGTAGACAGGACCTCGAATAATAACCATTTGATTTGGTTAAATTTCAGGGTGCTCGTCATTAAATGAGTCGTTCATCCAACGTCAAAGGATCCTTTTAATCACGGCGACAGCTAAGGAAATGCGTCATAGAATCATGCCATTATTTGATTAATTAGGTATCAATGCAGCTGAAAGATATGGTTTCGTGGGATCACTGACAGACCTATAGCCCATAAGCGGTGGGGGTGGGAGGTCAGGGGTTTAAACCGGGTTGAGTTGGGGATGGGAAGGACTCAGAAGTGAAAAGCGCGAGATAAAGTTTACATTTTGCCACTGTGGTCCTTTTTACTGCACTCACGTCAAACTGAATCTAAGGATGACATAAATACTCGCAATCGGGAATTCCATTTTTTAAGCTTTTTTTGCGCTAGTGTCCCAAGGTGGAGAAATCATGTTCTGAGGTCGGCATAAACCATGCATTTTGCTCGAATCATATGGCAAACTGGGCTCTAGTTTCAGGGTACCTGGAAATGACGGATTGAGATCTTGAAATAGATTGAAATTTAAGCTCCAGCTGGAATTTCAGTCTACAGGTATGCAGCAAAGTCCGATCCTCAATACATACGGCATGAAGGAAAGAAAGAGTAAAAACTGATACATCTCCCCCCACTCTGAGGAGCCCACAGTAACGTCTGGCAGTACGTGGGGAAAAGCTGCCAAAGCCGTGCAAATCGGCACCTCCAATTACTTCAGGTCTACGACGCCAGCATAGGCACGTGCATTGGCGGCGGAAGCCAGGGGGGGGGGAGAAGCGGGGCAAAGTGCCCCCTTATGTGGCGCAAGTTAACAGCAGCCCTTTGGTGCCGCATGGAAAGAACTGGCTTTAAAAATAGGCGGTGCCTCCCCCACTTGCGGGAACACGTCCAGCCGCTATTGGATAAGTTGCCTGAATTTTTGAATTTGACAAAAAATCAACCTGACTCAAGTCGGTGCGGAAGCCAATTATGCACTTCTATAAAATCAGACAGGATTTAACACCGTAACAAGCTTGAAACAACTGATGTGACTTGACAAACGACTGTCGCCTAATCATCTCTCTATGACGTATTAACAAGGATTCTATGCTAATAAATGCAAATAAATGCGGACTGTTACAGTGCTCGTGACAAATGCTGGGCAATATGGCAGTCAGGGCAATTCCGACTAAGAATCCACTAATATACCTGAAAATTTCGTCCAACCACATTTCCTCCAAATTTACAAATCTCCTGGAAAGTTCTTTTGTGTGGAAGCATACCTTAAGAGGTGTGGGACTGGGACGAATTTTAGTACGGAAAAACACATTCATGGAACCCTAAAATGTGACATTGCTAACGTATTTACGGCACTTAATTTCATAAAGCACGAAAACACATGAGCGGGTCAAAATATTGGCATGGAATTCCACTCCAATGATTTCCTTTGGAAAGGGAAACTCAGTACCAAAAGTATACAAAGTTGTGTCCCTGCACGCATTTCTGCAAGTTACAGCCATGGTTTGGTAGAGTGCGTAGGTCGCTTAAAGAGTGGAAGATCCTCTAAAAGTATCGAAGGCCTGAATTTTGGTATACAACATTACGGCATTGCACCTCAGCTATATTCAGCAACGAAGATCACTAAATGAAACTCCGGAAGTTTCATGAAGAGCTGATTGCACCATTTCAGTCCGCCTGAATTGCAGTATTAGGCAGTGGACAACTGATGTCACCAATACGAGTCGAAGTGAATAATGGCTGTACCTTATATAAAATGTCTTGAGCTGCAGCACCAACATATTTCTTCTTCGTGTCACAAGCGTTTGAAAACTCATTACGGTTATCTTTGTAATTCCTGAAGAGACATTTTTGGAAACGGAGGAAACGGAGGCATTTCGTATAATAAACAGTGCTAAAACTGTGGATCGAGATATTGAAGCGGATTGTAATTTTGGCTGCAGCATCGTTGGGATCTGTCGTGCAGCAGCCGTTTGTAAAACTCATTTAAGTTATTTTTCAGTTTCGTGAGACATTTTTGGAAACGAAGAGACAACGTACGGTAAACAGTGCTAAGATTCATGAGTCCGTATGGAAAATTAACATCTTTAGCACAATCGGCACCCCAAAAAGCGGAAGTAATAAAGTTGCCTTCGCAATCGTTGTTTCCGGCATATCCGTAGGTTGAATCGAACCATAGATAACAACGGTGTTCACATGCTCCCGGTCCACCTACGGCCCCGTTATTTAGCAGGAGACACTGTTGCAATAAAGCAGCCGCGCCCTATTCACGCTGCATTGCTGATCGAAGATAACATGCAGTTCTACATGCCGGGCTCGCTGGACGGAGGAAAGATGCGAATCAAACCGACATGAAACGCATCAACAATCAACAAGCGCCCCCAGTCGCCCAGACGTCGCGGAAGCATCAGTTGCAGGTGCTTCAGGAATAGCATCAACGTTCATATAACACGGATGTAATCAGGATGAGAATGCATGTATACCAGTGTGTACGATACGGAGTGACAGGCGCTGTCACAGCGGGAACAGGCGTACATTCCAGGGTTGCATAAATAGACATCTGCAACAGAGAATATTTCGACACTTTGACACCAACGACTGTGTGTTTTAAAGTGGCGCTGACACCTACCGCATTTTGCTGACGCCGGAATATTTTCTTGCATGAAAATCTCCTGTTATTTCTACTTTCATTGTCGGCTTTATCAGTGTGCAATTATCTGTAAGGCTTTGACCGTCGATGGTGCGAGTACTCGGTATCCCACATGGTCTAGCATTCGTCAGAGGCTGTATTGTTTTCATGCGATACGGGAAGTGAAAAAGAGGGAGAAAATGGAGTTTTTGCACTGACTTCGCCAATGATCTCCTATTATAACGTTAACTGCATTCCAACGTGAGGGAATGTTATGGTTACATTTTATTTCTTCTGTGTTTGGGCCTATGCGACTAAAACATGTGACAAACATGAATATTCTAATGGGAACGGATACCAAATGAGAGAAGGTCATTTCTCTGCCTAAGAAGGGTACCTATAATTCATCCCTACGCCATTCCTTTCTGAAGTTATGGAACGGCACAAACCAGCTGCATGAGAGTTTGGGCAGCCGAGTTACAACTAACTCCGCATGTTCTGAGAAACATCCTAGCGTTGAGTCTTGTGCGAACACAGATATGTACGATCATTTCTAAAGGCATGTCCTGTGAATTCGCACTTTTCCGAACAACCTGGAGCATCAGCACATGGCCAAAGCTTGCAACCAATCCGACCAGAGACGTTCCTGAAGGCCCCGCGACCTGTGGGGCCTTTCAAAGTCAAGTGAGCTCAATGACTTCGTTTAACTTTTTGGCGCCATGAACATTGCAGGTGTCATGGAAACAATACAAGCAGTATGGGCCATCTGTATGGTGGTGAAGGTCCTGAAAAAGGCGCATTTGTTAGGCTACATTAGCTAGAATACAAATACTACGTTTTCTTCATTTATTATCGATTTGCAACGATTCGTTGTCCGATTCAAAACCTGACCAAAGATTGCAGATCTGACCTGACCTCGTGGTGTATCCTAGATGGCCAAAAGTCATGCCCTGTTGAGTGCGAACAAATTGCCGTCCAAAAATTCACAAAAAATAACAATAAAAACTTCCGGAAGGCAAAAATTAACTTGTCTAAATCAGGGGAGTTCTCATATTTAGGGAGGTTAGCTTTTATGTGCACCCTCCCTGGTCATGTGTCTGACTTACGGCCAATTTGGCCTTCTAAATAAGTGCTAATATGCTGGAATCACAATGCAAGTATTGTTGCGCTTCCGTGGATCAGTGCTAATAAAATAAAACCCATTTATCGGAGATGCAAAAATGGTCATTTGGCTGTGGTGACCTAGTTTGACCTGGAGTACAAGGTCAAGCAAAGAGGCGTCTGACAGCTTGGCTGGAGATTTAAAAAAATGCTGGGGAGCCCACATAGAATTTCAGACCGTTTCTTTGCGATCATTGTCAAAGGCCTAATGTTAACACCGCTGAATATTGGGGGTCCGGAACTTCCTGCCCCCGGGACCGCCAGCCAAGCCTAGGACAAATCAGACTGCTTTTTTTCTCACATCATCCATTAGCTATTCTTACGAGGATGCGGTTGGTATGAAAACGAAAAATACAAAAACCCAGATCAGTTTAACTAGGTTTTCCTCCCGTGATCTGAGCTGGAAGATTCCACATATGGGCTTTTCCACGACCAGCGGCCAATGTAGGCCTTGAAGTGCTCACCACGACGCACGTGATCCGATTTGGATCACAGTTGTCACGCGTGCTTATCTAAATCCCATATCATATCCATACCATTTTCGGCATCTGGGTGACATGGGTCACAAGATATAGGCCACGGAACCTTCGGGGTTATTTGGAAAATTGGACCAGCAAATATTTTTATCTATGCGATGACTTCTTTCGTCTGACAAAAACTGGATATCATTTGGAAGCGGGCGATCTGCTGCATCCAATAAAAATAAGAATGATCACTTCCGGTCATATCTTGACCTCGTTACATCGTGACCTTTTGTTGTAGCGCGACCTTTTAAACTTGCTATTCTTTGAAAATTTGTATTTTGCTCACTGAAAGAGTTCCAACACATTGCCTAAGTGATGACATGCAGCTTTCTTTGTAAATCCGACTCTGTGACATGTCACCGAGATTAACAGCTATGTCATCACATGTCCTTCAAATATCGTTGGGATGAGAGACGTGCAACAATGCCGACGTGGGCATTATATGAAAGCTCGTTGCTCAATAATACGCTGGTGATGTTTTTGAGCATGTGAGAGGTCACGCAGGTCACGTGTCAGTCAGTGACCTGACCTTCGGGCGGTAACAGATGAACTTTGCAGCTAGTCAACATAAACATTATTTGATAGGTCCATCTGAATATAAGATGATGAGCACAGAACGGGACGATCCAAAGGTCACAGACCTGTAAGTCTTGCACCGTAGGCTCTGACGATGCGGGCGCTATGTGCTATACGTTGATTGTAGGTCCATCCTGAGTGACTGGATTGTTGTATTTTTGTAGTCAGCTGTACAAAATGTGCCAATGGTATGAGCCCTTGACACCTGTTCCTATAAAACAGTCTTATAGTGAAGCAATTGGCGCACATGATATTTTACACTTAATATACAAACACGGGAGGTCTTTGCATATGTTAGACGCATAATTAGATGTGGAAGCCTCGCAAGCACCTGTGGCTGAAGCATACCTACAGACATGTGGCGTCAGTCGCATACAAGGTGCACACAGTGATTCACCGATACCGATAACTCGTACGCCGCTACGATGCAATCATCCCCCGGTACAAAGCGAGGGAACGTTTGGTTCCTTTCACGAGCCGCAGATATATTTAAGGCCGCTTTTTTCGCAGTAAGCTTTGGTGCAGATGCGGGTGCGTGCTTCTGTGGTCGGCGCCGACTTGTGATCCACGTGGCGATCCACAGGCACATATTTCAGTTTGGAATCAGGAGCCTCCGAGCGCCATCAGAAGTGACCTATGCGGCCGAAATGTCGTGGGCCACACACGATGGGCATGGTCCAATGAGTCACGTGCAACGCACGTGCGCCTCTTTTTCGCCCTGTTTTCCTATGGCCCAATGGCTGGGACGCAAACGATGCAGTATGGTACGATGATGACCTGGAAAGGCAGACTGGCAGCTGGAGGATCAGTTTCGATGGATTCAAGTAGAAACGGGGGTACAGCTTGCACATGAAGCGCGAGGTATCCAAGAACAACACCCTTTCATCCTTGCCGCAAAAATGCTACCTCTGGGATGCTGAAAATAGGCGGTTAATAGCATGTCATACGGGGCAGTCGATATATGCGGTTGTTCTGCGTGTCAATGCCTTTAGCCTGGTGTTTGCGGGACGTGCACGTGTTTGCAGGTGCTGAGCTGTACCCGTCTGCCATTCACGTTTTTGACTGGGAATCGCTGATGCTAAGGGCTCGAAATTTTGTGGTGGGCTGCAGTCACAAACGACATCAAGGATAGACAAGATTTAGAGCATCCGTGAACAAATGTCATTCATATGAGTGTGCAACTTGTTGGACTCGGGATCCTCCGTTTGCGGGAAGTTTATGATTCCTATCTTAGTACCTTTATTCAGATAAAGGTGCTAAGTGCGTGCACAGATCTGCGGGCGATACATGGCTTCGATTTTGATGCTGAACCAACCACGTAACGCTTTGGTTTGCCTCTAGTTATTCGAAATGAAAAATGTGTAAGCGGGGGTGACTTTTAGCACACTTTTAGCGAATGAGATTTCGTAAATGGAGTTCATTCGAAAAGTCCACATCGAGGTGTTTGGCAGTTTGTCCAAACTTCCGAGATTCTAGCGCCCGAACGCGCTAGCCGATCGCGACACGGTGAGCACCAGAGGATGCAACGACTCGGCAAGCAAATTGTGCTGACGGTTCGTGACGTGTGGCGCATTGCACGTGGCGCCATCCGGACCTCTGCAGAATTCGCTTAATCACGGTTACAGGTCAAACGGCAGATACCGTCGACTCAGAACTTGGTGACAACATGGGCCTCACTTGTCGATATTCGCTTTTGTGGTCGGCTTCCACGTGCCATCCATGTGGCGATCCGCAGGCACGTGTTTCCATTTGGACCCGAAGACCTTCGCATGACGTCATCGATGACCTAGGCGGCTGACATCTTGTGGGTAGATAGACCAACACCAGGACCATCCCATATATGTACTCCTTATGATGATCGGAGCGCATCGGGTCACGTGTAGTGCACGTGCGTCTCTTTTACACCCCTGCGTTTCTGATGGACCGATTGCCGGGACGCAAACTGCGTAGTTTGTTGCGATGATGTCTCACAAAGGAGGACGGGCAGCTATCCCAGCAGGGATATCAATTTTGATGAATTCAGGCCGGAACGGAGGGGCGGCTCGCGCGTGCAGCGAGGCTTCAGAGCGATTAACGCCCTTCCTTCATTGCCGGAAAACTACTGCTGCTGGGATTCTGAAAATTGGCGGACCGGAGCACACGATACGTGGCACTCAGTACATGTAACTGTTGTGCACGCCGTTAGCTTCAGCCTGGTGTGTGTGGGAACGCACGGGCTGAGGTGTAAGCCGGTTGCCATTCAGGCCTTTGGTTTGGGAACCGTTAATACTGGAATCGCCAAAGTTTGTGGTGGGCTGCAAAGTCACAGACGCCATCCCAGTGACAAGGAAGAGTTAAGGTGTCAATGGCAAAATGCCATCTATGTGCACGTGCAGCTTGTTGAACTTGGAACCCTCCGATGGCGGGATCCATTAATGTACAAGCCATTAATGTATTCAGTTTCGATTTTAAGCCCAAATCTTTGCTGCAATGGAATGATTTGCATCTAGTAGTAACCTCCTCAAACCAGCACCATGTGCGGCACAATAGACAGTGATTGCTTGTGCCGACGTTGCGTCATTTCAATGAGAGAATGAAAACTTGCGAGAACCATGTGCTCGATACCTCGCAATTACGAAGGCAACCCGGGCATTCAGTGCTGCCAGCCGAAGGGCTATACCCGAACGTGATAAGGTTTACAATGAAATGGTTGGTTTAACCCTATTCCCGGAGGGCTAGACGGTATGGTCGACTCCCGGCAGGGGGGCGGATTCGGCCCCCCCTGAGATCTCGAGAACTACTCGTCCGATTTCTTGGCAACAAACGGCAATCGATTTGCCGTGATGTGAACTACATTTTTATAAAAATAGATTTTCAAAATTTCGAAATTGGTGGATGCAGGGGGGCGAAAATGTCAAAATGGGGGGTACTTTTGGACTCCTTATAACTCCGTTGTTTATCGACAGATTTCAGTGAAACTGGCATGAATCGAGAGATTATGGATGGGGCTTTTACCATGGGTCCACAAATCTGACATTTTGAGAAAATTCATGGGCGTTCACAGAGTTTCAAAAATAGAAGAACTAGTTTTCTAATAACTGAATGAACAAAAAAGGTAAAAAGACTTTTTTGGCTTCTGCTAGTCATGCTATGCTAAAGAAGTGAAAATCGCATTACAATGTTTGTATAATGTTAGCATAGGCGGTGCCAGGGACATAAAAAAAGGGAAACTGCCGTGGTCACACGCTCTTCAGATCAACTTGTGACCTTTGACCTTAAATGACCTCTAGTGACCTTGGGGTTACTTAAAATGATCTCGTGTGCATTTAATATTATCTGTAAACGTTTTCAATCATTTGAATTCACTCTATGTGAAAAATTTCATTTTATGGCTATTACGATATAGCGTACGCGCACTGACATTTTAGGTCATGGCTCCGTGACCCGACCTGATATCAAGCTGAAACTTGGTACACAAGTAGAGGGCACCGTTCTACGTAATATATATTCCGGGCTTGGCATTTGAAAAAACGATGCCGAAATTATTGCAAAAAAACAATTTTTTCCTTTTGACCTTGACCTGACCTTGTAAAGTGATCTCAAAGAAACAAAATTTTGTGTGCACATTGCCCAACTATTTTGCTATACATTTATATAAATTTTTAAGTTCTATCTTAAAAACTCTGTTTTTGGCAGACATTTTCCTTTTACCCTCAACATGGCCAAAAATAGCCTGAGGTGCCTCCCAAAAACGTTGCCTGGCTCCGCTCCTGAGCAAAGTAGAATTGTGAAATTTTGTCACAGCGCGTAGAAAGCATAGCTGGAAAAGTCACCAAGTTTCGTGAATCTGCGTTAAAAAGCCTGGAATTGGCAAGCAAAAAACCCGAGGGGGGCAGATTCAGCCCTCCTGCCGGGAATAGGGTTAAGCACCTAAGCTATGTGCCATCACGGGAACACGGGCTTCTGAAGAGGGAATCAATGCCTTCATCACACTCTGAGGTTTTCTCGAGTTGCCCAGGACTTACTGCCGCGATTGTTGTGCAGTTTTCTACAGATCGGTTTTCATATGTTATTTGAAATTGTGTAGTAAATACCATCTCGTCTTCGAGCGCGTGTCATGGAGAAATCACAAAAGGGGAACGGTTGCCATCGTGTAATAGACATTTTAAGTATGTTACGCTGCTCAGTCTTAATTGATATGAATTGTGGGTGTCACCCGTAGTGTCTGTGACCTTTGTATTTAATTCTTTACTTAGGTCAATGTCACCTTAAGCTGAAATCATAAACTGAAATCCTTGATCCTTAAGCGTCCTTTTATTGACTCCGGAGGGGTTATGTTACAACTGGAAACGTTGAAATCCATGGTACAATAGTATGAGTTCTTATTCATTGCCGGAAACTGCATTGTCGAAGGTGCCCGAATGGCGGATACTGGCGAAGGCTAAAAGTCAATTTATTTGAGTTGAGGATTATGATTTCGTTTTACGAAACGCAGCATGCGAAATGTCCACTCACTCTTTATCAAAGGGCAAGTTTGAAGCCAAAGCCAAAGCCAAAACCAAATCTGACGAACGGTCTCGAAACAAATGGCGCATTTCCCGGCGCAGTTACGAGCGGGCAGTATTTCACCGAAGGCGAAGCTCCGGATCGCACCATACGTTTTCCAGCGAATAATTACACAGGCCCTGTGGCGACGAGAACCGTCTAAAGAAAGACACCACGAAAAACGGCAGCGGTGACCGGGCCCGGCGGTCCTGGCCGCCTTCTGTTTTTGTCCGGCTGCCGGCGCGAGCGGGAGCCGGCTGGAGCTGACGGCAGAGAGCGGCCCCAGCTGCCAAGGCGACTTTCGGCTTGCGTCAGCCACGTGACCGTGCTGACCTCATCAGCGCAGCGGGCTGGCTCTGCGGGAGAGCCTTTCGGCGGGGCGCGGCAGTGGCACCGGGCTGGCCTTCAGCCTGCCTTTTAGCGCTGCTGGTCTTGATTCACTGTCAGGCTCTGGGTGTGGACATTTCGCGGGTGGATTTGAGCTCGGATATACTGGGAGCCTCGGCCGACCGGGGTCTTTCCCATCCCAGTAACAGAATCCACATTACGTGATGGGAAAAAACGATGAATGCTATCTTAATGCGAATGTCTAAACTTTCGCAACCAAAACTTTCACTTGTTCGAATCCACTTCACTGCTAAAGCACGAGAAAGGTCGAACGCTTGTCGCATTCGGGGCAGGTCTTGGGTTTGTTTGAATTTACCAGAACACTGCTTTTACGAAGTGCACGTCTCTTGCTGCACCGGTGACTGCACGTGTCGATGTCGCGAACGTGACGAACAAAACAGTTGGCTCCTCGGCGCCGAGTCAGCCTCTCGTGGCTCCGATGCCGGCTCCGATAGCAGAGGACCTTGGCTGTTGGCCGGCCGACGGTCGCCGTCCCGCCCACCGACCTGACCGTCCTCATTAAATCCCCCTCCCCCGACGGAGACATGCAGATCGGCTGCCGCCGGCGCCTGGCCTCCACTGAACGGGGCTTTCTCGGCGGACGGCGCCGGACCGGGCCGGCCCACCAGCTGCAACAACAGCCGCGCCTCGGTCGCCGTCACGTGACGACACGTCGGGCGTCACGAGCGGCGGCCTCCCGGTCTGTGCTCGTGCACCGGCGCTGGCCGTGGGGTCGCTGCGGACCATGTGGGACGCGCTGTGTGGGGCGGCGCGGCTCCGGGCCCCGTTCTGCGCGTGTCCTGCCGCCGAGACGTGACTGGGGCCGCGGTCAGGTCCGCGGCCTCCACTGACCCAGCCCGGCAAACGACGGCACGGCCCCGAACAAAGGCAAATCGAGCCTCCACTAGCGCCTTCAAACTGCACACCTCCGAGGATGTCCTCACGTGCGAGCCCTTTTACGTGCCCAGCTTTGTGGGTTACCACTGGGTGTTTTCCAATCATACGTTTTGTATTTGAACATTTTAAATAACGCCGTTTTCACCCTGCGGGCAAATAACAATGCTTCTGTCCATACCAATTATGGTCTTTGCGTGTGTTCAATAATCAAGGGTTTGGACAAGTATGCTTCAGCAGGTAGCATTAAAAAAGAACATTTTATAGAACACACGGTTCCAAAATAACGGACCGATCTGTAATCAACGTCAAATACTCGAGACAATCTAGAATATTTCATCTGAAATACTGACAACAGCAGTTTCGTTTCCAAGAAAAGTCCTGACACAATGCAGTTTTGATTGGAACCAAGTGAAAGATGTATTCTAAAAAAAGGATTCCTTTTGTTTATATGTGCCGGCGCCCAAAGTCGCTTGTGTCGTCCGAATCAGTGATTGGTATAAACTCCCCCAACACACGCAAGAAAAAAATTATGACCGGTGAGCTTCGGAAAATCCCTCAGAACAATCAAAGCAGCATGCATTCTTCACAAGTCATCCACAGCAAGCAAGCTTGGCGGGACAAAACAGGCTATTGCGCCTCATTCTAATGAGCCCCGTCTGCGCGCTGGGCGCGGTTTTGACGCCGCTCAGTGTTGTATGTGGTTATGGAGAACTCATTTTTAGAAAACATTTTTGAACCTATCATCATGCCAACGCCTGTGGAAGGTGTGCTGTAGAAGTAAAGTTCTAAACTGAAAGGACAGGACCACGGAGGATTACCATCCCTGAGCTAGTAGCATCTGATGCGCACAGCAGGCCTCACAACTACCGCTTGTTCGCGCTTTACTAGTCATCATTTACGAATGTCTCTGAATGATTTTGCTATCAATAGACATTATCTATCAGGCGTTACTCATGAGAAAGTAGCGAAGAAAAACATATTGTGACCAGGCGTGTGCCTGGATCTTGATGGAATGCCAGTTATTCCCGTCTTGTGTTCCCCTCGTTGATCCCTCGTTGACCTGGACGGACCACTGCGTCATCTCGGAAACGTCGTGTTCCTCCGGAGCAAAGCGGTGCCTAAGTGACGCAACACTTGCCCTGGTTAGCCTAGAATCCGACGCAAAACAAGAATGACCTGCATTCCATCGGGATCCCGGCACATGTCTGACTGTGACCATCGGTGCAATTTGATGAAATTCTCCATACATCACCATAGACCTAGTATTAGAAAACTTCGTAGGTCGCTGGCTGGGCTGGCTCACCTGAAGAGCTGAGTGCACACAGCGCTAACATGAGCGTCCTCAGAGCCATGACTGACGGGTCAGAGGCACGGTACACCCTGGCGGCAGGCACTGGCGACTCTGCCTCGGACTGCCGCTCCGCGCCGACTGACCTCTCGCGACGACAGGTTTGCCATCTGGCGGACTGACTTAAGGACTGGCTGGGGTCACCGGCCCACAGCTCTCTCTCTCTCTCTCTCTCTCTCTCTCTCTCCTGTCATTTGTCTGGCTTACTTTCTTTCAAGAAAATGAGTGTCCCGAAACCGGCTATCATCTATTCCGCGTGTGGTGGGAGTTAGCATATCGTACAGGTAGCAACGTATGAAGCGTTTCCAGCACATTTCACATGAATTAACACACTGGAGTGTGCTTCAAAGAAACGAACATTCAGCCCAGCTTGCGTATTCCTTTTCGCCATACCCCTCTTTCTGGTTTTAAAAACTACACAACAGGACGAGCGCACAAATCGTTGTGTTTTCACAAATAGTTGTTAAATCGAACATGGAGAACAACATTAAAACAATATCGAATGCGCTTGAAAAACAATCAGCTGCTCGCCTGCGGACCCTCGTGCTTTCTGCACTTCCAGCTCCTCTGCCCTCGGCCTGGTCGACCATAACAAGCGCAAACAAGGATGGCTTTAAGATGAGGTGTACGTTAAACGCAGTGTCCTCGTTACTATTTTCGGACACCTCCGATGGGGAGAAAGCAGTGATGGTAGAGGCGCTGCTAGAGAAACGCCAGTGGAGCAGAGTAGCACATACGCAGTTACATGCTCGAACACCACTGCCATATCTTCAGAGATATGAAAACAGCATCGCTCCGTAAAACAGATCGCTCTCCGTTCGTCTCGTGGAAACTGCGGAGGGCTCCTCTGCTTGGCTCGCCTCCGCCGCAGACCGATGAGCGTAAGTTGGAAATTCGCGCCGTAAGTCAGATGCTTTGATGATGTGAGAGGCAGTTCGGTGTGACGACCCGCAGCACGTGCTTGTGGCGCCTGATGTCACGTTTTTGTGCCTCACACAGGGAAGGTATCTTGACTCATGGTCGTCCAGTTCTTATCAGTGACCTAGTGAGGATGGCTAAGGGGTTGTGTTTTGCACTGCTGGCGTGTTTCGACTCAGCTCAGTGCCGTACGATCTTCATCAGAAATTTAACCCGAACTTGTTGAAATGAATGACATTAGGGTAAAACTCCTCGCTAAGAGACACAAAAACGCCAGAAGGAACGAAACATCCGTTATTGTCCCACGTGTGGACAACGTTCGCGCTGCGATGGTACATGGCACGTGACTGGCGTTTGGTCATGTTATCGCTTCCGTGCTCGCGAGCGTGCGGCCCCAGGGTTACGCGTGATACGCGTAGTAACGACTTCCATAGGATTCGCACGTGTTTTGAGGTGAATGATAAGACTTTGCAGCGCCCCCGACTCTGTTTAGCGCTCGCTCTGGCTGACGGCCGGTCGCAGCAAGACGAAACCGAACACGATCGGCAGAGAGTCGATCGGGGAATCGCATCGCGTTAAAACAGCGCGTGCAGATCGGCACGTGGTGCATGCCTCGCGCGCAGACACGCAAGGCTGGCGTTTTGCAAGGTTTGCAGAAAAGAACGTGAATTTTTGGTTACTGGTGACGGAAAATGGATGACCACATACCAGCACTTGTTTCACTTATCAGTTCTGAACATGGCCATACCAGGCAATTGTAATTCACATACATTTGCTATACTGAAGTTGTACAAAAAGGCACGGACGTCACGCTGTTAGTACTTAATTCCCGTTCAGCGTAAACTGGCTTTTCTGCCGCACGGTTGGAAATGCCCTTATTCACGAGTGCGAGGAAAAACGCATGTGCCGATCACTATGCCGAAGAACAGTGGGCCAAAAGTGGGAACAGAGGACCGAGTCAATGGAAATGGGAGCGGGAAATGGGAGGCGGACAAAGAAGCAGGTCAACGGACAAAAGCTTAGGATAGGACCGTTGACTGAGAAAGAGACCAAGGAAATAGAACAGGGACAGAGACAGCCACAGGAACTGGGCCGGGGTGAAGAGAACAGGGGTACAGGGATACAGGGACAGGTTACTCTCCGCTTTTTCAAATGCCCAATGAAAACAAAAACAAAGAAACCCAGTGGGGTTTAGTGTCTCTTACTCCACACCTTTTCCACATGTGCTGTTCAAGTTTCAGGTCTGGGTGGTGGCAAATCACTGATCTCTACCAGGTGACGTCCTTCGTCTTTCAACTTAACTGACCAGCCATGGGGGCAGGTAGCATTACTGATGCATCCTGCCACTTCGGAAATGATTCATTCAACCCGTACCTGCACGCCGGAAGTTGGAGCTAGAGGACAGAGCACTCCTGGTTTTAGTGACGCTCAGGTGAACCACTGGTATGGAAGTAAACATGCCTTTTTCAACACGGTATGGGGTATCACGACGCAGTGGCATAGCCAGGATTCGGTCCAGGAGAGGGCGAGCTCAAATTCAGGGCCCCAGGGAGGTCCAAACTGGAAACACTTCCCAGATTTTGCCCACTATATTCCCGTTTAACGTCTTTTTAAAGCCAGGAGTATTTAGGAACAGCTCCTAAATACTCCTGACTTTTCGACACTGTATATATGTAATTAACAAACGGCCTTCAGTATACCAGGAGACACTGTATTGTTATATAAATCAGTAACAGCTGAAAAATACATTAGCCTTATCGTTTCGGCCAGGGGCCATCGTCAGGAGTAATTTAGGGCACGGAGTCAGAATTCAGATTTCACTTTATTTTCAAGGGCCTCTCAAGTAAAATCGGACTAGGTTCTTACCTCACTCAGAAATTTACAAAACGAGCGTAATAAATGAAATAGTTTGCATATGGTTATTTTCGTATATTATTACCCGCCTGTCCGCACACGCGTAGAAAGTTCAGTGGTGGTATGCTTCATACATAGGCAAATAAACCAGGTCCGATTCCCGACCTTTGCGTTGGCTATTGCTAACTTTAAACATCTTTTGACTTTCGTCTGATACCAGGTTAAACGGACAAATACTGCGTTTATTTGCATGCGAGCACTTTATTCGACTGAATATATTTTGGCACACATCACGCACACATTACCAAGGTCGGAACTTTGTATCTGTTGGGTGAATGGGGGGAGGGACATCCTCCAATGTTCAGCAGACCTCCCAATGTTGAGCTCCCCCCCCCCAATGCTGGGCTGGGCCCAGCTCGCAACGATATCAATTCGCGACGATAAGAAACTCAACCTTCGCCGGACGAGGTGGTGGATGCTACCCCTAAGTACTGTTTCCGGGACCACGGCAAAACGATGCAACAGCGCCATGAAATTTGGCATCGCTGACGGCACATTCATTGCGCATGTTTTGAGAAAAGAGAGACCACATCTTTTCCAAGGGCACCAAACCATGGCGTCATATTGAAAGCTCTCAGAGCGATTTTTCCGCCAAATGTCGGTTTTTTACTGTTTTAGGACAAGAAACATGCATAAACGGCAGATGACGGGCATGAAATCGGTTCAAAATGGTAGTCCATCTGAGAGCAGGTCAGTTTAGATAGCTCAATGGCCTTTTCAGGGTCAAATGGAGTCAATGACCTCAGATGGCCTTTTTGGCATTAGGACATTCCTATGCGATTTTTTTTGGCGGACGAATTGAGGCCTGTTTGGCCCAAAAACTTCGTTTTTAACAGAGGAGAATCGGTTTACAGTTCCCAAGTATAAAGTCTGACCTGAGCTGGAAGGTCGCTGGCTGACCTGACGGGCTCGACACGGTTACCATTGAATTCCTTAGGCATACGGGTATCGATTTCTTCTTGTCCCGGGGCGCTAGCTCAATTCGGGGCCAAACGACGAGGGGGATGACCTCTCCCATCATCGGTGCGAATGAAGATCTCTCCCGTCCGGCGAGGATTGAACAAACGTACGCATTAGTGCTGTGAATGTTGCGAACCATGGATATTCATGCCCTACCCATATCAGACATTTCCAGTGGCGTCAAGATAATGTGAAAAGGAAAGAGCAAATGATAGGCCAGTTACCCGTGCCCGGTGCGATAAGCCGGGATGACCAGTCGGTGCGTAATTTTTGACACTAGCACGGATCCACTCATGTCACCGATGCCTCCAATTAGATGGCTTTAAATCACTGCAATTTCCCCTTTAACTTGGCTAAGTTTGAACCGTCTGCGCAGATTACCAGTACGTCATAATATGCATGCGTTTGCTTATGCATCATTTGAACGAAACAAAAGGAACGGGTGAACATGCTGTGCGGTCGTGAGATAACCATATGGGAGTAGTATCTCGCATGGGCCTGCTTGCAATGAGACTTGGTTCTGGAAAGGCTTCACGTTGGAAATCTGCGGCCGGAATGCAGCGAAATCCATCTTCCCGACTTCATCCTTATCGCGGGCTGCCTATTTTCGCATACTTGAAATCGATATGTTGTTCGTCGTCAACAACAAGAAAAACGAAAAACCAGATGGACATTTTGGGATGTATGGCCCCGTTAAGTCAACCGTAGAGTGGCAAAACCAGCCGATCGCCCCCCCCCCCCGTCATGCGTTATCAACGACAATGTTAGATGATACACGAGCGATCTGAAGTTAAATGCCGTGTTCTGTTCGTTAGCCATCGTGGCTAGCAAACAGAACAACGGAAACAAACACGCCTGGAGTAGGGATAGGCCTGATTTTTGTATACTTTCGATCAGCCATGGCAATTATCCGGGAATCAGTCACAAAAGCATCAGTTACATCGAAATCGACGAAATTTAAACATTTGACCCGATCCGACTTCGAAGGTGCTGCCCTGGGGTCAAAATTTGGGCAAATGTAGTTACCCACAGCGTTCCACTCACCCTCAAAACTTCGTGTCACTAGTTGATTTCTGAGGCTGCGGTTTGGAGAGGTGAAGCATTTTGCGCCTCTTCTCTTCTGCGTGTAATTTTCAGAGGTCCTCCACTGCGCGTGTCAAGAACACAAATACAAATTGTTTATCAAACGTAATTACACGCAAAGGCAATACCAAAATAGATGTCTGGTGTATTCAGTATTTTTAACTTTACGAGCATTTCGTAAGACAGGAATTTAATATTTTTTTCGCCGCCTGTTAGGAATTATGGCTCTGTCTCCCCCCGACAGAGCTTCAATGCCGTTTAACGCCATTTTAACTGAAGATATCGCTGACTATTCCGGTTAAGGTTAGGATGGGCTTTGCACCTTCCCTAAGGTTGACATCACTATTTGTAACTGATGGGTCATTTCCAGTTGCCTGATATTATAACGTTGTGCATGGCATGTGCTCCCGAGTGTTTCCAGTATAAACCACAAAGTCTATATCCCAATGTTCCCATGTGACCTATGTGCTCAGAAATGAAATTAGCGAAGAAAGAAACCAAACGGTTATCAATGGACGCGAACTTGAGGTTCCGTATCACCCACTTAGGTAAAACGGTAATACCACTCGGCCAACCAAGAACGCTGCGCAGCGCACGGCTGTGTTGGTTAAGCTGCTCGGAATCTAGCCGCTACGCCAGTCAATGGGAAGCCGGTCCTCTCCTCCCTCTTACGGCGCACGAAACACATCCGCTCATAGGTCGGCGTCTTAACAGCTGTCCGATCTACTTCGAAAGGCAGCCTCCGAACATGCTCTCGACACAACCGGCCACCTGTCAGCGAAGGGTCGTTACTGGCAGGGACGTAACCAGCAGGAGGCGGTGAAAGCTCTGGCGAATAAAGCAAAAACCATTGTTTTGGAACATTTAGCAGCCCTGAGACAACGCAGACGAGCGCATCTGGATAGGATGATGCCAAAGGTTGCCACCTACCATGATGTGTGCTTGTGACGATGTATTTCCAACGCTCCATATTGTCAAGGAGCCTAATACCTAACATTACTTTTGCGGAGAACCGTACTTTACTATCGTACTTACATCATTCCATTACTGTCTCAGCGTTCCTGACCATCCCAGAGCCCATGAGTCCAAGGGCTCCTGATCGTCCAGGGGTGGCCTGGCCCTGATTGTCTCAGGAATCACGACTCTCCCAGGGCCCTTCACCGCCTGAGGGCTCTGGCCGTCCCAGGCCCACTGACTGTCTCAGAGAATCTGACCATCTCGGGCCCCTGACTGTTTCAGACCCACGGCTGCCCTGTGGCCCCTGACTGTCCCAAGGTCATTGGCCGTCGTAGGCTCCTGACTGTCTCAGGACACATGACCTCCTGAGACCCTTGACCATCCCTAGACTCCTGACTGTTCCAGGGTCCTGGCCAGTGTAGCGCGGCTGCGGCTTGGTCGGTGTGCTCGGTTTCAGCAGAACTGGAATGGTTATCGACGTTTGTTCCTCGGGTGCTGCTCGTCGGCCAGCGCTAGGCGTGGGCGGCTGCGCGCGTGGGGGCCGCTGCGCGTGCCGGCGCTGCGGTGGTCGGCGAAATGCTCTCCAGCCTGCTGACCGCCTGCGGAAACTATTCACCGATTGCTGAGGCGGTCAGTTCTGGTCGTGCGTCTCGACAATGAAAGGCGCGGGGTGAGACGTAAGGCAGACGTGAGAAGGAAGGGGCGTTCTGGAGGGAGGCCATTGTAACGTCTATGTCTGGGAGCTTTTCTGCCGGTCGCCCTATTTTCCCTCGACCTATTCATAACGCCTTACGCCGCCCCCTGAAAGCCAAGTTGAGTCGCCTAGTAGAAAATGCATTCATAGCCTTTTCCCTTAGCATGGGCCGAACCGAGGCAGGTTGCATGCTGGTTTGTTTTGATTTGTTTTAAGGCGTAGTATTGAACCGTTGTGCTCCGCGGCGAATCCAGGTTGGCTGTGACGCACGTTGGCTAATCCAGCACTGGTCCTAATCACCCTCCCCACTTTCACCCGCATGCCCTTCTCTGGTACAGGGGTGGATCCAGCCAACACTGGTTTACGCCGGTTTGGGGGGCCAAATTTCCCCCGAAAAAAGGTATCCTCATTTTCAAAAACTCATCGGATTTTGCTTTTCTTTCAACTGAGGAACGGTTTTAAACCGAGCGATTCCTACAAAAACTGCCTCTATTTCTTCAGATTCTAGAAATATGTCAACTTTTGTCCGATTCTGGCTATCTTGAGGGCGTGGCATGGCCTTGTTGGCCTCTTCCCGCTAAATTCGCCAGAGCTCTGGTGACGGAACTCCCTCCTCCCTCCCCGATCTCGTTCCCCAGCTCCAGAGGTGTGCCATGTCAACACCCGCTGTAAACATCTGCGGTTAAGACCTTTCCGTCGGCAGTTCAGTTTGATCTCTGGCAAAATTTAATTCAGCCCCAGCCGGCCTCTTGACCTTGTCAAACGACCCAACAACATGCTAGTAACTGCCGGGGTCCCCCGGGCTAGCGGTGAGCCCGAGACCCTTATGGTTATTCCCCGCGACTTCTTTTTCTGCGCTGCCGTGGCCGCGGCAGCCCAGTCCTTGCCTCGGGACCTTTGGGTACCGATCAGATCGGTCCGAGCCTTTCGAAATGGCGTTCTATGCCTGGTCTTACAGCCGTCCATGGTCCATTCGCCGCACAGTTTTCTGGTACTTCTGGTCACTTGTGTGGAGAAATTTCTTAAATGCGTTGGATGACCTATCCCCACGTCAGCGTCGCGGGGTCCCCCCGGTCAGCCGGGGACCCTCAGGGCTACTCGTCCGCGACTCCTGTTCTGAGTGGCCTTGGCCTCGGCCAGCCCAGTCCTTGTTTCGGGACTTTCGGCTGCTGATCACTTCGTTTCGAGCCTTTTTCCGACATGCTGTCCCACGCCCTGGTCTCACAGCCGTCCTCGGTTCCTTCCCTCAGGTCCGGACGACGCTGTGACGCTCCCTGTCACCCACGAGGAAAATTTATTCAGACTACGTATGCCGTGATAGTTAGGGTTCTATCCGGGAAATCTTAAACGGAAAAATTTGTAGTCATTCATCACCAGTTGTTATCAAGCCTCTTCGTGTGAGAACGAGGCCTCAGGTCCCTGCCTCACTGGCCGCAGGGTTTACTTAGTTTATCGTGCGCATTTCAGCGTACCTGACGCCGTCTGTATCAGTGCCCGGTAGGTGCCCGGTCGGTGCCCGGTAGGTGCCCGGCCCGTGCCGAGAGCGCCTGGTACAGCACGCCGCGCCCCGTCAGCGGCGGCGGCGGCGCCAGCCTTTTCCGAGGGTACAACGGCGTTGTTTATGCCCCACCTGCCGTCCTACGGGCGTCGGGCATCTGTGCCGCCGGAGGGAGGAGACGCTCCTGCCCGCTGCGGCGGCCGGGCGGCGGACAGCGACCCGACCTGCCGCACGGCTGCGGCGGCCGGGCGGCGGCGTCCGCTCGGCGCGACGTGTCCGCGTCCGGGCCGCTACAGCGCGCCGGCGCCTCCGGGCGGGGCTCATTATACTGGACGCCCGCGAGGCAGGTCATGTCGCTCCGGCCCGGACGGCCCGCCGGCTGGCGTCTTCGGTACGAAAACGCCCTGAATGGCACGTGTGAGGTGGAATAAACTTCGGATCTCCGTTCGCTGGTGTTTTCTTTTCTTTCCCGCTGTTTTTCTTTTCACGTGCGTGCGTGCCGGCCGCCCACGACCCGGCTCTACCGCTCTTGCGAAACGGGAACCGCCGCCGCAGGGCTCTCCCGACATTCCACGCGTGCGCCTAAAGGCGACATTAGCCGCTGATAAGTCTTAACGCCACATTTCCATCGGTCTGCAGGCAATACGGGCTGGACTAGAATGTGCGGCCCTGTCCACGGGCTGTCGTTAGGAAACGCGCACCGATACGGAGCGCGCCTGATCGCCCGCCCACGGGCAAACCGCGGTACGATCTGGCAGCCTCAGACCGCTCGACCGCCTAGGTTCGAAACTGAACTTCGCAACTAGAGTGATACACCGAACTAGGGCGGATATGGCAGGAAGACATACCAACGCTAACTTTCCATCGGTTCACTCCGCCCCTCAGACCCTCTCCGCAAACGACCGGTCCGAGGATCATCTTGTGTTTGCGAGACACTGCGCACGGTTCGCCACGTTTACAATTCGGCCCACTAAGGAGCCGATGACGCACGCTTCCGAAAAATTACGCTTTGTGCAGCTGGGGTTTTCGAAATATGTAACAATATAGCCTGTGGCCTATCACTATTGAGCCAATGCGGCTCATGGAGTAAAAACGGATATTTTAAAACCAACCTCCCCTTGATTAATACTAAAAACTGTCCCATTCCAGGCAGGGTTGTACACACCAGCTGCGGAAGCGAGGCAAGCCCTCGTCTCCCGCCCGCGCCATTCACGTTTTCTTCGCGTCGGTCGGCAGCTCACTTCTCGTTAGGCCTCCTCTCCTGTTCGCCTCCCCGTCCCCCAGTGCGCTCTGGCCGCGTGCCGACCGGGCACGTCCGCACGGGCCACGGGCCAGACTGCGCAGAGTCCCGTCCTCTCAACGTTTCTGCCCGCTCCCCTCCTGCTGATTGCCGTCATCTTCTTGTTGGCCCATTCACCCTCTCCGCTGCTTCCCATTCGCCAGTGTTCCCCTCCTCTGGCCGCAGTTTAAGGCTAGTCCGACCTCAGTGTCCACGCGCGGCTTAGCCGAGGTGTGAAGACGAACAGAGCCGTCGACGTCTCGGTAATGTTTTGCTTGTTCCAGCTGTCGGCGTCGGCCTTCAGAATCTCCCAGCCGGTAATGGTCCTGTGTGGCTGCTCTCAGCCGTGACGGTGCTGGCGCCTTCGTGCCGTGCTTCGGGACTGGACCCTCTTTGGCGCTGGCAGGAGACCCGGAGAAAGGGGCGGGTCTGAGAAGAACCACGACTTCGAAAAAAAGTGAGCAGACACAGCATGGTCCTTCAGTCAACTAACAAAAACAGGGCGACGCGAAAAATGTGACGCCGTTACATTCCCCCATTTAAGTTAGTCACACCCCCGTGACTGGAAGGTTTCGATTCGATATTAATACAAGCAGGCCAAAACGAAAACGTAACCTCCCTGCGCTGTCCTCGGACGTTTACGGTCACGGGACCTTCGCCCATCCCACAGCCTTTGAATGTCCCGGGCTCCTCAATGCGTCAGGATTTATGACTGCCCCAAGCCCCCTGACCATTCCCGGGCCCCTGACCATTCAAGGACCCTTGACCGTCCTAGGACCACTCATTGTCTCCGGGCTTATGACTGTTCCAGGGTCTCGACCATCTCGGACCTTTGCCAGTCTCAGGGTCTTTGACCACCGTAGGACCCCTGGTTGTTTCAATGTTTCGAGCTTTATCAGAGCTTCTGACCTTCGCACAGTTCATGGACGTCTCAGAGTCCCGATCGTCCCATGGACCCTTGACCGTTCGAGGGCCCCAGGATGCTGCATACTCGTGACAGTCTCGGGGCCCCTGACCGTCTCAGGATCCCTGCCAGTCCCTGAAGGCCCTCGAAAATTTCAGGGTCCTTGGTCCCGAAGGGGCCCTAACCGTCTCATCTCCACTGGTCCGCCTCAGGACCTCTGGTTAACCTCCAGGGGAAGGAAGTCGCTCCCGTCGCCCTATGGCTACGCCATTACCCCTTATCAATGTAAGAAACTAATTCGTTTGCAGTTCGTCAGGGTGCAACGGGATGTGACGCCCAACAAAACCAACATTTTTACCCTGGTGGCAGAGTCGAGAACTGAAGTCACTCGCTAACGTTTCCCTCGGAAATTAGGTTGTTGTTTGATTCGGTGGGCGGTGAAATACTATGTCGATACGGTAGGCCGGTTATTATCAAGGGGAAAGTAACGGCGCACCCTTTAGGCATAAGATATTACAATAGTTTATTTATTGGGTGAAAGGAACCGTTTTTTACTTAAGGTGTGATTCTGGTATTCATAAATAAGTATTTCCAGACAGTGGAAAAAATAAGTTATGAGGCAGCTCAATCAATCTCTAACATGTATTATCGTAGTGGCTGTGGCCTCCATGACACTTGGTACATTAAGTCCAGATGATACCAAGGGGAAGAAGAAAATAAAATCATTGGTAAGCATCTTGGTATATGCAAGAAACTATACTATGCATATGTCAACATCAGCTTTTTCTTGGCATTTAGTGCTATGAATCTGCAATTTTGCCCAAACATACTATGTATGTCATATGCATTCATTCAGGGTATGAAGGTAACGTTACACTGTTCTGTAACATAAACTAAGTACAGGTGCTGGATGAAGAGGAATATTTACCTATGGATTTGTGGACAGGGTTCTCCATTTCCATGCCATGAAGTGTATTTTGATGTGAAGTCTGTTGTTTTGACTTTGATGTGTGATCCAGCATTCAAGAAAAGAAATTGATCAAGCTGCACTACAAACATTTGTTGTTCTGACCCTTGTGGTGTCTGCTATATTCACAGAGAGGTCCAGTTGACAATTCCGTAGAGGATCGTGGCCTTGTCAAAACAACCATATCAGCCAAGGAAATCATACAAAACCATGCTGCTTACCACAAGGACACCTCTGAAGCAAACTTTGAGGGCACAGTTCTTGGATATGTGACTCCGGTGAGGCCTGCGGGACTTGGCGGGCACTGGTCCTTAGTCTGGTGCTCATTGGAGCTCATAGTGGAAAGCAGTGTAGGAAATAATTACATGGAATTTGAGTGTAGTTATTTACTACATTCAAATTCATTGGATGGAGTAATTGTAATATTAATGGCCATTGTCGAAAAACTGTGCAGTAAATAACCATGTAAACCCATCCTGGCACTGACTGCAAAGGCAGGAAGGCTGCTTCTATGGGTTTGCCTTACTGGCCCAGTCTGACTGCTTTCCTATCTCAGATTGATGGTGGACCTGGTGGTGTTTAGTTGCAATGTGTCAAGAACACACAGTTATGGGGAATCTTGTTGTTAATTGCCCTGATCCCTTTATATTTGTATGCCCAGCATAGATGCCTTTCTTCTACCCCATTACTTGGCACTTGGTTTAGGTGGGCATATTGTCACTGTCATCATGTTATTTTGTTGCACAGTGCATAATGAAATATTGTACTCCCAAAAAATCCTTGTCAGATGAGACTGCTGGGTGCCTTGAGGTTGTTTCGTTGACTGTTTTTTTTCTGTTCCCAGTGGAACAACCATGGGTACGACGTGGCGAAGACGTTCGGCAAGTTCTCGCTGGTGTCACCTGTCTGGCTGCAGGTTCGGCCGACAGCAGAAGGTCAGACTGCTGCAGAACTGGGGGGAGCTGTTGAGATTAGTGGAATGTGGGGGGGGGGGGGCAGGAAGGGATTCCATGAACTGAAAAAGAAGATAGTGGGATGTGGCGTGCTGTATGCCAGCTTTGTAGTGAATCTTTGGACATGGAATCAGGCAGGGAACCGTGGAGCTGTTTTCGGGGTAAATCGGCAGTTGATCACAGAACATTCAGTGGCAGATCAGGTTAGCCTGGCCTCGGGTGGGAGAGCGGAGGAGAGGTAAAACCTGACAGGTGTAACGTGAGAACGCTGCTCTGGTGGGGTTTGGGTCGGTTCGAGTAACGGAACGAGCGGAACGGGAGGGGCGAGGCGGAGGCAGAAATCGCCTCGGAAATCGCGAAAGAAAACCACCGAATTTGTTTTCCTTTATGAATCATACCGCTGCTTCGGTCGACGGTGGGGTTTTACCGCCATTAGTGGTTCAACCAGAGACTTGGCTGACATGTAAACGAAACACTGGCGTCGATACGAAAATGCGAATCAGGATGAGTAAAAGCTTAACAGTATGGACATCGCAAATCTGTCTGCAGTGCAAAATGTCCTTCCACTACATGCTTGATCGGTGCTGTCTGCCACGGAGCGCGTCCCAGTTGTGGAGGCGCTATTCCCGTTCTTTACGACGTTGCTAACCCCGTTATTGATGTGGGCGCCGAATGACCCCGTAGTCGGTGCGCCCCGAAGCCCCAGTAACCAACCAACCACCCCGTTATTGATGATTTGATCCTTCCCATGCGTCATGACGTCACTGCTCCCGTTATTGATCACGTCCCGCCTCTGTTCTTGATGACGTCTCTGTCTCTCTCCCGACATCTGTCCTGACAAGGCCCCACGACTGTCATTGATGACGTGCCCGTCGGTGATGTCCTCATCGCCTTTTTTGATGACATTTTTGCCAACACAGCCCCCGCTGTTGATGACGTGACGGTGGGCCCGCGTGGCCAATGACGTCAGCAGCTGACTGGAGACCGTCGCTCCCCCGGCAGGCTACACCATCACCGGAACACATGATGTGGACGCTGGCTGGGTGAAGGACGTCCGAAAGGCAGGAGCGCGTCAGAAGGTCAAAGGTGACTATCCATCGGTGTCCTTTTCACTGATTCCGGCTGATTTATGATTGATGAGATGTGGTAGTTCAGTTTCATCTGTACGCAGGTGAATTTCATTTTGACATGGTTTCTCTTGCTGTCGTTTTCGACGACTACTTGATTAGAATCGTATGTCATGAAAATCAGAGACTAGACAAACCAGAACCATCGGAGACGTCTTGAGTAGAGTTGTATCATAAAAATCACAGCATATCGATATGACTGAGGATGCCCACTTCACTGGTGTAACGAAAACTCAGATGGCGTTTGGACCCCGTTCTGTAACTGAGGTGCCTGACTGGGCTGGCCACTTCCTGCTTCCGAACGGCGTTCGACGGTGTCGTCGTTTTCGCCGTTAGTCGATGGTGGGGTTCGTCGGCCTTCGAGCTCTGCCGGAGACCATGTGATGTTGGTTGCACTGCGAGTCGTTTGGCCGTGGCGCGTCCCAGTTTCCAGCGCGCCATGTTAGACGTTTGTCCGCCAGCTGACATCTTTTGTTGCGCGTTCTGCCGTTACCGCGCTACTGATGTCTTCGTCTGCGGCGATTCGGTTGGCCGACGGCCGCGCTCTGTGGGACGGCCACCGTTCGTTGGTGACCCAGCGGTACGGTGTAAGACGGAATGCCATCTCGATGGAGCAGCGGTTGCAGCGGGCTGTAGGTCGTTTGGAGAGAGGAAGCCTGGCAAACGACTTCCGGTTTTCGACCTCAAAAACAGTTGCTTGTCACTTTTACCGCTCTCGAGATACCTGCCCTGCCCTATCTGTGCGTCTATACGGGAAACTGGTCCCGTCAGAGCCGGCGATGCGCTTTCTTGGTCTGCAGTTTGATAAGCAACTGACGTACAGAGAACATTTTATAATCCTGACCGAGAAGCGTTTTAAATCACTGAACATTTTAGGAAGTGGCTCGCTTACATCTTACGGATCGGACAGAACGACCTTTCTACGACTGTAGCGATTTTTGATTCGCTCCAAGCTGGACTATGCCTGATTTGACTGTGTTTACGACTCCAGCAATCATACGTCGGACACAGTGCACAACTCTGCCTTGTGCATCGCCACTGGTGCCTTCAGAACGTCTCCCTCTGATAGTATCTTGGCTGAAATCAACGAGCCGCCTCTGGGTTTACGACGAAGGTGCTCGGAGCTGCGGCATGTTTGCAAGTTAGCTCAGTTCCCTGACCACCCGACGCATGAAGCCGTGTTGTCGTCAATTACAGTGGCCCTGGTTTCGGACCGGGCGATTGCCGAGAGCCACCCCTTTGTATTAAGCCACGACCTCCTGGCTGAGAGCGGTGCACGTTTACAATTCATGGCATGTTCTTTCCACCTCGACATGTCCCGATGGGAATTCGTGTCTGCTCCGGCAGATGTGTCCTTGGCTCAGACCCGGAAGGAGCTAGTGTCTTAGACCCGGAGTCTCAGGGGAGCTACGGTGCAGAGCGCTGGAACACATGGCATCTCACGATGGCTATGTCACAACTTGTAACGATCGTTCGAAAACAGAGACTGGTGTGGGTTGTGCTTTCGTGTCTGGCCATGATACTCGGTCGTTGGCTTTGCCATTCTATGAATCTGTTTATACACTCGAGCTTGTGGTTATTTGCACTGTGCGCTGTATTGAGGCTAATGGCGATGTTTAACACGAACGTTTTGCAGACTCGCTGAACAACCTTTTAGCGCTGAAGTGTTTTTATCCGCGTCATCACCTTATACAGGATATTTTAACGCGAGCTGGCAGTGCAAGAACGATTTGGAAAGAGGAACATCGTTTTGTTGGATCCCAAATTACGTTGGGATGTTTGGCAATCAACGGGCTGATGCAGCCGTGAAGCGTGCGTCACGCTGCGTCTTACACGAAGAATGCGATTGCCTGGTGAGAGTTTATACCCATTGTTTTCGTCGTACATGTGTGACTTGTGGCAACGTGAGTAGGATGCGCTCGGTCCGAAAAAGCTTAAAATTAATGAGCCCTGCATAGGAACATGGACCACAAGTTGACGACAGAACCGGCGAGTGGAGGTTATTCTCTCCCGTTTTCTGCCCAGGCGACACATACGGAACGCATCAGCACCTTTTGAAGGGGAAGAGAGGAAGTTGTGCCCGAGTTGCCGCGAGCCCCTCACTGTGCGTCACGTGTCAATGGCTGGACTTCGGAGCGTTTACGTCACTTTGGGCACAGTCCGCCAGCTCCGACTATACTGGATTTGCTAGGAGATGACTCGTGTTATAGAGAGGGGACAGGTGTTCCGGTTTCTGTCGGATATTGGTGTTCCTGCAGTTTATGCACGTCACGAGACTCTTATGTTTTCTTTTGTGTATGTATTTTTTTCTTGGAGCTGACATTTCTGCCTTGGCATGGTTTTTGTTGTGCTCCGTTGATGGAATATGTTAGACGTCGTGACTTTTGTTGATGGAACTACTGACATAAGTTGCGGGCGCCATATGACCCGAAGTCGGTGCGCCCCTAAGCCCTGAGACGATTCGGTTGGCGCGTGATGTTCCTGTTTTTCTGCGTTGCAGGGTTCCTGCTGAAATCGGCCCAGTGTTCATTGGGTGTCCTTATAGGAACACAGTCGCTCTGCCATCACGTAGGCTGGATTTCGGCCGGGGTATCTTCTGGCGGATGGCGATTGCCTTATGCTGTGGTCTGGCCGCACTGCCAGTGCACTTAGTGACTGTTTTTTGTATCCATTATCGTTTTGGCGGTATCGTCCTTCGTACCCCGTTCTTATTTCTGGTGACTAGCTGTTATGCGTTACTAGTGCTGCATCCGCATCATTGGTGTCACCCGTTATAACCACCCTGTCCGAGTGTCTGGTGATCTGCTGTAATTTACGGGTGTCACCAACTTAGCTGTGTGTCTGGTGATCTTCGGCCATTGGTTACTGGTGTCACCGCCCTGTCCGTGTGACCGGTGGTTTGTTGCTGTACGTTACTGGTGTCACCGCCCTGTTCTCGTGTCTGGTGATTTGTTGCTGTACGTTACTGGTGTCACCGTCCTGTTCTCGTGTCTGGTGATTTGTTGCTGTACGTTACTGGTGTTACCGCCCGGTTCTGGTATCTGGTGATTTGTTGCTGTACGTCGCTGGTGTCACCGCGTTGTCCGTGTGTCTGGTGGTCTGGCGCTGTACGTTACGATGCTGCGCCTTCGGCAGTGGTGCCGCGGCTCCTGTTCGAGGGTTTCTCCGGCCCCGACTTCGTGCAGCTGTTCCAGAGAAGACAGAGCAGACAGCAGCTGGCCGACACAGTGGTGCAGAGCATTGAGGTCAGTAGCCGCACATGTTTCCTGCCGGGCCTGTGCTGTTACAACTGTCAGTGGCGATATTCTGGCCGATGTGGGGCCATTGGTCTGCTGGTGATGAAGAGCTGCTTTGTTTGTATGATAAGCGTAAGGGTGGCGACGTTATTCCCATTAGAGTAGTGGCTACACGTTACTGCTGTAGGCTGTTGCAAAGATGACGACTGGGATTGACGTCTACGAGGACGTCGCGGCTGTGGACTGTGACCCGAACAATGCTTTTTTGGTCAGGGGGTAAAATTGAAGTAGACTTTGGACGTTGTCCAAAAAACCAGCACTTGAGGGGCAGTAATGCGACGTGTAACAACCTTTGAAACATTAGCTGATGAATGTTTTGGCTGTAATTTTCTATTTTAAGCGGACTCACTATGGTCCGGTTCAGCCTCGTGTGGCGTTCAGCCTCGTGTGCCGTCTTGCTGTCGGCGGGGCCGGGGACACCCCTGGACCGCTGGGCCGGCCCTCTCGGCCGCGGGAAGCCGTGACAGGCGCTGACGGCCGCCGCCCGCCGCGCCGGCAGGACCTGAAGCTGGACGGCGTGGTGATCGAGGTCTGGAGCCAGCTGGGCGGCCAGAGGCGCTCCGAGCTGGCCACCGTAGTTCGCCAGCTGGCCGCAGCGCTGCGCCACCGTCGCCTCACGGTGGGACTGGTCATCCCGCCGGCCTTCTACCACGGGTGAGCCGCCCCGACAGTGTCCTACCACGGGTGAGCCGCCCCGACAGTGTCCTACCACGGGTGAGCTGCCTCGACAATGTCCTACCACGGGTGAGCCGCCCCGACAGTGTCCTACCACGGGTGAGCCGTCCCGACAATGTCCTACCACGGGTGAGCCGCCCCGACAGTGTCCTACCACGGGTGAGCCGCCCCGACAGTGTCCTACCACGGGTGAGCCGCCCCGACAGTGTCCTACCACGGGTGAGCCGCCCCGACAGTGTCCTCCCACGGGTGAGCCGCCCCGACAATGTCCTACCACGGGTGAACCGTCCCGACAGTGTCCTACCACGGGTGAGCCGCCCCGACAGTGTCCTACCACGGGTGAGCCGCCCCGACAATGTCCTACCACGGGTGAGCCGCCCCGACAATGTCCTACCACGGGTGAGCCGCCCCGACAATGTCCTACCACGAGTGAGCTGCCACGATAATATCCAGCCACGGGTGGGCTGCCCGATAATGTCCTACCGTCATTGCGTGGTGTCGATGCCCAAACGCGGATGAGATGCCCTAACAGACCGAACTAGAGGAGTAATTGCCTTCCACCTCGCAATGCCGTACCACGTGAGAATGATCCCCGACAGTTCCCTAACAGGAATAAATCATTCCGACAACCCCGGGAATACCCTACTATGGATCAGTAACCCTGGGAATACCCTACGACGCGTGGATAGCCACGGCACTCCAGCTGTCGCGGGCAGATAGTCCCTGTCACGGCTGAAAAACCTGAGAAATACCATAACACGTGTGAGTGATTCAGGTCGTCTTTTGATACATCGCAGTGACCCGTCATTCTCCTGCTGACGGATAAATGACGTGCCGACAAACGTATGCCGGCGCCCGAACGCGCCAAGTATTTGATCGGGGACGAATACGTCATCAAAACTTGTTCCACAGGCGCGTGACCCTGCCATTCTACGACTCAAAAGTAGTCCCGCTGATCCTGCGCAGAGAACCAAGATGCTCTTTACTACAGGCGGCTCTCCCACTCACTGTATATTTGTGTGACGCACTTGGGACTACATGCGCAGCATATGACCCATCGCGTTTTCGAGACTGTTTAAAACTGATGCTGGCTATTCGTGCAGTCCGATCCTGCGAGTATTGAGTTTGTGCGCTCGTAGGCCGGTGAACGGTCGCGGTGACCGTGGGCTTTCGTTGGGCGGAATTCCGGTGACGGTGATGTTTTGTTGTCCGGCAGTGGAGCGCAGGGATTCTTCTCGCGGGAGGATTTCGAGTCGCTCAAGGACGACGTGGACTTCTTCTCACTGATGACGTACGACTACTCGTCGCCCCAGAGACCCGGTGAGTGCTGAGAATGGGACGCCTCTACTGATAGAGAGGACTGGGGGGGTCTCACTGGTGACGTACGACTACTCGTCGCCCCAGAGACCCGGTGAGTGCTGAGAATGGTACGCCTCTACTGATAGAGAGGACTGGGGGGTCTCACTGATGACGTACGACTACTTGTCGCCCCAGAGACCCGGTGAGTGCTGAGAATAGTACGCCTCTACTGATAGAGAGGACTGGGGGGGTCTCACTGATGACGTACGACTACTCGTCGCCCCAGAGACCCGGTGAGTGCTGAGAATGGTACGCCTCTACTGATAGAGAGGACTGGGGGGGGTCTCACTGATGACGTACGACTACTTGTCGCCCCAGAGACCCGGTGAGTGCTGAGAATGGTACGCCTCTACTGATAGAGAGGACTGGGGGTCTCACTGATGACGTACGACTACTCGTCGCCCCAGAGACCCGGTGAGTGCTGAGAATGGTACGCCTCTACTGATAGAGAGGACTGGGGGGGTCTCACTGATGACGTACGACTACTTGTCGCCCCAGAGACCCGGTGAGTGCTGAGAATAGTACGCTTCTACTGATAGAGAGGACTGGGGGGTCTCACTGATGACGTACGACTACTCGTCGCCCCAGAGACCCGGTGAGTGCTGAGAATGGTACGCCTCTACTGATAGAGAGGACTGGGGGGGTCTCACTGATGACGTACGACTACTCGTCGCCCCAGAGACCCGGTGAGTGCTGAGAATGGTACGCCTCTACTGATAGAGAGGACTGGGGGGGGGGGGTCTCACTGATGACGTACGACTACTCGTCGCCCCAGAGACCCGGTGAGTTCTGAGAATGGTACGCCTCTACTGATAGAGAGGACTGGAGGGGGAGGGGGTCTGTAGGCTCAGACGATGCCCGAGAAGAGAGGCAGAATCCTCTGTTGTTTCAGTGTCTGCTGGGCACTGTTTGGTGCGGACCAGTCGTCAGGTCATAGAATCTCTAGCGGCGACCACACAGACTGGACCACCTCCGTGGTGGACGGGCGGGATGCTTTGGAGCAGCTGGTCGGATAATTCACTCATACGGTACTGCTCGTGATGACGTGAACGAAATCCAGTCCCCTGTGCTGGGAGGGCTTGATCGTCGCGTCATACCCAGGACATGACCAGCGTCTGATCTCCCCCGAGTGCCACCACTCCGGTGCCACCAGCCCTGTGGTCTGTGTCAAGGCTGGAATCGCCATCCTCGCAGGCTGTCGGTCTGCGGTGCCCGATGTCCGGACCGTCACCCTCACAGACTGTCGGTCTGCGGTGCCCGATGTCCGGACCGTCACCCTGACAGACTGTCGGTCTGCGGTGCCCGATGTCCGGACCGTCACCCTGACAGACTGTCGGTCCGCGGTGGCCGATGTCCGGACCGTCACCCTGACAGACTCTCGGGCCGTGGTGACCGATGTCCGGACCGTCACCCTGACAGACTATCGGTCTGCGGTGCCCGATGTCCGGACCGTCACCCTGACAGACTTTCGGTCTGCGGTGCCGGATGTCGGGGAATACTGTCTGCCGTGGAGTGTGAGTGTGGAGTTGGCCGCCGACACGGCTCTGGTGTGGCGTCGGCAGGTCCGAACAGCCCTATCAACTGGGCGCAGCAGTGTGTGGAGGCGCTGGCCCCCGCCGCCGCCGACCGGGCCAAAATCCTGCTGGGCCTCAACTTCTACGGCAACGACTACACCAGGTGGGTCTCTGGTCACTACACCAAATGGGTCTCTGCTGACTGCATCAGGTGGGTCTCTGATGAATACACCAGGTAGGCTTTCTGGTGACTGAATCAGATGGGTCTCTGGTGACTGCACCAGCTGGGTCTCTGGTGACTAAATCAGATGGGTCTCTGGTGACTGCACCAAGTGGGTCCCTAGTGACTGGAGTTGGTGGGTCTCTGGTGTCAACACCAGCTGGACCTCCGGTGACTACAGGAGCGGGTCTCCAGAGACTGCAGCAGGTGGATGTCTGGTGACTGCACCAGTTAGGTCTCTGGTGACTGAAATGGGTCGCCGGGGTGTGCTCAGGTCTGGGCTGTTCGACATTTGGGCCCGGCGTGACGCTTTTGACGTCACTTTCTGCCATACTGTCGCAGTGCTCTGTTGGCTTCTCCTGGCGTGCCCGTGTCGTTGTTAATCAGACATTCTCAGCCGGTCTGCTGGCGTTCTTGGCGGCTGTTCTGTGCGGTTGTTTTGGTGTTCTTCCTCGCCGTCGTATGCCATTCTGGTTTGTTGTCTGACGGTCTTTATCCGTCTGTACAGCGTCGAGGCAGACGTGCCTGGATCTCGCTGAAATGCAGATTATCCCCGTGTTACATTCAACCCCTCGTTGACCTGGGCGGGTCATTGCGTCATCTCGCAAAGGTCGTGTCCCTTCAGAGCAAAGCGGTGCCCCGGTGGCGCAACACTTACCCTGGTGAGCTTAGAATCCGACAGGAAACGAGGATAATGTGCATTCTGTCGGGATCCCGGCACATGTCTGCTTCGAGGCCGGTCCTGTCGCGGTGGAGAGGCATGGACAGTGTTCTGTGCCGCTCTCTGTGACTGCTGCACAGTTGACGCCCTCGGCCGCCCGTGCAGCCAGGGAGGCGGGCCGATCGTGGGCAGCCAGCTGTTGGAGCTGCTGGCCGCCAGCCGCCAGGCCAAGATCACCTGGGACGACGCCTCCGAGGAGCACCTCTTCCAGCTGAAGGACGCAGCCGGCCAGCACGCCGTCTTCTTCCCGACGCTGCTCTCCGTGCGCCGCAGGGTGGAGCTGGCGCGCCGACTCGGCACCGGGCTGGCCATCTGGGAGCTGGGGCAGGGGCTCGACTACTTCTACGACCTGCTGTAGCCGCGGGCGGGGAGCCCGGAGTCCGCTGCTGCTGTCGCCTGTCGCAGCTGTGGGTGGAAAACCCGGGACTGGTCCTGTCGCACTGTGAGGCGCTGAAGTCGCCGAGGAGGAGTGCGGGACTGCCTGGACCACTTGCATGGTCCGTTGTAGCGGCTGATGAAGGAGGAGGGTCAAGGGACTCGACGACGTCTGCAGCTTACAGCTGTGATGTGGCTGGTGGCGCACAGGAACCGAGCGGAACCCTCAACGTGCAGTCGCGGCTGAAACAGGAGCTGCAGAAGGAAGGCGGGTCTGCTGGCGGAGCCTTACCCTGGAGGCGTTCACCAGTGGTGTGTCGGCGTTACCGACTGATCCAGGCTACCATTGCCGTGGACCGGTGTGACCTGGGGACGTCCACGGCCGTGTGGAGATGTGCGGTGAGGGTTGGCCGGCCGCGCCGGCACTAGGGGGTTGTCTCCGGTCCACACGGTGGCGACATCAGTCGGGGTTGGTGGCGGGCACTGCTGGTGGTGGTGGGGCGATGACGGTTTTGACTTGTCAGGTGTTACTGTCATGGTGCATACTGCCCAGAACACACCTCTTTGGGTGGCTATGGCCGCCACAGGTGATGTGCTGTCGCGCCAGGTGATGGACGTCACCTCGGGCGACGTGCATCACGTCACTGCTCTGAGATGTGCCCGCAAATGTCTGATATCCAGACCGGTGAGTGGGGCTGTTGTCGCAGTTGTCGCAGCACGAGCTGGCGATGGCAGGAGGGCGTGGAGTTTAGATCTGGACCCTGCGCGGTATTGGCGGCAGGGCGGTGGAGATCACAAGCGTGATTGTCAGACTGCCGTTGACTGGATGCCGGAAGCCAGCCGGTATCTCGTCTTTCGCCATTCGACCCAAAATGGGAGTGATAACCGTTATCATTCGGCCGTCGTCCGTGTGGTTTTGAGGAGTGTCGAGTGTCTGTTTTCTATGGCGTGTTGGCGTGTGTTGCCGGGACAAAAAGTGCTTGCTTTGCCTGTTCAGAGGCGATGACGCGTTTGCAAGCGCTGGCCGTGGTGTTAAGTGTGCAGAAAAAGAACATTCCAGCACTGGTGCGTATAACGTGACCCGCGGCTAGTTATGAGGGGGCCTGGTGACGTTTTTAGGTGGCGGCGCTGGGCCTCCCGTGGTCCTTATCGGACAGAGCTGTGTGCCTTGTGTATTCACACTACTGCGATGCGAACACGTGCATAGCACGTGTTCGCATCAATCTCCGTTGGTTAACGCCTTTCAGTACACAACCGTTCACAATGTTTTGTGTGAACTGGCTTGAATACGACTAGAAACAGAACAGACGCTGCGGCCATCAGCGGAAGTTCTCCGTGCCTCGAGGAGTGGCTGTTTCCGATATAGTTCGTACTGTTGACCCGGGGTCGGCTGGACGTGCGAGTTGTTGCATTGCTGCAGCTGAAGTGAAAACATTTTCGCATGAAGCCGAAAACGGGACGAAAACTACTTGTTATGGCGCAGACAGTGAAGGACGGTGGCAAGTTCCCCTGCGGCTTTTCGGGGATGGCTTTGTCGCATTTTGTGATTTGGGAAGAGGTAAGGCATTCGTATGGAGCAATCTCATCCCGAAGAGCGTGTTATAAAGTCGGGGCTGGGGGATTGGGGCTCAAAAATAAGATATAGGAAACCTCATTTCAGCTAGGGAGGCATCTCGATAATGACAATGCGGCCGCCATGACACCGTCCTGCGCGCTTCTCGTCAGAACGTAGTTTTTGTTTGTCGAGTTTCCCAAGTGTAAAAGTTGGCAAAAAAAACTGGGTGGGGAATAATCCAACCCAACAAAATGTTAAAACAACAACCCACCCCCCTTCCCCTTTTTAAAAAAATAAAAAAAAATCCTCCCCGGGCCCTGAACAAAATAAGGGAAATTTTTTACGCTTTTCCCACCCTTTCTGTTTGGGGTCAAACTCGCTGGCTCCTTGTATCGAACCCAGGGTGTCTGCAACACACCCAGGGTCAAGACAGACAGGGTATGAGCCGATGATGTTACACAGAACCACGGGGACGACTTTTCCGTGACACTTTAACACTAAAATCCGGACGTCAGGACGCAAATTCTCATTCCTAGGCCGTATGACTTTCACCGGGACAATTGACGTAGAGCCATGAAACCTGTCAGCAGCACAGTTGCCCGTGGGCCCTCGCGTTCCCAGCATACTCTGTATTTCTAGCTGCTCGTGTCTGAGATTATGAGGACGGATTTGCATCCCCCCCAACACACACACATGCAGGCCCTGCACTGCGCGTGTGGAAACATTAAGTTTTGTGCTACTGTTTTTGTCAGTCGTCCGTCACTGAAGGCACCGACGAAGTCACGGCGCCGTGCGCCCGCGACACTGCCGAGAAACGACGAAGGCCACGGGAAAATAAAACTACTGCCCTTCCAGTGTATTATCACCTTCACACTGTTGGGTAAGCGACACCACAAAAGGCACACAGAACAAAGTTGTGACGTGCTGACTACGCGAAACCCACCGCAACATGCCAGGAATGTACGCGCAGCTTCCACGAGAGATCAAATCAATCTAGTAGGATTATCACAACTGCAATTAGCACTGGAACTCCACTACATGATGGCCACATCCCGTCACATTGAGACACATTTAGCGCTCTAGTTTTGTATGACGTTCGAAAGCACGAAAGAACACTAATCTTCCTATCAAAGCGCGGGTTTTACCAGCTGATTGCCATGCCCGTCGTCACTACGAACACTACCGTAACGACGCGTGATCAACCTGCGTCACTCAGCTCCGTCCGGCGGACCGCCTGGCTTCAACAGCGCCGGAAAACCGGAAACAATGCCCAGTCCCGCACGATAACCGAGACCCGCTCCGTACCCCGCTGCCGGTCTGCAGCACCAGCACGGTTTCAGCCAGAGGCCCCCGGCCGGCGGCCGACTGACGTCCCGTGCCACGATCACGCGCAAACGCCAGCCGCACCGTCAGCGAAAACACCCCGCTTCCAGCACGGTTAACACCCACACGCTAGCGTGTGTGGGCACAGAGTTTGTGCTGGCGACAGATATAAATCTGGACTGTTATGCCATTTATAGGAGCCCATGGCGCAGCAACCGACAGTCCCATCACCAGACAAACGCCAAAATACCTAAAGCCTCATCCAAAACCGGAATCCATGCTTTGCACGTGGCACCTAAGGCATTGCGCTCTCACAATATGATATGCATCGTGAAAAGGCTAGCACAGGGACCGAGTCCACCCCGTTAAACACCGCCCAAACAGAAACAGGAAACCCATCAGAGGCACCCTCGGCGTCTTTCCTGCCGCACTGGCACAGCGGGTGTCAGTCTGACACCCAGCCGGGCAGAGCTCAGCGGATGTCAGTTTAACACCCAGCCAGACAGAGCGCACCGGGTGCCACCGGGTGTCAGTCTGACAGCATGTTGAACAGACCTCGGCGGCCTACACTGACCATGCTTGTCGCCCTCCCCACGAAGGACCACCTGCCAGTGGTTGAACTCGGCACGCCGCAAATGTCTCGCTTGTCTGCCGTTCACATCTCGACCACCGGCGACCGACCCACCTCCGGCTGAACGGCCCAGAACCCGTCCACGGCCGCCGATCTACGCCGGACTCTGGCGCAGGACGCCCACCGGCGCAGGCCCCGAGAGTCCAGAGTCCGGCTCTAGAGTCCAGAGTCCGGCCTCGGAGCCCCAGAGTCCCGCTCTGAGGGTCCGGAGTCCGGCTTCCGAGAGTCCAGAGTCCGATTCCGAGGCTCAGAGCCCGGCCCTGAAGCTGAGTACCGCCCCGGAGTTGAGTACGGCCCCGCGAGTCCAGAGTCCGGCTTCGACCAGTCTGGCCGTCGGCAGCAGGCCCGCCTTCCACGGTCGGCCGTATGAGTGGGTCCGCCCCCGTCAGCGTGGCTGCGTCTCCGAGCGTCCGCCGGCGACGTGGGCCGGGTCGCCGATGGCCTGAGTGGAGTCGCAGGTGAAGGCCACCGTCAGCGCGAACCGGACGCCGTCCGTTGACCGGCTCCACCTGGTGAGGATTCTCCCAGCCGGCCGTGAAGGCCGACACTCGACCTGCGGACGCCCGACAGCACCGGTCACATCGCGCCGGTCACACCACAGCACCGGTCACACCGCACCGGTCGACACTGGGCCTGCCGATGCCCGACAGCACCGGTCACACCGCACCAGGCGACACTCGACCTGCCGACACCCGACAGCACCGGTCACACCGCACCGGTCACACCGCACCAGCCGTCACTGGGCCTGCCGACACCCGACAGCACCGGTCACACCGCGCCGGTCGACACTGGGCCTGCCGACACCCGACAGCACCGACTACATCGCATCAGCCGACACTGGGCCTGCCGACACCCGACAGCACCGACTACACCACACCAGCCGACAATGGGCCTGCCGACACCCGACAGCACCGACTACACCGCACCAGCCGACACTGGGCCTGCCGACACCCGACAGCACCGACTACACCGCACCAGCCGACACTGGGCCTGCCGACACCCGACAGCACCGACTACACCGCACCAGCCAACACTGGGCCTGTCGACACCCGACAGCACCGACTACACCGAACCAGCCGACACCCTGGGCCTGCCGACACCCGCCAGCACCGACTCACACCGAACCAGCCTGACGGTATCGGGCGGAGGCACCAAACAGCCGTGCTCGGCTGGGTTAAAACAGATCACACAGGGGACGCTCGGCCCGGTCAAACTGGGACTGCACAGGATGCTCAGGCCAGCCAAAATGGGCCAGTCAGGGGAGCAAGGCCTTCACATGGTGATATGGTGTATCACACGCAGGCTGGTGACGGGTTATTTGCCTCCAAGGTCATTTCACGCCGCAACCTCTGACGCAGGTCGTCGCGGGGACGGAGAAATGTTGGTATTACCCGGAACCGTATCACGGGCCGTTCCGTGGCCAGGCGAGCATGATTCGCACTCCACACTCTGTCTCCACACACAGGGCGGCCAAACAGGGCGAGACAATGGTGCGAGGCGGTTCACTAGGCCAAGGGACTGGTCAAGAGACTCAAAATGAACCAAGCGGCAGTGATCAGAAGTAAAACTGGCCCAAACTCCGGTTAAATGGGGGGTCACCGGACGAAAAAGCAGACGTACGGTCCACACCACCCCGATAACGTATCACACCCACGTGACATCGCGACAAATTGTCCACCGTCAGCAACCTTCAGTCAAGCGTGGTAGTGTAATTCGACCGTTCTGAAGTGAGGACTGGACTATGACTGCAAAAAATGATCACACTAAGCGGCTGAACACTAGACATTACGGGGCCAAAAACAACAATGACCAGCACCTGAGCGGCCCCTGACCTGCTTTCGGCTCTATGGTTCGGTTGGCGTCTTTGTCGTTAAAAATGAAGCGCCCTCCGTGGAATTCCGAACCGTAGTCGTTCAAATAAACGAGGCTGGTGTAGTGGAACGACGGGTACGTCTCCTGAAACACGCAGCGGTTAAAACAGAGTATGTGCACGACTTAGGCCCACTAATGGCAACTTAACGTCAGAAGAAAGCAGCAGGACAACTATCAACATTTGCACGCAGCAGCACCAATACACGAGGGTAGGTCAACGCCTACCTTGTCCACGTGGATGCCAGTACTGACTTGTCCACGTGGGTGTGACAGAGCTGACCCTGTCCATGTGGGTGTGTCAGTGCACACCGTGTTGACGTGGGCGTGCCATTACAGACCTTATCCACGTGGGTGTGAAGTAATGACCTTGTCCACGTGGGTGTGCCAGTACTGCCCTTGTCCACGTGGGTGTGCCGGTACTGACCTTGTCCACGTGGGTGTGCCAGTACTGACCTTGTCCACGTGGGTGTGCCAGTACTGACCTTGTCCACGTGGGTGTGCCAGTACTGACCTTGTCCACGTGGGTGTGCCAGTGCTGACCTTGTCCACGTGGGTGTGCCAGTACTGACCTTGTCCACGTGGGTGTGCCAGTGCTGACCTTGCCCACGTGGGTGTGCCAGTACTGACCTTGTCCACGTGGGTGTGCCAGTACTGACCTTGTCCACGTGGGTGTGCCAGTACTGACCTTGTCCACGTGGGTGTGCCAGTACTGACCTTGTCCACGTGGGTGTGCCAGTACTGGTCGTGGACGGTCTTGGCCGGCGCGGCAGTGATCCGTGAGAAGAAGGTCGGCTTGGCCAGGTGCAGCGCGGCTGGCTCCACGCCGAAGTGGGCGGCGATCAGCTGAATCAGGCGTCGCTTCACACTCCTGTAGGCCTGGCGGACTGGTCAGCACAGCACAGCACAGCACAGCACAGCACAGCATAACGCAGTAAATCACAGCCGAGCAAACACAGTAAGGTACAGCACAATACATCAGAGTATAATACAGCACAGTGCAGCACAGCACAGCACAGTACAGAGCAGCGCAGCACAACGCAGCACAGCGCAGCACAGCACAGCACAGCACAGCACAGCACAGCACAGCACAGCATAAGGCAGTACTACATCATACTGCACAGCACAGCACAGCACAACACAGAACAGTGATCAGCACAGCATATGAGGATGCCACTTTATATTTGAGCAGTGCTGAAGGAAAGCACAGGATGACACAGCATGACACAAAAGTCATTTAGCAGTACCGCACAGGAGAGCTAAGTACAGCCATGGTGAATGATTAGTACAACAACACAAACAGCACTTGGGAACACGGTACAATGTGGCACAACAAAGACGAAGGAACAGACAGATACAGCTCGGCACATTCCCAGCACGATGACAACTGTGGCCATGTTAGAATAACATGGCGATGAACTGAGCAGCACGATTCTTCGCCATTCTTCTCAGTCACGGGACGCACCGTGCGGAGGCAACGCAAACAGGACAACGCAGGCATTCGCCGGACACCCAGCGACGGGGCGCCGGCGACCGCCCGGGCGCGTCGCGCTCGCCGGCGAGTCCCCGCTCACGTGTAGAGCCGGAGGTCGTCCTGGCTGACCAGGCTGGCCGCCTGCGGCAGCCGGTACACGTTGACGAAGGCGCTGCCCTTGGAGAGAGCGCCGCTGTGCAGGTCCAGGATGCTGGCGCCGCCGCCGGAGCCGCCTGGCGGGGCGGCAGCGGTCACCACACGCGGCCCCGGCACGCGCCGCCGGAGCCGCCTGGCGGGCGACAGCGGTCACCACACGCGGCCCCGGCACGCGCCGGCGAGCGCCGCCGCCGGAGCCGCCTGGCGGGGCGGCAGCGGTCACCACACGCGGCCCCGGCACGCGCCGCCGGGCGCCGCCGCCGGAGCCGCCTGGCGGGCGGCAGCGGTCACCACACGCGGCCCCGGCACGCGCCGCCGGGCGCCGCCGCAGGCACGCTAAGCGTAACGGCGATACCCCAAAAGTCTTTCCATTGAGATGGAACATGTCACCCCAGCCACTTGCCAGAGAACGACCCACTCAAAGACCAAAGAACAACTCATTCAGAGACCGGACGGCCAGAACAATGGCCTCGCGCCAACCTATATTCACCTTATCGCGACTTCCCACTTTTTTCATTTTCGTACGGACGAGCGCCATTAATCAGATGCTACCTATGCTCACGTGATCTCATACTACATCCGTCCATTACGAACAGAAGGAAGGCAAAAAAACAGACCATGATGTGTGAGACAGGACTCAGCACAAACCGTACCTGTCAGGGCAAAGGCGCGTGTGGCGATATTTCTAAGGACCTGCGCCTCGTGAGGCGTCACCACGCGGTCAGAGATCAGCCGGCCACAGCGCGTCGGCGAACAGCCTGAAATACAACACCAAACACGGCGTGTGACACCAATGAAAAGTATCTGACACCAGTATGGGACACCAGTTAAAGGTGCATAAAACCAATACAAAAGAGCAGAAAAGACCAAATACGGTCTCATGAACAACATCCAAGTCGTCACCAGACGAAAGATCAATAGAAAAAGGGCACTGAAAAGTGTGAGTGGGGGGGGGGGAGGCAAAGACAAATTGTGAGGTGATGCTTACCGTGTAATGTGATATTGTTAGTGTTACGAAACACTTGAACATGTATATATGCAGAGCAACGCGAAGAGTAACACAAAACGGACAGGCATCATCATCAGGCATCAATCTGAGATAGAAGACCCATATTCCCTGATTCTGAACAATGGGAACGGTCAAGAGAGCCATGTTCAAGACTTGCGCTACCAAACCCATGACCAAGTTCTCTCCAAATTCACGCCTTGACAATGTCGCCATGTACACAAAGACCAGGGAAACAGAGGGCTGGCGAAATCGCAAGCAGACATGCACAGGGAAGCCACGAAAACACGTACGAAAAGTACAGAAACGACAGGAAAGGGCGGACGGTTACAGCGGCAAACAAGATTACCGCAATACGACGACCCAGCGGCAGGGCGGTCGCACGCTGACGTTGATGCACGCTGACGCAGGGTACAGCCAAACAACGAACCGACTGCGGACACAAGGCACAAACCGGGCCACGGGACAGGCACCGAGTCAGAAGTCGGGGTGCAGGTAACCGGCAAACAGTTTGCGGGCGCAGGCACTGAGTCAACAAGGCCGGCAGAACGGCTCAGAAGCATACACGCGCACAAACAGAAGCGTTACCGGGTCAGAAGGCAACGTGACCGTACATAGTCACGGGAACAGAGCGCAACGTACAGCTGCAGCCCAGAAGCAACTGTCGAAACAGCATCAGGACAGTCTGAAGCTGTTTATCCGTGGCCTGCTAATCGACGTGACGATTCGCTGAGCTCCAGAGGCGGCTCACCGGGAAATTTGACGATCTCCGCGGTGTACTTCGGATCGCAGTCCACCGGCTGGGAGCGTTTGCCGATGGTGTCGCTGGTGGTGGCCAGCTCCAGCACTTTTGCCTGCCGGCAGACACCGAAAGCAGCCTGTTACTGGAGATCTTCAAAATGTGGTGCGGTCTGTTACTGGAGATCTTCCAGGTCTGACAACGTCTGTTGGTGAAGATCTTCGTATTCTGATACAGTATGTTCATGGAAATCCTCAGCCTAACAAAATCTGCTAGTAAAGATCTTCAGAATCCCGTTCCAGCATCGGGCCGGAATATTCACAGACGATTCAATCGCCAGAACTATTACCAAACCATGTGTCATGGCTATAGAGAAGGTACGGACATCAAACTATTGTGCCAGCACAATGCTTGATATCTGTTGTCATAAATTGCCACCTGACTAACGGTTGGAACCATGTTTCACTTCAGCCAACGCTTTTCGTATAAAAACTGCAACAGATGCCAAACTGGCTTGGCTTGGGACACCATCTTCAGTGCAGCAGAAAGCACATCAAACATGACGCGGCATCCCATGAATACGAAGTCGGCACGCCCTTTAACCCCACTAACCAACCAGTCAACACCCTCCATTTCCCGCGCAGGCCGTCGCACCTGTCTGGTGAAGAAGTAGACGCCGGCGGCGGCCAGCAGGACGGCCACCCGCAGCACCAGCTGCTGGATAGTGGTCTCGGAGAGGACGCGCCGCCGCCGGCCGGCCGCCGGCTCCGTCTGCCCGGCCTGGTCCGACTTCGACTGGCCGGTCTGGTCCGACTTCGACTGGCCGGTCTGGTCCGCGGCCGGCGGCGGCCGGCGCCTCTTCACGGCCCCCGACATGGTGGCCTCAGCACCACTCACGGGCGCGGGCTGTCTCAGGCTGGCCCGACTGGTGCTGACTGGAGAAACCCTGAAAAAAAAACAGACTGCTGACTTTTCTTGGTGGAATCACATTTCTCATTCTCATTCCAGGTGTGGCACATAGGAACGTTTAGGCACACACCAGTTCAACTAATTATTGTTATCTGATTTCATCTGGATAACAACATTTTCCTTCATTTTACTACCCCAAACACTGGGAAACAAAATCTTCTAGCTCAATTCACCACACTGGGCTAATTGTGACAATGATGGGTATGACAGCTTTCTTTTTAACTAGGTCTGTATAACTAGAGATTATTATATGGGCCACTGGCTGCAGCACAAAGCAACAACACAAATATTCCACCTACATCTGATTTAGAGAAACAGATATGGTGTTACCTGCCACATGTCCAGCAGCCAATTTTTCTCATAAGCACCTAGAAAAACAAAACAATGTAAAACATACCCTGAAGTAACCAATTAATCATGAGGCAAAAGAGCCCTTTAGAAAATGTGAATTGGCCTGCCCCCACTCTGGCTTAAAGAGTCATGGAGCAGACAAGGATCCACTCAGACTCATATTGCTATGCAAAAGCCAAAAATATGACACCAATGAATGAGACTTTAGGTACACTTTTCCAGGAAATCACTGGGAAGCCCTGCTATTTTATACTTTCCAAATGTACCCTAATCCAGTCTAAAACAAATAATACAAACAAAGGCCCTTCACTTTAAGCTAAGACAAGGCTAAAATCTGACATTTTTTCCTAAAGGGATTGTAAATTTCTTCTTCAAACAAAAGTCAGTAAGGTGGACAGAAATCCAACAGAAATACCAGGTAAGATGATAAGGTAATAAGGTAAAGGTTATGCTGCTTCCCACTATAAATGGCAACCTAGCCTAGCCTAACCCATCATGATCTAATCTAATATAACCTTAAGAACAACCATCACATCTGACATTTATTATCCATCCCATTTCATTCCTATGCTTACACTTTATTGATGTTTTATAAGCAAAATGTTGTCATCTCTTACATACCATGTAATATACCATTTTTATAATTCACCTAATGCTGCTGTCCATGACCAGCCTGAATAATGTATACTTTTTTTACAAATCTTACCCAAATGGCTTGCATTTGTGGTTTTGGGCTGAGTACATGCTAAGCAGAGCTTGTTGCTTGTACCCTGAACCTGCCACCCAGAAGTGCTATTCCAGTTTAATGGACAACTTTGCCTCTAGCCTTCTGGCCACACAGGATCTCAGAGGGATCTTTCTCATGCTGTATAATGTAAGGGCACAGCTACCCTGAGCCAGGATGACCCTCTGTGGTCATTTGCCAAATGACCATATTTTCTTCATCAGGTTGGTTCAGGGAAACTGGTAAACTGATTCTAGTGGTGGTAATCATATGGTAATGGTAATGACTGGTAAACAGGTAATAGTTGGGGCAGGCAACTTGCCTGTCCTGGGAGTCAAGCCCAGATGCCACCAGACCCAAGCCTGCCATCTTTCCCCTACACCACAGGGTAAACTTCAGCCCCACAATAATGCCATGTTTAGAAGCATTAATTCATATGCTGTGATAACAACTTTCTTTCTGCTAATCTTTAAAATCACCACCATCTAAATGCATTTAATTTTACTTGCAAAATAGAGCCAATTCCTTCCAATAAAGCAGGCTGTGCCACTTCACAGAAGAGAAACTTCAATGCAGAGTGTATGGATGAAAACCTGTGTCCTCTGAAAACCACTTGGGGTGCCATTGCACTTGAGCTTATTTGTTACCAGTCCAGGCAAATGTGTGGCGTATGTATTGTTTGTGAACTACGATGCATCGCCAACTGGTCTCAGGTGTCCAGCCCTGTCGATGAACCTAAAATGCACAACAGGTTACCTAGATTGGCAAATTGTTCCAAACAGCATTCATAAACTAACCTTTGACGCCCCCAAATTACTTCGACAGGCAAACCCAAGTTGTTTATTCGTTGTAAGTTAGGAACGCACAACCTCTTGATGTCCGGCGTCCGCAGTCACAGCTTGTGTCGTGAGGCGTCAGTGAACAAAATACTTGCATCTTGCTTCCAGTAAAAGGTAACAATTTGTCTTAGCGGCGCAACGATTGACAAAGTTAGTTAAGGTTAGTTAAGATAGTTAAAAAAATGCCGTTCGCGCCCACGAAGGTTCGTGCAAGGCATGGATGAGGTACAGCGATCTCCTATTTATTTGGTTTACTTATACAATGAATATATATACATCATGTATATATATGTATATAAACTATACATTTAATATGTATAATTAATATGTAAAATAAGACATATAAACTAAATATAAAGCGGCATAAATGAATTATTTTATTTCTTTACACAGTGAGCCCCTATATAACCCCTACAGCGAACCCCTATAAGCTATTCCTGGCTTTGCTATTCACGGGTGCGGGCATTCGCATACACAAATGCAGCTAAGGGAGGGCCGGGGATTGGCCCCCTTTCGGCCGCATTTTTTCTGAAGACCATTGCACATCATCTTCCTGGCAGGCGGTTTTGGCATGATTTCATTTCACACTCAACTCCCCCTAAAGAAAATCCTGGCTGCGCCCCTGTTCGCAGATTTCTTGGATGAATTAAACAAACCACAGGAGGACATCTGCATTTCTTCGCAGTGGAAACTAGTCCTATCGAGTCATATTTTGTTTTTAGTATATGTTTTTGACAAAAATGCTGTTTTATATATGGCTATGAGCCGTATTTACTTTTGTTGCGCTGGTTATGTTGAGTGAGGCTTGTGTAACACCATAGATATTCATGTTCCGAGTATTTTTTGAGAAAGTATACCACGTTGCATAACTGCCTCAAAATGCATTCCTTGGTCGCGTGGAGTCTGTATAGTTTTCAGGAATACCTTAAGAGCGTTGAAAATAGTATCTTTGGAGAAAGACTCGGTCTATTCGCGGATTCATCTTATTCGGGGGGGGGGGGGAGAGCCCAGGGCATAACCACTGCGAATAGCGGGGTCCGCTGTACGTCTCACCCATGCTTAGGGTTTATGCGAGTACTCTGGTGGGGAGGCTATGAACTATGTGTTCCCTGGTGGCAGAGCTACAAACTAGAACTGTTTGTTAAAGCCAAAGCTAAGGTTTTTGGTGGTGTGTGCTAGGTAAAAGGTGGAGTATCGGTCGTTATTACATACCGTGTCGTATGCCAATCACAGCCGCACATTTGATTAGTGGGGCGTGGATTACAGGTGTAATATCAAGCTCAGATTTTTTTTCACTTGAGTTGCCCTGTGCTGTCTGTATCCGTCCTGCGGGTGGAAAACGTTGGTAATTTGCTGTTAGTCTCATTGTCATAATTTTGGGGTTGGGGGCTTGGCTGACTTGTGAAGCGTGACAAGTGGTGGAGAAAATGAAAGATATGAGAAAGTGGGCTATGTTATTAATCGGCAACACTTGTGTAGGCAACACTTTTGCATATTGTTTCTTTTGCTATGCATATCCAATCATGAGTTTGATAAACTAATACACCACCATCCTAAACTCATGCTTTATTATTTTCTAAGACTTCTTTTTTTGTTGCAGTGTCAGCAAACATGGCAGCACGATGTAAGTAAACAAGAAGCATGCAATCATTCATTCTTCATCACATTGTCTTGTGGTCAAGGCGCAGCCAGGATTTTGTTTGGGGGGGGGGGCAGAACTCAGGAAGAACTTAAATCATATGAAAACCTGCCTGCTGGGAAGACTGCTTATTGATCACTGGCATGCATTCTCATCAGTGGAGTATGACAAGATGCCTCACATGTGGCATTGCAGGCCTGGGGGGGGGGGGCTGGGCCCCTGTTGGCTGTGCCAGTCCTTGTAGTTACCTCCCTTGAATATGCATTGCTGTCTGTCACAAAATGATATGCCCATTGCTTATCTTGTTTTGTCTTGGTTTCCTGTCTTTGAAGGAGTTTAAGAACAGATCTGTAACCCATGCAGTGGTGGATGTTTGAGCCACATTCACATCAGTGGTGTCCAGAACTAGAAATGCTCTCATACTTTTAATCCTCCTTTTTTCTTTTGATATACATTGCATAAAACTAGACACACATTATCATTGCTATTGTAACTGATGAGCCTCACATTTTGATGATGGGACTTAAAAAGGAATGGAAGTTAGTAAGGTCTGGGTTCTGACTATTCACGGTCCTCCAAGGTTAGTGAAGGTGTTTTTTTGGTATTGAAGAATGCCAGAAAATATGTGCTCCAAAAATGTGTAATACTCCAAAAATTTGATATTGTGCCTGAGTGATAAAGCTTTGTAATTCTGGAAGCAAATGACACTATCTCCATTTGGTAGGGAACAGTTATGATGTCATAACTGACTTTCACCTACAATGCCAATTTAAACCAGTATTACTCTTTGCAAGATTTTGTACTCAAAAATAAAAGCCAAATTTCCAACCCTGCTATTCTCATGTCAGCTATGGCTGAGTGTTGTAGCACCTGCCAACATTTTTGGTTGCCCTGAGCTGCATATCAGTAACAGAAAACACTTTCAGCACAATGGTTTTGATACATGTGTCACTAGTGAATGAGACAGTGGTGATGTTTGTAAGCATGCCTTTGATTGATTAACTGTATGTTGGGGAACACTGCAGTCCATACATCATTCACTTCCCTTTTTCATGAGCAGCCAAGCAGCATATAATTTACATAATGTTCAAACAAGCTTTGTAGTTTAAAGAATAAAGAAAACAGACTGTGAGTGCATTTGTGTGTGCCTGCATGGCTGTGCAAACTTTTGGGCTCTGTGTCCACATATCCTTTCACATGCAATGCATTTTATCTCAACTGCTTTTGTTCTGTTTGAGTTAAACAGAATGTTAACATAAACCAAACATTCTGTTACAGTTAAACAAACATTTTGTTCTGTTACAGTTAAACAGTGATTGCTCATGTGTAAGATCATAAGGATTCTTCTTCATTTGAGGCAAAGTAATTCAAAAACAGTTATGTTTTAGGGGCAACAATGAACACGCCTTAGTTTTGGCATTGCTTGCATTATTGATAGCATATGGCAAAAAACGATACAAACTGTACATTGTGTGAATCCCTATTAGCACCAGGATGCTGTACTTAAACAGGTGTTGTGGTTTTCGAAGAAAAGAGAAGATGACTTTGTGCCGGACAGCGGTCGCGACCGCGCGGCGGCCCCGAGCGAACCCACACCGGGGATATTGGGGGCATAATTACGACAATTTCCAGCATGTGGGGAGGTTTTTGACACTACGCGATGTCAAATGACTGATCTGGGACCAGATATTGAAAGTTTGGCATGGCTACCCACCCGTGCTGTTTTCCCGTGACCAGCCAAAAATTGGTTCACAGACCCTACCAATGCAAGAGTTAAATGATTTAACCTTTTGCATATTTAACTGTTGCCAGTACAGGGAGCTTGGTGCAGTGCCAGATGTTTTTCACAAGGTGTCACATAACAATTGCTGGGATTGCTGTGAAATTTCACATTGCCAGACTTGTAATCTTTGACATACTTTCAAATCTGATATTGAGACCATGAGGGGTCGCTAACCTAGGACCTCATCTAAGTCTCGTTCTCAGGTCTCTTCCTGAAGGTTATGTCATGGGGAAATGATGATACTACTGTGGACATGCTGTTTTTCATAGTCATGATACAGCAAATGTTTGAAATGTTGCATGCATAGTCTTACCTAATGTCCTTGGGTGTCACTCGTGTGTGTAATGAGGTTACACTACATGCGTGTTTTTGTTCCATTACTCTGTGGTATCAGGTTTGGAAATGGGGTCCAGTAAACTAGAAAGCAACAATGTCCCCATGTAATCAAAGGTGTGGAGGTGTACTAGCAAGGTTTAATGTATCTTGCTTTTTAGTTATTATACAGATTAATATTTACATGCAGAACTCAAGACATCATGTGCCATTCTTTTTCCAGTGGGCAGTCTCTTGAAGCAAGGATGGAATGAGATACCAGAGGTTGTTGGATCTGCTGCAATGGCGATTGTTTGTGAGTTATGTGTACAGTCCATGCATATTAATGTGATGCAATTTTAAAATACAGTAAGCAAAATGTCACCATGTCTGCATATCACAGAACAGTTTAGAGGTGTTTGGTAGCTTTGTGTGGTGTTGCTGAAGATGGCCTGTGAAAGTTATGAGTAACCCAGCATATCTTAGATTTTGCTGCAGTATAGTTATCCAAATCAGAAATTGTGCTCCAGGGTAAGTGCAGTTTGAACATGGAGATAATGGGTGTCAGCATGCATGTCTTGCAATATCACAGGCATTGAACTGTGTGTTGGCATTGTCAAACCAGCTGAAGTGGCATAAACAGTATGTTAATGGTTTGAGTCATGGATTTTCAGGCTTTGGTGGAGGTTTATATGCTGCCTGGACTTACAAGAGGGATGAAATGTACAATGAGCAACACCGATATTACTACACTGGTGAGTGCCATTTAACGAGCTTTTTCAGTCATTCCTAGGGGTCGTCCATAAACTTTGTAATGCTAGGGGAGGGAGGGAGGAGAGGGGGAGTTGGCCAGTATGGGGCAGTGTTATGATGGGGAGGCTGGGGGTTTGGCAGAGGGTTACGTGACACTGTCTCTTAAAAAGGAATGTATGGTTTTCAGGCCATTTTATGTCTTAGCTCAGATAGTAAAGTAACAAAACAAGGAAGCAGTTGCAACACATAAGATATCTAAACTATGCATACAGTCATTGTGAGAAGCATGGAACAACCAAACTTTTTTTCGTTTCAAAGTGCCATCAAATATCCCCATCACCATAAAGCATGGAATATTGACACAACTTGCTCGCAGAGGTGCTGATTTCGGCCGCATTGACAGATCTCAGCTGGCGTTGAAGAGCCCATTTCTGGCGCCTAGAGAAGCACAACAGCTATCAGCACACCACATCATCAGCATGTCACATGATGTACAGGACCTTATAAAAAAAGTCAACAGGTTGTTAACTCGCGCTTATTTATGCTGGTGCGTTTGTACACACCACCGATCCGCGCTACGCCCCAGTCGGCGACGCCAGACCTCTCAGCTTTCCGTTCATGACTCGGTCCACTGGCGAGGTCTCTTTTCAACAGACACAACAAGACCACCGCTACTGCACCGCCTGCGACGCGGTCGTTACGTGCAACCCAGTTGGCTGATTAGCTTTCACTGTAGAGCAGCCTCGGCAAATTGCAGGAAGGAGGGAAAACTCTCTTAGCTAATTCCCAAGGTTATATTAACAACCGAACATTAACATTAAAGTAATCTGGACGAACACAAGTGATGTACAATGAAACACACCAAAACTCAGTGCGCAACATAGAGGAAGTCCCCATCCCATAAATGCCGTTACCCTCTTTAACCCAGTACCCGAAGGACCTACCCCAAGGGACCCAAGGTGCGACCTGCCCCGATGGGCGGGCTACACACGCAGACACCACCTGGTGGCCGCAACGCCGGAGCACAGCCCTTGCCGCCTCCATGGCGGCCGCACAGGCCGCGGCTGACACTGCCTCCCTAGCGGCGGCGCTCCGAGACGGCGCTGCGATGTGCGCGCCCGGAGGCGCTGACGGCACCGTGGCCTCATTACTCCTTACAAGATCGCTTAGTCCCTTTTACTCAGCATCCCCATTCATTCCACGATCCATTCGCGACCAAATGTACAAGTTATACATAAGACCCTATTTCGATTACCGTGCCACTGTTTACGATGGAAACATGACGGTAGCGTACGCCCATTCATCTCGAAAGACTTCAAAACAGAAGTGCGAGACTTGTGACAGGAACGCTGCGGAGGACACCAACCGAAAAACGAAGACTTGACTTGGACCGGACCTCACTTAAGACCAGACGTGACATGCACAAAATACCACTGTTTTACAAGTTACTTGAACCACAGTTACACATTCTGGCTTACAATAGATACATTCTTTCCCCAACAAGGGAATTTGGCACGGGCCTCAGTCTTAAAAATGCGTATTTTTCCGTGCCCCTCCCGATAACCGCATGACTACTTTCCGAAGATCCTTTCTACCGACCACAACAAGACTTTGGGATTACTACCGCTCTTTGTCCGCACTTGCATCTCTTGTGGACCATTTCACCGTACGGTATTTTCAGCATTTTGGAGTATCCATCCCCCAAATTACTATTCCTGTGGCGCTTAAAATTAGGCAATATTCTCCATACCCAGCTGAGAGTGGGCATTTCAAAACCGAACGCCCGTTGATGTTCGCATCCAGCTTGCTGACTTTTCAAAATCTCTTTGCGGCCACCCATTTGGAACTGTCATTTGACAGCCATTGAGACATGAACGCCCATTTGTTTCGCATCCAGCTTGCCGACTCCAAAACGCCTCTGTGACCACCCATTTGAAACTGTCATTTGACAGCCATTCAGAGAGCCATTCAGCCAGACAAACATTCAGAAGATTTGAAAATGTCACCTCCTTTCGCTTCGCATTGCTCATTTTACTTCACCTTATGGCGGCATCTGTTTGCGGAGGTTTCTCATGCCCTAAATTTTGACTTCCTCGCTATTTTGTCGTCGGAAAAACTTAGCACTCTTACTTATCTACGGCACCGGACTAACCGACGGCGAGGGCCGGATGGTAGCCAGAACATTTCAAAAGTACCTCCTGAAATCTGGGAGGTTAAGCGACTGAGCAGGGTCGGTGGTCAGGGTGTAGCGGCGAGGTTCCGGCTGTTACGGGTACGCGGGCCTGTCGAGTTCGGATGGCGTTTAGTTAAATGTAGTTATTCAATAATCCAAAACTAATGTAACCGAAAGGTGCTTGGATTTTAGTTGTTCCACTTTTGCACCAATCGTTATCGGCATTGTGTTTTTCCAATTAATAAATATCGTTCACTACTTTTCTATATATCCACATCAGTTGCCCTTCCACGCTGTTTGTTGATCCGATTCAGCTTGGACGTTGTGCTCGTGACCGATGACCCGCCCGGCCCCGTTCCAGTGTACCGGCACGACGACCCGAAGGCTGCCAAGCTGCGGCCGCCGCGGAGGGACGACCTCAAGTACGGCATTTGAGCGGCGCCGTCCTCCGCGCGGGAACAGTGTACTGCTGACCATAGCTGTGTGTGTGTGTATGTAAATACATGTGAAATAGACGGATGGAACGAGTGCTTCGGTCAGCGGACGTTTTTTCGCTAGACGACGGACGACAAGTTTCGCTAGAAATTTTGTGGTACAGCTGCGCGCGATATGTGATACGATACCTGTCAGTGAACGGACTCTGCTGGTCTCACTGAATCGAGAAGCCCCTTTGGGCGCCGGGCCGAGAAAGGCGGTCTCGAAATGTCTCCACGGGGACCGACCCGCACGGGGTGGTGGGGGGAAAAGCGGTCGTCTTTATTCTTTTTTAAGGAATCGATGGCGATAATGACGGTTACTGAGGGCTCCACAGAGTCGCCTTTCACGAAGAAACATGCGAATAGTCTCGGAACATTTCCAAGAATGGGCGTCATCGTTATGGAAAGGCAATTCAAAGTGGCAGAGTAGTTTTCACTTAGACTTCCACTCAATGCCGCTCTTTCGATGCATTATTTTTATTCAAGATCGTGAAGTAACTTTTATTAATAACTTTATTAATGACTCATTATTAAACAACTGGTAATTCCTCCTTTTGTTCTTTGTTTACTGCATCCAGAGCATGCAGCATTTTAGGGTTTACTGAAAACGTAAAGTTGGCTGTACAATGCGGCGACAGTTGTGTAGCGGCAAATGCGCCATTGCGAATCCCAACGTGTGATCGCGACGAATACGTTATTTAGGAATCACTGATGGTGAATAAGTGCAAGATTTGTGCATGGTTGGCCTCATAAGCAGCGGATATACTGGGTACGGCTCAGGTGCACCTTTTACGCCATAGTTCATATATGGGAGATTCTTTTTTCATTAATTAGTAACCGTCTTACCAATTTTTTCCTCAGTTGGGTATGTGTCCCATATTTGGAAGAAATGCAGGCACAAGCCAAAATTGGTATTGAAAAGATTGCAGTTGGCACACTAATTGTATTGGTCTCACAGAGCATTTATTTGAACATTTCTGTGGTCATTTTTCACCTGATTAAGGTTAATATTGTGAATCTGGTTGTATTTGAGGTGCATTCTCTGTTTTAATGCAGTTTTGCAATGGTTCATCATAAAGACATTTTGGATTGTCATATATATGTCTTATTAATTTTTCTGTCTGCATTCCAAAGTGTAGTAGGCAGTGATACACAGATGTACTTCAGCATGGCTGCACAAAACTGCAAAAAAATAGTCAGCAGTGGAATTCAGTGCTTGGAATGTGAACTAGCCACACTTGACATATCACATCAAAGTAGGACTTTTCCTAGGACATTCATCCATACATGAGATTTTCACCAGGTGGTGAAGAACAGTGCAAATGGCATAAAAATCATACCATAGACAGTTTTCAGGCAAATACTTGTTCTCAGGCAAGTACTTTTGCTTCGTACTTTTGGTGAAATATAACTCCATTTCCTTCAGAAACCATATGGTTAGTGTTGCCATTTCTTGCTTTCATGGGAAAGCTTATGAGCTCTTCTGTATTGTAAGTTTAGCAAAAGTGGCCAGTGGAAAGGGGAAAAAGTAAAGTGCCACCAGACATTCACATCAGGGGTTCAGTTAAACATTATGTTCTGGTGGTCCCCACAAAAGGAGGTAAAATGCTACAATGGCATTAAAAGGTGTTCAAAGTGCTATTGGATGTTTTCTTTGTCATCTAAAGGTATTCTTGAAGCAATCATCTATCAGGAAAACAGCAAAATAAATGTTGTAAATACAAAGGGTAAGCAGCTTTACATGCTGAGGCTCATTGTGCAGTGACACATGGCCTGTTCAGACATGGCGGTAGGAGGAAATGGGACAGTTTTCTTTTGGAGCCAATAGCAAATGAAACTCACAAATTATCAACCATATTTGCTTTATGTCATTTGCCACAGTAGCAAAATTTGCCATAAAATGAACATCAGCAGTATCAACCCAACCCAACCTGACCAAGCCTTACCCATATTGTAATATCTCTGATTGACTATGAACCTTACTGCTTCAAATACTACCACTGACATGCCAAAATACATTTTTCCTTCACCTTGCTAATTTACTGTACAAGATAGTCCTGCATATCTTGACCCATCCAATGCACCCAGTTTGTTGGCATCACAACAGTGCTCCCAGTTCCCATCATTCAAAACATAAACTTAGTATGGTTTATAATGAAACATCAAAATTGCTGGGCAAATCAGATTTCAATATTGAGGTTGGTAGAAGCATACACTCATTGAATTTGAACCCCAGTGATGAATGCTAAGAAAGTAGATAAGTACAGTCTGGCCCAGTGGCTCCAGTGCCAGCTGCACCCAACCTCAGTTTATTGCTTTGCTTATCCTGGCTGTAGAGAAGTTACATATTGTGCTTCATCTTTTCCAGTTCTGCAACTTTTATGTACTGTGCATAGGACTTGAACATGCATGCTGGTGGCCCTCTGGGAATTGTGGGGGCTGATGTGGGGGAGAACATATTTTCCACCACCATCTTCTGATGTGTTCATCTAATTTCAGCAGAATTTTTTAGGCATGACATTGGTTTTGTAATTGGTCAAAAGCCAAATGATCAAGGTCAGTGTATTAGGTCAAACAAGGTTAGACATTGAATAATTTGCATGCCTTCCTTTCTCTAGAACAACTGAACTGATTCCAACCACATTTTGTGGAGCCTTGTTCCTTATGATGAGAACATTGCATGCTTGCATGTTGGAGCACAGCACAGTGATGACAAACTGGGCTTAGGGGCATGCCGCAGACAACTGGGTTGTATAGCGCACAAACACAGCATGATGTAATATGATGGGATATCCTACCTACCAGCAGTGCAACACAACATGTTGTTGTACATTGTTAGTAGGTATGATACCCTTATGTGTCTAAAATTCTTTTGATGTACTTAGGTCCACTGAGGCCCCCAATGTCAGCCATTCAACAAAATCTGTTCTCACAAGATCGTATTGAAATAATTGGGGCAAATTTTGGGAAAAAAAGAGTATTACCTCCTAAAAATTAAATTTTTATTAACTTTCAGTGGCCTGACTAGCTTGTGTGTTCTTTGAGGCACATGCAGTCATGCAGCAATAGTCCCCAGTTTCCAAAATGCTGTATTTTGACTACCTGACCTTGTTTGATATTGATTGACATGACATAGGTCACTTATGCAACTATGCAGTTCCCCTTCATGGTCAGTACGGTCATCTTGTAGGCCCTTCATTGTTTTCTTGAGAGTGATACAATAAATTGAGAGGAAAAGGACAATGCTTTGTGTTCATCATTTGATTTTTGGGTCACCTTGACTTACCTTGCTTCTGCTGCCAGTGCATTTGGATTGTAAACATATCACCCAGGTTAACTGTGCACAGTGTTTTGTAGCTAGCTATTCATGGGACCTATTTCATATGCACCATGGTGCCCATCCTGTGACCTGACATGGATGGCTGTCCATCACCAGTGGTGGCTCAGCAGGGTGAATGGCCTGTCCACCTTGCTGGGGTGTAGAGAAAAGGGTTGTGGACCAATTTCCAAATTTTAAATGGTGAAAGATACTGTCATGAATTCATTAAAAGACAAACCAAATTTCAGAGACCAAACATTATTATTGCCAATGTTATATGTACAAAGCTAAGTTGTGGGGAATTTTCCTCTTCAAAACTGTCCAGTGTGCAACTTAATGTAATCTCACTTAATCATCACCAATACATGAGGAGAGGGTATGCAACCACAAAAGGTTTTGGCAAGTTCCATCAGAACAATGGCTTCAGTCACTATGAAATTTTGCATAGCTGAGGTTTGATCCCTTTTATTCATTGCCCGACAATTTGGGCTAAGTACCTTAGCAGGTCACTGGCCTGTTACCTGGTTCTCGGGTGTGTGTCATCAAGAAGTCCCATTACAACAATGGTCTTCATCTGTTAGCAGACTTTTTGCATGTTTTATGGTACTCATACTTACTAAATCCCATGCGTGAGTTCACCCTTGGTGCCATTGACCTCTGCACTCTAGTCCGTACCTGCGTTAGGTTCATCATAAGTCAGAATCGTGAATTGAAATCATTGATGTTTTTGGCCTTTTGTCGACCTCAGATGCATTGAGATGGAATTCGATATGGTAATGTTCATACCAATAGTAGTTGCATATTGCCAGAAGTTGTTCTGGGGTCTGTAAAAGTGCCTGTTAGGTTATGTCTCATAGGGTGCAGTGAAAACCATAATCCATGGACATGATTTCCTTTGAGATCACCTGTAAGGTCACCATATGACCAAAAAAGGTCAAACTAGCTATCATCATGTATCTAAAAGACCAGTAACCAACTACCAATTGGCATGTCAAAAGACCAACTACATGTTTGCTTTTGTTTTGTCATTTTAGCATGTCAAGTTTGGGAATGGCTGGAAAGGATGTACCAACTTTCCCTGCACTGTCGAAGGAGGCGGAATAGCGAACACTGACGGGGGTTAGCCCGATCGAAAATGAAATAACATCCCAGCCAACCACCTATCTTAATATAAACCAGCTTTAAATCCTATACCTCTAGTCGGTTTCCCAGTGAGCAAATCTTGTGATTTGTCTTTCCTTGACTTGGCTAATTTTCCTTTACTTAAGTGATTTTCCAAGGCATTGGTACCATTTCTCTGGCCACCTGCCACATTTGAATTGCTCACATCACATCAGAACTGGTTCTCAGACTGGTTTGAACATATGAATTCATATGTTCAATGTGATGTGTGACAATAGGTGTCAGAAAACTAGATAGGCTCATTAGGGCTCTGATAAATACATAGAGTCTTGTGATTGTTTACAGTGTATTGAGTGTACTAATTTCATTTTGCTTCCAAAATATTCATATGCATGTCTGTGAAGTTGCACAGACTGCAGTTTCGTTATAAAAGGAGGTGAATGTAATGTAGTCTTATTGCCCACTCAGCTACCAGTTTTGGGTATCCTGGGATTCAAATACTACAATAAGACATGCCCTTCTTGAATATCCATTTGATATTTTGTTTCAACATCACATTTAATTGGGTCTTTGTCTGGTGTTGCTTTTGTTCATCTTTGTTTAGTGTCCCTGTCCATTTTTACATTTTTTTTGTTAAGACATCTGGCATCAAAAGATGTCAGAAAAAATCATGATCTGTATCGATTGGGACCTGCAGGCCATTCTTAATCGTTCTGTCATCTTCAGTTATTGTACCTGCCCTTGCCATCTGTGTGAGTTGCTGAAGTGCACAGCAGAAAAAGAAGGTGCAGGGGCACCTCCTTATAACTGAATATTAAACAAAATATGTGTCATTGAAAGTGCAGTATGAAATAAGTTGTCCATGGAAGATTCCTGTGACTGATTATTTCGGAGAGATTGGTTTACCTTTGTGTCATGTGTCCTGTCCTGCAAAGGAAAATCCTTATTGGCCATTTGAGAACCAAGTAAAGGGATGACTGCAATGTAATGGGGAATAAAGAAATGGGGAAGGGAAATCCAAGTACAAATGCAATAGACAGATAAATTCAAACTTTAGAGAATCATTGTAAGACAGATGCTGCTTTGCAGTCAAAACATTCAGCTGCAATCCTTGTATTGATGCCTTTAAAGTGATGAGATGCCATTTTACCATGCAATGTGCAGGTCCAGTTGCAAGAACAAATACCAGAATTTGGCCACACTTGCCACCACTTGTAATTGTAACTTGTGTTTAATTAACAGTAGAATTGCCACAGCAAATGACAAGCAAGTTTGTTGGGAAATTTTGGCAAGCTTATTACGTTTTTGGCTTAGCAGGGAAGTACGTTTGTTCCACACAATCTTTTATAAGCATTGGATGAAGCTGTGAACATGAGAGGTATTGGGCAAATTTTACCCATCTTCATTGTGTGATCTTGGCATTCTTGTTTCCTTCTGTACTCCATGTTAAGCTCAGATGGTGATCCTCAGGGTAGACCCAGAATCGCAGGTAATCGTTCTAAGTTTTTGAAAGGTGCTTTGCCTTTCACCATGCTTCTGGCCTGACCAGACCATGTCCAGTAACAACGCCACTCTCCAAAAAGCCACCCAAACCTGAGCTACTCCGTGGTTTTTAAAAGAGAGCATAAAGCTTCAGAAGACTGTCATTTATGTAATCGGTATGTGAAGTGAAACATGGATCAGTGTGAGGTCAGCCCTGTGCTGTGATTGAATGGCCGCTAGAATGTGATCCAGGAGACTCGGACATGAGCGTCGTGGCCGAGGATCGATACGGCCGACACCGTGCGGCGGCCCGGAACGCCTGGTCCTGGTGTCGGCGGGCGGCCGCACCGCCGGCGGCCCTCCCTGTCGACTCACACTCCTGCTGCGGCCTTCCCAGCTCCCTGGCTCCGTGCGTCACGGCGCACCGGTTGGCTGTATCGGCGGCAGGGTGCTGTCACGTGGCTCTGTGCCTGTCGCGGGACCTCACGTTGCTGTGTCGGCAGGAGGATGCCGTTCCGTGGCCCTGTGTGTGACGTGGCTCTGTGTGGGTGCGGCGGCAAGACCTCCCGTGGCCCTGTCTGTGTCACGCAGACTCTTTGTTTTGTGTCACGTGACCCTGTTTGGCTGTGTCGGCAGGAGGGTGCTGTCGCGTGACGTTAGGCGGCCGTGTCGGCAGGAGGATGCCGCCCGTGGCGGAGCCGATCGGAGCCTACCTGCACAGCACGCTCTCCAAACACGCGGCCAGCAACGGCAGCGAGGCGGCCATCTTGCAGACCAAGCTGCAGGTAGGGGCCGGCCGACGGCGCCGCCGGCCGCGTCACCGGTCCGGTCTGTGCCGTTCGAGCGGAGGGTCACACTGTTAGCCGCCAGCGCGGCCAAATGCCCTGATTGAGGCATTGGTGGGTGGGCTGGAGCTCATGAATCTGGGCGTTTTTGGACGAGAAATGTTCAATTGTGGGAACGTTTTTCGACGTGCCTGACGCCACATCGGGCGAATTTGATCGCGGTGTTGGCCGCGTTGCGACCGGTCGCTTCGCGCCGTGTCATTAGCGATAGCGTTTACCGGCCGTGCGATCTGACCAGCCTTTCTGGCAACGTGTCGCTGCTGCTCCCAGCGGACAGCAGTTTCCCCCGTGCGTCTCAAAGTCCGGCACGCGCCGTAGGCCCTGGACGGGCCGGCCGTAGAGTCGTCGATGCGTGCTCTCCGGCCGTCTGTAACGGACTCTCGTCTCTGTGGCGCGCGCGCCAGGCGTCGGCCAAGCGGGCCCTGCTGAGCCGGGTCGAGTTCGAGCCGGCCGAGCGGCAGCACAGCCGGCTGCTGCAGACCCTGCAGGCCAAGTACATCGTGCTCGGAGAGCGGGACTGGAGCGCGACCAACGGCGGCACGGGACCGGCAACGCCCGCCGCCAACGGAGCAGGTGGGTCCCCCGGTGGTGATGCTGGTCTGGTGGAGCGGCTGGGTCCCCCGGCGGCGACGCTGGTCTGGTGCAGCAGGTGGGTCCCCCAGTGGTGACGCTGGTCTGGTGGAGTGGGTGGGCCCCCCGGTGGTGACGCTGGTCTGGTGTAGCAGGTCGTTCCCCCTGTTGATGACCCTGGTCTGATGGAAAAGGCGGATCCCTCATTGATGACCCTGATCTGGTGGAGCAGGTGGGGCCTGAGGCTCATTGTTTTGGCCTTCGTTTGGTTTTTCGTCCCCTTACCTCTGTGCATGTGCTTTGCAGAGCAGCTGGCCCAGCCCTGCTGCCAGCTGGCCTGGCTGTGACCTGACGTGGCTGTGACCCGACCTGACCAGGTTGTGACCTGACCTGGTCGTGATCCGACCTGGCCGTGATCTGACCTGATTCGGTTGTAACCTGACGTGGCTATGACCCGATCTGGCTGTGACCTGATCTGGCGGCGACCTTACCTGGCTGTGACCTGACCTCCAGGAGATGCCGGCTCCCGTTCTGCCGGTCGGCCGCAGCCTCCCGTCTGCCTCAGCAAGAAGGCCGACCTGCGGCTGGGCTGGGGCAGCGCCGGCTACCCCACCGGCGCCGGCATGGTCAACCTTGGCAACACGTGCTACCTCAACTCGAGCCTGCAGGTGAGCCGCGCCCTGTAGCCGGCCTGTCGGTCCCAACACGTCACCGTATTTGTCGCGTGTTGTGGCTGTATTTCTTGGTGCTGCAGTCGAAGTCAAAAGGCTCTGGAACTGGAGGACATGGGCCTGAGCCGTCTTCTGTTGTCACGCGTTTTATTTGTGTCTGTCCGTGACGCTGATGTTGGAAGAGCCGGAAAGTAAAACGGTTGTAGATGGTGTTGTTACAGACGGACTTTGTGTTGTTTGATGTATATTGTATCACACGCACACGCACACGCACATAGTCATTGTATACGTTTGTTACGCTCTGACTGCTTCATTGACGCCACTGAGTGTGACTTACAAAGGTGTCTCGCAGACCATGATAACTAGCGCCGCCGACTCCCGCTGAGCCCGTCCTTTGGAGCCGTCTCTCGATGGCAAGCAGGCTGTGCTCCGCGTGGCTCACCGCCACCGAATGCGTGGCATTTGAGCCGTGTCTCGGTGTTGCTGAGTGGCTGTGTTCCGCGCTGCTGACCGCCACTGAGTGCTCGGTGTTTGAGCCGTGTCTCGGTGTTGCTGAGTGGCTGTGTTCCGCGCTGCTGACTGCCACCGAGTTCTCGGTGTTTGAGCCGTGTCTCGGTGTTGCTGAGTGGCTGTGTTCCGCGCTGCTGACTGCCGCCGAGTTCTCGGTGTTTGAGCCGTGTCTCGGTGTTGCTGAGTGGCTGTGTTCCGCGCTGCTGACTGCCGCCGAGTTCTCGGTGTTTGAGCCGTGTCTCGGTGTTGCTGAAGTGGCTGTGTTCCGCGCTGCTGACCGCCACTGAGTGCTCGCTGTTTGAGCCGTGTCTGTGTTCCCGAGTGACTGTGTTCCGCGCTGCTGACCGCCACTGAGTTCTCGGTGTTTGAGCCGTGTCTCGGTGTCGCTGAGTGGCTGTGTTCCGCGCTGCTGACCGCCGCCGAGTGCTCGGTGTTTGAGCCGTGTCTCGGTGTTGCTGAGTGGCTGTGTTCCGCGCTGCTGACCGCCACTGAGTTCTCGGTGTTTGAGCCGTGTCTCGGTGTCGCTGAGTGGCTGTGTTCCGCGCTGCTGACCGCCACTGAGTGCTCGGTGTTTGAGCCGTGTCTCGGTGTCGCTGAGTGGCTGTGTTCCGCGCTGCTGACTGCCGCCGAGTTCTCGGTGTTTGAGCCGTGTCTCGGTGTTGCTGAGTGGCTGTGTTCCGCGCTGCTGACCGCCACTGAGTGCTCGGTGTTTGAGCCGTGTCTCGGTGTTGCTGAGTGGCTGTGTTCCGCGCTGCTGACCGCCACTGACTGCTCGGTGTTTGAGCCGTGTCTCGGTGTTGCTGAGTGGCTGTGTTCCGCGCTGCTGACCGCCACTGACTGCTCGGTGTTTGAGCCGTGTGTCCGTGTCGGCCAGGCTCTGTTCCACGCGCCGGCGCTGGTGCGCTGGCTTCTGGAGGACACCCGGCACGCGGCACGCTGCGGCAGCAGTGACCAGTGCACCGTCTGCTCAATGGCCCGCACCCTGCGCTCCACGCACCAGCGGCAGGGCGGCGTCGTCAAGCCCATCCTGATCTACTCCAAACTGAAACGTCAGTGGGTGCCGCCGCCGGCCGGCCGCGCGCGCTGGACGCGCCGCCGGTAGCTGTCTGTGGGCCGGCGGCGGGCGGTGGACGCGCCGCCGGTGGCTGTCTGTGGGCCGGCCGCGGGCGCTGGACGCGCCGCCGGTGGCTGTCTGTGGGCCGGCCGCGGGCGCTGGACGCACCGCCGGTAGCTGTCTGTGGGCCGGCCGCGCGCGCTGGACGCGCCGCCGGTAGCTGTCTGTGGGCCGGCGGCGGGCGGTGGACGCGCCGCCGGTGACTGTCTGTGGGCCGGCCGCGGGCGCTGGACGCGCCGCCGGTGGCTGTCTGTGGGCCGGCCGCTGGCGCTGGATGCACCGCCGGTAGCTGTCTGTGGGCCGGCCGCGGGCGGTAGACGCGCCGCCGGTGGCTGTCTGTGGGCCGGCCGCGGGCGCTGGACGCGCCGCCGGTGGCCGTCTGTGGGCCGGCCGTACCTGGCCGAGGTTGGCCGAAGTGATGTTGGTGTGGTCTGTGTCACGTTTCTGCGCTTGACGGGGTAGATCTCGACAAGATTTTTTGTTGTTACCGTATGGCTGCCAGTGCATGGGCGCGATATTTCGTTGCTTTGAATAGTGCGCTTGGCGATCTGCCTCCTTGAACTTTTATCTTTCTGCGCAGTCAAGTGCTCTGCTTCCACGTTTCCGTGATCAGCCGACCCTTTTCGGTTACGGGCTCTTTGTTTGAGTGTTGTGGTCCTATGATTTCATTGTCTGTGTTTGGATGGTGTGGTTCTGTGAGTTCAGGGTATCTGTGTGTGAGTGGTGGGGTTCCGTGTTTTCAGGGACTATGTGTCTTGAGTTCTGTGGCTCTGTGATTTCAGGGGCTCAATGCTTGATTGGTGGAGTGCTGTAATTTCACGGGTTCTGTGTTTAAGTTGTTCTTTGTCCGAGTAGTTGTGGTCCTGTGGTTTCAGGGGCTCTGTGTTTGAGTGGTTTTGTCCCGTGTTTCAGTGATCTGCCGGCATTTCATTCACGGCCGCCAGGAGGACGCTCACGAGTTTGTGCGTCACTTGCTGGACAGCATGCAGCGCTGCCATCTACTGGCGATGCGCGCAACCAAGCTGGACAACCTCAGCAAGGAGACCACGCCTCTCAATCACCTGTTCGGCGGCTATCTCAAGACCCAGGGTGGGTTGGTCTGCGAACGCACTGACCGGCGTAGTAAAAAACGTCCCATATACCTGCAGACGAGTAAAGGTGTGGTCGGGAGTTCCCTCGCCTGAAATACGGAATTTCGGTAAAGCAGTGCGCAAAATCCCGAAGAAGCGTGGACCGGCTGTGCCAGGTGTTGAGATCCGCCGTCAGTCTCAGCGCCAGGTGGATGTAACTGTTCCGGCGGCGGCTGGGGATATGGACCGCGGGAGACAGGACAGTGTTATCTGCAGCCTATGACGTGTGCTGACCCTCAGTATCGGCAGAGTAATGGGGTCTCAGGTTGGGGACGATCTCGGCTCGCCCTGGCCTCTGGTCGTTTGTCGCACGTTGTCAGCTCTCATATGACGTCACTAGCAGGCCGCGTCGGAACGGAGGCGCCTCTCTGACGCCGCGGTTCTGCTTTGTTCCAGTGACGTGCCTTCGCTGTCAGCACGCCTCGATGACGTTCCAGCACTTCCAGGACCTGCTGGTGGACGTGCGGCAGGTGAGCCCCCCAGACGCCCGCCGTCGGGCGGTTCCGACCCGTTGGCCGGCGGCTCGCCGACTGCATCGGTCCGGTCCGCCGCGCTGGGCCAGCGTGACTGAGCTTCAACTCTTGAACGTCCGAATCCAGGCCGTTAACCGCGCCGCGGCGGTCCCGTCTTGACGGCGCGCCGTGAGACGTTTTCTAGACGCCGCGAGCTGTCTCGTCTCCTGGCGGTGACTGTCCGCAAGCGCCGCCCAGTACCCGGGCTGTCCCCGCGCCGCAGGTGTCCACTGTCGACGACGCGCTGCATCTCTACTTCAAAAAGGAGCGTCTGGACGGCGCCGACTACAAGTGCGAGCGCTGCCGCATGAAGGTGCCGGCCACCAAGAAGTTCTTCATCGACGAGGCGCCGCTCATCCTCTGCATCCAGCTGAAAAGGTGGACACGAGGGAGACTTGTCTGCGCGGCCCGTGAGATGTTCGCGGATGTCGGACGGCTGTCTTCATCGCGACACGGTGCATCAGTTGATGCGGTGTAATCTGGCACCGTTCGTGTGCCCGCGTGAACTAGGCATACCATGGTAATTGATTGTTCCATCTGCAGAGAATAGTTTTGTCCTGGAATGCCTATTAGTTATATTGACGTCGGTACACTGGGTTGAAATCGCATTTTCCGCGCGCAAATTTTAGATAGGTTCGCTTCGTAGCCGAGTGTTGCCCGTTTTCACCGCTCGCGTCTTATGCCCGCCGGCATCGTCAGGCTGGCGCCGGTCTCGACCCCTACACGACCCCCCTCGTCTGCGGCAGGTTCAGCCTGGGCGGCGGCAAGATCACCAAGCACGTGGCCTTCCCCAACAAGCTGAACGTCACCAGGTTCATGACGCGCCCGCCGGCCCAGGGTCAGGTCAGTGACCGGTGTGGCCCGGCCCAGGGTCAGGTCAGTGACCAGTGTGGCCCGGCCCGGGGTCAGGTCAGTGACCGGTGTGGCCCGGCCCGGGGTCAGGTCAGTGACTAGTGTGGCCCGGCTTAGAGTTAAGTGAGGGACCGATATGACCCGGCCCAGGGTCAGGTCAGTGATCCGTGTGACCCGGCCCAGGATCAGGATCAGGTCAATGGCCGGCGGACCGCGTGACCCGGTCCAGGATCAGGTCAGTGAACGGCAGGCTGTGTGCTGGCCGGCTGGACAGGCTCGCTGCTGGGCCCAGGCTGTGGGCCAGCTCGGGGCCAGAGCTGTCCAGGAAGGAGTCGGGGGAATCGTGAAGGGGAGGGGGATTGCGGGCGGAAAGGTTATCATGTGCTTTGTTCACGTGCGGGCGAGGCTGCCGTATTGTTTTGGTGCGTTGAACATTAAAGGAGTGTTAGACATTAACACATGTTCTAAAGTGAGGTAGCTAAACTGTAGCACGCACCCTTCAACCCAAACTGTGCTCTACATTAGGTCTCAGAACTCTACACTTGCATAGCTTTAGTGGTCTCCGCGATTTTGTTGTGTGCCCTATTCGGCCGTGTCCTGTTTACAGCTGTTCCGCCTCACGGCCGGGCGCTGGCCAACGAACGCCTGCGTTCATGGGCCCACGGAGACCCCTATTGCGTCATATCGGCAGATAACGAGAAAGTATGGTTTTAATTAATTGCATTTTCTGAGGCATGTTGATTTTTCGTCCAAAAAAATGAGTACCAAAAACGTGATCAGTGAAATTTTTCAAGCTGGTCAAGCCTTTTTAAGAAATTCGACCTTGGTGGAACACCCCCGTTACCGTTTGTCGTTGTGTTTGTGCGCGTGTGTGCGGCCGTGGCTGTGTGTGGGCCCGCTGACGCGCTGTGGCTGTGTGACGGCCCGTCCCCGGCAGGTGATGTACTCGCTGGTGTCGCTCATCAACCACATGGGGCCGTCCCAGAACTGCGGCCACTACACGGCCCTGGCCAAGGCCGCCAACGGGCAAGTCTACCTCTTCGACGACGCCTCGGTACGTGGCCCAGTCTGGTTTTAGTCTGGCAAGAGTCTGGCTCGAGTCTGATCCGAGTCCGGCGTGAGTTTGGGCCCGAGTCTGTGAGTCTGGCCAGGGATGGACTCTGAGCCGAATCGGGTCTGGGTCTAGGTTTTGCGTACACCCGCGTGTATATATTTTATCCCATTGGATTGCTAGGGTAATGTCTGGGTTTATAGCCTATGTCGGGCGGGATGATTAACGTGTAGCAACGGCCCCTCCCCCGCTGTTCACGGGGACGAGCAGTCTCCCCTGCTGTTCCCGTGTTTGAGCAGTCTCCCCCGGCTGTTCACGGTGACGAGCGGGGAGGAGCGGGGTGTTCCTCAGACGGATTGACGACGAACGCTGCCGCCAGGTGCGCATGACGTCGCTGGGGAACATGCTGAACACCAACGCCTACGTGCTGATGTACGAGATGACGGCCAGCACGCGACAGCTGTTGTTGGGTCCGGCCGCAGGTGAGGCCGTGTCGCCGGTCCCGCTCGCTGCGGTGTCGTCGCCGCCGCCGGCCTGCGGCGCGGGCCGCCGGCGGGCGCTGTTGAGCCGTCCCGGCGGTCGCAGACCGTGCGCCCTCCTGTTGACCAGCGGGAGCCGACTGCTGGCTCGGCTTGTGCGGATTGAGCCGTGCTGTCCGGCCCTGCCGAGCCGCCGTCCGTGCCCGGCTCGGTGGCACGGCCATGTGTGACGTGCCGTCGGAGGGAGAAATATTCCGCCCGCCGGCCGCCGCATTTCAGGGCAGCTGGGGAAATTCTGCTGCTGCGATTTGGCCGGAAGTCCAGGAAATTTGGCACTGACGTTTCCAAATGGAGACTGTTGGTGGTTTTCCTTTGCAGCAGGAGAACTGGACATCAAAACGTCTTACATAGCTTTTTATGTGTCTGCTTGTCTTCAATTTTCTGTTAGTGCAGACCATGGTAAACATTATTAACGTTTGGCAACATTTCGTACAGAGTTTAGCTCCGTGTGACCTTCACAAGCGAATACCTTCGAGCTCTACATCCCCGTCGGTTGTTATTGTGTCGTGGTTGTCGACGCGCCCTGATATCCCACTGCGACAGACGCCGGCCCCTGCTGCTCGTGCTGACCTGGCCGGACTGCGCGAAGGCGAGCCGCCGTCCGTGCGCAGTAACGGCTCCGGGCCGCCGGCCATTGGTGGCGCGTCTCGCAGGTGGTCCGGGCAGCCTGTCGGCCCTCATCGGCTCTCCGCCGTCCTCGGACGGACCGCGCTCCGGTCTGACGTGCTCTGACGTCACCTGCGCGGCGTCTGACGTCGTGCTCTGTCGGCCAGGCTCTGAGCTGTCGGCGCCCGAAGCCCAGCCGGCACCGCCGCTGCCGCCGCCCCCGCCGCCGCCGCCGGCGCCGGCGCCACTGCCGCTTCCGTCGCCGCGGACGCAGCCGCCGGCGACGCCGGTGACGCCGCTGACGCCGGCCGCCCGGCCGCTGGCCAATGCCGTCAACAGGTGACGATCCGTCCTCCGGCCCGGATGTGTGTGTCTGTTGTGTGTGAGGGGGAGGTCGCTATTGTTTCACGGCGCTGGACTGACGTGGGTGCAGCGTGACGTTTGGTCTGTGACCGTCACCTGGTGCCGCGTGGACGCGCTTGACGCGGCGCCGTGCCGCCGCCAGGAATCGGGTGTCGTTCACGGTGACGCAGCAGTCGCCGGCGATCGTGGTGAAGCGACTGCCGGTCGGGCAGCGCTCGGCCGTGCTGGGTCGGCCCGGCCCGCTGGTGCCCTACACGGCCGCCGACGGCGACTCCGACTCCGACTCCGGCTCCGACTCGGATGCCGAGAACCGGTCGGCGGGCGCGGCGCCGCCGGCCGGCGCGCCGTCGCCGGCCGGCGGCCGCGTGCTGGCCGAGCTGCAGCCGGCCGGCGGCGGCGCCACCTCGCCCTGGACGGTGAAGGAGGCCGGCGCCGGCTCGCCTTCGCTGCAGAGCGAGGACAGCGGCCGCAGCCAGAGCAGCCACGGCAGCCACGCCAGCCACGCCAGCGCCGGCAGCACCAGTCCCTGGCTCGTCACCGACAAGGTACGCCCACCTCCCATCTGCGTAACGGCGTGAAAGACTGCGGCGCGGAACGCCCGGCGGTGGAGGGCGTGTAACTGTCCCAGTAACTAACCGGCTTGCCCCCGGGGAGCGTGGCCCACCGCCAGCGGGAAGAATGAACCGCTGGTGGCGGCAGCCGCCTGCCGTTTGTCGTCGCTCTGTCTTCACGGAACGGCTCCGCAGACGGACGCCGTGTGCTGTTGTTTGAGTTGTGCTGGCGTGTCGCACACCAAAGGCCCACGTCCCACACCAGCTGTCTGCATCTCACACGGCCTGCGGGTGCGTGACCTCGTCTGCTGACCTTCGACTTCATGTTCCGTGTTGCGCCGCCGTCTGCCGGCCTGTGACACCGCGGGCCGGTGGCTGACGCCGTCCGTGCGCCTGTTTGGCAGGGGGAGGCGGGCGGAGCCGACGCCGCAGCCGGAGCCGGCGCCGGCAGCCCGCGGCTGGACGGTGACCCCGCTGCCGGCCCGTTCTCCGCAGAGTGACACGGCCGACTCGCGGCCTGAGCCGGCCCGGCCGCCGCCGCCGCCCATCAGACGGTGAGCCGCTCCGCCCGGCAGGGTCCTGAGCCGCTGATCCTGATCCTGCCGGCACACGCACCGCCCGGCTGGGCCTGTCCAGGCTCTCTTGACATAGCGACTCCAGAGGTCTCTCTCTCTCTCTCTCTCTCTCTCTCTCTCTCTCTCTCTCTCTCTCTCTCTCTCTCTCTCTCTCTCTCTCTCTCTCTCTCTCTCTCTCTCTCTCTCTCTCTCTCTCTCTCTCTCTCTCTCTCTCTCTCTCCCCCCCCTCCCTCCCTCCCTCCCTCCCTCCCTCTCCCACTCCCACTCCCCGCTCCATCCATCCATCCATCCATCCATTCTTCCTTCTTTCCTTCCTTCCCTCCCCCCCCTCCCGAGCCTTGATTCCGCCGCTGTATTTATGGGTGTATTTGTATGTGTATCTGTCTCCATCTCTGCCTCTGCCGCTTCCTCAGCCTGTGCCTCTACGTCCGCCTCGGCCTCTGCCTCTACATACGTCTTTCTTTCTCCATTTCCGTCCCTCCATCCCTCTGACCCCGTCCCGTTCGCGCCCCGTCATCTCCCCCACCTGAGTCAGATTGAAGCCTATGCGCATGAGCTCAGGGAACTTAACCCGTGCCCGACTGGCAGCCGGCGCCAATCACGGTCGACCGGGGGAGGAGGCAGTTGACCGCCCCCCCCCCCCCGTTACTCACAAATGGCTGGTCGCACGATAAAAATAAACACCTTTGGAAAGCTCGTGACAAGTGGAGTTCGAAACTGTTGTCATTTCTAGTTCTGTGTAATACGTAAAACATTTAACTTAGTTCCTTTATGCTTCCTCACAGCCGATTGCATGAAACCGAGAAGGGATCTGGATCTCAAGGACTGTGATTGACCCGCGCACGACCGTCGGTCGGTTACGATCATGCCCGACTGGGGAGGGGGCAGTTGGCCGCCCCCTCTAACTCACGAACGGTTGGTCGCACGATAAAAATAAGAACACCGTTGGAAAGCTTGTGACGAGTAAAGCTGGAAACTGGTCTCATTTTTAGTTTTGGATAATATAATATGTAAGCAATTTATGTACCATGTATGTTTTCTCATAGCCGACTGCATGAGACCGAGAAATGGCCTGAATCTCAAGGGCTGTGACTAATAACACATAGGTAAAGGCACCAGCGCAGAAGTAAAGGTCTGCAAATGCCGGTACACATCAGATTTCTCGGATTTGCTCAATATATACGCCGAAACGTTGAGCTAAAGACACGGCAGTTTTCGCGCCGGCCTGTCGGCGTGCGCTGCAGCCGTACGCAGTAAGAAATTCACGAAAACTAATTTTAGCGTTCCTTTATTTTCGCGAAAGAAGTCTGTCCGTGTTAATTTTATTAATCTTAGTGGTTCTTGTGATGATTTTTCATGCTTAAATTTTGCAGTAATTCATTAGTTACCAATCTACACTTTTGACGGGGCTTTATTTGCGAGAGCCTGTTTATTTCCAAAATATGCTACTTTTTCAAACTTTTTGAGGTTGCTGGTATTACTTACGTCTGTGCAAGCCAATTCTGCCATTTTCCACCCATTCTGAGTAATTCATCGCTGATTTTGACAGTGGTACATTTTGGCTCACTACAGTTATTCGTGACCTGACCTCAGGTCAATGGCTGGAAGTCATTGATACTTTACCCAGTAACGGTAACTAGATGCCTGCTTCACTCCACACTAAAAATGTTATGAAATATTCCGTCAGTTTCCGAAAAAACGACGACATGTCTTAAAAATGGACTTGACCTAAGGTCAAAGACCCGGAAAATTCCGAAAAATCCGAGATAGCAGGTTTGTTGCATCTGTCAGGATCACTAATCCTTGAAAGTATTATTGTGATATGTTGTTTTGCGAAAAAGTTACGGGGTGCTAAACTTTTTTTGACATAGGTCTGTTTGACCTGACCTAGATCAAGCACCTGACCTGACCTGAGGTCAAAACTTTGACACAAGTTGTAAAAATGGTCAAGCAAAAAGTACACAGCGTTTCGTGGCTCTGTGTTTGTTCGTTCTCTCGCAATCCCAGAAAAACCTCAGGAAGGACGGTCAACTCCCCCCCCCCCAGTCGGGGACGGATTAATAAAGTCTAGGTAAAGGCACCAGTGAACAGGTGAAAGTCGGCAGATGCCGCAAGACGTCTAATTTCTCTGGTTTGTTTAATATATACGTCGAAACGTTGATTTGAAGACGCGGCAATTTTCGCGCAGAACACGTTGCGAAATTAAGGGGAACTGATTTTGGCGTTTCTTTATTTTCGCGACATGGACCTTTTCATGTAATATTTGTTGATCTTGGTAGTTCTTATGATTATTTCTCATGTTTAAATTTTGGAAGAACTCTGTAGTTATCAGTCTACGCAATTGGCGGAGCGTTATTCGCGAGAGTTCGTTTTTTTTCAAAATGGGCATTTTTTTAACTCTGAACTTCTTGGTATTATTCGCAACTGTGCGAGCCAGTCCTGCTATTTTCAACCCGTTCTGAGTAATTTATCGCCGATTTTAACGGGGTGCGTTTTGGCTCGCAGCGGTTATTAGTGTCCTGACCTCAGGTCAACGGCTGAAAGTCATTGACGGTGAATGGATGTGTGCATTACGCTACACTGAAATGTAAAAAATCCTTGAAATTCGGAAAACGACGACATGTCTGAAAAATGGACGACGTTAGGTCAATGACCCGAAAAATTCCGAAAAAAATTGACATCGCAGATTTGTTGGATGTGTCAAGGCCTCTAATCCTTAAATGTTTTGTTATGATACCATGTTTTGTGACAGAATTACAGGGCGCTAGACTTTTGTGGACATAGGTTCACTTGACTTCACCTAGGTCAGACATTTGACGTGACCTGTAGTCAGAACTTTGACGCAAGATGATGACGCAAGATGACGCAAAATAATCAAGCAAAAGTTACACAAAGTTTCGTGGTGCTGCGTTCTTTCGTTCTCTGGCATTCTTGGAAAAACCTCGGGGGAGGGGGTGAACCGCCGCACTTAGTGGGGGACGAATTAATTCCACTTACTTTAGGGCAAGCGTCTGAACGTGTACTTGAGCACACCACATTTCGCCGACCTTTCGTCACACTTCTGCCAACTTGTCTGAGAAGGAAACGGTGGGCGTTCAGCCCTGGTTTCCGGCACTTAAACCTGGGTGGCGGAAACGGTGCCACTGCGGAACTTCGTACTACTTCATTAGACTTTGACGGTAATGGCTGGAGCGTGGTTTTTGTTGTCTGTATGGCCCGCAGTTGGGAGCGTAGCATAGGGTATTCTGGATTGCAGCTCTGGCTCCTCCCTGGTCACGAGTGCCACAGTCAGGTTCTTCTTGGTCACACCTGTCACCGTCAGGTCCTCCTCCCTGGTCACAACTCGCCACCAGTGACAAGTTCTCCCTGGTTAATGCGGTCACTGTCAGGTCCTCCCTGGTCCCTGCGGTCACCGTCAGGTCGTCCCTGGTCAGTGCGGTAACCGTCAGGTCCTCCCAGGTCACGGCTGTCACCGTGAGGCCCTCGCTGGTCACAGCCGTCACCGTCAGGTCCTCCCTGGTCACAGCTGTCACCGTCAGGTCCTCCCTGGTCACATTTCGCCACCAGTGACAGGTCCTGTCTGGTGACGGCTGTCACTGTCAGGTCCTCCCTGGTCACAGCCGTTACCGTCAGGTCCTCCCTGGTCACAGCCGGTACCGTCAGGTCCTCCCTGGTCACAGCCGGTACCGTCAGGTCCTCCCTGGTCACAGCCGGTACCGTCAGGTCCTCCCTGGTCACAGCCGGTACCGTCAGGTCCTCCCTGGTCACAGCCGGTACCGTCAGGTCCTCCCTGGTCACAGCCGGTACCGTCAGGTCCTCCCTGGTCACAGCCGGTACCGTCAGGTCCTCCCTGGTCACAGCCGTACCGTCAGGTCCTCCCTGGTCAAAGCCGTCACCGTCAGGGCCTCTCCGGCTGCCGGTTTGCGGCGCCCATTGAGGCGGTGCGCCGTCTGGGCCGGACCCGCTGGCCGGGCCGGGCCGCCAAGTTCACAGCTAAATCGCCGCTGCCGGAGCGTTGTTCGGACGAGCGCTAGGCGCGGGCGGGCGGGAACGAGGCGGCGGCCGCCGGTTATGACTTCCACAGGTGTGGTGCGCTGCTGGCGGAAATGGTGAGACTTCGGGCTCGTTTCTCTATGTTGGCACTGGTTCATTTTCCTCACCACTACCGTGCAGTTTCCTCAGCTATCCAGCTCCTTGCCTCGTTTTTTATCGCCTGTTCCTGTCTGTTGCGTTTAGACTGTGTTCTGTAGGAGGCCTCACTGGCTGGCCTCCGGCGGTGCAGGCCCGAGGTGGCCACGTTTCACGTACAGGAATCCCCTATGACAAGCCGCGCAATTCCACCCCCGTGTTCACCAGACACTGCCACTTTCGTACCTCTCGCTGGCTCTCCCTAGCTCCCTGACTCTCCCAGGGTTGGTTTTTCCTTTCCCCCTGTCTCGCCCCTCCTGCCCCTGTTTCCCTGTGCCATTCCAGTGGCGGCCGTCCGGTGCCGTTCTGCGCCCACCGTCCGAGTCCCCGCTGTATTCGTGGCCGGGTGGGACGGTGCTCCGCCCCCGGGCGGACAGCGTGCTCTCCCTGACCGGCCCGGTGCTCTGCCGCAGGGCGGGCAGCGTGGACTCGCCAGACGGGCCGCGCCGTCTCCTGAGCAAGCTGTCCCGCAAGCTGAAGGGCCTGACGCGGCCGGAGAAGCGGCCGGCGGCCGCCGACGCCGGGGCGGCCGAGCGGCCCAGGAAGCGAAGCCGGCCCGCCGAACCCGCCGCCCTCCGCGTCGGCAACAGCGTGTTCTTCTCCCCGGCCGGGCGGCCGCCGGTCAGGTGAGCACTCCAGCCGGCCACGCCGGTCAGGGGCGCCCGGAGACGGCGGTCAGGCACCGGCCAGGAACTGCAGGGCACGCCGGTCAGGGGCGCCCGGAGACGGCGGCCAGGTGAGCATTCCAGCCGGCCACACCGGTCAGGGGCGCCCGGAGACGGCGGCCAGGTGAGCATTCCAGCCGGCCACGCCGGTCAGGGGCGCCCGGAGACGGCGGCCAGGTGAGCATTCCAGCCGGCCACACCGGTCAGGGGCGCCCGGAGACGGCGGCCAGGTGAGCATTCCAGCCGGCCACGCCGGTCAGGGGCGCCCGGAGACGGCGGCCAGGCACCGGCCAGGAACTGCAGGGCACGCCGGCCAGGGGCGCCCGGGGACAGCAGTCAGGGACCGGCCAGGAACTGCAGGGCACGCCGGTCAGGGGCGCCCGGGGACAGCAGTCAGGGACCGGTCAGGAACTGCAGGGCACACCGGCCAGGGACGCCCGGGGACAGCAGTCAGGGACCGGCCAGGAACTGCAGGGCACACCGGTCATGGACGCCCAGGGACAGCAGTCAGGGGCCGGCCAGGAACTGCAGGGCACGCCGGTCAGGGGCGCCCGGGGATAGCAGTCAGGGACCGGCCAGGAACTGCAGGGCACGTCGGTCATGGACGCCCAGGGACAGCAGTCAGGGACCGGTCAGGAACTGCAGGGCGCACCGGTCAGGGATTCCCGGGGATAGCAGTCAGGGTTGCCTCTCCACCGGGGTTTGGCCGTCCCTGAATTGTGCTGTGAGTCGGGGTTTGGCCGTCCCTGATCTACCAGGACATCAAGAGGGACGTGGCTTGGCACCGCGGGAGTCTTTTCATTGGGCGACACATATTTGTGGACATGGTAACGTTAGTAAGGCGCAGTTTTGCTTTTTGTAACGGACAGACAAGCGCGATACAGTTGAACACGGTTCATCCTTGCTGTGAACGACGTATGATAGGTTGGAAGTTTTGCGTTCGGGCGGCATTTCTATTGCGAGTGACCCATCATACCGCCTTTGCTGCAATATGGTATGTGCGCTACGATGCATCTTAATCTGTGTTTCTGGAGAAACATCCGATACGGCATTGATACGAGTGCCCCGGATATGAATGGAGTCACAGTAGCGTGCACGGCGTGTCTGTGAAGCGAAAGGGATTCCCCTTGTTGACACTTCCCGGCGGAAGTCGGTGCGCGCTGGAGGATCTAAGATGTGCACCTCTGCCTGCCGTGGTGGGCGGGAGCGTCCGGCTCTGAACCGAGTGGTGCCGACTTCCGGCCGGGACCGGCCGTTGCCCGGACCGGTCGTCGGGGAGCGTGTGGGACGGGTCCGGGTCCGGCGACCCCGCCGGGTCGCGCCGTTGCCGGCGATATCCTGCCGGGGCTGACGATTCAGGCCGCCGCTGGCCCCGCCGTCGTGATCGGCCGGCTCTGATTTGTGGGCCGGCCGGCGCCGTCAGCGGCCGGCGGCGGCCGTCAGCGCCGCCGTGACGGCCGGCCGGGCGCGCCGCTCGAGCCGGCTGACGGCCGGCCGGCGACCTCCCGCCGCCGGACGATGGCCGGCCGGCCAGTCGGCCGCTCAATGAGGCCGTGCTCGTCCGGGCGCGGCGGCGGCGGCGATCAGAGGGCCGAGACCGGCCCGCGGCCCGGCCGGCGGCGGGCCGACCACCTGCGGTCCGGTCCCGGACAGTGGAGAACGACGCCACCGGACCGGACCAGACCACACCGGACCGGACTAGACGGCACCAGCACAAACCGGACCACACCGGATCGGATTAGACGGCACCAGCACAAACCGGACCACACCGGACTAGAATAGACGACACCAGCACAAACCGGACCACACCGGACTAGAATAGACGACACCAGCACAAACCGGACCACACCGGATCGGATTAGACGGCACCAGCACAAACCGGACCACACCGGACTAGAATAGACGACACCAGCACAAACCGGACCACGCCGGACCGCATTAGACCGGACCAGTACAAACCAGGCCAGACCATATTAGACCGGACCAGCACAAACCAAACAACACCGGACCAGATTAGATGGACCAGCACAAACCGAACCACACCGGGCCTGAGTAGACGAGACCACATAAACTGGACCGCACTGGACCAGAATAGACGGACCAGCACAAACCGGACCACACAGGGCCAGATTAGACGGGACCAGCACAAACCAGGCCAGACCATATTAGACCTGTCCAGCGCAAATCCCATTAGAACAGACACATCCGACCAGACAAAGCTTGAACTGCCAGACGGAACCAGTCTAGACCGGATCAGACCAGTCAAGACTAGACCAGACTATATTAGACTAGTCCACACCAGACTAGACCGAACCGCCGGTCTAGTCTGGGCAAAAACCACCACACCAGGCCAGACCAGACCACAAGATCAGGCCAGATTAGGCTAAACAGGACCAGACCAGACGGTACTAGAATGCACTGGAAAATATTAGATCGAATCAGACCAGACCAGACCAGACCAGGACAGACCAGACCAGACCAGGCCAGACCAGGTCAGACTATGAACATCCGTAGTTTTTCCGTATCTGTATGGAAAGAATTTCCTCTATCCGCCCTGAGTTTTCTTCCTTGACGTATTAGGTTTGAGATTCCCAGTTATCTTTTTTGAGCGCTTCCCCTGTTGTATGTATGCCTGTCTGCATATCCCGATCTCCACCTGTTTCTCTCCCACTCACAGATTCACCGCTTCTGTCTCTCCACCTGACCGCCTCTGTCTTGCTCTCGCTCTCATTCTCTTGTTTCCCCACTCTCTCGCTCTTTCGTTCTCTGGCTTCTTGACTTCTTTGCTCCTTCACTCTCTGGCTCTTTCGTTCTCTCGCTTCTTTACTCCTCGCTCTTTGGTTCTAGAACCCTCCTTCTGAGACTCTGTTCTCTGTCACTCCTCTTACCTCTGTTCTCTGTTCTCTGTCGTTTCTGTGGTCAGCTGGTCGTGAGAGCCGGCCAGCTGGCTGTGAGAGTTGGTCAGCTGACTGTGAGAGCCGATCAGCTGGCCGTGAGAGCTGGTCAGCTGGCCGTGAGAGTCGGCCAGCTGTTCGTGAGAACCGGTCAGCTGGCCGCGGCCGGTGGAGGCGCCTTCCTCTGCTGCTGTTGACAGACGGCCGGCGGGAACTGTTTGGCGTGGGCACACGGTGGTCGTTTGTCCACGGCTTTACCCTGAGTGGCCCTCCGTCTGCGTAAAAACCACGCTCGTCCCAGCGCACTGTCAGCCGCCTCAGACGAGTCCGGTATCGTAATGTCCCGTTCGCAGCGCAGCTGGCCGAATCAGCTCACTTCACAGTGGCCGGTAAAGGCCCCGGTAGCCCGAACTGCCGCGGCCGCCACCAGCTGACCGGCCGTTCTCTCCCCGACAGCGCCAAGCCGGCGGCCGCCGGATGGGTGGAAGGCGCCGCCAATGGCACGGCCGAGCGGACGGCGGCCGCGGCCGAGTCCCCCGACCGTCCGCAGACCGACGACCGGCCCCAGCCCACGGCGGACCGGCCCCAGCCCACGGCGGACCGTCCCCAGCCGACGGCAGACCATCCCCAGCCGACGGCAGACCGGCCCCAGCCGACGGCGGACCGTCCCCAGCCGACGGCAGACCATCCCCAGCCCACGGTGGTCCGTCCCCAGCCCACAGCGGACCGTCCCCAGCCCACGGTGGACCGTCCCCAGCCCACGGTAGATCGCCCCCAGCCGTCGGCGTCGCCTGGTGGCGGTCACCTGCATCCCCTGGCCCCGGGCGGTCCCCAGCCGCCCGCAGATTGTGTTCAGACGCCGGCCGACCGTGCGCAGGCCTCTGCAGGAAGCAGACCGTGCCCGGTGCCCTGTACCGCCTGCCCAGCCGCCGGCCGCACCCAGTCCCCCCCAGCCGCCGCCGGCCGCCGGCGACGGCGTGCCGACCGAGGCTGAAGGCCGAGCTTCACCAGGAGCGCCGGCAGGAACCTCAGCGGCGGCAAGAACGGCAGCAGGAACAGAAGCCCCAGCGGCAAGTGGAGCGCCAGCAGGAGCGGCAGCGGGAACAGAAGCCCCAGCGCCAAGAGGAGCGCCAGCAGGAGCGGCAGCAGGAGCAGAAGCCCCAGCGGCAGGAGGAGCGCCAGCAGGAGCTGAAGCAGGAGCGGCAGCAGGAACAGAAACCCCAGCGGCAGGAGGAGCGCCAGCAGGAGCGGCAGCAGGAGCGGCAGCAGGAACAGAAAGCCCAGCGACTGGAGGAGCGGCAACAGGCCGGGGCGGCGGCGCCAGCGGAACGGGACCAGAGCCGGCTGCAGCGGCGGCTGCAGGAGCGCCGGTACCGCCGCCGCAGCCTCTCGTCCTCGTCCTCGGAGCGGGAGGAGGCTGAGCGGCGGCCGACGCCGGCCCGACGGCGGCCCGCCTCCGCCCCGGGCGCCGCCGGCGACGTGCTGGCCTACCTGACGGCCGGCGCCGGCCTGGCCGGGTACGGCAGGGACGGTGAGTGTCGGCCGGCTACGCCGGGGACGGTCATTGTCGGCCGGGTATTGTCGAACTTCCCGGCGCTACTGCACCGGTCCCTTGTTTGTCCGAAAACAGCCGGCGGCTGGGAGGTGTGGCGGCGCTCTCTCCTGGCGTCAGAGTTCAAAGCCGCCCCCCTGGCTCTGTCTCTGCTGTCAGAGTTCAGAGCCGCCCCCTGACTGTCTGTCTGTTGCCAGAATTCAGAGCCGCCCGCTGACTCTGTCTCTCTGCCGTCAGAGTTCAGAGCCCCTCCCTGGCTCTGTCTCTGTTGCCAGAATTCAGAGCCGCCCTCTGACTCTGTCTCCCTGTCGTCAGAGTTCATAGCCGGTCCCGTAGCTCTGTCTCTCTGGCGTTAGAGTTCAGAGCCGCTCCCCAGGCTCTGGCTGTCTGCCGTCAGAGTTCATAGCCGCTCCCGTGGCTGGCTCTCTGGCGTTAGAGTTCAAAGCCGCTCCCCAGGCTCTGGCTGTCTGCCGTCAGAGTTCATAGCCGCTCCCGTAGCTCTGGCGCTCTGCCGTCAGAGTTCAGAGCCACTCCCCTGGCTCTGTCTCTGTCGTCAGAGTTCGGAACCACTCCCCTGACTCTGTCTCTGCCGTCAGAGTTCGGAGCCGCTTCCCTGGCTCTGTCTCTGCCGTCAGAGTTCAGAGCCGCTCCCCTGGCTCTGGCTCTCTGTTGCCAGAATTCAGAGCCGCCCGCTGACTCCGTCTCTCTGCCGTCAGAGTTCAGAGCCGCCTCCCTGACTCTGTCTCCCTGTCGTCAGAGTTCAGAGCCCCTCCCCTGACTCTGGCTCTCTGGCGTTAGAGTTCAGAGCCGCCTCCCTGGCTCTGTCTCTCTGCCGTCAGAGTTCAGAGCCACTCCCCTGGCTCTGGCTCTCCGCTGATCGGCTCGGGACGACTCTCAGTGGTGTCTGTGACGTCACTGACCTGATGCCGGTGTGCTGGACTAATGAGCGGCGCCGTCCCGCGGCCGCTGACGTCACTGCCGACTTCTCGGGATTCGCCCCGAATCGGGGGTCCGGTTTTTGCGAACGTTGTCCACAGCAGTGCACACATTGCACGCATGCATGGGTGCAGAGTGTGCCGCCGTCCGGGTCTCAGTGCGCCGCCGTCCGGGTCTCAGTGCGCCGCTGTCTGGTCCGCAGTGACCACCTGGTCCGGAGAGCGGGGCCGGCTGGACCGCGAGCGGGACAGGGACGAGCAGCGGCGCCGCGCCGAAATCGACGACTACAACGACGAAATGGACGCCGGCCGGGTGAGTGGCTGCCCGGCTGCCGCCTCGCCCGCCGGCGGACGGGCGGGCCGGGCCGGGGTCGAGTGGACCCCTGAGCTCGTCACGTTAGGTCCGGTCTGGGGTCGTGCGAACGGCGGAACTGCGCCTTTTTCGCTGCAGCCAGCGCGAAACATTGGTCGCGAAATAGCCCTGACAGGCGAGAGCGTTGACAAATGACCGCCATGATGATCGGGCTCCAGATGGGCTAGTTTCCAAGGAAGCGTTGCAAGTGGTGTGCTCCCGAAAGGTCCTCAGTTTGGCCTCTGAAGGGGAGGTTTCGTCCGCGTGCCGTTTGTCAGTGGTCGGTGTGCTCAGGGTTGAGGATTGATCTCCGCCTCGCCGGGACCGGACTCTGTGCTCCCGGCTCCTCTGCTCGGGACTCTGTTCTCCCGGCTCCTCTGGTCGGGACTCTGTTCCCCCGGCTCCTATGCTCGGGACTCCCCTGGCTACTCTGGACCTGACAGCCGTCCGAAGACGACCCTGTTCTAAGCGAGACGGAGCCGTGACGGGTTCGTCCCGTTCTGAGGAGCGGCGGTCGGCACGGCTGCCTACCGCGCGGCTGGCCGGCCACAGGACGGCCTCGGTCGCACGGCTTGGCACGGTTTTTTTCGCTTCCCCTACCCGGTGTCCGGAGCGAGATTACACGGTGCGTGGACGCGTGCGTACAGCGGAAGTCGAGCGCACGTGCCTGGGCCGGCGGAACGCGGCCTAACCCATGTCGCGTTAGTCGCCTCAGGACGCCCGGACAGGCAGCGGGTAAAATTAGTCGCGTAATGACTCAGAGGTCGCCGGCAATACCGCTGGGACGGGGCCGACGCGCGTCATCGCCGCTGCCGGTGATTGGCTGAGCGGCGGCCTCATCAGAAGCACGGACGGAGGCCGCGTGCCGTGCTGCCGCGTATTCTGTCCCGCCACGGGCCTCCAGAGGCGGGCCACGTGACAGTTTGGCCGTCACGTGGCACGCTTGGCACGTGTCCCGCGCGTGGCCGGCGGGCGCGGCCGAGGCGGAGCGGCGCCGGATGGCCGGGGCTTGTTCTGAGATTCGCCGTAATGGCAGGCGGCTCCCGGGCGCCGAGCAGCGGTCGATGCTCTCGCGTGGCGCTTCCGTCACTCGTGGGCGCTCGACTAACGACCCCGAGCGCGTCGCCGTGTTTTGCCTGTCTTTGTGCCTGCCTGTGTGTTCTGCCGCCAGACTGGGTCGCTGCGTTGTGGTTTTAGTGCCGCGCAGCCGCTCTTGGTGAATCTGCGCAGGTTGTCGTGGAGCAACTGGCGTGATGTGACGAAAGCGTCTGTACGTGCATCCTTGAAACTACCCGGCCGACGTAGCGGAGAACCCCCCCTCCCCCGGGCAGCGTGTTGCACACTGTGACCGGTGCGATGTCGCCGTTTGACGCGGGCGGGCCGCTGTCGGGCAGGTGAAGAAGATCCGGTCCCGGCGGGAGCGGCCGGCGCTGGACCACAACCCGTTCCAGCGGGCGCAGGAGGAGCGGCGCCGCGAACGGTCCCGCTCGCCGTCCGGCGGCCGCCGCCACCGGCACGGCTCGCCCGACTGGGACCGCCGCCGCCGGGAACGCCGCCGCCACCGGCACGAGCGCCACGAGCGCCGCCGCAGCCGCGAGCGCGTGTCGCGGTGACGCGCCGGCCGTGACGTGGTTGTGAGGTGACGTCGCCGGCCGCGGGTGCGGGGAGCTCGGGTGACCCCGCACCGTCCGGCGGCCGCCGAGCGGCAGACTCGGCCCGCTGCTGCCGGGTAGGCCGGCGGCAGGCGGACGCCCGGCTCAGACGGCGCGATTGTTGTGTGCTCGATCGGCGCGACGTGTTTTGTCGGCCGACGGACGTTATAGCGGCGCGGGACGGGCCGGACTGGCGGAGCGAGCCGGCACTCCTGGCGGGCCGCCTCCGGCGCGTCCGCAGGCGGTGCGGCGGCGGCTCGGCCGGTGCGCGCCGGCCTGGTGTGCGGTGTGGCCGCCGGTCGGCGGTGTGATCTGACTCGCGGTCAGTGCGGCCGGCGGTTTGGGCGGGTCGCCCCTGTGGTGCGGTACAAAGCGGCCTGCAGCCGTGCGGATCCGACGCCGGACGAGCCGCGTCGGCGCCTGCCTGTTGTCTGAGCGCCGCGGCCTGCAGTGCGCAGCCGGGGCGATTGTTTTGGGACTGTTTGGGACTTGGCTGCGGTGGCCGTGGATGCGCAATTAACCGGCCTGTGCGTCGAGGGGACTGTTTGTTGTCTCTGGGCGCGGCGTTGCGTCGTTATCGACGTGTGCGCGTGTTTTCGATACTTTACCTGTGCGACCGGGCGGTGGAGCCGTGTTGTGACCGCCGTGTTTTCTGCACTGGAGTCCCGGCCCGGCCGACGCCGGGGTTTTCTCCGAGTGGACGGCGCCTGCCATGTCGACTGGCCCGCAGGTCACGGCCGCCGGGCCACTGTTACAGGGTGGGGACGAGCGTGAGGCATGAAATACACAGCGCGATGTGGCTGCTGTTTCGAGCCGCTGCCTGGTTCTGCCCCACGGCGTGGACATGGTATCGCCGGACAGAGCGCAGACTCCGGACTGGAGACGGACTGTGTACGCGTCACGGACTGAGGAGCGAGGGCGGACTGGGGCTAATGAGAGACTGATGGACCGGTAGCAGGCTGTTTGACCAGTGACAGGTCCCTGGACCGAAGACAGACCATGGGACCGGGGGCAGGTTGGGCCAGTGCTGATCTGTTGGGCCGAAGACAGACTATTGGACTAATGTGTTGGACCGGTTACGGATTGTTGGACTAGTGCTAGTGCGCTAGACTGAAGACAGACTGTTGGACCAGTGCTAGTCTGCTGGACCAGAGGCGGCTGGAGCGAGTAATGAATTGGCCTGTGGGCGACGCAGCCCGGCGTCGCAGGCGGACGGCAGGTCCTGTTCCCGAGCGCTGATGGCGCGTGGGAGGGTCAACGAGCGCCGCGACCTTTTACAACCTGCACAGAACGGCGCCCATGGGCGCGCCGTTCGGCCGGTCACTGCTGGAACTCGGGCGGGAAGGTCGCTGGTGCTCCCCGCCGTGTGAGACACGAGCGGGGAGGTCGCCGGTGGCCACAGCCTCGGAAATGCCTCACCCCGTGTTCACAGCTACTCGGAAAGGCTGAACCAGCGATGTGATGAATGTCGGATAAATCGTTTTCAGCTTTAGTTTTTCATTCAGCTTTAGTTTTTCAGGTAAAAGCCATGGCAATTCGCAGTGTCAGTGAATACACATGACGTTGCGAATGGCATCTGCGTTTTATGACGACTGCATGGTTATCGTTTCTCGAGAACGATCATGGAAGTGGAGGAAACGTCCTTTATATGGAAGCATCAGGATTCTAATCAGATGCCTTGCAAGCGAGCCTGCTTTTTGTTTTTGTTTTCGTTTTTTTGCTGCTCGCGTCCGGCATCATCCATTTCGATTACCGTTGCATCGAGGAAGCAACATTACACGCGTCCGTTGCAACTCCGTTGGCGTTGGCTGGTTGGCGCTATTTGCGACCGAAATTGAAGTGTCCTGTTTCGCGAATGAGGGGAGATCCCTGGAGAGTCCGGTGCAGCCCAGTCTATTTACCGAGTAGTAATCTGTGGAGCTGGTTTGAGTCAGTTCCAAATACCGTGCCCGTTTGCATTGTTGAACAGTGTCGCGGAATAAGGGCCTTGCGGCCATGAGAACTGACAGCAGGGGCGGATGCATGAGGTGATTAATTTGCATGCACGGGAGGAGGATGGCCGTGTCTTAATCCCCAAGATGGTCTCGATAATGGAATGAAGCGACAGCGTCCTTTTCATTTCAGAAAATGGGTATCAGATTCGTTTTGTAGCGCAACTAGGCACAGATTTCGTTCAGTTTGAATCAAGTCACGCCACAGACGACATTCCCGCTCTGCCGCTCCTCCAAGAACGGGTTCACAAACCAGCTTTCTGTGAACGCACGTTCATTAATGCTTTTGCGTTAGGATATACGAATGGGCATAGAAACTTCAAAATGGGCTGGGCTAGGGCTATGTTATGTCAGAAATTTAGTATGGCGAACACGCACTTGATTTACGTACAGTAAGAATAATATAAAAAAGAATAAATAATACATAGTATGATAAAAAGTAATAAAAACTTAATAGTGATGTGTACACGCAACAGACAATATGTTTACATTCACTATACGGCTGATGGATAATGGGACCTGGAGAATTGCAATAACGACGAGACATAAGAACCCTTTTCCATTACGCACATTACGCACATTACGCTAGGGCGCAATACCGTGAGGGTCCTATTCGTCCCCAATATCTTTAACCCGCGCACGACCATCGGTCGGCGAAGATCACGCCCGTCTGGGGGGGGGGGAAGTTGGCTGCCCCCTCTAACTCACGAACGGTTGGTCGCACGATAAAAATAAGCACACATTCAAAAGCTTGTGACGAGTAGAGCTCGAAACTGGTCTCGTGTTTTAGTTTTATATAATATGTAAGTAATTTACATCCTATATATGTTTTCTCATAGCCCACTGCATGAGACCGAGAAACGGCCTGAATCTCAAGGCTGTGACTAATAACGTATAGGTAAAGGCACCAGCGTACAAATAAAGGTCCGCAAATGTCGATACACGTCTAAATTCTCGGATTTGTTCAATATAGACGCCAAAACGTTGAGTTAAAGACGGCAATGTTCGCGCCGGCTGTCGGAATGCGTTGCAGCCGTACGCAGTAAGAGATGAACGGGAACTAATTTTAGCGTTCCTTCATTTTCGCGAAAAAAGCCCATGCCTGTAAATTTTATTGATCTTAGTGGTTCCTGTGATGGTTTTGCATGCTTAAATTTTGGAATAATTCATTAGTCACCAATCTACAGAACTGGCAGAGCTTTATTCGCGAGAGCCTGTTTATTTCCAAAATATGCAATTTTTATAACTTTTTGAGGTTCCTGGTATTACTTACGTCTGCGCAAGACAGTTCTGCCATTTTCTACCCATTCTGAGTAATTCATCGCTGATTTTGGTTGTGGTACATTTTGGCTCACAACTATTTCGTGACCACAACTATTTCGTGATCGGACCTCAGGTCAATGGCTGGAAGTCATTGATACTTTGCCCGATGACGGCAACTAGATGTCTGCTTCATTCCACACTAAAAATGTCATGAAACATTCTGTCAATTTCCGAAAAAAACGACGACATGTCTTAGAAATGGGCTTGACCTTAGGTCAATGATCCGGAAAGTTCTGGAAAATCCGAGATAGTAGATTTGTTGCATCTATCATGATCACTAATCCCTGGAAGTATTATTGTGATATGTTGTTTTCCTAAAAAGTTAGAGGCCGCTAAACTTTTTTAGACATAGGTCCGTTTGACCTGACCTAGGTCAGGTATCTGAACTGACCTGAGGTCAAAACTTTGGCGCAAGGTGTAAAAATGATGAAGCAAAAGGTACACAGAGGTTCTTGGCTTTGTATTTGTTGGTTCTCTCGCAATCAAGGGGGGGAGGGCCGGTCAACTGCCCCCACCCCCAGTCGGGGGTGGCTTAAAACTACTCTTTCAGTTTCGTCGCAACAATCGATTCGCCATGACGTGCCGCCATGACATTAACTAATTTTCTCAAAAAGAAGAGCACAAAATCCTGACAGGAATCAATACAGGGGTAAAAAATTCAGAAAGGGGATACTTTATGACATGTTGTAACTAAGATGTGTATGAACCGATTTTGATGCATTTGACATGAATCTGGAGGTAATCGAAGATATTTTTTCCATTGGTTCATACGCTTAAAATCTGTGGAAATTTCTAGGCGTTCACAGACAGGACTTGGAAAACGGGAGGAACGTTTTTCTGAAAATCGAATTGACATAAAAGATGAAAACCTTTGCAGTTCTTGCTAGTCATGTCAACATAGTCATGTTATACTAAGAGATACGTGCAAATTGCATTACATTATGTGTACAATACCAGTACAGGCCGCGCAACGGACATGAAAAGGGAAACTGTTATGTTGGCATCCCCAAAATAACCTCCGAGTCACAAGCAATGGCCTTGAGCTCATTGCATGGCGTTTGAAAACATTTCCAATCACTTCAGTTGACTGCATTCTTAAAAGTCCTGTTCATAGCCGTCGTGATCAGTATAGTGCACGCGCACGGACGTTTTAGGTCGTGGTTCCGTGACCTTACCTGGTATCAGCCTGAAACTTGAAAAGGAAATGGAGAATACTGTGGTGAATAAATAAGTGAATAAATAGGTGAATAAAATCAAACTCGAATTTCGACCTTGGCCTGGCCTTGTGACCTAATATAAACAAAAATAGTGTCGTATGTTTAAGAAGTCGTTAATCCATATTATGACAGTGTTTTTAAGTTTCATCTGAAAAACTTTGTCAACTATTTTATTGTCTTCAGCAAAGCCAGAAATGAGTCACCTCCAGAAAACCTGGTCTGGTTCCGTCCCTGGGAAAAACAGGCTTATGAAATTTTACACATTACGTAAGAATAATGAACAAGTAAAGCGGCGGCGTTTCGTAAACATGTTTTAACCCGCGCAGTGGAAGGGGATTTCGCGCTAACGCGCGCTGGAAGGGACTGAAAAGGAACGCTGAAAAGGACCCCCGTCCAATTTCGGAAACGGGAGACATGAAATTCTGTAGACAGAGTAGGGCCGTAACAACTTACATTGTGTGCCATTTTCATGACCCTAGGTCAATATCGGCAAAGTCAAATGGGGTCGAAAAGGTCAGCTTTGGACATTCTCAGCCCTTGCAGGCCATTCCGTACAACTTCTCAAACGAAACGGGAAAAGGGTGTTTGTTTGAGCGTTAAAACGTGGAATACGATAACTTCCATTCATTCGACGTCTTGACTGAAGATTTCGGGCCAAGGTCAAGTCAGGTCATTGACCTATGCCTTCATTTTCTCATCTTTTGCAGATCAGATTTTGAGCAACGCGGTGTAGCTTGAGCGTAAATGAGGCGCTACACGCATCTTTTGGCGTATTTTCAGTGAAGGTAGCCAACATCGGTACATTGGATCACTTCAGCGTTTATATTTCTGTATGTATGTATATGTATATATGCATATACATATGAATATGAATGTGCCAGTTTTTTAGTAGGGTCTTTGAATGTATATTTCACACAAATCGACATATTGCAAAGCAAATCCGGACCAGGTGACGAAATAGTTACCCTTGGCCTTTGGTGACCTTGACCTCCACTGACCCTGGTGCATATGAGCGTATTCATGTGCGCACACGTGCTTTTATTAGGGTCTTTGAATGCATATTTCATACAAATCGGCATGTCGCAAAGCAGATCTGGATCAGGTCACAAGATATCTGACCTGGACCTTTGGTGAACTTGACCTTCATTGGCCCTGATATATGTAAGCGTGTCAGTGAGCGCACATGTGTTTTTATTAGGGTCTCTGAATGCATATTTCATACAGACCGACATATTGCAAAGCAAGTCCGGATCAAGTCACCAGCTGGTTGACCTTGGCCTGCAATGCCCTTGACCCTTATTGACCCTGGCTTTGGCCTTGGTACATCCATCACTTATGCCCGAATGACGTCGCGTGGTTGTGTTCAAACGGTAATCTGAGGTAGAATGCGAGTCCGTTCACAAAGTTCCCATCTGTCAACGGCAACCGTTATTTTCGTTATGCTTGCTTTTCCTCAAATGCTTGAAACTTCAAAAATTTCCGGCCGATCTTCGATTTTTATGCGTTAACTGACGAGGTATTCAGTTGCCATAAATACCATAAAGTAGCAGCAGCCAGCTGTGATCATTCTCGAGATTTTCAAGAAAACCAGGTGGTGGTCACAAAAAGACCCAGTGCGTGTGTTAAAAACCCGTGAAACAACGAGCAAAAAACAGGGGGGGGGGTTCTGAAGTTGCTCATACGACCATATGACTTACTTACACATGAAGGTGCTATTATGAAATATTCTCTTTCGCAAAAGACATCGCAGAGCTTTTGATGGAACCTTTTCAAAATCAGTACGACCGCCGTTCTGACTCTTCGCATTGACTACTAGGCTCATAAACGTAATGGTGTTAAGGGCTGAGAGCCAGAGTCGATGCGTCTCACCGTTCGACTGCGTTTTTATTTTTGTCATGTCAAGTTTTGTCAAGTGAATGTCGGCCGCTGTACGTTCTTAACGTTCTTAATGCAACGTAACGCAACGTAACGTTCTTGACTTAACGTAACGTAACGCTCTATCACCGGACGGCTTGGACATAAAGCCGCTAGCGGCTCGCGAGGTCGAACTTCATTAGAACACCCCCAGCTCTGAAGATGTTCGAAATGACGGTTAAAGCCTTCTTCGCGCAGCGCATGCTGGCTGAAGCCAACGCCAACAACCGGCTGATGCGCTGGGCCCGTCGCCCACAGGTATGCTGTTGCAGGGTGATTTTGGAGTGACTGGGCAGCCTGGCAGGCGTCTGCGGCTAGGCAGCCGGCGGACCTCTGAGACCGCCGTCTGACCACCAGCCTGATGATGAATCGATTTGAATCAACACGGAATCAGTTCAGGAGTTTAGCACTTGTCGCAAATTAGAGCCTGAATTGATTCAGCATGGATCTGAACCAAAATCGAATCGCATACTTGTCCGAATGATCAGGCGTGAATCGATTCATAAAAAGTTTGCAGAGCACAGTGACAAATTAAACAGGCTTCGTTTTTATTTTTTTTACATTTTTCGGTTTTATTTATATTCACTGCTCTGAAAAATGTGTACAATATGTTAGGTGCATATATATTAATACATGTAATATATATCATCTGAGGTGTGGGCGTGTCTATGTTGACGCAAACGTAAAGAAAAAGGATGACATTGCCAACACTTAAATCATGCGTGAATTGTAAGCTCGATTCGTCTTGGAATGTTTGTCCCAATCGTCCCGGGTGGTCCATGTCCGTGCTGTTGACGTAAATGGTACGGACCGCCTGGAACGACCGAGACAAATATTCCAAGACGAATCGAGCTTAAAATTCACGAATGAGTTCAGTGTCATTCCTTTCCTTGACATCTCTGTTAATGGGCACGGACCGAAAGACGACGGCAGGCAACTGACGGTGCTTAAAAGCAGTCAGCGAAGGTCCCAAGCGTTTTAAGACCAGCGTCATTCGGGCTTTTGTAAGACGTGCATTTAAACACTGTTCGGACTGGACTAACTTGCACTCTACGTTAATGCGAGTAAGGCAAATTCCGGGGCGCAACGGCGTCTTTAATACAGGTATTGAAACAGTGATACAAGGACACATGGATAGATGCTTTACTGACCAATCGACTCAGATTACACTCTTCTATCGAAACCAAATGACAACCTCCTACAAACAAGACGAAAAAGCAATGCGGAAAACCATGTCACGTACACCCAGCCAAAACAGGACGGAAAACTACAGTTAATCGTCTATTACAAAGACAGGTAGACTTCAGGTTCCCTTGTCAAAAACAACTATACACGACCAGACCGACTTAAAAACACCAATGCAGTTACCAATTTACTTGTGAATACGAAGGCTGCAAACTGCCCAGTACACTACATTGGTGTTACAACGGCGCCCTCCAGACGACTCACTTTGCACCTACGCGACGGCGCGCCACCAAAACACATGAGACAAGGGCACGACGAAACCAGGCACAGTACGACGATATGACGAACATGCTGTGATGTGAGACGGCTTCAGATATGGAGAAGTGTATACATTCATGAAAATTCGTCAGCCTTAAACAAACAACTAGATTTGTATCACCCTAGAACTACTGAGAGCAGAGCGCTACCAGCTCTTCGATTAGTCTTCTTATCCATTTAATTACTTTCCTACTGACGGTTTGTGTTACATGTGAACCTGGCGCACCGCAAACAATTTTGAGATAGTTATTTGCGCCAACTTTCCACCACTCTGAAGATGAGATGAGTATCTCGAAACGTTAGTATGTAAATAAATGAATAATTTTGTACATCTGACATGCGGTCTTGACGGATTTGCTAAACAAAAAGCCTGTGAACTTGAACGACACATCAAAAGACTAGCAAATGCGGAACATGCGGCCATTTGTAACGAAACATGATAACTGTCCTTATCGTTCTGAACTGAATGAAAACTGAATTGATTCACTTAAAAGAATACCTTGAATTTGAAGCAGAATCGATTCACTTCAGGTGGATCAGGAAGACGCCTGCTTCCCACATGGGCCGTTGTCGGTTACAAACGGCCCCACGCGGTCTCGTGGGGCTCCTGAGCCTATCACCGCCCTCTTGCCGTGAGGCATCTGCTGACTGGCCGGAGGCCAGTATCTCACGTCTTCGTGCCCACGAGCACCAGCATTAACCCTATTCCCGGAGGGCTAGACGGTATGGCCGATTCCCGGCGGGGGGGGGGTGGATTCGGCCCCCCCTGAGATCTCGAGAACTGCTTGTCCGATTTCATCGCAACAAACGGCAATCGATTTGCCGTGACGTGAACTACACTTTTATAAAAAAGAAATTTTCAAAATTTTGAAATTTGTGGATACAGGGGGGCAAAAGTGTCAAAATGGGGGGTACTTTTCAACTTCTTATAACTCCGTTGTTTATGGACCGATTTCGATGAAACTGGCATGAATCGATAGAATATGAATAGGGCTTTTGCCATGGGTCCGCAAATCCGACATTTTGAGAAAATTCGCGGGCGTTCACAGGGTTTCAAAAATAGGAGGATTAGTTTTCTAACAACTGAATGAACAAAAGAGGCAAACCCCCTTTTTTGGCTGCTGATAGTCATGTTATACTAAATAAGTACAAATCGCATTACAATGTTTGTATGATGTTAGCATAGGCGGTGCCAGGGACATGAAAAAGGGGGAACTGTCATGGTCGCACGTTTCTCAGATCAACTTATGACCTTTGACCTTAAATGACCTCCAGTGACCTTGGGGTCACTTGGAATGATCTTGTGTGCATTTAATATTATCTGTAAACGTTTTCAATCGTTTGAATTCACTCTATTTCAAAAACTTCATTTTACGGCTATTGCGATATAGGGTACGCGCACTGACATTTTAGGTCATAGCTCCCTGACCCAACCTGATATCAAGCTGAAACGTGGTACACAAGTAGAAGGCACCCTTCCACGTCATATATATTCCGGGTTTGGCATTTAAAAAAACGGCACCGAAATAATTTTGAAAAAAAACAAATTTTGACTTTTGACCTTGACCTGACCTTGTAAAATGACCTCAGATAAACAAAATTACATCTGCACATTGCCCAACTATCTAGCTATACATCCATATAAAGTTTTAAGTTCTATCTTAAAAACTCTGTTTTTGGCAGACATTTTCATTTTACCCTCAACATGGCCAAAAATGACCTGAGGTGCCTCCCAAAAATGTTGCCTGGCTCCGCCACTGAGCAAAATAGAATTGTGAAATTTTGTCACAGCACGTAAAAAGAATAGCTAGGAAAATTCACCAAGTTTCGTGAAGCTGCGTTAAAAAGCCTGGAATTGGCAAGCAAAAAACTTGAGGGGGGCGGATTCCGCCCCCCCTGCCGGGAATAGGGTTAAAAACGCATCTTGCATAGACCTGCCGTTAAACGTAATTGTACCACACGAACGCCGCCACAAAATACTGGGCAGGCGATTATTACAAAGTCCTCGAAGAGTAAAATGGTGACTAATATACTGAATAATTCTACCTCGTGAGCCATCAGGCCGGCGAAAGACGTCCAGCTGAACCTCTTGTGAAGTGGGAGACGATCACGTGTGGAATGTGGAGACTGTGCGTTTGCGACGGAATCGGACAACCAACAATCGTTGTGACGTCACGAACGTGGAAACCTGAGTGCGTTGGGACTGCGTATGAATTCTCTGGCTGCGCTATCTTTCAACCATCGAGGTGTACAAATAATTTGCAAATTTAGCCAAACCCAGCGCAGTTATCTTGCGCAATTCGTGCAATATGTAGCGAGAACCTATTTACAGTTAAATCCGCTTATAACGGATCCGCTTGTAACGGAACTCGGCCATAAGAAAGCCATTTGTCTGTTTTCGTGTCAGAATTCAACGGGGAGAATCCGACATAACGAGATCAGCTATTACAAAGGTTATGTAACAGGACAACGGTTAACAGGACGGCTATGACAGGCCTTATTTCCAAGATAGGATGTTCACCATTTTCAGTCAATAAACGAACAGCAACAAACTGTTGAAACTGAACAACGCGTGTTCGAAGTTTGGGATGAATGTACCTACCCCACAGAATAAGTTACTTTCATTCAGGTCAATCGAGGTCAGCTGAAGTCATTTCGAGACTTCGAATGCATGGTGAACGCAGGTGCCTCTAAACATGACTGGATATTTCCGAAAATTATTGGGGAGTGGTCCACATAGGATTTCAGATTGTTTCTTTCCAGTCATTTAATAAACCTAATGTAAAAATCCCTGAATATTGGGGGCCCGAACCCCTTCCCTCGGGGATCTCCAGCCATGTCCCAAGCATAGACCGACGAGGTCAGGTCAATTGAGGTCACCCAAAGTAAATTAGTTAAGACGAAAATCTCTCTTTTTCTGGCGATTTACCCGAATAATGTCAGCTACATTATATGCGGAATTCGTTACCATGGTTGACCTCGGATCACCGCATATGATTTAAGGACGTCACTTGACTTTGGATACTTGACGGTATCCCAAATAGCTAGAACGGACGAGATTGTGTCATGCTCCATTGTGACGAAATGCGGAGGCTTTTCAGATATCGACCTAGGTACAACTCGATCGACCTGAGCTAGGACAATGTCGCTCTGTGGTATGTAAGCTCATTACACAGATAAAAGTTCCACGTAATGTGGTTCCGATCGGCTCAGCAGACCTGAAAAAGGCTAAGTAACCTCTCCTAGGTCTCCTGAACCGAACGAGGCCAAACCTTGGATAAGTAGTACTATTTATTCAACGTCTGACCTCGTTCAACCTCGATGAGCTTGAGCTAGTGCATCAGTCTTTGAGGGCTGTACCAACATTCTGTATACTTTGTCCGCCAAAAAAATCGTTGGAATCGGGCAGAGAAATCAGGAGATGGGTGGGGGCAAACTTTGTCTCCCCTCAGTGTGTGTAATTCTCAGAGAATCGGGTGTTAGTTATCAATTGTTCTATAGGGCTCCATCCTAGATTAATTTCCTGCTGACCAATTTCTACTCTGATTCTGATGAAATGTTTCAATGTATAAAATAATGATGAATCCTTCCGTTGCGACTAATTTATCTGTTACGAGTTCGAACTGACTGGCTCAAAACTGCGACAGTTCTGGTCATGCACTGAAAGATTAAAGCTCGCATGTTTTCAGCCCTGGGGAAAACGCCATATTTCTGCCTTTTTTTCTTAAGGAAGCATAGTATTTATACACACTTCCTTCTACAACCATAGGATTGCAGTGTTTCCAATTGCATTTTCGAAGCGATGAGATATTGGTGATTTATTGAAATAATCCACTCTATACGTGTATCAGACGAAATGAAAAAAAACAGTCTATTTCGTTGATCTTGTTGAAAACACCAAAAATCTCTTTTCCGCAAATGCTCCATTCCCCGCCGTCGTATCTCGCTTCACCCACCATTGACTTGGGTACGGGCGCTAAACGCCTACCATCCCTCGGCGCATTTCTTAGATGTTTCTCAAACAAATAAACGCAGCGCTCTGAACCTTTCAATGCCTTTCCCTACTTTAACTGTGCACATTCGGGCGAAAATTTGGAAACGAGGTCTTCTTAGGTGACGTCTTAATGACGTAACAGAGATGATTATGTTTTGCGGTACAATGTTCAGTCTTACTTCACCTTCGTATTGTCGGTGTTTCTAAAATGTATGATGACTGTGGCTAGCATGGCATACCAACATGGATTCATTTGCATACCAACATACATTCAATATGGATGTACTCTGACCTCATGCTAGGTTATCCTATGTCAAATATCCATTTTTCGTTTTCTGGGTCCGGTGAGAATACGTTTTAGAAAACACACTGAATAAAATGATTTTTGGGTACGTCTAAATATATTTGCAAGATCGCAAAGTGAAAGTGAAATTGTTCTTGAAACACATTTCACTTTTTGCTCGCAATACTTTTTCGTAGCTTGACCTTTGGTGGTTATATGCAGATTTCAGCTTGACGAGTAAACTGATAACGTTTGTTTGACGTTCCCGGCGACCATTGTGAAGACATCGGCCTTTGCAATATTGTGCAATATTCCGTGCAAATATGCAATATGGGACAAACTGACTTATAGGATCATCCAGATATGTCAGATGGAAGTCACTGGCGTGCTCGCGGAAGTTCGGGTTTGAAACTACAAAATATTGCAACATTGTATGTGTACGATAAATGGGTCGTTTCAGGTTTGCTTTGTGCCCGAGGATCTTTAAAAGTGCTTTTTTTAAATTTCCTTGTTCAATGGGGAAGAAAACGAGTTATACGTGTTCAAACTCCATTTATGAACACGAAGGACGCCTGGGCATATCAACAAGGAGCAGTGTTGTTTTTCTCCATAAGGTTTAAAATGTGGCAGGAAACAAACTGCTCCAGATTTGTAAACACAAACAAACAAATGGGACAATTTGTCTCGCTTCTCTAAATTCCTTCTTTCCGTGTTTCTTTACAGTAAAACTTGATAGCTTTAATTCTCAGGGTGCTCTCCAGCAACTTTGGGCTTGGTAGGCGCCTGGTACATTAGCGTCTCCTCTACACCAGCTGGGCCGTCGTGTCACCTTGCATTCTCATCGTTCATTTGAAACGCAACTTCGTTTCTGTTCAGTTACACCAGAAAAAGACTTCTGCGATCTTGCATAAATTCTCTTTCTGCCAGTTCTCAGAATCGCAAGGCGATCCCTCGATCCGTGATTCTTGGTGCCAAATGAACACATAGTCGGAGCGCCGTTAAGCTCCCCCGCCACACACACACACGCACGCACGCACGCACGCACGCACACGGTCCGTGATTCGTAGAGAGGACGTCGCATGTTCCTTTGTCGACTACGTGTGTACATCAGATCAGTCGGAATGACATCCTTTCTGGCACCCTTCCCTGCTCGTGGGCCATATCTATAGCCGCCAGATTCTAGCTTTTCTCGTCATCCTGCGACTCTAGGAGTCTTCTGCCGAAGGCTATGGCGCGCGTGCGAATGTTGTTTGACGACGGTCTGCGGCAGACTCTGCGTGTTCTAGTTTTTTCCGTTTGTTTCAACAGTTACGACTTCACCTTGATGAAACTCTGCATGCCACCATTTCAGCACGAGGACGATTTCTGGAAAACGCCGAGGCAAAACCAGAGAACAAAAAAGGGTGCTTCCTATAGACGCTCAATGTGAATGGTAACTTATCACCCAGGAGGCTTCGACGGTATGGCGTCATCCATTCATCGCCAGGCTGCGCCCATTACCGGAGACTGGATGGCCGTGCGTCAGGTCGTTCCTGCCGGTGCTACTGAAGACAGAGGATGACGCGCTGTAACATGCCCATAGCACCACGGCACAGGAACAGGTCAGACGAAGTCAGACAAAAAAAGATGCTGTTGAGAGGCATGACTGATTGTGATGAGGAAACGATTAACCGTTTTTTTTTTACCAATGTTCCCATGTGTGGGACACGATGCTCCATGTTGTTTTGTAGGTTTGAGATAAATAACCGGTAAACACTCATGACGTTATCGAGTTCTGCACGGAAATACTTGACATGACACAATGGGCTTAAAAAAGCAATGGAAAATATGCGCATACGATTGCTATAAGGATGGTCGTAGAAACGGATCGTAACATTCAAAAATGAAGTAAACTCTAAAAGAAAACAAGTGCATGTGAAAAACTGAAATGTTTCACGAAACGTCTCTTTTGTAATCTTGCAAAAGATACATGAATGGATGCACTTACTCCTTTCTTTGTTCACAGTATAAAGCTATCATTTTTCATGTCCCCACATGGGAAGATTGGTTTGTCTGAGGTACAAATTATCCTCAGAAATATGGTAATGAGAAATGATCGTTGTGCTTGTTTTTTACCTGGTGAACATTTGTGAACATTATGCAGGTCACGACGCAAACCTACTTTACGGCACACGCGGTCCTTATAGGTGGGTTCACAACGGAATTTTCGGATGTCGCGAGGGGGGAGGTTTGGTCGCGAACGCCAGGCAGTTAGCACTAGCTAAGACAGTCAGCTGATGTCACGTCACAAAGTCCCACTAGAGCTGATTGGCGAACAGGCCTGGCGCCGCACGGGGCCGCAATTGCTACATTTATTACGTCACAATTTCCTATACGTCGCAGAAGGTTCTCATCGTCACTGACATCAACGCAGTATTGTCACAGGGCCGCACAACGTATTGCAATTGAAAATGAAAGCTTCACACTTCTGAGAAGGTCAAGAAAGAGCACCCCGAAAACGCGGCTTTCGTGAAGACCATGGGGCGAGCGGGTCTATCTCGAGCCTGACTATTCTTCCGCCAGGGCTGATAATCGCGAAACCAAAATGGCGACATCGAGAAAGCCATGTCGATTTCAACATGGACGAATCGATGGCTCCCTACTCTTGCTGTCACAGCGTAAAGCGCCGCATCCAGGAGAAAAGGGTTTAGAGTCGACGACATTTGCGCACTGTGTACTGAAGAGGGCTACCCATACCACCTGCACCTACGTCACGAGCGTGAGCAGAATGTGCGAGGCAAAACGACAGGAATGTGGCTGATGGACGCTGTTGTAGATCGTGCGGAGTCACTCAGCACATCTCTTCTTCTGAAAAACTACTCAGGCAACGCATGCAAAATTCAGCTGGTTTCTTAGTTGGACCAAAGCAACATTTTCAAGTAAAAATCATATGTATCGGATAATGGAAAGTGGTACCGGTAAGATAAAGGTTAAAGACCGTGGACGACCAGAATCGCATATAAGTAAACACGGGCTCCCATGCGCGAATGTTTGGCTGCAAGTCCATGCAAGTCTCAGCAATTCCATGCTTTTCCTCGCATCAACAAGGTGTAAGCACGAGCAGAAGCGGACCCTAGGCATTCGGAAACAGGAGCGCGGTTATAAAACGATTTAGCACAAGTACTCAAATACTCATATGCAAATAAGTTAGAAATAACTTCAATGCAGTTTACACAGTTATTTTTGCTTTATAATTTACAATACGGAACAGAAGTTTCTTTAATTCTGACTAGAAGCAGAAGAATGGCTTGGTTTCAGAATGTCTTGACCGTGTCAGCTGCGCTTGTGTTTCCGAAAACCAATAGGTCCAGTCGTCTCTCGCCAGCCCAGCTGTGGTGGTATGGTTTGACGATATTGGAGCGTCTACCTGAATATCCCTGGAAGCAAGAATTTTCGAAGCATTGGCTTGTATCGAAAGGAGTTTTTGTTTCCGTCCTGCTTCGAGGAAATCTTTTGCAGAAATTGACGCTTAAGCTGGAATGGCGATGCACAAATTTTCATCAGCTTTAAGACACTGATGAAACTGCCGACAAAAATTAGGACGCACATGGTTTGACGCTGATAGTAGTGCGAAGAGGCCAATATTGCTGTACGCGGAAACCCCATATCATGGAAGGTCGAATGCAGACTGAAATGACTCTCACAAGCGAGGTCTCCAAGAAACAGACTGAAATGATGCCATCCCACCAAGCGAAAAAAAACTCCCTCAGTACATGCAGCAGCACAACTCAGTCATGGTCATATATTTGGTGGCTTTGACCTACAGCTGTACCATAACGCTTCGCTAATGTAATTTTACTCACATCCAACCAGTCAGAAACTCAAGATTCAGGCATATGCAGTGACGCCATTTTGAGACGCCCAACAGCTGTCCACTGCATTAGGCGTTGATTGCCGCTGTCAGCGACGTGTTTGCACACGGCCAGAAATTGAGGAAGAGGTGGAATTCTCGCCAGCCCCGGGAGATGGCTGTCACGTGCAGCCTCCGCCAATGTTCGGTATAGCACAGCAGGCGTGTGGGGCCGACAGGACAGTCACATTCTTTGAGTCTTCTCTGACGCTCATCTGAAAATGCCAGTGAAACCTTGAAGTGTTTTCAGTTGTAAATCGCACGTTATTTGCTCTCACTTGCCTCAGTTTCCTATCATCTGGTAAGGTCAGAAGTCAAATATGTTACAAACTCCCCAGCAGGGGTTGGTAGAAGACGTAAGGCAGTAACGGGTCGAACTGTAGCAAGAGTCATTCTAAGTTATCACAACCTGTTTTCTGAACAGGATGCTGTGTAATACATTGCTGAAACAACATGAGGTGTCGATAGTGATACATTTGTTAAAGCTTTGTCTTTATGAAGCAAATGGAAAAAAAAACATTCTATAGTGATTCAAGAACTTACTCTCCACGCCGTCCAACACCACTGCTATATCTAATGATCCGTGTTAACATTTGACAGCGTCAACTTTGACGTCGCATTTCTCTCCATAGTGGTTTCAGCACAGAACTCGCAATTTCGTCGTAAGGAATCAAGAATCAGAGAAAATCAGTTGTATATCTTTTCAGGATGCACATCTGATTCATTTTGCTAACCTGCGACGTCACAGGTCACGAAAATATAAGAACTACTGGCCGAAAACATGCAGCGCTTTTAATATGACCCAGCAAGAGTGATGTCAAACACAAAATCGCAATTTACCGTGCCTGGTATGATGATATAAGCACAATAAAAGCTATCCTAGAGTAGCTTGGGAGAATTTTTAAACTTCCGGCTGTGAAGTTATGACCATATGTGTGGCAATAATAGAGAGATGCTAACAATACTATCGTACTGAAATTTATCAGAAAATTGTCAGTTTTGCAGCACGTATGATATCCGAGAAAAGAAAATAGGCACACATTTTGGCCGTGCGGGAAAACCTGGGCTGGCTCCCTTTCAAAAGCATGTTTGAGCACCAGCCGCTGACATTACTTCATAAGATCCGGTGTATAGGCGAGCCAGAGCACCTTGCTGCGTCGTTTTGTCTTAACAGCGAACGGGTGGATCACATAAGACATGCCAGGCAGGACCGCCTGCTCAGCATGCCTCGTATCCGTGGTTCGATGGCTGGCAAGAGGCAATTCGTACGCCGCGCCGCCTCGTTTTCAACGCATTGCCACCAGAGCCGCCGACGTCTTTTCAACTGTTCCGACTGAAAGCAAGCTGAAACAACACCTTATTGTGACATCTTACGAACGTACGTGACAGCCTTCTCTTTTACGTTTTTTACAATGTTAGCTTGACATGAGAAACGAATGTACTGTGTGTGTGTGTGTGTGTGTGTGTCTTACTTCTTGCACCCTGCACGTGTGATGACTCGGGATCGAGAAAAGCCCCTGTGGCCTCGGTCATGTTTGGAGGATGACCCCATGACGTAAATAAATAAATAAATAAATAGTATTCCTGGCCGCTCATTCTGCACAGATTTCATTCTATCTCTCCCCCCCTCTCTCTCTCTCTCTCTCCCTCTCTCTCTCTCTCTCTCTCTCTCTCTCTCTCTCTCTCTCTCTCTCTCTCTCCTTGCGCTGTTCCAGTTTACGGACACATGCACATCGCGCGACACGTCTCGTGCTGCTAATTGTAAGGCGAACGGTAACGGCACTGCCGCCCGCCAGCGGCCGACGACAGCAGACCCAGCCGACGATGCCCGGCGGGCCGGTCCGTCTAACGTATATCCGGCCGCAGCCACTATGGCTGTTGCCAGACTGGTATGCTTTTAGTCTGTTTAGAGACGTATATGATCATTGATGTTATTGTTGGAAAGAAATATAGTCCACAATTCCAGTAGACCTCAGTGGTGAGACAATGTTGAAAATTCGTAGCATGTTTAGGCTGGAGACGTTCACAACCGAGCAGTCCGTCGATGGGGAGTTGGCAGGTAATCCGCTGATAACGCACGGGTAAGTCCGCAAGCAGACTGACGAGCCGATGCTTCCACCTGCCGGTGACTTATTTACTGCATCCATTTGTCCACCAAGTTACCCGCACCGACCCCCATGCATTATTCGGCGGGTAAGCCCAAAGGCAGCAGTCCTGGCTCTGGTGTGCGCCTGAGCTCTGTGGACCGTGGTCCGAGTCGTCCATCCCACGCTCGGGGCGTGGAGGGAACGAAGTCACAGAAGACGCATAAAGCCGTGGCTACGGAAAACGTCCATTGCTGTCAGTTCCTTCCGGCTACCAGTCGCGGTAAAGTTGTTAATCATGGACAAGCGCAAGCAAAGTCCGAATGTGATCCACAAAGACCGCCTTTTATTGGCGGAGACCATGAAAACCGAGGTCCATGTAATACAAGGGAAAAATCCCCGCAAAGACCGTTGAAAATAATAAAAATCATGGGCATAACTTGTCAACCTTTTTGACGTCAATGTTTGCGCCAGACGGGATGAATAGCAACTGTCTGTCTAGGTTCAGGCGCGAGCAGCTGAACACTGCTGTAGGACCCCTGCCGGCACCCATGGGGAAGGACTGACCGAGGAGGTGAAAAACATGCGTCTGCAAGTTTTCATGTCTGTGGTCGGAGTAATAAATGATGATAAGGAGATGGAGCTGGCCTGGACAGGTATGTTCTTAACACGTACAGTGGGGACTCTGCACGCCCCCACTGCGCAGTGGAAGAGGGTTTCACGCTGACGCGCACTGGAAGGGAGTGTGGCACAAATGTTCCCTCTCCGATCTCCAAAACGGTAAGAACTAGAGAAATAAAATTTTATGGATAGGGTGGGGCTATAACGATTTGCACTATAAGCAAGTCCCATGACCCTAAGTCAATATCTTCAAGGTCAAATGGGGTCGGAAAAGTCGACTTTGGACACTTTCTCCGCCCGTACAGGCCATTTCGTCCGTCTTTCCGAACGAAACGAGAAAATGGCGGGCGTTTGAGCGTTAAACGTAGAATACGATAACTTCCATTCATTTGGCGTGTTGACGAAGGATTTCGGGTCGAGGTCATGTCAAGTCATTGACCTATGACGTCATTTTTTCATTTTTTCGCGGGTCAGATTTCGAGCAACACGGGATACTGGTGTAGCTTGAGTGAAAATCACGGCACTGAACGAATCTTTTGGCGTATTTTCAGTGAAAATATCCAACATCGGTGCATTTGATCACTTCTAGCGTTTACCAGCCTACACAAGGTCGAAAGAAGCAAAGTGAAGTCATTGACCTTGGATGAAGTGTTTGACCCAAGGTAAGTTTTATATCCACTGTTTACGCTTAAGTTGTTATTATGAAACCAGTTACACGATCTGATTGCTGTAAAACGTAAAAATTATATATATATATATATATATATATATATATATATATATATATATATCTCTGTATCAATGTGCTAAACTTGTTTTTTTAGTAGGGTCTTTGAATGCAGATTTCATACAAATCGACATATTCCAAAGCAAATCTGGACCAGGCCACAAAATAATTGACTTTGGCCTTGATGAACTTGGCCTGCACTGACCCTGGCATATATAAGCGTATCAGTGAGCGCATACGTGTTTTTATTAGTGTCTTTGAATGCATATTTCATTCAAACCGACAAGCTGCAAAGCAAATCTGGGCCAGGTCGCAAGATAGCTGACCTTGACCTTCGATGACCTTGACCTGCACTCATCCTGTAAGTAAGCGTAAAAATTTGCGCGCACGTGTTTTTTATTCGGGTTTTTGCATTTTTTATGCAAACCGACATGGTGCAAAGCAAATCCGGATCAGCCCACAACCTCGTTGACCTTGACCTTTGGTAACGTTGACCCTTACTGATCTTGGCTTTGGTCTCGGTGCATCCACCACTTATGCCCGAATGATGTTGGCCGATTATATTCAAACGGTAATCTTACGTAGAATGCTAGTCCTTTCGCAAAATCCCCATTTGGCAGCGACAGCCGTTGTTTTCGTTATGTTTTGTTTGACTTCAAATGCTTCAAGCTTCAAAAAATGTCCGGCCGATTTTCGATTTTTCTGCGTCAATCGACGATTTATTTAACTGCCAAAATGTCACAAATTAGCAGTGACCAGTTCCAATTCGTTTTAGAGATTTTTAAGAAAAACGGTTGGAGGCACAAAAGTGCCCCCTTCCAGTGCGCGTGTTAATTCGTTTCAGACAGTAAAAATGCTTTACCGTGTTTTGTTAATGATCCCTCGACCAGAGACTTGCTCAGACTCTCAGACATCTATCTGATGCAGCCCAGGCGTCTTCATGCTGCTGACATTGTTCATGCCGTTCATGCCGGCTGGGAAATATGTGTAATCAAATGTGGCTGTGACTATTTGCTCATTTTGCCAAGAACGGGTCCCATGGCGTCATTGAGGAGTTCATATGTTCCCTCAAATTTGGAGAAATGGGCCGCCAACGTCGGTCGTATAATACACGTTTTCGCACCCTCCCCTTTAAAAACGCCATTTTAAGTCTGATTAATTTTGCAATGTTTCAGGTTCAACGGATGGTGTTTCGAGCGAAGCGCAGAACGAAGCTCCTGAGTCAGATGCAGGGGCCCAAGAGGAGGAGGGCATCGGACACTCAGGCGCAGAAGCCATAGCAACTGCAGCTCGAGAGCGGCCTACAAGCTCGTCGTCACATAAGGCACGGAGCAGTGCGATAGCCGGCGTGACGAACTGCGATGAAAAATACCAAGAGGCCAAGATGGCGATGCTTCCGGAGAGCAGTGTAAAAATGAACATGCTGTACCGCGAGCTGGAAATGGAGGAAAAAGAGCATCAACATCGTAAGGAAGAGCACACTGTGAAAATGCCACGGAGCGTTCAGCGTTCGACTATGTCCAGTGAACAATCTACCGACGGCGAACCAATGTCGGTTGTCGCCACGTTGTTCAGGTACCTGCAGGTAGACAGGCTTCATCCTTGCCTTATTATCTAGACATAACTTTCTCCCAGAACGGGGATTCAATGGGAACCGTTGTACTTTTAATGTTTTGAACATTTCTTTTGAAGCAGCGGAGCCGGCGTTTATTTTGAGCCCGAATCTAAACCCTACCACTCTGTGCTGTCAGTTCAGTAACTGAAATGCCTGTTTGTTATTTGTGAATTCCGTTCGTTTCTGTCGTCAACGTCATAATTGCAGTGTAGTGGGCCTTGTATTTTTGACCAGTACAAGGAAACGGTGTCCTAGCCGCAGTGTTTACCCATGAATCATATAACTCGGAGGACAAGAGCACGTTTTTAAAGTAAAAATGCAACATTCAAATATATATATATATATGTATATATATACATATATACGTATTATCTGTATTGGTGCTTTAGCGTCACACACTTTACATCCAGTTATATAAATACAGCAATCAGTACCTCATACCCGGCCCCATGCTCATTTACCGCCGGCAAGTATGCGACTGGGGCTCTCACTCACGAGTGAAGTGGGCTTCGACGATGTTCCGTCTTGCGGCCGCCCCTCGTCAGCGATCCCACCAATGATCACGGCGTTTTCTGGGTTCACCTCTTGTTTTCCGATGACCGCATCGTCCGCGCCGCCGGCCGTCAGGCCGACGCTGTAAACTACCGTGGCAGCCACGACTATGTCGCAGCTCCGTCTCGGACTGAGTCCGAGCCGCTGGCTTGGGCACCGGGACTTTTTTTTTCTCGAGTCCGCATGTTCTTCGAGGACATTCCTAGTTTTGCTGTGGGCGTAACTGAAACGGCGCTCGGCAGCACTGTTCGTGTGAGGCTGGGGAGTTATAAATATGCTGGAATTCTGGTAGCCACTGTCTCCAGGAATAAGTTCACTGTATAGTCCGTTTTGTTTTCGCCACTCCATTTGTGCTCTTAGGATGCCGTTATCCCATATGCGGCATCATGGCTTGATCTGGGTCGTCTGGCATTAACGCTGGTGATTTTGTGGGTGGGGTCGCACGTGGCCTGCACGCTCATGACATGGATACCCTTCTGTTCCTGTAAAATTCCGCATCATTGCCGGGACGACAAGCTACGGGCACGTGTGTCCCGTCAGTGACGCCCAGTGCCCCCGGAAATCCTCCAGTGCCATTAAATATCCTTTTGGCTGCCTCCACTTCGGCCTGCCTTTCCGGAAATTTCATGTGTCAACGTTGCAGGCTCGCTATTACGTTGATAACTGTATGTTTTCCTCCCGACCGTTGCTCTCGCAACGCCGACAGCGTCCCCAGTCACACGATGAAAAGTGTCAGTCGCTAAAAATCGGCGAGCGATCAAGAGCTGCAGAGAGGGAGACAGCGTGATATTTCCGCTGCTGTTTTCCCCGATCTCGTCTTTAATATGCGCAAACAATTCGACCATCGAAAGCCTGCTGGGCCGAAAACGACCAAGAAGCTCATAATCGCTGCAGAGAATCAATGGATCCGCTCTCTTCCCAAACACGTGCGGTCGCCGCCCAGATTCTTCTACGTTGTTTTGTTCCCGCACATCGCGAAGTTGATCTATTCGGGCGTAATAATAGCCTATTTCAGACTCGTACGGCTTCAAATCTCACAATACTCAACCTGACGTCAAATCAGTATATGCTGACATACACGTCATCAAGCGCGCGGAGACAGTCACAGTCTCCGCGCGCTTCCTACTCCCATCCAGAGCAGACTGACCTGCTTTTCTGTACTGCGCTTCCTCAGTCCTGTAGAAAAATTTGACCCGAGCCGGCATGGTTCAGGCGACAGGCGAAGTCTAGTGCGAACAGGCAGCCAGGCGCAGGCTGCACATAAGCTCGTGTGCGGACATGTCCGGGAAGCGCACCGTGCGAGCAGACATACTATCGAGTTGTTCTAGGCTGCAGTTGCAAAATGCGTCATTTTAATCAACACAAAACTAGGATTTTGTGTTTTTCCATTTCTTTATATTCATCAGCTATTTCGGAGGACATTTAAACCGGCGAGCAAATGGACATTTAAATCTTAAGCGCGCCGGTAGCCACTCTCGAGTAGCCTACATCCATAAGGCACCGACCGAATTTAGTGGTTAGCTACCCGCGGTAAGCCGAGTTAAGCGGGTACATCCCGACCACTTGGCCGTCAACATTACGTCCCCAGCGTGAGACTGCCAACTTATTTGACTTCTGTTGCTAAATCGAATCATAGAAATGGGAGAATACTGACACCGTTGCCTGTTCAATTCTTCAAAAAATAATATGCACTTTGCTGTGTTTTTATCAGAAGTGCAGAAGTGTTTGTCGTCAGCTACACAGACGAATAAAAACTCGCCGCACGCCGATCAACGCGCACGGCCGAAAATTGCCGGCACATTGATACTATGTCACTTCTGATTTCGGTAAAATGCAGCTCATATCATTTCTTTCTGATCGCGATGTGTCATATGGATCAACTGGCACTCACGAAAATTTCGGCGATCTCATCATGAGCAGTTTTTGCGCAATGGGCAAAAAATGGCGGAATTTACTTTTAACTCCCAGTTGGCCTTTTAACTCCGCATTTTACATAAGTCTGAAAGTATCATGTAGCGCTGCCATCATCACACGCGCGACAGACTCTTCCACTTCGTGTCCTGTTTCAGAAAAACGCTTTCCATTATTTCAGTTTGTGATTGTGTACCGTTATTCTTTGCGCTGAGATGCCAAGAAACAAACTCCATATTCGAAACCAATAGCATGCTGCGGATACTGCATGCAGCAAATTATTGTACACATTTTGCAGGGGTACACTTCCAGTAGGCATGGAAAAGCTGCCAAGAGAATGAAATTTGGAAGCCTACCTCATATGGTGAGTCCAATTTGATGGCCTTGGTTTTATGGTTCTGTTTGCGATTTTATGACCCTCAGCCTTCTCATCTGACATCTGCACCGCGCGTTCGCCATCTGCCGCCTTCGACAACAGGGGAGGGGCTGGGACGACCCCGCAGTTATTTTCAAACTGGACGTGCTGGTGTGCTAAAGCGACGAAACACAATCGACCATGTAGCCTGGTCCTCTCGCTACACGATGATACCCGGCTTGATCCTTTTAGGGCACAGCGATCCTACAGGCGACCTCAAATGATATTATGTCCGTGGATTCTGGTTTCTATTCGATTCTATGGGATGTAACGTCTGCATACGCTTAACCGTATTCCCGTAGCCATAACGCTAGGAGGCCTTCCTGTGTGGGGGCTTATTCGGGCCCCGATATCTCGAAAACTACCCGCCCACTTTGATCGAAAGAAAACGCAATCCATTTGCCGTGACGTAGTCTAAATTTTTCTGAAAACCCTTGAAAATGTTAAGGGTGTACCAAGAGGAACAAAAAGTTGCAAAGGAATGTATTTTTAAACTTACTGCATCTGTGAGGCCCATCGACCGATGCTGATACAATTGGCATGAATCGAGAGCTTATCAAATCCACTGGACTTGGATCTGCCTCCAGTTAGTCCCACAGTCTCGTAGCCGGGAGCCCACTTAAATCGCGTGTTACGGCGCTTCTCATTTTACGCTTGGCGACCGCACACATGCCACGAGTGGCTGACGAGTTTTTGTCACATGAGTTCCATAATCACACACACTGTCATAATCATCATAATCACATAATCACATACACACACACGCACGCGCACACATACACACACGCATACGCACACGCACACCCACTTCCACACCCGCACACAAACACACAATCAGATAATCTTCACACGTACACGAAAGATTGCAGATTTGCATGATTACAGATTCACGTGACTACAGATTCACACATATGGCAGCACGAGCGCAGTGCGGTTAAGTCCCTACACGTCAGGTTTAGCTGGCCACGGTTACCCCTCCCGCAACCCTCCCCCCACGACGCCTGTCACTCTAGCTCATTACAAACCGAGAAGGGACGGATCACTCGATCCCGCGGGCCTCTGGGATCTCGTCCCACCATAGCAGCCCAACAAGGTGGCTGTCGAATATTAAGCGGCGACCTGGCGGTCTGATGCGCTGTCATGGCGCTGCTCACAGCTCTTCAGAAGCTCGGTAAAATGAGTCCACTTGTTGTCAAACCTAGTCAGCTTCTTTGGTAAGGTTACAGATTCACACACCTGTGTGTATGGCGTTGCCTTGGCTCCGTTGCAGCGTAGGTTTTGTGCATAACAGGAGAAGGCGGCGACTTAGCGTCCACCTCTGTCTCAGGCCTCACATAATCGGATATGGTTTTGACATCGCACCGTTAATCTGCATCTGTGCAGTGCTAGTCGAAAAAACTACTGGCTGATTGTACTGATACACTTACGAATCGTGGTGCCAAAACCGATTTCTTTTCGCAGACAGCTTTTAAGTTCCCACAGTCAACAAAGTCATAAGCTTTTTGCCAGTCACAGAACAGTAAGAGCCCTGCCATTTCTGCTGCCTGGGTGGCCCTAGGAAAATCTAGCACCAATGTAATGTTTTATCCACTGTATTGCCCTTTTACCAATTCCGTCTGGTCTTTGTCACGAAACACGAATCACTTTCCCGGCACACCTGGCAAAGGTTTTGGTCAATATTTTCAATACAACATTCAGGAGGTTGCTAGGTCGTAATGATTCTACTAGAGCTTGGTTTTTTACGTCTTCGAGATGAAAATAATTAACCCGGCACCGCCTGGAGTGTTTTTACACCCGCGATCGCCTTGGTGTATTAAAAAAAGGCACCCACTGCTATCTCACGATCTGACCAATGGATCTCAATCGTTCTACCACCAATCGATAGCCCTGAGTGTAGCAATTCAGAAAATACTGTAAGTCCCGGCCACATGACTGCTGACATCACAGGTCACGTAAAATGCATAACACGACGTCGGAAAAACTGACATCGGTTCGTGCATCATATCACCGGCAATACTGGTCTTAGAGCATTCAGTTGGGTATCAAACAAAAGATCACGATCTTCTGCACTTAATGCATGCCAAAATGTTAAACAGTGTCAAGTCAAGGTCAACCTAAGGCAGGTAAAATATTGGTCTGACTTTACATGCCATAGACCGATACTTACTCACAGTCGTTTTGATCTACGTGACAAAAACGATGACAGTGAAACCTTATTATGGCCGGTTTTGGATTATCTTCTTTTCACGGTCAGGGTCAGTCTAGGTCAGGTCAGACTACGTTGTATTACTCTTCCTGACATAGAACGATAATTACTCGCTAAAATTCTTAACTTGGTCAAGTGCAGAACTGAAATGATTTCTCGTGATAATCAAACCTACTCTGCCTGCTTTTTCTCGGGTCAGGGTCACACAAGGTCACGGCAGATAGTCATCTTCCATTTGCTGATTAGGAACGATAATTGCACTCTGCTGTTACCGAACGATCTTCTACAGTCAGTGCTGTATTTCATTCTTTTTGACATTTACCTATGGCGTGACCTGACATGACCTTACGCTGCATTTGGAGAACATTGCGAAGAGGTGGATAAAGATTTGCTTGTCTGGCCTGAATGATGGGGTAGGTCAGTGGCAACCACTTCCTTTATCCAGAATGCAAACCAGTCCAACTGTCATCATGCATGTGACCTAGCATGACCTCTATTGTTTACGTGTCACGGTTGTATATCCTTTTGGGGCCGTATCCTGAGTAAATCCAAATAATTCATCCATTTTATTCGCCAATGTTATAAAACAAAGCGAAACATTTCGCACCACCGCCCGAAGAGGCGAAAACTTGCATGCAAGAATTTACTTATGTCGTGATATCTCCATGACCTAACCTAGCATGAAAATGGTTTTGGTGTCAAAATATGTAGAATTGATTGTTGAATAGGTACGGACAATTTGATCAGGTCAGCTCTAACGGTTCAGAAGTTATTCAAGAAAAACGGAGGGGTGCCTCATTTGGTACCCCATTCTTGCCAGACGGCTTAGTACAATGGTACCGTGTAACCTCCCGGACCAGGACTTGTGGAGCCGTCCATGGACGCTGACGCTATAAGGAACTCCTGGTCTGTAAGAAGGCCTTCGGGCTCTTTTGCTTTCGCATTTGGCATGTCACAGATGTTGGCGGTGAAATCGTTTGGAGCGTTGCGCAGCGATCGTTTTTAAAGGGCCTCGAAGTAGAATCGGCATTCTTCTAACATGGCAGGCGTGGAGTATGTCCTCTCACCGGCTTCAGTGCTGTAGTTCAGCACGACTGCTCTGAACATGGTCTGGTCTGTCATGGTCCATGGAGTCGGCTGTCCAGTTCGTGGAAATAAACAGTTCATCGCTCCGCGAGGTGACGCCGCCGCGCCTGGCAACATATTCCACTCGGGCTGTTTACATCACTTAGAATGTCGCCACTTTCCTTTTTTAAAACTGGCAAGAGACTGGGATACATCAGGCTGGTTGAACTATTGAAACCAGGCTTTGACATCGAGTATATCTTACTCTCTCACTCATGTTTCCTTTTCCGTATCTTTTTTTCTTGTGAGTGTAATATTATGTTGTCCACCCACGGAACACACATAACACGGCTTGCAAAAGCAGGCATGATGAAATCCCTGCTGAGCTGTCTCGGATTATTTCAGTTATCTTCAGCTTTGTTGTTCGCAAGAATGCTTCCTCAGGCAACAACGAATTATTAAATTTAGAATAGAATTTCCCCAGTCTGGTTTTGTTCGTCCTCAGTTCAACGTCGACGATCTTATGGTCAGGCCGAAAGCCGTTCACAGTTTCTGCTTTACGAGCTACGGCCATGTGAAGAAAAAAAGTCATCAATCAGAAAAAATCAATTCGCGATTTACTTACTGAGTTACTTCGTTCACACGTGAACATACGTATGCGTCCTGGTTCAGTGTTCCCCAGATATCACTTAAAGAATTTGCTCGCAGGTATTTTTGAACAGTTCTTTTAGGTGCGTCACTGTTGCGGCAACGTTCGGATGCTGTGGACCTATCTTTTTCCAGGTCTAAACAAAAGTTAAAGTCTCCACCCCATTTAACGTCTCCAACTCGCACTTCGTCAAATTTGTCAAACTAAGTTCGGAAATAGCTTGGGTTGTCCATGTCTGGAAATTATATGGCTTATTATTTTTACTGTTTTAGTCAATTTTTGCTCTGTGTAAATTAAGGTAACAGTAGTCACGCATATCCCTGCGACTAGGATAGCAAAACGGCCTGACGTGCACATAACAACTGCTTGGAGCGACATTTCCACTCCTGGATTAATCAAGATCGGGAATCTTAACCCTCTGCTCCTATTAGCGCCGTAAGCAAAGAATCCTCTTCCGCCCTTTTCGTTCCGCCACATTTTCTCTTTCGTGTCATAGGAATGTATCTCTTCAATGAACATGATATCTGGCCTACATTTGTCGAACCAGCGAAATAACTGTCTACGCTTGTTACTGTGCCGATTGGATCTAAGTCCGTCGTCCAAAGGCAGCGAGCCATTTATCAATAGAAGCCTCGGAGACAAAACTGGAACAAAACACATCTGACGCCTCAGAGGAGACACACGCGGGCGACACGGGCACAGTTATTACGGGGTGCTCATCACATGTTCCCAATTACAACGCGAGTGTGCTTTCCTCGGATGATTACGGAACGGCTAAGTGACCCCAGACGCCATGCGCAACCCAGAAGAGCTCATCCGCATCTGAGACACTGCCCGATTGGCCGCCCGACCCACTGATCCGCCGACTTATCCACGGGGTCCCCGACGGTCACACGTTCCAGGGCCGGAGTCGACTCCGCGCGCCCGCCCGCCGCAATGTTATCGCCCGCCGCGTCCACCCAGAGCGCCACGGAGGGGCAGCCGATTTCGCCGCCTCCCGTTCGGCCGTTCGGCACCCGTTCCCGGCGGCCGTCGGCCGGCCGCTCACCGCGAGAGGGGTCCGTGACCCCGACCCTGCCGCCGGCCGCGGGGGGGGGGGGGCCGACGGCGGTGTCCCTGCCCGCTGTCGGCCGGCCCGGCTCTCGCCATGCTCCCGCCACGGGACGATCTTCATCGGCGCTGCGCCTGCCTCTGCCCAACCGCAGCTGCTCCTCTTGAGCCGCCTCTGCCACGGCCGGGGCAGGGGCGCGGGGCTCGCCGCCGGCACCGCCCCGGGCACGCCGCAGCTCTTCAATGGTGCTGACGTGTTGTGATCGTGGCTCCTTGCATAGCCTGAAGTAGATATGGCCATGTTGGGAAACGACTGTAAATTCTTTTCTGTTTGTTGGCAACCAGAAGCGCGTACATTACTTCTCATTTGTTTTTCGTCAGTGAATCTTAGAGATATAGGCGGCTTAGAGCAGCGCGCCCGTTTCATTCAAAACGTCTTTCAATGTCTCATCACGCAGGTTTTTCGTAAGGAATGTACAAATCACCGCGTTCTTGCTTTGCAAACCATGGTCCTTCTCAATGTCGTGTCTGGTCACGTTCAGATCGAGGAAATGTTCTTTGAGGACTTCACCGCCTTTCCCTTTATATCTCCACGTTCTCTCGGGCCGAAATCGTCCGCCTTTATGATCAAGGGCGCTTGCCTGCAGTCCATGTCAATGGATTCGATTTGCTCTATCGAGAGCTCGCTTTCTCTTTGAGTGATCTTGAGAGTTCTATTAAGAGGGGCGTTTTCATCCCCTAGTTCAGAAAGCCCGTGTTCTAGTAGGTCAACCGGTCTCTCGAACGGAACCAGCTTGGCCTCGACCGCGAAGATGAATCTCACGTTGCCTGTTCGGGTCATAAGCCGTATCTGCTCAAGCGCCTGAGTGCTCAAGCGCCGCCAAGTGAATCCAGACTCACTGTCTTCGCCTCAGGCGCGGACTGGGGCTGGCTTTTGTCGACATGTCGCCTGTCAGCACTGGCCGACCTCTTGCCTCCTCGGGTCTACGCTGCTTCTGGAACCGAGAGCTGCCGAATACTTTCTACTGTTTCCACGGCGCCTGAGAACAGAACGTTCTCGTCGTCAGCGTCTGTGAAGAGTCTGTGAAGAGTCCTCCGACTGCATCATGGCGTCAGCGAGGCAGCACTTCTCTTCTTCGGACTAAAATGAACTTCTCACGGAAGAGTCCATTTTTAGCTCGTCTAATAACCGGCAAAGTTCACTGCTGGCCGCCCATGGCCGGCCCGCGCTCCGCGCCTCTCGCAAGTGCATGGCACTGGCCGGTGCGCTCGCGTACACCGCCCAAACAGAGTCGCCGACCCGACTGAGAGTTCCGTAATAGAGGAGGTGCGCCGCACGACGTGATGGCCGACCATTCTCACGAAGACATTACGCCAACTCCGTCCCACCCCACGCTCCGGACACTGGTCCGTCGCCACCATCCAGTTCCCACTGGCGGAAAACGTTGAGTCTCCGGGGAGACCCTCCACAGCCCGCGAAACCTGGTCCAAGGTCTTCGTCGGCCTCCCCTGCGCCATCCGTCTTCCATGTGTCAGCGGCGCCCGATGTCGCAGCTTCACTTAATGTCGAACGTGGTAAACTTTTACATTGTTCAGCTACTCAGCAGTACCGTGAAATGGAGAACCTCGTGTGTGACCTGGCCTTGTCCGACATTTCGCTGGTTTCTGATATTCCGTGTCCGGCGTCACGTCCGACCCTCCTGGAGAGATCAACGATGAGGACCAGGACGCGCACTCCGGGGCTAAAGAGTCAGCTGACTCCGCGCTCGCATTGATTAACGACACTGAGACGGTTCCCGTAACGGATACCGGCCTCGCTCTATGTTGTCGAATGGCGCAAAAACGTGCACGGGGGCACAAATGCGACGTCACCAGGCACCTGCGTCGCATTCGCGCAGTTTGGACGAGGGCGGTCGAAAAACTCACCGTCCTCGGAATTCCGGAAGCGGCGCAAAAGCACGTGTGCATGATATATGGTGGTGGGAATAGATTAAGAAAAAAGATTTAGCGGGTAGTGGTGCGACCCGAAGTGATTCTTGGAAAAGTGTGCATACTATTGTATTTAACGTAACGTTACCTAACGTAACATAACGTAACATAACGTTCGTGGTACGTAATGACAGGAAAGGACTATTCATTAATGGGCAGAAGAATGTAAAAAAGGAGATCGATGGATGTCTTTTCATTGATTCACATATTTAAAAATTTGAGGAAATTCATAATTGTTGATAGCACCTGGAAAATGGAAGGAACATTTAATGAAAAAATGAATTAACATAAAAGTTTAAAACCCCTTTTTAGCATTCACCAGCTCTAAGGGTTCTGTTTATGACGGCTGTGATAAAGGGTATGCGCTGACATTTCAGGTCATAGCTCCGTGACCCGACCTGATATCAGTGTGGAACTTGCAACGCAAGCAAAAGACATCGTGCTTAGTCTTTTGTGTTCCGGTTATATTTTGAAAATAAGCGCAAAAATATTTAACATAAGACCTAATATTTACTTTTGATCTTGACCCGACCTTTTAAATTGACCTTAAGTCGACAGAAATGTTTTTGCATTGTTTTACGGTTATATAGCTATGCATTCATATAAAGTTCTGAGTTCTGTCTTAAAAATGCTACTTTTCATGGCTATTTTATTTTCTCTTCATCAGTGCCAGAAATAACCGGGGATGCATACCCAAAAACGTGGTCTGCCTTTGCCCATGGGCGGCGGCAGTTTCAAACTGATGACAGTTTGATGTAGTACGCAAAATGGAAAAATGGCCAAGATTTGTAAAGTTTCTTCAACACGCGCACTGGAGAGGGGGCACTTTTGTGCCCCTCCCAGCTGTTTTCTTTAATATCTCGAGAACGGATCGGAGCTGGTCACTGTTGCTTCATGACATTTACGGCAGTTGAATAACTCGTCGACTGACGTAAAAACCGAAATTCGGAGAGAAATTTTTGAAGTTAGGTGTCGAAATTGTATTTTTCGCTTGCTCATCCATGCTGGTTCTGGACGGTGCCCTGAGCAAAAAACTTCTTGGTAGTCCTCAGAAATGTTTTTCGTGTCGGAGCAGCTCTGGTTTAAAGTATTTTTTTTTGCATTTGCGCTGTGTCAAAGTGACTGACGTGGTTTCTAAGTCAAACCGAACGACCTTGATTCTTTCTCCGTGCTCAACCGATCCACGATTCAGAGTGACATATCATATGCGAAACAAAATAGTAAGGAATTCTGTATCACGTGCAGTAAAAAAACGTGATTGACCGAATATTCGCTCATTCGTTAAAAACATAAATGTGGTACGTAATTGTGGGGAACCATGCTTATTCGTCAAACAAGCTGAATGGCCACAAAATTTGGTTATGAGCTGTCATATGGGTCTAGAAAAAAGACAGAGTATTTCGTATTTAACAGGCCTAGGTTGACTCGCAATAACACGACCAGGGCATTTGGCACCATGAGGTTCGTAAGATCATGCTAGAGACCGCATCCCCACAAAATTTCGTTGCAGTCGGTAGAATACATCCAGTCATGACGAGAGGACAAAAATGCTCCACCAGTGAGCGTTATATTAAATGCGAAAATCTTCATCAAGCGTATAAACTAGATGGCGGGCACAAAGGACACATGATTTGTTTTTCATCCTGGACAACGATTGCTTTTTTTACTCCACTCTAAGTACATATCACAGGCCATATCGACTTGGCTTCCGCCAAGCTGTGGCCGGTTAGTGTGCGCAGAACTGAAGCCGCTATCTGTATAACACGAACAACGAAACCCCTTTTATTTGCCGCTTTAATCTCTTTGAGAAGGTACTGGTTTCTACGAACCACTGTTCCTCTCTGGCGTGAGCATTGTTGGTTGGAACACTGTATTTTTTATCACTGCGTCTTGTACCAGAAATGGCAAGCAAAACCAAAAAGCCACAGATCCTCAGCACTTTAGTGATCTCACCTAGCGTAAGCAAGCTAAAGCGTCTTTTAAATGAGCATGAGTGGACTTATTTAACTATAGGTCAAATTCGTAGATGCATATTGTACACAACACGTCCTTGCAACGAACTATTATCCAGAAAGAAATTTTCAACGAAACTTGTAGGAGCCCCGCACCGTAGTATAACAGAAATGAGTTTAATTTGGCCTACGGGCCATTTCATATTTATGTGGATTCCCTCAAACAGTTGTCGGAGTGCCTGAAGGACCGCACATGATGTAAGGGGTGAATACTAAAATTTGGCATAAATTTGAATGCGCGGGAGCTCTACAATACCGCGCGTGCAAGTAACCATCGTCACGTGAAAACCTATTAATTTTTTGCATATCTGAATTAATTGATCCTACCCCTATGATCTTGCTCACAATCTTCAGCATGGTGGCCAAGAAGAAGTTCTACGAGAGCACATGGCAGAGTTCTATGAAAATCGCCGCGAGCTCGGCAAGTCGTGTGCTGTGACGAATTTCATGGCCATAAAATTGCCTCGCAGGACATTCTATAACATCCTAAAGAACTCTGAAATGGGTAGCGGTATTTCATTCCGAAGAAAGGTTGGTTCTGACAGAAAAACGGAGAGGATGAGCAGCAGTTTAACCCTATTCCCGGAGGGCTAGACGGTATGGCCGATTCCCGGCAGGGGGGCGGATTCGGCCCCCCCCTGAGATCTCGAGAACTACTTATCCGATTTCATCGCAACAAACGGAAATCGATTTGCCGTCACGTGAACTACATTTTTATAAAAAGAAAATTTTCAAAATTTTGAAATTTGTGGATACAGGGGGGCAAAAATGTCAAAATGGGGGGTACTTTTTGACTTCTTATAACTCCGTTGTTTATGGACCGATTTCGATGAAACTGGCATCAATCGAGAGATTATGGATAGGGCTTTTACCATGGGTATGCAAATTTGAAATTTTGGGAAAATTCATGGGCGTTCACAGGGTTTCAAAAATAGGGGGATAAGTTTTCTAATAACGGAATGAACAAAAAAGGTAAAAACACTTTTTTAGCTTCTGCTAGTCATGTTATGCTAAAGAAGTACAAATCGCATTACAATGTTTGTATAATGTTAACATAGGCGGTGCCAGGGACATGAAAAAGGGGGAACTGTCATGGTCACACGTTTCTCAGATCAACTTGTGACTTTTGACCTTAAATGACCTCCAGTGACCTTGGGGTCACCTGGAATGATGTCGTGTGCATTCAATATTATCTGTAAAGGTTTTTAATCGATTAAATTCACTCTATTCCAAAAAATTCATTTTTTGGCTTTTGCGATATAGGGTACGTGCACTGACATTTTAGGTCATAGCTCCGTGACCCGACCTGATATCAAGCTGAAACTTGGTTCACAAGTAGAGGGCATCTTTCTGCGTCATATATATTCCGGGTTTGGGATTTGAATGAACGGCGCCGAAATTATTGCGAAAAACCAAATTTTGACTTTTGACCTTGACCTGACCTTGTAAAGTGACCTCAGATAAACAAAATTACATATGCACATTGCCCAACTATTTAGCTATATATTCATATAAAGTTTTAAGTTCTATCTTAAAAACTCTGTTTTTGGCAGACATTTTCCTTTTACCCTCAACATGGCCAAAAATGACCTGAGGTGCCTCCCAAAAACGTTGCCTGGCTCCGCCCCTGAGCAAAATAGAATTTCGAAATTTTGTCACGGCGCGTAGAAGGAATAGGTAGGAAACGTGACCAAGTTTGGTGAAGCTGCATTAAAAAGCCTGGAATTGGCAAGCAAAAAACCCGAGGGGGGCGGATTCCGCCCCCCCTGCCGGGAATAGGGTTAAGCAGACGCCTCGTCCAACAGGCAAAGGACATTGTCTCGGCATGAAAACTGGCCCTGAAGTTTGAAATTTCCCATGCTTACTTGACAAAAATGCTGAATAAGGAAGGTGAAGGTGACTTGCCGGAAGAGCAAATCGCCGCAGAACTGACAAGGCAGGTGGGAACACACAGGAAGAGGTTAAACAAGCTGGCGCGCCGCCGAATAACAGCCTACGATCGCCCAGAAGTCGTGATCGACGATGAGTGCTTTTTTACTTATAAAGGAGGCAACATTCCCGGAAATCGGGACGTCTACACATCTGATGACCTCACAGATGTCCCACAGAAAGTCCTTTCTGCTATAAGATTAAGTTTCCAAGAAAGATCACGATGTGGCTTGCCATCAACTCGCGCGGTTTGTCACAACCGTTTTTCTACGACGGGGAGGGGCCTCAGATGGTGGAGCTTACCGCAAGGAGTGCGCGACAAAGAGGCTGATCCCCTTAATCGACTCCAAGCACAGGAGGGGGACGTCATCTTTTGGCCGGGCATGGCTACCTGTCACTACGCCCGAAAAACGCAAGCGCTACTGAGGAAGAGGGGAATCATTTGTTCGAAAGGTTCATGTGCCTTGGTCTTGATCATAGTCCATACATGGGCTATGATAAAGGCCAAGGCGTACGCTGGAGGTTGGGAAGTAACGACAGATGGACATCTGAAGAGATATGGACCCGTCGGAGCATCAAGTCTCTGAACTTGAAAGTGCTGAAAAAAGAAAATGCTGAAGGGGTGCCCCAAGCGCACGATATGCTACACGTACGGGGACACTGAGCTCAAAGGCGTAGCCAGGGGGTAAAGGGGCCGTGCCCCCCCTGGAAGCCAAGCAGGGCCTCCTGGCGGCCGAGCAGGGCCCCTGAGGCCAAAGGCTCAGTTCTGCGGATAGCGTGAGGCGCCCGCAGTGCGTGTTACACTGCCCGAAACGGTCAATTAAGGCAAAATAAGAATATTTCAAGTATTAAAGAAGGCTTACGAACCTAAAGATTCGTACGCCGAATATACAAGAAGGCTTTGTGTGCTATGAAAAGAGGCCCGTGGTCTGAATGAGCGTTGAGGGGCCCTGCTAGCTTGTAGGGGAATTCACCGCTTGTCTGGGGAGGGCCCCCTATCGGCTCATAAAGGGTCCCTGTCGGCCTCCGAAGGGACCTCCTTTTGGTCTGGAAGAAGGCTCCTGCCCCTGCCTCCAGAGGTCGACAGGGCCCTTTACAGGGGCTCCCTGGCCAACAATCCCTAAACGATCATTCAGGGACCTCTGCTTTCTTGCAAAGACGTCACTGCCGACCTGTAAGAGGCACCCGCCAAGTCGGCGGGAATGTCTTTGCAGGCGAGCATGGGCCCCCTTTGTGCCCCTTTGCAGACCGACAGTAATTTTAACCACATGGAACCCCACTGATTCTGAGGGCCAGGCGCGGATCTAAAGGGGAGCAATTGGGGTGATCGCCCCCTCCCCTTGAGGCCTGAAAAGGGACCCCTGTCAGGCTTCAAGGGAGCCCCGAAGGGGCCCCTTATGAGCTTCACGGGATCTTTAAAAGAACATGACGGGCTCTCGATGCAGTCAGGGAGGACTCCTGGAGGGTTAGATGATCTCTGAAACACATAGAGGCTTCCTTAAGCTCCCAAAGGGCCCCTGTGACCACAACAGGGTCCCAACACGGCAGAGTGTCCCTGAGACCTGAGACGACAGATGGCTCATAGGGCCCTTGAGACGACCAATATGAGGACTGAGTCCCTAGTGGACCTCTGTGAGTGAGAAGCTGAAGGTTCTTGATGTGGTCAGAGGGCCTCCGGGAGGGTTAATGAGACCCTGACACGATAAGATGGTCTCTAAGATGGAAAGAAGGTCCCTTGAAATTCTTCAAGGGCCCCTGGGAACGCAGGGGCCCAACACGGCACAGAATCCATGATACCACTAAATTCGCCAGAGAGGCACCTGAAACGGGAAGAACTCAAGAGAGTGCCTAGCACGGAATAAGGAGACCCTGGCCAGTCAGAGGGGTCCCTGAAGAGGGATTCGTCGGTGATCTCAACCTCGAGAGGAGCCACAAATGCGATACACTAGCCTTTTTGAAACCTTGAGGGGTTCTTGATGCTATCAAGGGCCCCCAGGAAGCTCAGGTAGTTTCTGAGACGGCAAGATGGGCCCGTACATCGTAGGTGACCCCTGAGACCACCAAAAAGGTCTCAGGGCCCCTGCGATGCCAAGACGATAAGAGGGCCTTTGAGACGGTATTTAGGTTTATGGGGGCGCTGGACGGCCAGAGGGCCCCCGAGTGTAACAAGCGGACTCCTGGCACGGGTAAGGTCCCACTGAGACTGCCAGTGAGGCCCCTGAAGCACCAAAAGCCCTTTGCTACGGCTACAGGGGCCCTAAAAGACTGCCAGATATACCTCATGTAACAAAGGAAGACCCCTGATGCCCCCATGGGGATCACCGGAAACGTACAGAGGGCCTATGACACTGCACAGGGACCCTGAAATTGCTAGGTCTTTTGTAACTGCCAGAGTGCCCCTCAGACGGCAAAAACATTTCCCAGAGACAATGAGCGGGGTACCCAGGACCAGAGGGGTCCACTGAGACTGCTAGAGAGGGACCTTTGAGACTGCTAACTAAAAGCCTCTGGCAATAGGGGCCCCTGAGACGACCAAAGGGGCACCTGAAATTACTAGACCTTGAGACGTCCAGACTGCTCCTGAAATGGCCAAAGGACCTAGAGGATTGCCAGAGGCGCCTCTGTCACGGCAGAGAGAGACTTGTAGAGGGCCTTTTTTAATGCCTGAGGGGTTCCTTAGACGGCAAAAACGTCCCAGGGACGACGGGAGGGAATCCGAGATGGCTTAAGCGCGCCTGAAAACGCCAGATGGGTCCCTGAAACTGTCCGAGGTGCCCCTGAAACTACCGAAAGAGCGCCTGAGACGTCCCGCGGGACACGTGAAACTGTAGAAGGAACCTAAAACCACTAGAGGGTCCTGGCACGGCAGACAGCCAGAGACCACCAAAAGTGCTCTTCTAACTGCAAGAGCTAAACTAAGCTGACAAAAAATCCCCACGGAAGCTACGGGATGGGGGGAGGACAAACGGGCTCCTGGACCAGATACAGACACGGCATTTGAAACGGAGGGAGGGACGGCACCGCCTAAAATCTCGCCGTTTTTGTCATATTTCGTCCGCTTTGTTCGGGAACGAAACAGAAAAAATGTTCTCAAATAAGGTGACGCGTTTGATTTCTTTTTGGTTATTTTTTTTATGGTAAAAAAGCAAAATTATGCCATTTTTCATATCTGAAGAGCCGGCAAATGGGGGCCCTACGCTTACCATTCGCCTCTACCCCCCGCCTTGGCGAGATCCTGGATCCGCCCTTGGCGAGCGTCCCCATTGGGTACGAGGGCCCCCTTGATCCGATTTGCCCCCCCCCCCCGGGCGGGATCCTGGCTACCCCCTGACTGAGCTGTGTGCAGTTCTATATAAACCAAGTAAGCTTCTCCCGTCTCCAAAAATGCGTAAGTATCATAGGCGTTGGGCGGAATCCGGCATTTCAAGAAAAAACTAGGTGTTTTATGTAATGCCGGCATTTCATGTAACCTTCATAAAATTACCATTGTTACGCTGTCAGACTGGCAATTTTAGGCGTTACTTGAAGTGCTAAAAGCTTCTCGGGCACACAGCATTATGCCCGTAAAGGAAGACTATTACGCAGTTTGCCTAGGCATTATAAGAAACGCCCGGCTGACATTTGGCAAATATCGTTATAAATGATAACAAAAACTGCAGTAGCGTGTTTAGGGGGGAAGGGCGAAAGTCATGACCTTTTGGGCGCCGAATACCAATGCTGCCATTGGATCACGGATGCCCCGATATCGGTCGGCTGAACTGGCCGTGGTGTGCTCGGCCCTCCCTTAGAACGCTAATCTAAGTACGCCACTGCGTGGTTGCTAAGACAAACCGGAAGGTCGCTTGCGCGAAAGCCGCGTTCGAGCTGAAACTTGCGAATAAGCCTTTTTTCTTCATCCGGCATCCGAGCTGCAGGCAGTTTCCCACCGAATCATCACATAAATCATAGGCATAGGCAGTGGCTGTCGCTATACTGTTATCATAGATATTTCTCCGGAGTCGGAACTTAGAGAGCTGGGTTGGAATGGGTTTGAGGGAAAGGAAAACAAGTGAAAAGGGGTCATGTGGTAATATCCAAGCAATGAAAGAGAACTGCTACCAAAAACTAGACGACAATGACAAGAATGTGAAAAGTAAGGCTCTCAGCCACGGCTGCGGCAACCAGTATCAATATGTGTTTGGTAATATATTAATACCTAATGGTTGACAAGTAAACAGCGAACGTGAAACGTCTGAGAACCTCATCGTCGACACATGAGGAGTTAGTGCAGTTAATTTTATCCTATGAGGCGAAAGCACAATGAACAATATTGATCATTCCATCGAACATCAAATATAAAACGACTGTACGTAATATTCTTCGTTCGGTTTAGTCAGGCGTTACTTGGAAAGCCCAAATCCTTCCTGGTGTTGCATAACCTGTCTAAAAATGATATGTATCCTTCAGGCAAATGGCGTAATAATGGTGATTACAGAAAACGCCTGCGACCTCGTAAGCATTTCATACAACGCCACAAGCTTTCAGTCGGATAACTTGACAATGGAAATTTTATGAAGGCTACATGAAACGCCGGCATTACATGAAACGCCTAGTTTTTCCTAAAACGCCGGATTCCGCCAGACGCTGACGACCTAAACATAGCTCAGAATTCTGAGACTCGCTGTAAATAATAAAAACACGTGCGGTACCTCCACTTTGAAGAAGCTCGCTGCGTGACGTCATTCGGGGAGCAAGTCGGCATGGACTGTCGTTACAGCAAGCACGTTTCGCGCGTTTTGTTTTGTTTCGGCAAAACTAGGGGTCACAGAGCGTCGCGAAAAAATTGGGTGTTGACGAGACGTGTTAACGCGTCTTGTTGGCAGGAGTGGTGGGGCCTTTGTGGTGATGGGTGGCAAACGTGATTTTTACCTGGTTTCTTCCAGTGTGAAGCCACACGGTTAATTAAATGTTGCTTAAAGTTGGGGTGGCAGCTGCCTCCTGCTCCCCCCCCCCCCTCCACTGAATTCCACCCGGTCTTGCTTGTTGGCTTGTTAGCATGCTTATTGGTTGCCAACGAGACCTAGCGATAGATGTGCAGTTTTTATCGGTAGGCCAATTAGCACTTCCGTTAGGCCAGATCAGCTTCTCCATTTTGTAAAATCGATGACGTAGTCGTGCTCCGTCGGGCACTGTTGCCGAACAGTTGCAGCCATAAGGCCACTTTCCCACACCAGCGCTCGCATCTGCAATTCGATTGTGCGATACGAAAATGCAGTCGCATTTCTATGAATGAACTAAAATGTGAATAAATGACGCTTTGTTGCATAGCGGTCAGATGCCTTAACCGAGCTTATCTGGATTTCCACATCGTTTCGTAGGGCGCGTATCATCTCATATTCCGCGCGGCCTTGCACGCATCGCAGACGCGTGTGCCTGCTGAGGGGCGGTTTTTATGCTTAACACGTAGATATGTTGGAGGCATACGCCAAACCGTTTGCGGACCACTTTTTTTATTCATTTGAAACAGTAACCTTGTTTATGAACTCCGCCCAGCCTGCATTGCCGTGTCGCAGAGCCAATCAGAAATATCCATGAAGATGTTACGGCATTATTGGCGAACTCAGCAGCCTGATCCAAAAAGTTTAAACGGGCGTTTCGGGCTAGCCAGTGAGAGGACAGTACACCCCGTCAGCAAATACACTCGGGCGGCGGCTCTGTTACGGTGTCCCGCTGCCCGCGGCAGCTGTAGCGTCGCTGCAGCCCGCGAAAAGCAGTGACGCACTTTGACGGCCGTGCCGAGGCTGGGCTCGAGCAACGAGCTGTGGTCGCCCCGCGCGTCAGGACAGCAGCGACTCGCCGTCAATCTCCCGCCGTGGAGTGGGTCTCACAGAGATGGAGGTCACGAGGTCAGACGCCCCCGGGTGCAGCCGAGGCGGGGCACGCAGCGGCACCGGTCATCTGGCCCGGCCTGGTCACAACATTGTCTTATTTGCTGCATACTACATACTGCATATGAGTCACTGAATAGTTTGAACGGTTGACTGTGGTCAGGCCTGTAATTTATTTCTGCTGATATGGCAAGCCATACTGATCTCTTTCCACTCCAATGAAACCTGCAAAGGATGCCTTTGACCAAAACGGTTGTAAGATCATGGATAGTTCAGGCCAAGAACAGATAAACAGCCTTAGTTCCCAGTCATGGACAGGGCATCAGACATGGGCAGGTTTCCATCCTTTACGTGCATTGCTTACTTACTAGTCACTCAAACGTACGTATATTATATATATATATATATATATATATATATATATATATATATATACGCTAAAGGGTAAGGTGCACCTAACGCCAACTACCACCGCCGAATATTGCTCTAGCATTGACAAGATTTCATTAGTATCGTCATGCTTTGCCATTTTGGTCAAGGAAGCAGTGTGATAGTTCCGAATACTCGATACACATTCCCACCCCATACCTTTTCAGTTTTACTCCCTGCACTTATATACAATTGTCAGATATTTTTTAATATAATAAAAATACGGCTTGAGAACGATTTTCGTGCATAGCTAGCTTCTACCTGCATCCTACCTTGATCCTACCCTGACCTGCAAAGACATCAACTGCACTCATGAGCACCAGTTCGCAATCCAAACACTATTAGGGAACATTTTCATTGTAATAGCTTTAAAATCACCCAGGGTGGACATGAAACCTTAACACAAGCCATACAACAAAAATACCTCCAGTATTTTTGTTGTATGGCTTGTAAACAGTTTATTGCTGAGTCTGTGCCGAGTACGTCCTTTGCGCTGAAAATACCTGTTTTGTGTCTGATAATTGTGTTGGTTCTCTTCTCGCGTTGTGTTGTTATTTTCTTAACCTACGAAATTCCGAAATTCTTAAAATCCTCTTAAAAACATCTAACCCCTTCCTTCAACAAGCTATATTTTCCAACAATACTATATAGTTTAATTTTCTCTCGTTTTTCTAACCTTCCATTGAAATCGCTTGCACCACGCACGAAACATGATCTCGGCGGATCCTCCGCGACAGTACCGATACAATGACCACGATTTTGCATAGCACATCATTAACACGCGCACGAGAAGGGTGCACTTTTGTGTCCCCCTTTCAGTACGCGTTAGCGCGAAACCCCCTTCCACTGCGCATGTTAAATTATTGATAAAGCCAGTGTGATGATTATTTCATTGCTAAAAGATTTAACTTCGACAGTGGTTTCGGCTTGGGCTCAGGGGCCACCCAAGAAGTCGTGGTTTTGGTTTCGGCCCCGGCCTTGAAGTGCTTACGAGCACTGACTGGTTTCGGCTTCGGCTTCGTAAAATTATCATGGGTTCGGCTTCGGCTTTGAAGCCAAAGACCCGGCTTTGTCGCCAGACCTGCCCCATCCATTTTGAAAAGTGTCATCCATGGTTATTGTCGAACGCGTAGCCAAAAACGGTCAGAGGGTTCAACTGACCCCCCTATGGCCAGGGGTTTTCAGAAATTGACTATCATCACAAATGATTGGCTTAAAAGACATTGTTTTCCATTTGAAAAGCATTTCGTACTTTGATATTCAAAATCTCTAAGTGTGGTATTTGGTAGAGTTAATTTACTCACATTTGCACTAAAATGACAAGAGTTATATTTTTCATTTTAGTCTGCCCCTCGAAAAAAATCCTGGTTACCCTGGATTTCTACTGGTTATCCTACCATCCTCGCTGTCGGTGCCGGCAGCAGACTTATCATGAAGGTTCAAGATCACGCAGCGATAACGGTGAATACCAAATAAAGTGATGCCATTGGAAATGAAATATGAATAGAGAGAATTCATTATTATATTTTGCCCAGGGGTGAAACCAGGCGAAGTTTTGCAAGGGAACTCAGGCCATTTTTGGATAAAAAAACTGTTGGGGATAAAAAAAAATGGCTACCAAAAAGAGGGATTTAAGATACATCTTAAAGGTTGGTGTCAGTACATGGGTAATTAACCAGGCAAACTTACAATATTTTGGTGGTCTGAGGTCACCTAACAATGTCAGGTCAAGGCCACGTTTCAGAATTTAGTATCATGTAAATGGTTTGACGCCCGTTTTCCAAAGGAGAAATACGGAACACGTATGACTAAGCACGACGCCCACTACTTGTGTCTCACGTTTCAGGCCGATGTCAGACTGGCTCACTGGACTGCGGCCTAGAATGTCCGCGCGTAGAAGCCCACGAGAGACATAAACAGAACTTTTAGAAATTAGTCCATTCAAATGACGGGAACTGTTTTCAGACGCCATGAAATAAACGTAAAGCCATTCCATACGGCTTTGAAGTTATCTGAAGTCGTTTGAGGAAAATGGTCGTACGGTGACGTGATTTACATGCAGCCATGACAGCTCCCCTATTCATGCCCCTGGCGTCGCCTATTCTAGCATTATGCAGGCAAAATCGAAATTATAAACGTAAGGGTTAAAGGGAAAGTCTTGTCGATTACCTCTCCATTCATGCTAATTGGATCAAAATGGGCGCTCATATATTGGACATATACTAAGTACAAAATATCCGTTTCGGACTTTTTATCCCCTCCGCCGTATCCACCCCTCAAAGATATTAAAAAGCTATTTGCACGAAAATGTGGTTTACTTCATGGGGAATCGATTGCCTCCTCTTACGACCAAATCGAAAAAGTAGCTCTCCAGATCTCGGGAGGGGGGGGGGGGAAATAAGCCCCACATGCACGAATGCGTCCTTACGTTATGAGTACGGGAATAGGGTTAATGGCGGTCGGTTTGGATGCAATGGCACTCTGGTCTGAGTTTTACACTTTTGAGCTGACAGTTAGATGCTGTGATTCATCAAATTACGGTAAGCAAGGAAACATACAAAAAAAGAAGCAATCAAGCAATGAACTAAGAATAAGAAGAAATGATGAACTGCTTTGGAAAAGCTCGAGACATATGGCGAAATTCTATGTTGTTAGCTTGTAGGATATATTTAGATATTTATGATATCATTTATATATGCTGTTCATTTCTTCAGGAGACCACGCTCTAATACGCGTCGTCCGGATGTAATGATGGACTTGGATCTTTGTTTTTGCTTGCCTCTGGCTGCAGCAGTCTCGTAACTAGCTGTTAGGGTGAAAATAGATCTCGGAGATCAGAGATGTAACTGGAGAACATCCCTCCCTTCTTCGTGTTCGCAGACCTTGGACACGAGAAAGATTACCGCAGCGTGAACGTGGCCAGCCCTCAGAGACAAGTTGCCTCTCATCGTACACACGTCACCCACCATGCATCATTAGTTACTCCTATAATTATGTCCGTCAGGGCTCATAGTTGCATAAAGATGCATGGTGGCATCGTTTTATCAGCATTTGCGAGCGCTGCAGGGGAAAGGACTTTATAAAAGATTAGACTGCGTCTAAGTAGATGCCATTCAGAATATAAAATCTGAGTCGATAAAGTTGGTGTGCGTCTGAGCCATTGGTCTGCGTCTAAGTAACTGATCTGCATCTGTCAATATCCGTTTGTTAGCGCCGTGCATGGGAGCGGAACGGACGTATTCGCGGAGGCTCGCAGATTTTCGGCTGTTTGCTTTTTACCGTGTCATTCACGAGGTTTGTTTCTGCCCGGGTCGGCGGAGATCACGTGACCGTGTGTTCTTCCGTCAAAGGGAGCGTCATAACGCCTCGGCCGAACTCATCACTTCCAGAATCTTCCTCTTATTTAAAAAAGAACACCTAAAAATCGTTTCTTTGCCAATATAAAACCTTGTCATGGAGATTCCGAAAGTTTTAAATACGTATTTACCCAAACATACGTTCTCTTTGTGATAGTTTCGAGGCTTTTATTTCATGATGATTAGGATTTTGCTGCACTTTGCAAGGCATTTGGGAACAGTGCTATCATAAACGTGCACGAACAGAGATGGTTTTTGCTGTCTCAGACAGGGGCAGGGGAACCATTCAACCGTTGGGAGCCTATGCCATGAAACTGAAATGTAATAAGAACCCCAAGGCGTTTACCATAAAACATACCTTCAGATGTTGGTCGCGTGTACCTTAACACACAAACTAGACAAACTTTCACCAATATCGTGCTTATGACAGTTTTGTCTTTTTATGACGCTGGTGAAAGTAGGCCTCAGTGAGGGAAAATTGCCCATTCCTCGCAATTTTTTGCACCGAAGTTAGGTGACCACTACGCTGGAGCGATGAACTTTGGTCCGTCTCCTGACTCCTGACATACTCCTAGCGCTTTTTTTCTAATTTTAAACGCGTCCGTAACTTTTTAACTAACGAAGCACAAGTGAGCCTTGTTGGATCAAAGCTCATTTGTCAACCATGGTCAGGTGGTGAAAATGCCGAACTTTGGTAAGGATTTTGACTGTATAACTTCAGGTACCTTGGACCATTGGCAAGGTAGGTCAGATCATCTAAGGTTATCCAAGGTTAATAAGCGAAGTTTTTTTCTCCTTTTTTCCCTCCAGATCTACCCAAATGTTTCATTTATAGATTATGGGAGTGTATTTGGTAGACATTGATTGACTTTTGATGACTTCAGATGACCGAAGGACTTGACTTGACTTACGGATGTATGACTATTCTGCGTGCTCCTTAAGTGCCCACTGCCCACTATCAGAATATGTCTGGCTCTATTTTGGTAAAATTTCCCGATCTCAAATACCGGCCTGAGTTGACCTTGACTGACCTGATCTCGGCCAACCTCACTCTGTATTGTGCAAGTTTATCAAACGGCCTAAGGTTTTGCAAAATTTGATTACGGTCGTCTGTAGATCTGAGAAAGAAAGGCGTATATTCCACGTTGATCTTGATTGACCTCAATTAACTTGGCCTAGGTTATTCGGCTTCCCAGGGTTTTAACATCCCTATGCACACGACTTCTGCACGGAATGTCGTTGCAATTGGCAGCATAGATCATAAAACAGAAGGGAGGAAAATGTGTCCCCTCCAAGACGCGTAATTCTTAGTGGGCCACAAGCGCGCGTGTTAGGCAAGTCTGAATGATTTACTCTGATCTTTATAATTTAATTCGTTCTTTAGCGATATGCAAAAAAGGCATAGAAGCGCATATGTGAAGAGGAAAATTTTCAGGGTGCCGAAGGAGTGTTATATGGCCTATGCGACTGTTGACACCTTTTCCCAACGAGTTTTTGTCAGAAAGACATCAGTCGCGAGTTTGCACAATTCCTACAAACTTGCGGCAAAGGTCTCTCAGACTCAGACAAGTCTCTCAGGAAGACGACCTCTGTCGAGGTCGCAGTATCGTCCTGAAAGGCTACCTCAAGATTAGTTCACTGGGTTCTTTATCAACGCTATCCACTGCCAGGATCATATCGCGTCGCAACATCTCACGCCGGTGTCTCGGGGGATTCGCCAATGACCACGAATATTAACTGACTTGTTAATTGAAAATTATTCACGCCAATGACCATTACCCCCTTCCTCCGCCGGGGGGATGATGGGAAAATCTTAATTATCCGCAAGTTCATGAGATATCGGTATTAACCACAAGTCTAAATTTACATGTATGCAAACAAGAGAAGCATTCTTTATGTTTTCAAACTGTCCGTAATAACCTTCAGCTTGAAACATTTCCATACTCTGTTCATCGAGAAAACCTGGAAAAGGATGACGTCAGCGTTTTTTAGCGAGAGGTATGTAAATCTGACCTTTACAGTCATTTCTTTCTTTCTTTATTTATTTACGTCATATGATCATTCTCCAAAGCATGACCGAGGCCACAGAGCTATTCTCGATCCTTAATCATCGCTCATGAGGCGTACAAGAGGTAAATGCACACACACACACACACACACAGTACATTCGTTCCACATACCAAGCTAACTTCGTAAAAATGTTAAAAGAGAAGGCTGTCACGCACGTCTGTAAAATGTCGCAACAAGATGCTGCTTCAGCTGGCGTCTGAACAGTTGAAAATGCATGTTAGCGACGTCTGGCGGCAAGGTGTTCGACAGCGAGTCGGTGCCGTGTATGAATTGCCTCTTTCCAGCCATCGAGCCACGAATGCGAGGCATGCTGAGCAGTCGGTACTGCCTGGTATGTCTTACGTGATCCACCCTTTCGCTGTTAAGACAAAACGATGGGGCAAGGTGCTTTGGTTCGCCTGTACACTGGATCTTATGAAATAAGGGCAGCGTCTGGTGCTCAGACATGCTCTGGGAAGGGAGCCAGCCCAGGTTTGCCCGCACGGCCGAAATGTGCACATGTTTTCTTTTGCCGGATATCACGCATGCAGCAAAACTGGGCTATGTTTTTGGCCGAACCGTTTCCAGAAACTGTGAAGCAATACCGGACGTGGAAGACAATGACAGGAAGGGTACTGGAAGGGAGACAGTCACGCGGTTGGGAGATCCCGGTAAGAATTCCAAAACATTTCTGTCAAATTTTAGAGATATTAGTCTCAAGAAAGAAAACGATCAAAAAGTGCTCCAAGATTTCGAACTTCAAGGCCAGGATTGACACTGTTCTGTACAGATACTAGTATTGGCACAATTCTACATAGACTATATTGACAATGTTAGTGTATAAATATACTAATAGTGTCAATATGGTGTATATAGATGCTATATTGACAGTATTCTATATAGATAGATACATTAATATAGTGTTCCGCAACTTTACAAAACATAAAGGAAGGTTTCGCATATTTTGACGAATTCCCGGGAGGATAAACTCGACTTCTGATTCGTTGACCTTGAGACCATCTGAGCCAGAATGCTTATCCGACGAGTCCAACGCCGTCTGAAGGTCAGAAACAAGAGAAGAAACAAATTTTGAGCCAATGACTAGAACCTGAGTGTCGTCGGCGTATTGTACCGTAAAAGCACTGGCGGCATGCAGGGTGAGGTCATTAACAAAAGCAGTAAAGAGCAGGTGTCCCAGGGGCGAACCCGAAGACACCCTGGTTAGTGGGTCGCAGAGCCGAAATCTGCTGATACTAAAAGTGTTAGTAAAACCCACACTCTGAGTATGACTCATGAGACGATTTTTGAACCTTTCGGTGCTGATGCAGTGAAGATGCAGTTTTGTGAATAATTTGGAGTGATCAGTCACATCAAAACATTTACTGAAGTCAATCCAGCAAAGAAGCGAAATTTCACCCTGGTCCATGGCCGACAAAAGTTTTGTCCGACATGCTGAGGAGAGAGGTTTCGGTAGAAAAGAGGGACCGAAAACCGTGCTGGGTAGGAGCAAGGAGGTGGTTGAAGGAGAGACAGTGAGAGGTTTGTCCTGAACAACCTTCTCAACTGGCTTAGCAATGACAGGAAGGATAGAGATAGGATGAAAACTGGAGGGGTTTCCAGGGTCACCGAATTTGGAAATGGGATGTACAATGGAATATTTCCATGAGGCTGGTAAGTCATTTTTTTGTCAGGCACGCGGTGACGATGTGCAGTAAGACATGTCCAGTCGAGTTAAAATACGTCTTAAAAACTCTAATATAGAGTCCGTTAGTACCGCATGCTGCTGAGCTCCTCATCCTAAAAGAAGGGCGTCTCAGGTGGTCGAAGGAGATCGGCTACACCCGGAAGGCGCATGCAGCGACACGGGACGGCCGGACTGGGCGGCTGGAAGCAGCATCACGTCTGGCAGCCTCGGCGGCCACTCGTGGTCCCACAGTGACAGAATTGAGGACGTCAGGACCGACAGACGGCACCACGTTTGGCTGGGTCGTTTGCCACCTGTGATGTGGCGCATGTTGCGCCACACAGAGCCATCCATCGCATCGCAGTCTTTAGATCTGCGACGTGCAAAATTATGGCTTCGGAAACCGTTTAGAGCGACAAATGAACGTCAAATCCAATTTCCAGACCATTTCCGCTGGAGATAAATGATTCCAGACACAGCAGTGTCCAGAAACGCGCCATATCGGGTCAGGCTAAAGGGACTATAGCTGCTTTCACGTTATAGGCGATCATCTAGGAGCGGCCCGAATGGCGACACGAAACGATCTGCTGACTGTGCAATTCTGACAAGCCGGCGCGACGTCGCGCCTCAAACCTACCAAAACGTCAGCCTGGCAACGAGTACACGAATGCAGACAGTTTTTTTCTGCATTCTGCGTCACAGTCGCATTGGCACCTTGAGACCACTTTCAGAGCAGGAAATGTTATTCTTGAATTCATATCTTTGTACAAACATAGTTTTTCACTTCAGGCGTATGGTGAAGGCCAGTCACGACAGGAAAACCTCTTCGCCGAGGCCATTTGTGGCCTTGCGCAAGTCACTTGCTCAAGGTTGAATCAATGCTATGCAATTCCAAATGGTCTCCTGGCAGGGGATCATTTGGAATTGCATAGCATTGCTGCACTGTTTACTCTTCCTCTGGAACTATGGACCAATGAGAGATGCGTCCCTCACTCCAGCTTCGTCCCAATCATTCAGTAATTCTGGGTTCACCTCTACCACCGTTATCTGGATCCGCCTGTGCCGCCACTCGCTGGCTCCCTCTCTGTTTCTGTATTTGTTGTATATTTGCATGTTTGGCACATAACCATTCACAGCCCACGCCCATTGAAGGAGGCAGTCACATGTGCAAAACAATGATTCCGTGACAAATATCATCGGGACAAGGCACCCCTGAACTACGACACGTCACTGGAGGTCATTGCGGTCCTCAGGTCACGAGCGGACCGCTAAAGACTCCCGAACTGTCTGCGAACAGGTGTCGGATGGGTGCGCACGGGACGTGGGCGGACAGGTGGCAGCGATACCCCAGAGGCCGCAGAGCAGCGGCCGTCGCCTGCGCGGCAGCCATCTGGCCGCGGCGGCCGGCCCGTCCGGTCTGTTGGTGCTCCAGATTAGTTCGCCGCGGGTCAACAGACGCCGGCGGATCCTGTTTGTCCCGCGGCGCTGGATTAAAAATCGCCGCTGTTACACGGCCAATCAGACGGTGGCCGGCGGGTGCCTGTTCACACAGCCGGACGTTCACGCAGCCGGCTCTGTCGGCGACGCCAGCGGCGGCGACGGCCGGCACCGGACTGTGCCGGGAAAACTGGCAGTAGCGGGCAGCTAGAAGACCCTGGTTCCCTGTAGATCTGCGAGAATGAAGAGACCTCGGCAGCTTTGTTGTCGGTCCAGGTTCACTGATTACGCGTTTCATTTTTCAGTTTATGAGTTCGCACAGAACCAAAAATTATGACAGACGCCGCTGTACCGAACGTTAGGGAGCGTTTAGGGACAAGGGGAATGTCCAATAGTCATTAGTTTGATAAGTGGTTGGTATGGGGGTTGACATATGATAGCAGCCGAAGACGATGATGACGACGTGATAATAATTTTTTGTAGCGCAAACTTCCAAGCGTCGAAATATCGTCTAACAATGTTTTTTGCTGCTCTGATACTAGCCTTACCCATGCACTATCTTAACCCTGTTCCCGGAGGGCTAAACGGTTTAGCCGATTCCCGGTAGGGCGGAGGGTGGATTTGCCCTCCTCCGAGATCTCGAGAACTACACAGCTGATTTCATCACAAAGATGGCAATCAGTTATCCATGGTACGCATTAAATTTTGTAAAAAGAAGTTTTCAAAATCTTTAAAGGAGTAGTTACAGGGACAAAAACGTCAAATTGAGGGAAGTTTTTGGATTGTTATAACTCCACTGTTTATAGACCGATTTTGATGCAATTTCCTTGAACTGAGAGCCTATGGATGGAATTTTTACCACTGGTCCATAAGTCTCGATTTTGGGAGAATTCTTCGACGTACACAGGATCCCGAAAATGGAAGGACTGCTTTTCAACTCGTCCCCGACTGGGGGGGGCAGTTATCTGCCCCACCTGAGATTTTCCTGGGATTGTGGGAGAACGAACAAACACAGAGTCACGAAAATTTGTGTACCTTTTGTTTCATAAATTTTACATCTTGTGGCAAAATTTTGACCTCAGGCCAGGTCCGGTGCCTGACCTAGGTCAGGTCAAACTGACCTATGTCAAAAAACGTTTAGCGCCCTCTAGCTTTTTCGCAAAACAAGATATCTCAATAATACTTTCAGGGATTAGTGATCGTGATAGATGCAACAAATCTGCTATCTCAGATTTTTCGGAATTTTCAGGGTCATTGACCTAAGGTTAAACCCATTTTTAACACATATCGTCGTTTTTCGGAAACTGACGGAATATTTCATAGCATTTTTAGTGCAGAGTGAAGCAGACATCTAGTTGCCGTCATTGGGCAAAGTATCAATGACTTTCAGCCATTGACCTGAGTTCAGGTCACAAGTAACTGCAGTGAGCCAAAATGTACCACCGTCAAAATCGACGATAAATTACTCAGAATTGGTAGAAAATGGCAGAACTGGCTTGCACAGACGTAAGTAATACCAGGAACCTAAAAAGTTTGAAAAAGCATATTTTGCAAATAAACAGGCTCTCGCGAATAAAGCTCCGTCAGTTGTGTAGATTGGTGACTAATGAATCATTCCAAGATTTAAGCATGAAAAACCATCACAAGAATCATTAAGATCAATAAGATTTACGTAGATAGGCTTTTTTCGCGAAAATAAAGGAACACTAAGATTAGTTACCGTCAATTTGGTACCGCATACGGCAGCGACGTACACCGAGAGCTATCGGGAGAATTGCCGTGTCTTTAACTCAATGTTTCGGCGTATATATTGAACAAATCTGGGGAAATTAAACGTTTTTTCGGCATCTGCGGACCTTTACTTGTACGCTGGTGCCTTTACTTATGCGTTATTAGTCACAACCCTTGAGATTCAGGCCATTTCTCGGTCTCATGCAATCGGCAATGAGAAAACATATATAGGGCGTAAATTGCTTACATATTATCTAAAACTAAAAAATGATACCAGTTTTCAGCTCTACTCGTCACGAGCTTTCCAGCGGTATGATTATTTTTATCGTGCGACCAACCGTTCGTGAGTTAGAGGGGGGCGGCCAACTGCCCCCCCCAGTCGCCCATGTTCGAAACGGACCGACGGTCGTGCGCGGGTTAAGAACTAAATCAACAAAAAAGATAAAATACATTTTTTAGCTTTTACTAATCGTGTTATGTATCAAGCAATGCAAATGTATCACAGTGTTTAAACAATGTTAGCACAGGCGGAGCCAGGAACACGAAAAACGAAGAACTGTCATGGTTACAGGTTTATCAGGCCAATTTACGATCTTTGATCCGAAATGGCCTTCCGATGACTTCAGAGTCACGTGAATGAGGTTGTATGCATTTCGTACTGATTGAAAACGTTTCCAATCATTTGAAATGACTGTGTCTAAAATTCCAGTCTACGGCTGTTATAATGTAGGATACACGCACGCACATTTCAAATCATGGTTCCGTGACCCAACGTGATATCAGTCTTAAACACAAGTAGGCAATATTTTTCTAGGTCATATGTATCTCGCGTTTGGAATTTGGAAAATTAGCGTCAAAATTATTAACACGAAATCAGATTTTGACTCTGACCTTGACCTGACTTCATAAATTAACCTGTCGTGTCAATGATCAATATTAAGAAACCCATTTCTGGCGGCCATTTTTTAGCATCAGCAGGGCCAAAACTTGCGTATGGGACCTCCCAAAACCATGGCCTGGTTCCGCATTCCGAAACAGGATTACGAAATTGTGGCACAGTACGTAAAAAGAATAGATAAAAAAGGTGGCCAAGTCTCACAAAGCTGCGTCAGAAACCCAGGAAATGGCAAGCAGAAAAACCGGATAGGGAAGATTCACCCCTGGAATAGAGTTTAGTTTACTATGACATTTTACCGCATCTATGACGACATAGTTGCTATGCATGGTTGCCGATGCCATCATAAAACCATGATACCTCTATGGTAACACCACACTAGAACGATGACGGTGCCAGCCGTTAACCATACCAATACTGGGTTTCGACCAGCCCATAACCACCTTCACTCTGTTGGTGCTTTAGTATACCATCCCCATACCAAAGTCCGACTACGTTATTAGTACCTGGTAGAACCAGATCGGTACTAGGGTTTTATAAGGAGTATAGTTAGTTTCCCTGAATAGTGGCTGGGACTCGGGACACCATGTAACGACCTAAACGGTCGTTACGCGGTGGACCCGACAGAAAGCAACAAATGGTGCGTCATATACGAAAAAACAGCACGCAAAGGACGATCAAACATAGTCACGTGACCTTCGGCACTCCGCGTTCCTCACCGTCTCAGGGACATGGATGCTCTCAGTTCAAGCATGCTTTCGAGTCGCAAATGGTATAACCAATTTCCTTATACCACGCCGTGTTTAGCGCACATTTGCATTTGAAACAGACTTGGTTGAAGGCCGCCTTCGGTGGCCTCAGCTCGATGTCAAGCGATTCCCTATCTTCAGTTGGAAGGTAAAAGAAATTGGTTGTTTAGGCCGTTGGGTTCAAAATCTGAGAAGGCTGGTTTCATAGGAGACGAACGTTTTTTCGTTCCCTTTCATTTTGGAGACGTCCAACCCTTTCTTCATTCGTCTCTTCTTCCCTCCTCCTTCTTGCTTTTTCCCTGTATTTTTGCATCATTCCTCGTCCAAAATCGTCTCCTTTTCCTTCCTCTTTAAGACAGAATCTATAAAGCAAATCACTAAAATTTACAATGTCCATTGACATTTATTGAAAGATGCGCTGGAATGAAACTATCGAGATATCAGGAAGAACAGGATATCATTTATTCAGGATATTGGGTTTAGGTTCAACGTTTCAGCGAGTCGGCTTTATAAAATACTGCATGAGGCCGGGTTAAACAATTCATTAAAAACGGAGGTGATGACTTGGTTTTCCGACCTAGCGCAATAGCGCGAGGTCAGAATTCAAGACAACACAGAGTTTTTTTTATAGAATTATTGCCGGCCGAGTGTAGTATGAGTTTTACCACATACTGCGATTAGACATAGCTGCGATATAGCTGCGATTCTGTTAAGATGTTTGCGTGGAGGGTGGCATGGGAAGGCCAGTTTGCTGGGACCATCAAACATGCAACGTGATACGTCACAGGACGAGTCATCGCCGTCGTCGCCAGTCGTGCTCAACATCAGCGGCTGCCAAAACGTCACCACTGATAACTTCTAGTGCTGGTCATCACCCGTCGTCTGTTTAATGTTGCCTGACCGCGAGGAAAATTTCCGTTTGTGTCACAATGAACGAGTGTCAAGATATACGTCGGAACTGCGACTAGGCCATTTCCCGAATATCCCCATCGAACTCAATAAAATTATCAAAGTCAAAATCATTATCCACACTGAATGAAGGCCATTGAACTCCTTGGAGATGTCGTTTAACATTTCTAGATCAAAGTTTTGACTGCAGGCTTTTTTCTTCACCCAGTGGATAAAGCATTGCGGCAAACATCTTAATCTTATTCCCGGCAGGAGGGCTGAATCCGACCCCCTCGGGTTTTTTTGTTTGCCAATTCTGGGCTTTTTAGTGCAGCTTCACAAAACTTGGTGTCTTTTCCTAGATACTCTTTCTACGTGCCGTGACAAAATTCCAAAACTCTATTTTGCTTACGGGCGGAGCCAGGCGACGTTTTTGGGATGCACCTCAGGCCATTTTTGGCTATGTTGAGGGTAAAAGGAAAATATCTGCCAAAAAAAAAAACGTTTTTAAGATAGAACTTAAAACTTTATATGGATGCATAGATAAATGGTCGGGCAATGTGTAGATGTAATTTTGGTGATCTCAGGTCACTTTACAAGGTCAGGTCAAGGTCAAAAGTCGAAAATTTGGTTTTATAGTAATAATTTCGCCGCTGTTTTTTTCAAATGCCAAACCCGGAATATACCTGACGTCGAAAGGTGCCCTTTACTTGTGTATCAGGTTTCAGCTTGATATCAGTTCGGGTCACGGAGCTATGACCTAAAATGTCAGTGCGCGTACCCTGTATCGCAATAGCCATAAAATGACATTTTTGAAATAAAGTGGATTCAAATGATTGAAAACATTTACAGATAATACTGAATGCACACGAGATCATTTCAAGTGACTCCAAAGCCACTGGAGGTCATTTAAGGCCAAAGGTCACAAGTCGATCTGAAGAACGTGTGACCATGACAGTTCTCCCTTTTTCATGTCCTTGACACCGCCTATGCTAACATTATGCAAACATTGTAATGCGATTTGCATTTCTTTAGCATAGCATGAGTGGCAGAAGCCAAACAAGTGTTTTTGCCTTTAAAATTTCAGATGTGTGTACCAATGGTAAAAGTCTTATCCAAAATGTCTTGATTCATACCCGTTTCATCGAAATCGGTCCATAAACAACGGAGTTATTAGAAGTTGAAAAATACCCCTGATTTTGACATTTTACCCCCCTGTATCCAGACCTTTCAAAATTTTGACCATTTCTTTTATAAAAATGTAGTTCACGTCATGGCAAATCGATTGCCGTTTATTGCGATGAAATCGGATGTGTAGTTCTCGAGATCTCGGGGGGTGGGGCCGAATCCGCCCCCCCTGCCGGGAACCGACCATACCGTCTAGCCCTCCGGAGAATAGGGTTAACTTAGGTTTAACTACACGGCACGTGCTAATGCTTCTTGCTGTTTTCGGCACGTGGTAACATGAAAGGCTAACACCTTTTGCAGTTAAAGATTCAGCCTGCCGTTTAGGCTTCCTTTCTCCGGGTCTATTTTCAGACGTTCATATAACTAAAAATTAACTCGCGCAGTAGAAGGGAGTTTCGCACTAACGCGCACTGCAAAGGGGGCACAAAAGTGCCAGTCTCGTAAACGGAAGGAGCTAGAGACATGAAATTTTATGGACAGGGTAGAACTACGGCGGCCTACATTGTGTGCAACGTCTATGACCCTAAGTCAATATCTTTAACTTCATATGAAGTCGAAAATGTCAACTTTGGGCATTTTCTTGCCGTGCAGGCTATTCCGTACGACATTTTGAACGGAACGGGAAAGGGATGTTTCTTTCAGCGTTAAAACATAGCATACGGCAATATCCATTCATTTGGCGCCTTGACTTAGGGTTTCGAGTCGAGGTCATGTCAGGTCATTGACCTATGGCGTCATTTTTTCATCTTTTGCAGACCAGATTTTGAGCAACACGGGATAGCTTGAGTATAAATGAGGGTTCTACACGCATCTTTTGGCGAATTTCCAGTGAAGGTAACCCACATTGGTACATTTGGTCACTTCTAGCGTTTATATTAATGTATGTATGTATATGTAAATGTGTATATGGGTCATTCCATGCCAACTCAACCAATAAAAGTGCGATTTTACACGGCACCCCTTCAGATTTTTACGGCATTAAGTCCTAGGGGTTTTTCATAGCCCGGATCCCGAATATCGGGTCGAAATCGCCCTCAAGCATATAGTTTGACTGCTACAGTGACGTCAATTTATGACGCCACACAGTGTTTAGCAATCTTTAAAGCGTTGTATCCCTGAAAGTTGATGAGATATTTCAAATCGGTCAACGGCATTTCAGAGACAATTGTTTGACATTTTATTTGTGTACTAGTTTTGTATTTTCGACTTCTTGAAAATATATTATATTATTGATTAAACAATGTAAAGTTAAATTTCAACAATTATGTGGTTTTCGATTTTCTTGAAAATGAGAAATATGAAATCTGCATGTTTTCTTACTCTGGAACAGTCGAGAAAATAATGGGTATCGCATAACAACATATCGTAACGTCCCGCGTTCTCCTGTGGCTTCTTGCCAGACACTCGCCGGAGCGCCCCGCCGATCACCGCGTCACTAAGGTGGCGCTCGTCGCGGCCACGGCGGCCGAATGGGAGTGGAGCCTGGGGGGAGGGGAGTTGTCGCCGTCTTGTTTATGATCATCCCTTTGACCATGATTGTTTTGGAATGTAAAGAGTTGACAAATTGTGTGGATATTGGATGTAGACCGACGTGGACCGTTTTACCACTAGACATCGCTCCGCCTGCCCTAAAATGAATTACTGAGTGATCACTGTATTCTGACAAGCATGTGCACATCGACGGAAAAAATTATCATGACATGGGTACTTCACAGACACGATCGTCCTGTCGCATTACCTCACTGTTACGACCAGAGAACTGACGTATCCACCTCATTCCATCACACGGTCTGAAACCTTCGGCTCGAGATGCTTGCCGATGTTTCGTATGCGTTCACCGTTGATGAATTGACAGGCCAAAAGCAGTGAAATCCCCTGGTGCCTTTGATTTGTCTGCCTTCATCAAATCTACTCTTCAGCTTGGAGTCCTTTTTGGCTATGTCGGACTCCGAGACGTAGAAGAAGTGAATGCCTATAACAAACATTATTCACAACTTTTAGTAGCCTATTAATATTCCCACATCCAACAATGAACGAACTTAGTCAGCAGCTATTATCGGTTATGCAGTACAGTATCGAAGAATACAGCTGTCCAAAAAAATGTAAAAAATTTCTGCTGAATCGCGAAGGTATATGACTATAGGTTAATTGATTTACTGAGATTACACCTCTTATAGCTTAATGGTCTTGCAAGTTTTTCGTATAAGACATTATCACTAAAATATCGATGAAATCAATGTGAGATTGTTCAGGCTTAAAGAAAACAAGATTTGCAGTATAGAATATTATTCATTGTGTCTTACCGTGCACTGAGGTTTTGCAGAAGAGGAACATGGCCTCCGGCGTGCAGATCTGGTCTGCCTCTGGTCTCTGGAGGCTTGCACGAGCTGTGAGTCTTTTTGTGGTGCCACCGATGCCGTCACATGGCCCCTTGCCGTGACAGGTGACAAAGAAATGCCACTCACATTCTATCCCGAAGTCTTCTTTGTGCATAGTCATGTTCCTGATATTAAACTTGTTCTTGTACTGTGAGACGGCACCATCGGTGAAGTAGTGAACTTGGCGTACATCTGGGTGTTGAGATTTGACGCTCTGCAACACTTCACATTGGAACGCAAAAACAGCTTGTGTACTGTGTTTCAGGCTGCCGCTTATTACACAGTAACTATCACAATGCACTTCGTCGCCAGATTTCGTTTACACTACGAAAGGGTGTACGGTCGCTTCGGCATTTTGCCGATAAAATCCCTGAATTGCGTCTTGTACGACGAAAGAGTAATTTTCAGCAAAATCACCCATAACTATCGTCTCTTGGGCGGTTCGCCTGCCTTTCAGCTCCTTTAGATGAGTGTTTTGTGCTTGTGCAATGTAGTGATGGGACCGAAGTCGTGCGATAGAGTTTACTAAGGAGCTTAGAGCTTACTGATAGAACTTACTATAAACTCGTCCCTGGTTTGTCGTACAGAGGCAAGAGTTGTTCGATCTGTGCTCAACCACTGCTTGTATTCTACTTCCTCTACGTCCAAGGCCTCTTCCTCATCAAAGAATGTTCGAAGTTTCCCGTCCCCTGGACGTTCCTTACATTTGTCATGCACGCACGTTTCTCTCTGAAGATCGCAAACTGTCATTTTCATGTGGTCGTCAACGCTGAGATCTGGGCGTACTGACTTCAGCATGAGTTTTGGATTTTGATGAAGGACGCAAATGCATACAGAATGTGTGCCACTTGCTCCTGCCAAAACGCACCATGGCGGCCTGAGGCTGGCAAATACTGAAGATCCTACGGGCTCTGCAGTTTCAGATTTATACTGCTGGTAAATTTCTCGTAGACTTCAAAGCACCAGACGTTTCTGATGGTGACGTTTTTCCCCATCAGGATCACGTACGCTGACCGTGTCTTTTTGGCCAAGACACAACCTGCTAATATCGTCCCGTTCATAAAACTGTTGGACTTTTTTCTTTTTCTTGTCTGAAACGGTAAACGAGGGCTTCCTTGGACCTGGTTTGGCCATTACACCTTCCGCTGCCGTTAGCGCTCGACTTCGTTTCACCATATGAATGGTGGCGCCAAACCTCTCGGCTGTTTTTTCGATCGTGAACGGTGATAATGTCAGAATTTGGAGCTTGGTTGCGTATGAAGTTGTAGGATGATTGAATTTATCAACCAGCTCAGTCATCATTTTTTCGTACAACTCTATGTCTGGAACCGCCTCGTCGCCCCTAGACTTTTCTTGGTCAGAATCGACTTCAACACCATATCAAGCTGATAGACGTTTTTAAGTTTTATTGATCTTAGTGGTCCTCGTGATGGGTTTTCATGCTTAAATTTTGGAATAATTCATTAGTTACCAATCTACACAATTGGCGGAGCTTTATTCCCGAGAGCCTGTTTATTTGCAAAATATGCTGCTTTTTCAAACTTTTTGAGGTTCCTAGTATTACTTACGTCTGTGCAAGCTAGTTCTGCCATTTTCTACCCATTCTGAAGATTTCATCACTGATTTTGACGGTGGTACATTTTGGCTGACTACAGTTATTCGTGACCTGACCTCAGATCAATGGCTGGAAGTCATTGATACTTTGTCCAATAACGGTAACTATACCTCTGCTTCACTCCACACTAAAAATGTTATGAAATATTCCGTCAATTTTTGAAAAAAACGACGACATGTCTTAAAAATGGGCTTCACCTTAGGTCAATGACCCGGAAAATTCCGAAAAATCCGAGATAGCAGATTTGTTGCATCTATCACGATTACTAATACCTGAAAGTATTATTGAGATATCTGATTTTCCGAAAAAGTTACAGAGCGTTAAACTTTTCTGGCGCTATTACCTCAAATGTCAAACCCAGAATATATATAACGTAGTAGGCTGTCCTCTACTTGCATATCAAGTTTCAACTTGATATCAGGTCGGGTCACGAAGCTATGACCTAAAATGTCAGTGTGCTTACTCTGTATCACTCACAATAGCCGTAAAACGGAATTTTTGAAATACAATGAATTCAAATGTTTAAAAGCTCACAGATAATATGAAATGCACACGAGATTATTCCAAGTGACTCCAAGGTCACTGGAGGTCATTTAAGGTCAAAATCACAAGTTGATCTGAAGAGCATATGACCATTACATTGCCTCCTTTTTCGTGTCCCTGGCACCACCTTTGCTATGAACATTGTAATACGATTTGTACTTCTATAGCATAACATGACTACCGGGAGGCAAAAAAGCCCTTTTACCTTTTTTTGTTCATTCAGTTGTTGAAAGATTAATCCTCCTATTTTCGAAACCATGTGGCGCCTATAAATTCTCTCAAAATTTCAAATGTGTGTACCAATGGTAAAAGTTCCATCCATAATCTCTCGATTCATGCCAATTCTGTCGAAATTGGTAAAAAAACAACGGAGTTATAAAAAGACCAAAGTAACCCCCATTTTGATATTTTTTCCCCTGTATCCACCCCTTTCGAAACTTTTGAAACCTCTTTTTTTAAGTGTAGTTTACGTCATGGCAAATCGATTGTCGTTTGTTGCGACAAAACTGGATGTGTAGTTATTGAGATTTAAGGGAGGGGGGCAAATCCGCCCCAGGGAATCGGCCATACCGTCTAGCCCTCCGGGAATAGGGTTAAAGGAACCTAATCTTTGCCAGACCTCGCATGAATATACGACTAAATACTGCAAGTCAGTTTGTTTTGTGCTTGCGTCCACGTGGTTTTTGAAAGAGAGCTCAGAAAAGCACCTTTCATCACGGTTCCGTTCCGTTTCGATCTTGATGATATTATCAGTGCCGAGTAGTTTTCTGACTAGCAGTGACTGTATATATATATTTCCTGTTTTGGCGAGCAGGTACGCGATGCGAAATGGAAGCGAGAACCGCATAAAAGCTAAAAGTATTTCTCGTCCGAGGAAAGGAGGAAGGCTCCGTGCTGGGTTAACACAGTCCAAAAATGCACATTGGATATGATATTTGTCTTGAATTCTTTCCAGGTAAGAAGACGAGAGCCATTGCAGTAGTCGCAGACTGCCGCGCTGCTTGCTTTACCGGGTGATTTAACGCTGACCGTCTCCCGGAGTGCGCTCCCTGGGCTTCATTACACCGTAAGTGGAGTCAAATCCCCCGTAATCCGCCTCCGCCCCGGAAGAGTCTCTCCCCAGCTGCCAGAAGTCGTTGTTCCAGCTGGAGCCCACTCGGTGCTGGGGAAGATTCGACCGGTCACAGTGGCGTCACGGTGCCACCCTGTCGTCATGATGGCTTCAGAACGGTTGCAACTTGTCCTTAATCTAACAGAATATATGAACCACGGCAAAAGCATGCCGTGATGTATGTCGCAAAATTTCTTTCTTTATCTGGGGCCTTGGTCAGGCCATTTCTGCACTGGTGCTCTGGAAATTGCGTCGACCATTCATGCTAGTCCTACGCAAATGATGCCGTAATTTAAGGTGACTGAAATGTGATGGAAAACGGAACTGTTTCGAACAATGTCCATTTTCCTTAAGGCTCACTGACTTCAACTTAAAGTTTAACGTTAGACAAAGTGCCGTGGCCAACACTCAACCGAAATGGCACAACTTCCGCAGCTCAATGACATTTGCCATCCTAAAGTTTCCCGAAAGAGGTTTCGTCTCAGTTTAATCAACGTCTGAGGAAACCACTTGTCTCATTTAATCTCCTACCGGGAAAAGCTTAAGACTGTTAGAATTAGGCTGCATCTGAAATTAACCTGGCCCGACTGGGGGGTTGGCCGCCCCCCGAGGTTTTCCCAAGATTGCGAGAAAATAGACGAAGATAGCACTGCAAATCTTTAGGTGCTTAAGATGTTTTCTTAAAGACTTGCCTTTTTAAAGATTTTTTGGCGTCTCAGGATCCATCTGGCTGTCACAAAATACCTTTTGGCGATTTCAGGGCCCCTGTGTAGTGCCATGGAACCCCTGAACGTCCTCAGTGGTCTCCATGACCTTATCAAGAGTCTTTCTTTCGTTAGATGGAATACATCTGGCGGTCTTAGGGCCCCTCTAGCCATATCAGGGGTTTCTGTTGGCGCAGGGGTCTCACTTGCAGCCTCAGGGACCTTTTTGTGCCATGGGCACTATGGCCGTCCAGGGCCCCCGTACCGTCTCAGAGGTCCTCTTATCGTCTTTGCCTCCCAGGGGCCCTCTGACCTTTTGGGCGGTCTCAGGAGCCATCTGCCGTATAGGGGCCCACCTTCCCGTCTCTGGACCAGCCTGGTCTTTCCTGGGCCTTCTGACTGTATCATGAGCCCCTCAGGTTTTTAAGAAAAACAGTTGTCTCCTATTTGGGGTCTTTCTCGAGGTTGGGGTCACTGATGAATCCCTGTTCAGGTGGCATTCTCTGGGCGGCCAGGGTCTCCTTATGCAGTCTGAGGCACTTTCTTAAGTTCTTGCCGTCTCAGGGGCCTCTGACACTTTTAGCGGCCTTATGGACCCTTTGCCATGTTGGGGACGCTCTTGCGGCCCCAGGGGCCCTTGGAGAGTTTCAGAGGACTTTCTATCCGTCTTAGGGGCTATCTTGCCGTTTCATTAGCCCTCTAGGGGGCCCTCTGACTGCATCAGGAACCTGCAGCTTTTCACACAGGTCCATGAAGCGCATTCGGGTCCCTATGGCATTCCAGGGGCGCCTATGCCGTCCTAGGGAGTCAGTCCTCGTGCCGGCCGTCTGAGGAGCCCTGTGACCCATCTGGCGGTCTCGGGTGATCTGCCGTGTTGGGGCCCCTATGCCGTCCTAGGGAGTCAGTCCTCGTGCCGGCCGTCTGAGGAGCCCTGTGACCCATCTGGCGGTCTCGGGTGATCTGCCGTGTTGGGGCCCCATTGTTGTCTCAGAGCCCTTTGGGAGCTTCTGGAGCAATTTTATGCGTCTCAAGAGTCATCCAACCCTCCCGGAGGGCCTGACCGCACCAAAAACCCCTTACGTTTTCACAGAGGCCCCGTGAAGCCCGTACGAGGCCCCTTTTTAATTCTGAGAGGGGTCCCTTCGGAGTCGACCCAATAAGGATCCCAAAGGAGCTCCTCTTGTGGGGTCCCTTCTCAGGCCTCGAGGGGGGAGGGACGATAGCCCCCATCGCCCCCTGGATCCGCGTCTGTCCCGCCGTTCAGAACAGTGCAATGTTTCACATGTTAGGGCTGAGGAGCCGACCCCGAGCTCAAGTCGGGTTCCGACTGGCAATATGCGGGGTCATCTCGTCAGTGGGGAATGCAGCGTTCTGCGATGGGTGTAGCCACAGTTCAGAGACTGGAGGGGGGGGGGGGTGACAAGCTGACTGCAGTTCAACAAGAATAGATCGGGTGGAGGTAAACACCATTATTTTGGGCGTTGCACAGAAAATACTGTTCAAATGTCTTTTACTGAATTCTAGAATTCAAGAAATTGTGTTGCCAATGAGAATATCTTTAGTAACCTTAAAAATTAACAGAGGCAAATCGCCATTCATGGAAAACTGCGGGACCCCCTCATCCCCCCGCAGAGATTACACCCATGCGTTCAGTGGCGAGGACAAGTTTGAACCAGGCGGGCGTAGGCGTGTAGTGGCACGGGCTGGACGAGATGAATTTGAACTTTCTCTACTGTAGCTTTTGCTTTAACTAGTTCAATATTTTTGAAACCTACAGATATAAGCGGATTTTTTTGCTAACTTAGTTCGGCAAAATAACCTCACTGCAAGACAACTGTCCTGAATCACTAAGCAAGACCGTAGAAGTAGGCCGTAGTTCTTTTTAGAGGGCAGAAGCACAGGTCGGCAGCAGTGGACAGTAGTCCAGTTAAGCAGCAGCGGGTATAAGCAGAGGTCAGCAGCAGCGGGTCTATAGGCCCAGGTCAGCAGCAGCGGACAAAAGCATAGGTCAGTAGCAGCGGGTAAAGACCTGGGTCAGAGGCAGTGGATATAGGCCCGGATCAGCAGCAGCAGATATAAGCCCAGCTCAGCAGCAGCGAGTTTGGGCATTCAGTTTTACCGGTGTAGTTTAGTGTAGTGTAGTGTAGTACCTAGTTTAAACCTAGCGTAAGCGCCAGCTGTTTTCATCATGCTGTGATGCTGTTTTTGTACCAGTAGTTCTGTGTACCTGAAAACCACGATAAAGCGTGCTTATGATAAAGAGATACTCCAGAACGTGACAAACATTTAAAGGGGAAGACTGTGTTTTCAAAAAAACTGATTAACACGCGCACTGGAGTGAGCACTTTTGTGCCCCCACCTGTTTTTCTTACAAATCTCAAGAACGGATCGGAGCTGATCGCTGCTATTATGTGATATTAAAGGTATGCACATAGATGCATATAGAATATCCCGTCGACTGACGCAAAAATAAAAAAAATCTGCCAGACGTTTTTGAAGTTTGAAGCATTTGAAGTCAAACGAACATCACGAAAATAACGATTGTCGCTTACAAATGGGAACACTGCGAAAGGACTAGCATTTTATGTAAGATTACCATTTGAACATAATCAGCATCATTCAGCTATAAGTGATGGATGTACCAGGACCAAAGCCAGAGTCAGTAAGGGTCATCGCCATCAAAGGTCAAGGTCAACCAGCTTGTGACCTAATCCAGGTTTGCTTGGCACCATATCGGTTGGTATGAAATATGCATTCAAGAGACCCCAATAAAAACACATGTGCGCACATTGAAACGCTTACATATACCAGGATCACTGAAGGTCAAGGTCATCAAAGCCTAAGGTCAACTATCTTGTGACCTGATCTAGATTTGCTATGCGACATGTCGATTTGTATGAAATATGCATCCAAAGATCCTAATAACGTTCGTTAGTTGTTACGCATGGATATGGATATATATGTATATATATGATATAAAATAAATACATAGATATGATTTTTAATTTTTATAGCAATTACATGGTGTAATTACGCTCGTTATAACGAAACAACTTTAGCGGAAACAGTTGATATAAAATTTGCTTTGGGTCAAAAGTTCATCCAAGGTTAATGACGTTGCTTCACTTCTTTTAACCCTGCGGAGGTTAGTGAACGTTTGAGTGATGAAATGTACCGATGTTGGCTGTCTTCACCGAAAATACGCCAAAAGATGCGTTTGGCACCTTTATTTACCCCTCAGCTTCACCAGCATCCCGTGTTGCTCGAAATCTGATCTACCGAAGATGACAAAATGACACCATAAGTCAATGACCTCGCATGACCTCGACCCGAAATTCTTATTCAAGATGACAAATAAATGAAAATTTTCGTATTCCATGTTTTAACGCTCAGACACGTACCATTTTCCCGTTTCGTTGGAAAAGCCACACGGAATGGCCTGTACGGGCCGAGAGTGTGCAAAGTTGGCAACACTATTGGACCATGAAGATATTGACCTAGGGTCATAAAAATTGCACACAACGTAAACCTTTATAACCCTACCCTTCCAGTGAAGTTTAATATCTTTAGCCCCTTCCGTTTCCGAGATCCGAAGAGGCACTTTTGTGTCCTCTCTTCCAGTGCGCGTTAGCGCTAAACCCCCTTCACCGCGCCTGTTAAGCTTCTTGATAAAGCCATGGAAAATTTCAACCCTCGTTGAAGAAACAATAACATGACAATAGTTAAGAAGGTTCAGAAATCGTAAGTAACTCATACGTTCTGGTGTGTATTCTTTGTTTTGCGTTGCATGACTGACGTTTTAGGGCTGGATTTACGCTGGCGCTTTAGGCACGTCGACGCGGGTCGCCCGGCGTCGCCCGGCCTCAGGCCGACGTTCGCCGACGCCTGACCAGTTCTGCCCACACCATACTTTTGCGATGACGTCACCCTCCAGCCAATCAACGTGGCAATTGCCGCGTCAGCTGTTTGCATTGTTTTGGGGACGACGAAGGTGAGTTGTTTCAATCATGCATGTTTACATCCAAGCTGATGGAAATATCTTTGAACACGTTGTCAAGACGACGTTATCTTAAATGACCCCTGAGTTTCAGTAGGAAGTCTGACAATTTGACGATCACTTCAATTTATTTATTATTTAAGATCACGGTATTTATTTCAAGCTTGTTTGCATCGTAACCCAGCCATTCTGTTCTATGACGCAACCATACATCTTTGCAAAACCAATTGTAGAATAAATCCGCATTGTTTGAAAAGCCAACCAATTCGGGTCAACCTGGCCGGGAATCGGGCAGCTTTTTCAGGATCCGTGTAAACGCGGCTGGTGGTGCTGTGTGGCCAGGCATCAGGTACTGGCATGTCTGAGATGCTTGCGTGCAGGTACACTGAAACCCTCTTCAGTTGGGGGGAGGGGGAATCATTTTGGGTCAATTCTTTCCAGTCAACGCCCTCAAAGTTAATGTTAAATTTAAAAAAGTAGGGGGACTGAAGCCCTCGGCCCCGTGGCTCCCGCGCCTATGCTGCCTCAGATATTGTTTGTCTCCTGTCCCTGAGTTGCCATGTCCCTGTCTCAGACGGCGTCCGCCTCCATCCACCGGACGCCGATTACCTCTGGTCTCCGACGGCGGTAACCTCCGGTCTCTGACGGCGGTAACCTCCGGTCTCTGACAGCGGTAACCTCTGGTCTCTGTCGGCGGTAACCTCCGGTCTCTGTTGGCGGCAACCGCCGGTCTCTGACGGCGGTAACTCCTGGTCTCTGACGGCGGTAACCTCTGGTCTCTGTCGGCGGTAACCTCCGGTCTCTGACGGCGGTAAACGCTGGTCTCTGCCGGCGGTAACCTCCGGTCTCTGCCAGCGGTAACCTCTCTCCCGGACGGATCGGGCGCCGGTTATCTGATTGTCGGGCGCAGATGTTGTCTATCGGTCCGCCTGTCTCGGCCGGGCGGCACTGCGCCGGCGTCTGTCTCCGCCGCCGCGCTGGCGGCCGCTCTGTCTGACCGTCCTGTCGGCTGCCGGCCGCGGCAGTGCTGATTCCCGCTCGGCCGCCGTCTGCCGTGACATTGCCGTGTCTCGTTAACGCCGGGCGGCCGCGGCCAATCAGGTCGTCGCGTGCCGGCCACCAATCGAGCCCGGCGCCGTCTGCCCGGCCCAGGGGGAGGGGGACCGATCGGGACCGGCCCGGTGATTATCTCCCCGGCTAATGAAGCCGGACGTCGCCGAACGCCCCCGCCGATCGCCGCGGGCCCCGTCAGATCGCCCGAGGGCACGCCTGAAGGCGACCCCACAGCCCGCAGCGCGAACAGCCAGCACGGGATGGGATGCGACGGCACGCACTGCTGCGTTGGGACGTGGCGGTGGGACGGAACGGGCGGGTGTCGCGTGGTTGCAGTCACCCGCAGCGGAGGTATTTCACGAAACAATTCACCACTCTGTTCATATTGCGGTTAACTGATTCGAATAAGTAAAGAACCAAAATCTGCTCTGACAGCATAGGTTCGAATATGCTTCATCTGGTTCTTTTCCTTTTGTGAAACGACGTGATATTAGTTTCAACGCCCTATTTCGACGTATTTTGAAACGACCGAATTTGCCTTAACTTGCCAAATGCATTAGGACGTAAAGTCTAAGTGCACTCAACTGTATATTACACCATGTGACGTTGACTGGCCATTGTGGGATGGATTTACTGTGCGTGATGTGCCGTGGCGGGCGCATCCTTTCCTTCAGCGCTATCTTTTGCAGACATCTATCTCCCGGCAGGGAAGATCGTGGCAGGGTAACGTTAGTGACCGGAAATGTGAACGGAGAGGTAGGAAGGTGGACATTGGAATCCATTAGCTGAACAGTGTATGGCGGTCACAGGATTTCATCTCAGAACGCGCGCCCTTAGTAAGGCCGTAAGTAAACGGTCGGCCTCGGGGTAAGCATGTTAACCCGCCCCCGACTGGGGGGGGCAGTTGGCCACCCCCTGAGGTTTTTCTGGGATTGCAAGAGAACAAACAAACAGCCACAAAGCTTTGTGTACCTTTTGCTTCATCATTTTTACAACTTGTGTCAAAGTTTTGAGCTCAGGCCAAGTCAGGTGCCTGACCTAGGTCAGGTCAAACACACCTATATCCAAAAAAGTTTAGCACCCTGTAACTTTTTCGCAGAACAAGATATCACAATAATACTTTCAGAGCTTAGTGATCTTGATAGATGCAACAAATCTGCTATCTCAGATTTTTTTGGAATTTTCCGGTTCATTGACCTAAGATCAAGCCCATTTTTAAGACATGTTTTTCCGGAAAATGACAAATATTTCATAACATTTTTAGTGTGGAATGAAGCAGAGATCTAGTTACCGTCATTGGGCAAAGAATCAGTGACTTCCAGCCATTGACCTGAGGTCAGGTCACGAACAGCTGTTGTGAACCAAAATGTTCCACCGCCAAAATCAACGATGAATTACTCAGAATGGGTAGAAAATGGCAGAACTGACTTGCACAGACGTAATTGATACCAAGAACCTCAAAAAGTTTGCAAAAATAGCATATTTTGGAAATTAACAGGCTCTCGCGAATTAAGCTCCGCCAATATTGTAGATTGGTAACTAATAGATTTTCCTAACATTTAATCATAAAAAAACAATCACAAGAACCACTAAGATCAACAAAATGTACATGATAGGCTTTTTTCGCGAAAATAAAGGAACGCTAAAATTAGTTCCAGTTAATTTCCTACTGCGTACGGTTGTGGCGCACGCCAACAGCCGGCGCGAAAATTGCCGTTTTCAGATTTAGACTTGATCAACGTTTCGACGTATATATTGAACAAATCCGAGAAATTAGATGTGTATCGGCATCCGCGGACGTTTACTTGTGCGTTGGTGCCCTTACCTATGCGTTATTAGTCACAGCCCTTGAGATTCAGGCCATTTCTCGGTCTCATGCAGTCGGCTATGAGAAAACACATAAAGGACGTCAATTGCTTCGCATACTTCCTAAAACTAAAAAACGAGACCAGTTTCGCACTCTGTTCGTAACAAGCTTTCCAACGGGTACGCTTGTTTTTAAAGTGCGACCAACCGTTCGTGAGTTGGAGGAGGGCGGCCAACTGCCCCCCCCCCCAGTCGGGCATGATCATAACCGACCGACGGTTGTTCGCGGGTTAAAAACCCTCCAATGCAGCCAGTTACCGTGTTCGCAACAAGTCAACGACCAGTTTCCCAAGCGTTGTTGTTTCATGAGTTGCGACGGACATTTTAACATTTTGACGCCGGTTAATTTCAGTGGTACTTTGGATGCCTGGAGCTGTAAGATGCATTTGTCTCTTTTTCCAAACATTAAAGAATGTAACAATTTTGATGGCCACAGTATGATAGAAGAACGGATCAAAGCATTATCCTCATCACGCGAACTATTCTCGGCGGACTGAGTCGAGCTCACCACGATCGTCTAAAGGGTCGATTACGGAGAGTGATCCGCATAGTCTGCATTGCTCGATGAGGTGTACTGTCACATAGCCAGGACTCGTTGAGAGATCTTGTCTTTTGCCGTAATTGAGGTGAACAATAAACATTGTTGCGAGTGTCTGTTAGTAATGTTTGACCTGGCCTGCCTGATCAGAAATTGCTCGTATTCTGTTGGTGCTCCAGTCACAGCACATGAACAGTAAACAGGACATGAATGCTGTGCAATTCCAAATGATCCCCTGGCCACTTGCACAAGGCAACAAATGGCCTCGGCGAAGAAGTTTTCTTCTGTTGTACCTGGCCTTCGTCATACGCCTGAGGTGAAAAATGATGTTTTTACAAAGATAGGGATCCAAAAATAACAGACAAATATATGTGTTCAAAAATAACATTTCCTGCTCTGAAAATGGTCTCAAGGTGTCAATGCGATCGTGACGCAGAGTGCAGAAAAAACTGTCTGCATGCGTGCACTGGTTGCCAGGCTGACGGTATGGTAGGTCTGATGCGTGACGTGCCGGTTTGTCAGAGTTGCGCAGCCAGCAGATCGCTTCGTGTTACCATCCGGGCCGCTCCCAGATGATCGCCTGTGACATGCAAGCAGTCCCTTTAGCCTGACCCGATCTGGCGCGTTTCTGAACACTGCTGTGTCTGGAATCGTTTATCTCCAGAGGAAATGGTCTGGAAATTGAATTTGACGTTCATTTGTCGCTCTAAAAGGTTTCCGAAGCTGTGATTTTGCACATCGCAGATCTAAAGACTGCGATGCGATGGATGGCTCTGTGTGGCGCAACATGCGTCACATCATAGATGGCAAACGACCCAGCCAAACGTGGTGCCGTCTGGCGGTCCGGACGTCCTCAAGTAACTTCTTCTGTCAATGTGGGACCACGAGCAGCCGCCGAGGTTGCCAGACGTGGTGCTGCTTCTAGCATCCCAGTCCGGCTGCCCGTGTCGGTGCATACGCCTTCCGGGTGCAGCCGATCTCCTTCGACCACCTGCGACGCCCTTTTTTAGCATGAGGAGCTTGGCAGCGTGAGGTAGTGTGCGGCAGTGACGGACTCTGTATTAGACTGTTTAAGGCATATTTTAAATCGACTGGACATGTCTTACTGCACATTGTCACCGCGTGCATGACAAATAAAACGACATACCAGCCTCATGAAAACATGCTATTGTACATCCCATTTTAAAATCCGGTGACCCTGGAAACCCCTCCAATTTTCACCCTATCTCGTTCCTTCCTGTCAAGCCAATTGAGGAAGTTGTTCAGAACCAATTCTCTCACTGTCTGTCCTTTACCCACCTCCTTGCTTCTTCCCAGCACGGTTTCCGGTTCCTCCATTCCACCGAAACTGCTCTTCTCAGCATGTCGGACAACATTTTGTCGGCAACGGACCACGGAAAAATTTTGTTTCTTTGTCTGATTGACATTAGTAGATGTTCCGATGAGAATGATCGCTCCAAATTATTCGCAAAATTACATCTACACTGCATCAGTACCCAATGGTTCAAAAATCATCTCACGGGTCATACTGAGTGTGGGCTTTAACAAACACTTTCAGTATCAAGCAGATTTCGGCTCCGCGACCCATTAACGACGGTGTCTTCCAGTGTTCTCCCCTGGGATCCCTGCTCTTTACTGTGTTTGCTTATGGCCTCTGCCTGCATGTCGCCGATGCTTTTGCGGTACAATACGCCGACGACACTCAGGTTCTGGTCACTGGCTCAAAATTTGTTTTCTTCTCTTGTTTCTGACCTTCAGACAGCGTTTGACTCGTCAGAGAAGTATTTTGGCCCAAATGGTCTCAAGGTCAACAAATCAAAATTTGTGTTTATCCTCCTGGGAATTCGTCAAAACATGCGAAACTTCCCTTTATTTTCTGTAAAGTTCCGGAATACTCGTGTCAATCCTGGCACTAAAGTCCAAAATCTTGGAGTCACTTTTGATCGTTTTCTTTCTTGAGACTCTAATATCTCTAAACTTTCACAGAAATACTCCGGAATTCTTACCGGAGTATCCCAGCTGCGTCACTGTCTCCCTTCTGGTACCCTTTCCGTCATTGTCTCTGCCCTGGTTTTCGCCCACGCCCGGTATTTCTTCACAGTCCCTGGAAACGGTTCGGCCAAAAACATGACTGCCACGAAAAAAATTATCATTTTCGCTGCACGCCTGATATTAGGCAAAAGAAAACATGTGCACATTTCGGCCGTGCGGGAGAACCTGGGCTGGCTTACTTCCCAGAGCATGTTTGAGCACCAGACGCTGACCTTACTTCATAAGATCCGGTGTACAGGCAAACCAGAGCACCTTGCCGCATCGTTTTGTCTGCACAGCGAACAAGTGAATCACGTGAGACCTACGAGGCAGGACCTCCTGCTCAGCATGCCTAGTATCCGTGGTTAGATGGCTGGAAATAGGCAATTCATAAACCGCGCCACCTTGTTGTTTAACACCTTGCCACCAGAGTCGCTGACACGTCCTTTCGACTGTTGGGATGCCAGCTGAAGCAGCACCTTGTTGCGACATCTAACGAACGTAAGTGACAACTTTCTCTTTTAACATTTTTTTTACGAAGTTAGCTTGATACGTGGAACGAATGAAGTGTGTGTGTGGGTATTTATCTCTTGTACCCTTCATGCGTGATGACTCAGGGTCCAGAGTAGCTCTGTGGCCTCGGTCATGCTTAGGAGGATGACCATATGACGTAAATAAATAAATAAGTAAATAAATGGCTGTAAAGGTCAGGTTTGCAGATCTTGCGCTAAAAAAATTGCCGACGTTATCCTTTTCCAGGCTTTCTTGATGGACGGAGTATGGAAATGTTCCAAGCTGGAAGTTATTACAGACAGCTTCACAATATGAACAAAGCTTCTCTTGTTTCCCTACATGTAAATTTAGTCCTGTGGTTAAAAGTGGCATCTCATGAACTTGCGGATAATTAAGATTTTCCCGCCATCCCCTCGGCGGAGGAAGGGGGGAATGCTCGTGATCATTGGCCAATCCCTCAAAGCAACCGGCGTGAAATGTTGCGACACGAAATGGTCCTGGCAGTGGAGAGCGTTGATGAAGAACCCAGTTAGTCAATCTTGAGGTAGGTTTTCGGGACGATGCCGCGACCTCGACAGGGGTTGTCTGAGTCTGAAAGACTTTTGCCGCAAGTTTGTAGGAATTGTGCAAACTGACGACTGATATCGTTCTGATAAAAATTCATTGGGAAAAGGTGTCAGCAGTCGCATAGGCTATATAGCTATCCTTCCGCATATTGAAAATTTTCTTATTCACAGATTGGCTGCTATACACTTTTCGCATATTGTGGAAGAACGAGTCAAATTATGAAGATCAGAGTAAATCACTCCGACTTGCCTAACGCGCGCGCTTGTGGCCTGCTAACAATTATGCGTCTTGGTGGGGACACGTTTTCCTCCCCTTTGTTTTATGATCTATGCTGCCAGTTGCAACGACATTCTGTGCAGAAGTAGTGTGCATGGGGATCTTAACCCGAACCCGACTGGGGGGCAGTGGGCTGCCCCCCTGAGGTTTTTCTGAGATTGCAAGAGAACCAACGAACACAGAGTCACGAAACTTTGTGTACCTTTTGCTCCATCAGTTTTACATCTCGCATCAAAATTTTGACCTCAGGTCACGTCAGGTGCCCGGCCTAGGTTAGGTCAAACAGACCTATGTCAAAAAAAAATTTAGCGCCCTCTAACGTTTTTGCAAAACAAGATATCTCAATAATACTTTCAGGGGTTAGTAATCGTGATAGATGCAACAAATCTGCTATCTCAGATTTTTCGGGATTTTCCGGGTCATTGACCTAAGGTCAAGCTCATTTTTAGGACACATCGCCGTTTTTTTCGGAAACTGACGGAATATTCCATAACATTTTTAGTGTGGAGTGAAGTAGACATCTAGTTACCGTCATTGGGCAAAGTATCAGTGACTTCCAGCCATTGACCTGAGGTCAGGTCACGAATAACTGTAGTGGGTCAAAATGCACCACCGCCAAAATCGACGATGAATTACTCAGAATGGGTAGAAAATGGCAGAACCAGCTTGCACAGACGTAATTAATACCAGGAACCACAAAAAGTTTGAAAAGGTAGCATATTTTGGAAAAAAACAGGCTCTCGCCAATAAAGCTCCGCCAACTTTGTAGATTGGTAACTAATGAATTTTTCCAAAATTTAAGCATGATAAACCATCACAAGAAGCACAAAGATCAATAAAATTGACATAGATCGTCTTTTTTCGCAAAAACAAAGGGACGCCAAAATTAGCTCCCGTCAATTTGGTACCGCATACGGCAGCGGCGCACACTGAGAGCTGGCGGGAGAATTACGGTGTCTTTAACTCAACGTTTCGGCGTATATATTGAAGAAATCTGGGGAAATTAGACGTGTATCGGAATCCGCAGAGCTTCACTTGTACGCTGGTGCCTTTACGTATGCGTTATTAGTCACAGCCCTTGAGATTCAGGCCGTTTCTCGGTCTCATGCAGTCGGCTATGAGAAAAAAAATATAGGGCGTAAATTGGTTACATTTTATCTAGAACTAAAAATGAGACCAGTTTCGAGCCCTACTCGTCACAGGCTTTCCAATGGTATGCTTATTTTTATCGTGCGACCAACCGTTCGTGAGTTAAAGGGGGGCAGTCAACTGCCCCCCAGTCGCCGATGTTTGAGACGGACCGACGGTCGTGCGCAGGTTAAAATGCTGGGGAGCTGACTGACCTAAGTCAAGTTAATTGAGGTCAGTCAAGATCAACGTGGAATATACGCCTTTCTTTCTCAGATCTACAGACGACCGTAAACCAAATTTTGCAAAACCTTAGTCCATTTGATAAACTTGCATAATAGAGAGTGAGGTCAGCCCAGGTCAGGTCAGTCAAGGTCGACTCAGGTTAGTTTTTGAGATCGAGAAATTTGGTCCAAATAGAGTCAGACATATTTCGGTAGTAGGCAGTAGGCACTTAACCCTATTCCCGGCAGGGGGGCGGAATCCGCCCCCTCGGGTTTTTTGTTTGCCAATTCCAGGCTTTTTGACGCAGCTTCACGAAACTTGGTCACTTTTCCTAGCTATCCTTTCTACGTGCCGTGACAAAATTTCAAAACTTTATTTTGCTCAGGGGCGGAGCCACGCAACGTTTTTGGGAGGCACCTCAGGCCATTTTTGGCCATGTCGAGGGTAAAATGAAAATGTCTGCCAAAAACAGAGTTTTAAAGGTAGAACTAAATCGTTACGCAATGTGCACACAAAGTTTTGTTTATCTGAGGTCACTTTACAAGGTCAGGTCAAGGTCAAAATTCAAAATTAATTTTTTCGCTATAATTTCGGCGCCTTTTTTCAAATGCCAAACCCGGAATATATATGACGTAGAAAGGTATTCTTTACTTGTGTACCAAGTTTTAGCTTGATATCAGGTCGGGTCACGGAGCTATGACCTAAAATGTCAGTGCGCGTACCCTATATCGCAATAGCCATAACATGAAATTTTTGGAAGAGAGTGAATTCAGATGATTGAAAACGTTTACAGATAGTATCAAATGCACACGAGATCATTCCAAGTGACCCCAAGGTCAATGGAGGTCATTTAAGGTCAAAGGTCACAAGTCGATCTGAAGAACGTGTGACCGTGACAGTTCCCCCTTCTTCATGTCCCTGGCACCGCCTATGCTAACATTATACAAACATTGTAATGCGATTTGTATTTCCTTAGTATAACATGACTAGCAGAAGCCAAAAAAGGGTGTTTGCCTATTTTTTCATTCATTTGTTAGAAAACTAATCCTCCCATTTTTGAAACCCTGTGAACGCCCATGAATTTTCTCAAAATTTCAAATTTGCGGACCCATGGTAAAAGCCCTATCCATAATCTCTCGATTCATGCCAGTTTCATCGAAATCGGTCCATAAACGACGGAGTTATAAGAGGTCCAAATGTAGCCCCCATTTTGACATTTTTGCTCCCGTGTATCCACAAATTTCAAAATTTTGGAAATTTCTTTTTTATAGAAATGTAGTTCACGTCACGGCAAATCGATTGCCGTTTGTTGCGATGAAATCGGACAAGTAGTTCTCGAGGCCTCAGGGGGGGGCCGAATCCGCCCCCCCCTGCCGGGAATCGACCATACCGTCTAGCCCTTCGGGAATAGGGTTAAGCAGCACGCAGAATACAGTCATACATCCGCAAGTCAAGTCAAGTCCTTCGGTCATTTGTAGTCATCAAAAGTCAATCAATGTCTACCAAATGCACTACCATAATCTATAACTGAGACATTTGGGTGGCTCTTGAAGGAAAAAAGAAAAAAATCTCCACTAATTAACCTTGGATAACCTTAGATCATCTGACGTACCTTGCCAATGGTCCAAGGTACCTAAAGTTATACAGTCAAAATCCTTACCAAAGTTCGGCATTTTCACCACCTGACCATGGTTGACAAATGAGCTTTGATCCAACAAGGCTCACTTGTGCTTCGGGGCATGCAATCATATTTCAGACTAATTACCCAAAAAGTTTTGCTGAGACCAGTTGAACAGAAGCTGAGAAAAAACAATGCTATCCATTCATCATTTGTCTTAAGTTAACTTCAACGTGACCCAGGCTACCTGTGCTTTTGGACTGTAAATTTATCATACGGACTAAGTACCCATGATGTTTCGCAGCCAGCTGGCCGGCAGGAATTTGTCCGTACCCAAGTGGCCGGCCTGCGGCCCGACACGCGTGCGGCCGTCGGCACGGCATCACCAAAGACCTCTGAAACCGTTAGCCCTGGTGGGAGCAAACGACCGACCAACACTTCGCAAGTGTCGGTCATTGCTAATAATTGTTGCACTGCCCCGAATCAGGCTGCGCGGCCGTCTTCTAAACTTTGTCTGGTCATGATGGAAAAAGTTACGGACGCGTTTAAAATCAGAAAAAAGCGCTAGGAGTATGTCAGGAGTCAGGAGACGGACCAAAGTTCATCGCTCCAGAGTAGTGGTCACCTAACTTCGGCAAAAAATATGTGTGGAATGGGCAATTTTCCCTCATCGAGGCCTACTTTCACCAGCGTCATAGAAAGACAAAACTGTAATAATTATGATTTTGGTGAAAGTTTGTCTAATCTGTGCGTTAAGGGACACGCAGCCAACATTTGAAGGTATGTTTTTTTAGTAAACGCCTTAGGGTTCTTATTACATTTTAGTGTTCATGGCAAAGGCTCCCAGCGGTTAAATGGTTCCCCCGCCCCTGTCTGAGACAGCAAAAACCATCTCTGTTCGTGCATGTTTATGATAGCACTGTTCCGAAATGCCTTGCTAAGTGCAGCAAAATCCTAATCATCATGAAATAAAACCCTCGGAACCATCACAATGAGAACGTATGTTTGCATAAACCTGCACTTAAAACTTTCGGAATCTCCATGACAGGGCGTTTATATTGGTAAAGGAACGGTGTTTAAGTGTTCTGTTTTAAATAAGAATAGATGGAAGCGATGAGTTCGACCGAGGCGCTACCATGCTCGCTTGGACGGAAGAACACACGGTCACCTGATCTCCGCCGCCCCGGGCAGAAAACAAACCTCGTGAATGACATGGTAAAAAGCAAGCAGTCGAAAATCTGCGAGCCTCCGCAAATACGTCCGTTCCGCTCCCATGCATGGCGCTAACAAACGGATATTGACAGATGCAGATCAGTTTCTTAGACGCAGACCAATGACTCACACGCAGACCAGCTTTATGGACTCAGATTTTATATTTTGAGTGGCATCTACTTAGACGCAGTCTAATCTTTTATAAAGTCCTTTCCCCTGCAGCGCTCGCAGATGCTGATAAAACGATGCCACCATGCATCTTTATGCAACTATGAGCCTTGACGAACATAATTACATGGAGTAACTAATGATACATGGTGGGTGACGTGCGTACGATGAGAGGCAACTTGTCTCTGAGGGCTGGCCACGTTCACGCTGCAGTAATCTTTATCGTGTCCAAGGTCTGCGAACACGAAGAAGGGAGGGATGTTCTCCAGTTACATCTACTCTGATCTCCGAGATCCATTTTCACCCTAACAGCTAGTTACGAGACAGCTGCAGTCAGAGGCAAGCAAAAACAAAGATCCAAATCCATCATTACATCCGGACGACGCGTATTAGGGAGATCGTCCCCTGAAGAAACGAGCAGCAAACATAAATGATTTCATAAATATCTAAATATATCCTATAAGCTAACATCGTAGAATTTCGCCATATGTCCCGAGTTTTTCCAGAGCAGTTCATCATTTCTTGTTATTCGTAGATCATTGCGTGTTTGCTTCTTTTTTATATGTTTCGTTGCTTACCGTAATTTGATGAATCGCAGTATCTAATTGTCAGCTCAAAAGGGTAAAACTCAGACGGGAGTGCCATTGCGTCCAAACCGACCGCCATTAACCCTATTTCCGTACCCATAACGTAAGGACGCATTCGTGCATGTGGGGCTTATTCCCCCCCCTTCCCGAGATCTCGAGAGCTATTTTTTCGATTTGGTCGCAAAAGAAGGCAGTCGATTCGCCATGAAGTAAATCACATTTCCGTGCAAATAGCTTTTTAATATCTTTTAAGGGGTGGATACGGCGGAAGGGATAAAAAGTCCGAAATGGATATTTTGTACTTGTTGTATGTCCAATATATGCGCGCCCATTTTGATCCAATTATCATGAATCGAGAGGTAATCGACAAGACTTTCCCTTTATCCCTTACGTTTATAACTTCGATTTTTTTTTGGAAACTGTATTAATGTGAACGTTTACTGCTTTCCTTTCGTTAGTCATTTTATGCCCAGGACAGAGAAATCGCATTACATTGCCTGCATGCTAGAATAGGCGGCGCCAGAGGCATGAAAACGGGGAGCTGTCATGGCTGCATGTACGGAATGTACATGGCTGCATGTTCGAACACGATTTTTTGTATTCACAATGATATCTTAACTCGCCCCGACTGAGCTTGACAGTCCACCTGAGGTTCTTCCAACATTGCTAGAGAACGAGCAAATGCAGCGCCATGAAACTTTGTGTACCTTTTGCTAAATAATTTTTACAACTTGTACCCAATTTTTTGAACACAGATCAAGCGAGATGTCTGACCTAGGTCAGGTCAAACGGACGTATGTCAAAAAAGTTTAGCGCCCTGGAACTTTTTAGCACGACATGATATCAAAATAAAACTTTCAAGGACTAGAAATTTTGAAAAATGCAACAAATCTGCTATCTCGGATTTCTTTGGAAATGTCAGCGTCATTGCTCTAAGGTCAAGCCCTTTTTCATCATGAGTCGTCGTTTTTTTTCGAAAAATGACATGATTTTTTAAAACAGTTTGAGTGGGGGAGATCCAGACATGCAGTTTCCGTCAATGGACAAAGTTTCAATGACCTCCGACCATTGACCTGAGGTCAGTTCACGAATAACTGTTATAAGTCGAAATGCACTGCCATCGGAATCGGCGATGAATGACTCAGATCGAGTTGAAACTGGCAAAATTGGCTCGCACAGTTGCGAATAATACTAATAAGTTCAAAAAGTTTCAAAAACATGGCAAACTTTGGAAATAAACAGTTTTTTGGCGAATAACACTCCGCCAATTATGTAGATTAATAACTCATGCGTTTTTCAAAAATTTGAGCATGAGAAATCATCCTAAGAACCACTAGAATCAACAAACGACATTTAAAATGGCACATGTTGCGAGAATAAAAGAACGCCGAAATTAGTTCCCGATAATTCCCGCATTCGTCAGCGGCGCCCGCATTGCAGCGTTGCGAAAATCACCTTTAATTGTGTCTTTAATCCAGCGCTTCCGTGCGCATATTAAAAAAATCACAGGAATTAGGCACGTATCGGCATCTGGGGACTTTTACCTGTCCGCTGGTGACTTTATCTAGACTTTATTTCTCCACAGCCTTTGGGATTCAGGCCGTTTCTTGGTGCCATGCAGTCGACTATGAGGAAACATATGCAGGGCGTAAATGGGTTATATATTATCCAAAATTAAAAATGAGGCCAGTTTCCAGCTCTGCACGAGCTTTCCAGCAGTGTGCTATTTCTATTTCTATTTATATTGCTATTTCTATTTCATGCGACCAGCCGTTTGGGAGTTAGACGGGGGCGGTAAGCCCCCCCCCAGTCGAGCGTGCATAGCGCGACCCACAAGCGGGCGCGGGTTAATCTTGATAGTCATTACCTACTTGGGAGTTGACCTAACCCGGTGCTTGATAAAATGCTTTTATAACGGTTCTGTAGGTGCATTTTATTGTCATGTTGCGAGTCGTGACCTTAAAAAGGCCTTTCCTCCTTCTTAAACGTATATTGTTGATGGTTACGTTTATCGTAATATGGTTTGAATAACCTAGTCATGGGAGTAAAGCAAACATAATGCGCTTTTTGAGGTATCCGTATCGAGAGCTATCTAACGCTGTTAGATTTTCCCAGCCGATATAGACCTGGAGATCTAAGATTCCAATTCCCGGGTATAATCAGGTTTGCTATGCTACTCCAAAATTCCTCTGTTCTGAGTTTTTTTTATAGTCCAGGTCTACAGTTCTAACTTTTAAAATTGTCTCGATTACATCAGACTTATGTCAGGTGTTTCTCGGAATCACAAGACGACACGAAGTTCTCTGATTAGCCAGATCGTTATTACCGCTCCACCTTTGGGGACCATTTCCCTCTGAAAGTGGCATAAAGAGCGGGATGCGCATTGTCTCCTGACGAGGCTGCGTGACGCGTAAAAGCTCTCTGTTACGCCGAGAAGCCGTCTCTTGGTGCGACTGCGCGAGTGCCAAGTGGCGATGCAGTGTAGACTTGTGAGCCGACAACTCTTTGTACGACTGAAGACAAAATGAAAGACTGACTCTGGCGCACATGAAACTGTCGACGGGCGTAGTATCACAGCAGGCAGAAAACCACCGCTTCACCGGGAGCGCAGTTTTTTTCCGGGCAGCTGAGCAGGTCTTCCAGCACTCACGGTTCAGTGCTTTGCACATGTCCAATACGGATTTCGAGGTGCCTCAATAGGGTTAGAATCCGCGCAACGAGCACGGTTAAGCATGGCTGTGATCCCAATACCCCTTACATAGATCAAGGCCAAATTTATGAACATAAAACGGTAGCCGCGTTCAGCGACTGTTCTTGAAATGACCTGTCCTGACCATTGCATAAGACTGGTAACTTTCTGCTGATGTACCGGTGCTGTTGCCCGTGATTGGAGCCGGTCGATTTGTTTTTTTTTTCCTGGCCATAGGAAGCCAGACAGCATACGACGAACGATCAAAAATAACACTCTTCGTAAAACATGACACGCGGCCCAATCGCGACGAAAAAGAAACTAACCTTAACCCTATTCCCGGCAGGGGGGCGGAATCCGCCCCCCTCTGGTTTTTTGCTTGCCAATTCCGGGATTTTTAACGCAGCTTCACGAAACTTGGTGACTTTTCCTAGCTATTCTTTCTACGTGCCGTGACAAAATTTCAAAATTCTATTTTGCACAGGGGCGGGGCCAGGCAACGTTTTTGGGAGGCACCTCATGCCATTTTTGGCCATGTTCAGGGTAAAAGGAAAATGTTTGCCAAAAACAGAGTTTTTAAGATAAAACTTAAAACTTTATATGGATGTATAGCTAAATAATTGGGCAATGTGCAGATATAACTTTGTTCTCCTGAGATCATTTTATAAGGTCAGGTCAAGGTCAAAAGTCGAAATTTGTTTTTTTGTTATAATTTCGGCGCCATTTTGTCAAATACTAAACCCGGAATATGTATGACGTAGAAGGATGCCTTATACTTGTGTACTAAGTTTTAGCTTGATATCAGGTAGGGTCACGGAGCTATGACCTAAAATGCCAGTGCGCGTACCCTATATCGCAATGGCCATAAAACGAAATTTTTGAAATAGAGTGAATTCAAATGATTGAAAACGTTTAAAGACAATATTAAATGCACAGGAGATCATTCCAAGTGACCCCAAGGTCACTGGAGGTCATTTAATGTCAAAGGTCACAAGTTGATCTGAGAAACGTGTGACCATGACAGTTCCCCCTTTTTCATGTCCCTGGCACCGCCTATGTTAACATTATACAAACATTGTAATGCGATTGGTACTTCTTTAGTATAACATGACTAGCAGAAGCCAAAAATGGTGTTTGCCTCTTTTGTTTATCCAGTTGTTAGAAAACTAATCCTCCTATTTTTGAAACCCTGTGAACGCCCATGAATTTTCTCAGAATTTCAGATGTGGGGACCCATGATAAAAGCCCTATCCATAATCTCTCGATTGATGCCAGTTTCATCGAAATCGGTCCATAAACAATGGAGTTATAAGAAGTCCAAAAGTACCCCCCATTTTGACATTTTTGCCCCCCTGTATCCACAAATTTTAAGATTTTCAAAATTTCTTTTTATAAAAATGTAGTTCACGTCACGGCAAATCGACTGCCGTTTGTTGCGATGAAATCGGACAAGTAGTTCTCGAGATCTCAGGGGGTGGGGGCCGAATCCGCCCCCCTGCCGGGAATCGGCCATACCGTCTAGCCCTCCGGGAATAGGGTTAACCCTATTCCCGGCACGGGGCTGAATCCGCCCCCGTTCGGGTTTCTTACTGGACAATTCCAGGGTTTTTGACGCAACTTCACAAAACTTGCTCACTTTTCCTAGTCACTTTTCCTACGTACTTAAGCAGAATCTCGTAATTCTTTTTTGCTCAGGGGCGGAGCCAGGCAACTGCCAAAAAAGCGTTTCTAAAATAGAACTTAATTTATATGGATGTATAAGCAAATAGTCGGGCAACATACAAATACGATATTGTTCGGCCAAGGTCACTTGACAAGGTCAGGTCAAGGTCAAAAGCCAAAATTTGATTCTATAGTAATACATTTCGCGCCGTTTTCCTTTTCAAATGCCAAACCAGGAATGCCTATGACGTGGAAAGATACTCTCTACTTGTGTACCAAGTTTCAGCTTGATATCAGGTTGGGTTAAGGAACTCTCACCTAAAAGGTTGGTACACGTACCCTATATTACAGCAGCCGTAAACTGGAATTTCAGAAACAGAGTGAATTCAAATGATTGGAAACGTTTCCCAATGATATGAAATGCACACAAAATCATTCCAAATGACTCTGAGTCACTGGAGGTTATTTAAGGTCAAAGGTCGTAAGCTGACCTGAAGAACCTGTGACCATGGCAGTTCCCTCTTTTCATGTCCCTGGCGCCGTCTATGCTAACATTTTATAAACATTATGATACGATTTGTACTTCCTGGGCATAGCATGACTAGAAGAAGCTAAAAAGGTGTTTTTAACTTTTTTTGTTAATTCAATTTTTGAAAAACTAATCCTCTTATTTTTGTAATCCTGTAAACGCCTATGAATTTCCTTAAAATTTCAGATGTATGGAGCAATGGTAAAAACTCCCTCCATAGTCCCTCGATTCATCCCAAATACATTAAAATCGATTCATAAACAACAGAGATGTAACGAGTCCAGAAATATCCCCATTCTGACTTTTATTTTGAGAACTTCTTTTTATAAAAATGTAGTTTACATCACGGCAAATCGATTGCTGTTTGTTGCGATGAAATCGGGTGTGTAGTTCTCGAGATCTCGGGGGGAACGAATCCGTCCCCCCTGCCGGGAATCGGCCTTACCGTCTAGCCGTCCGGGACCAGGGTTAACGGTCAAAAGTAACGCGTCGGACGAGCCCTCATACTGTTCTGCTTCCAGCGACGCACAGACGCCAGACAGCACCGAAGAGCATCAGGTGGAAACAGCACGGACGCGTCAAGCGATGCCTGCGACGTTCACACGAGACAAATGCGACGCGGACAGGCAGACCGGCGCGGTTCGGCGAAGTAAATCTGGAACGGCGTGGCACAATCATAAGCGCCCTGTGAGAACCAAGCACAGCGGGAGTGGGGCGATCGTCCAATCAGCGCAACTGCAACAGACCGCGTCGTTCTCTGAATGAACACGCATGTTCGGATCCGGTTGAAATGAGTTCAGCACGGTATTGTGTCCGATGTTGTTTTGCGCCAGACCGGGCTTGGACGTCACCAACTACTTCTGACGTCAGCAGCAGCTTCCAGGTGATTTCATGCGCAGTATTTTCAGTATCCATCAGGACGACGCATTCACGACATAATCTTCATTTGAACTCCTTGATGTCTCAGGATCTAACCGTCGGATCCAAACCGATCTGCCGCCAATCGACAGCCTTGCAGTCTTGCAGTCAAAAGTCTTGCAATTCGGAAAATACTATTTTAGCCCTGGCCACGTGACTGATGACGTTATAGGCCACGCAAAATGCGCAAGACGTCGGAAGATTGACACCGGTTCCTACGTCATATCATCGGCAATACTGGCCCCAGAACCTTCAACTGGGTATCAAACGAAAGGTCACGATCTTCTGCATCCAAAGCATGCCAAAATGTAAAAAATGTAGGATCGAGGTCAACCTAGGCCAGGCAAAATATTGGTCTTACTTTAAGTGCCAAAGATCGATACTCATTCGTAGCCGTTTTGATCGACGTAACAAAAATGATAGAAAAAACCCTCCGATGGTCAGCTTCGTGTTACCTGCCTTTCACTCAGGCAATGTCATTCTAGATCAGGTCAGATAAGGTTACATTAATCTTCCTGACAAAGAACAATGTTTACTCGCTTTGATTCTTAACTGCGTCAAGTAAAGAGCTGAAATGATATCTCGTGAGAATTATACATCTCGAGATAACAATCTGCGCTGTCTGCTCCTTACAGGTCAATGTCAAGCCCGGTCAGGACGGATCATAATTTTTGTTTTCCTGACGAGGAGCAATAAATGCTCTCCGCTGCTTCTGAGCGATCTTACACAGACAATGTCGTATTTCATTTCACTTTGACATCCACCTATGACGTGAGCCGACATGACCTCACGTTGCATTTGGTGAACCTCGCTAAAAGGCGCATGTAGATTTGCTTGCCTGACTTCAAAGACAGGGAAGCCAGCGGCATCCATGTATCTGTTAGCCACAATACAAATCAGTCCAACTGCCGTCATAGATATGACCAAGCATGACCTTTATTGCTGGCCTGTCACGGTTGTATATCCTTTTGGGGGGCGTGTCCTACGTCAATCCAAATAATCCATGCATTATATTTGCGAATATTATGAAAGAAAACATAGCATGTTCGCGCCACCGCCCGAAGAGACAAAAAGATGCATGCGAGGGTTCACATAGGTCGTATTTCCGCCCCCTGACCTAACACGGAAATGTTTTTATGTCAAGATATGTAAAATTAATTGATGAAGAGGTGCGCAAAGTTTGGTTGCTCTGGCTCTAATGGTTCAGAAGTTATTTACGAAAAGCCGAGGGGGTTCCCTATTCGACACCTCCAAGCGGTGCCGGGTTAATCCGCGCTGGATGGGGATGGATGCCACCCCCGAAGCAGTATTTCCGGGACCAGGGTAAAACGGCGCACGGTAGGTCCGTGAAATTTGGCTCAGCTGACGATACGTGAATTGCGCATGGTTTAAAAAAGATTAATCTCAGGTAATCTCAGATCAATGAGCTATGACGTCATTACCGTGAGCGGAACTTGATGTACGGTTGGTGATGCACGTGCACCCTCAACAGTCTTCAGTGTATTTCCAGATATATATATATATATATATATATATATATATATATATATATATATATATATATATATATATATTATATGTAAGTGTAGCAATTACACATGAATATCATATAAAAATACCAAATTAATGTATAACCAATTGTATACACGTAACTGATGTATATGTAGGCATGCCACAATAAATCAGAAAGAAAAGGCTTTTTATTACTTTTCAAATCTGATGGGAAATCCGCATTTGGTTGTAGATTACATTGCTTGTACCCCGACTGCAACCCCAGTCAAAAACATAAAGCTCCGCCCTTGGCCATTACGGAAGGCTTGCAGAGCCATTTTTGCGACAAATGTCGTTTATTTACTGCTTAAGGGCAATAGATATGCATAAACGGAGGATAACGGGCATGAAATCGGCTCAGAATGACAGTCCACATGCAGACACTTTAGATATGTCCATGACCCTCGGAAGGTCAAGCAAGGCCAGTGACCTAAGATGTTCCTTTCGACTTTGGAACGCTCCTATGCTAATGTTTGGCACGGAAGAAGACAAAGGAGACGATTCTAAGCCCATTTAGCCTAATTAAAACTAAAACGGCGCAAATGTACCGTTTTTTAACTTTGGAAAATCGATTTCTGGTTCCCTAACAAGACATTTGGTCTGGATCTGGTTTAGGAGGTCACTGGTATAACACTAGATCTAGCCTAGGAGGTCACTGGTTGACCTGACGGTGTCGACCCGGATACCGTTGGATTTCTTGGGCACGCAGCTATCGATTGCTCCTAGTCCCGAGGCGCTAGCTCAATCAGAGTCCAAATGGCGAGGGGATGCCTACCCCAAACCTCGTCATCGGTGCGATTGAAAATCCCTCCCGTCCAGCGAGGGTGAAGAGATTTTCTGCTTACTCTCTTACTTTTGCGAATATTTGTCCGGCGGAATTCCATTGGAACAGAACGGCGGCATATTCATCGCCTAACCGACAGGAAACGATAAGTCGGAATTCGGGCGTCTTCCGCACGGAAACATGACATTATGGCAAGGTCAGGGTCAAGGTCAAGGTCGCGAGCATGGTAAGGTCAGGGTCACCAGCCCTCCTACGACTGCCGAATGACCGAACGACTGCACAGCACTGCGCAGCGCGTGGAGCAGAAGTCTCACCCGGTCACAGCAGAACTGGCCGACTCTAGTTCCTGGGTGCCGCCTGGCGTCACATTCTGCTGCATGCTTGAGAATGCATGAAATGCATTCTCATTTCCGCCGACGACTCTGTCGCCTTCACTATCACCGTCACAGGGCAGGGGTCTGTCGCATCTGTTGCTGCTTTCTGCGTTTTAAGTCGCAGCCGATAGCGATACGCCATGCGTCTAACGTATGTGCTGCCGCAAAGTCAAAAAAGCCAGCCGCATAGCTTCCTAATAACTGTGCAACAGTGGCACTGAGGTTCGTAGCAGTTGATGTAAGTAGGTGCCATCTACATCCGTTCAGTTTTTGTAGCGACATTGGTTGATCTGTGTGCGGGAAGCATCCACGAAATTTCGCAATGAACATGAATTAAATGCCTCTATGGTGTCCAGCCCTTCCGTTGGGTAACATCGTGTTCTCCGCGAATTTGTGCGGCATTGCCGTATTTCAGTTTGGCTTTTTTAGCGTCGTTTAGCCCAGGCGATTTTGGTAGTAACCGCCCCTAGTGTAAGGCAATGATGACCTACCGGAAATAAATGATGGGGTTACTAACAGAGCAGGTACCTTGCGTCTTTCACAATGCGTGCAAACTGGGCGAAGCTTGGAGCAGACTCGGTGTTTGGACCAGCCCTGCCTCGTTGGTCGTTAGTTTGGTGCGTGATACGCCGAAAAAGAGCACCGATATTGTTCTGTTTGAGCGTCGAAGTTTTCTACTCGTTAACTGTAAGTTGCTGACTTTGTTGCAGAAGTTTCCGGGCCGCGTGTGGGGCGCTGCTAACTGCAAATGACGTGGTGGGCGAAGAATGGGGTGAAGATAACGAAAACGCCGAGATGTGTGTATTGCAGTTTAGCGATGGCTGCCTACGTATCATTATAAGATATTTGAATGAATCCAATGCGCTGCAGCAAGGAAGAGGAGACTTCCTGTGCCTGTTCAAAATGCAATGTTTGTTTTATGTGAAGCTATTGCCATAATGGCCGGGCTTAATGCTACTTCCTATTGGTGATTCCACCGTCAAACTGAGATGCCTGTGAGACCACAGGCCGCGAAAGTGCAGTGTTTAATGTATTGCGACCCGCTCGTCAAATGCGCTAATGCTGATATCCGGCTACATACGGCACTTTGTACCACAAATTTATGCGTTAACTTCGTACCCGCTGCCTTCGGTATGAGGGTCATGTAGCGCTAGTTGTACGTTCTATTCGGGAAACGTATATTCTCTCATGATTTTTGGCGCTATTTTTGCCACAAAATACGGGCATTTACACGCACAGTTTACCTAATTCGTCATCATTATTGCCATGTGCTTCGGACACTTTGCAATATGTCCCTTTAATAGTAGACGTCATGCACATATGCCAAAAAGGAAATCACACAGCTCATTTAGCAGCCACGAGTGCTCGCAGATCCTCCACAGCACTAAGCTCAGTGGCGTGCAAACCTCAGATGCGCACCTACACCACTTTTCAACAATGAATTTGCACCGCACGTCAGGGGCCGTCTGTTCCGTGTACTACCGCATCAACGTGAAAGCGAGCGCAGGCCAGACTCACTGCGAACGTGACGGGTCGGCGCCTGGCGTCGCTCCGATGCCCGGCTGGTGAGGCGCTATGCGGCGGAGCGACACGCACCTGACCACATGCTAGTTCGAGGGCTCTGTGGGCATTGAGCAGGATGAACATTGCGCGCACGCTCCGTTCCGTGACCATGCAGTCTGCCATACGGTCGCTGTTGTAGACCTGAGCAAACCATTCGACAGTATCGACCATGGTGTGTTCCTACGCAAATTGGGATGGTACGCTATTGATTCAGCACTGTTTCGGAGCTAGATGACGGATCGCAGTCAGCCAATGAGGTGCGGCTCCGTGACTACCCGTCGGCTGTGATGTACCCCCGGGATCCATCGCTGGGCCGGTCCTCGTCAGTCCGTTCACCAACGACTTGCATTGTCATCTCCCGGCCTGCCGAATAATGCCATACGCCGACGATGCTCAGCTGGTCGACCACTGGGTACCAGATCAGAACAGTCTTTAGGCACTGAAGACTCATGTGCTGAAAATCCTCTTAGCAGGCTGCAGTCCTGGTTCAGCTTGAATTCTCTCAAGATGATTCCGGACTAGGCTGAGTTTGTCATGATTGGACCCAACAAACGCTGAAAAAAATCGTGGGTCTCATCTGCATATTTTGACAACGACTTAACACCACTGCAGTCATTATGGTTGCTAGGTGTCGTTGTCAATCAGAGTTTGACTTGGAGAGGTTACACGGAGGTAAATTGCCAAGAAACGTTCATTTGAAATCATTCTAGCGTTTTCATTATCACTTCATTCCGGAAACCCTAAAACTTTTTACTCAAACGCATGTTTTCCCACATCCCATTCTGCATATCGGTGTGGAGTGTAGCAACAAAAACTACTCGTACAAAATCCAGAAGTATATCAAAGTCCGCGCGAGAATCGTGACCAATATACGGCGGCGGGAGAGAGTTGGCCCCGTGCTGGAGTCCCTGGATTAGAGCACAGTGGAGCAGCCGGTTCGAGAGCACGATTTCATCAGTGTGTACCGGTATGTATTGAATGTGCCGTGCACATTCAATGAACGTAACGTATCTCCCCCACGTTACACTTCCGCTTCTGCGACAATGGTTTTCCCTTCTCAGAGCCTGTGCTTCGATTCCATTACGTAAGCGGCCTTCCTTTTCCTCAATCTTTCCTGAGTCTTTTCCCAAATCTTAAGCTGCTGGGAATGCCCAACGGTGCACATCCTTCTCATTTTGCCCTCCGGGAGTTGTGAGAAGGACCACCGAAGTAGCTGAACGTTCCAACTCCTTCCCACTCCCTCTGCTAAATCTATTCTAACCCACCTGTTCATCTCTCAGTCTCCACGTCCACAACCGCTCTTACCATACAGTAAGAGCAGAGGTGATCTTCCATTGGTATTTCTATCTCTTGGTTATTCCTAGGCGGACCCAAGTGCCGTCTCGGGACACCCTGGGGGGAGGGGGCAAATGGGGGCTCCCAGAACACAGACGGCGTACTTTCGGTAACACGCCTACGCCCGGTCTCGCTTCCGCCTTAAGAAGAAGCGTTTATCTTCCTACGCCCTGTCGAGGGCACTTTTACAAGGAACCCGTTCACCCTGGAAGGAAGCTCTCGATAACACATTAGGCACGGTCCGCACTGCCAAGATAGTCCGGTCCGGCTCTATGTTAAACCGGACCACAAACAAACCGGACCACGACAGCCATGGCGCTGACCTACTTCCTGTGGGGGGGGGGGGCGGTCGCTGTACAGCTGGAGGTGGCCAGAACGCTGAGCCCAACCACTGGCTCAGTTTCCGTCCCAGAACTAAATGACATGACGGAGGAGGAGCTGCTCCAAGACTAGCAGACCCAGGGGTCTCTGCCAGGCATCCCGGCCTCCCCTCCCCTCCCCGAGACGTGTTCCTGCCCTAGCATCGGGGTAGCTTTCCGGGCAGTTCAGCTTTCTTCCACCGACATGTCGGCTACCTCCGTTTCCCAGTCCGGCTCCACTTGCCCCTTCCTAAACGATGCCGTCGTAGCCAGTGGTATGGCATACTGAAAGGGAGTGCCACACAATTTCCCGGGTGTGGCCTATGCCCAGGCAGCGTGCCACTACACGGCTAGTTACCCCAGGGGGACTTCCCCTCTGCGCCGTCTACGGCGGCCCGCATCCCGTCTGGGACTCGAACTGCCCCAGATCGCCGTACTTGTGACAGGCAGAAGCTGAGAAGGCTCACAGCCGCCGTCCGGCTCCTGCCAATCTCTCTCGGCAGAGAGGTGCCTGGCCTAGTCCCGGCGAGGCCCACGGAGCTTGGAGGCCCTCTCATCTCCCGGCCCCTTCTCAGGCCAACAGAGTCGGCGAGACAGACCCTGCCCCCCTCGGCTGGCTCCTCTTTCCCGCACCCGGCCGGAGCCCGCCCCTGTGGTCCCGGCGACCCAGGCCATATCTCGGAGTCCTTCCTCCGGGAGCGCCTCCTCCCCTCCCCCACCGGTAGTGAGCTCGGCAAGGAGGTTTCTCTCCTCTGCAGGAGCTTGTCTGTCCCTGGTTCTGTCCTCTCCACAGCCGGTAGTGCGACTCTTCCCTCCTCGCCCTCCGCCTCCGACCACGGGAGTCCTCATAAGCTCGAGGGGGCCTCCGCCTCCCCGGCGCCCCGGCCCATTCGCGGCTGCCGAGGGACGGGGTCCCCGCAGGACACCGGATTCACCCTCTATTCACTAGCAACCGAGCGCTCCTGAATCCCTGCTCCAATAGAACAACAGTAGGCTGGGGGACATTTGGCGGAATTCAAAGAGTATATCATGAAAAATATACCATTAGATGCCACCCTTCAGGAGACTCATTTGCTCAGTTCAGGATCAGTATAACGTCAACAGCCCTGGATACTGCCCTTATACTCATTGCATTCACGTACGACACAGTCGAGGTGGCACGGCTCCTTTTGTTTCTAATTCTCTTTTGCACTACGAAATCCATCCCCGAAGTAATCTTGACTCTGTCGCCATCAACATTCGACTTGCACAGTCCCCGTCACCCTGCTCTGGCTCTGTCTACCCCCCGCTGATTGCCGTCATCCAGCTTCCTCTTTCGACCATGTTAAACCAGATACTGTTTACTTGCCTTATCTTGAGTGATTTCAATGCCCATCATCCCGCATGGGGTCTGTCGCACCACAGACAACAGGGGCCTGTTAACTGAAACTCTCCTTCACGAACGCGACCTGGTATTCCTCAAGGAACAGAGTCCCACATACGCAACTCTAAGATCGCAGGCTGTCATCCATCTCTCTCTTGAATTCACGAACGTATCTCCACAATTCACGTGGTGCGTACAACCAGACAGGCATTTCAGGGATAGCTTCCAAGTAGACACCGTGCTACGTAACACTAACTCAGGCCAACACCATTAACACATCCTACCCACGTGGAATACTAATCGCGCGGACTGCCCATCCCACAACATACAGACTGACGCAAGTAACCCTCTAAACACGACACATCCGCTTGCACGATTCCTGGATACAGTCACTCAAGCAGGACACGACAACATTTCACATACCTCACGACCACGTGCCCGCAGGCACGAGGCTCGGTGGTCGGACGCCTGCCAGAGAGCAAGAACAATCCGAGCTTGAGCTGAGCTTTTAGACGCTGTGTTCGCGGCCCGCACGGGAAGGCGGCTAGACAGGCACGTACACAATGCAGAAACATAATTCTTGCAGAAACACGCAAATGCTGGGAGCAGTATAGCATCACTTTCAACAGATTCACTACAGGCAAAATTCTTTTTTTAACCTTACATGTGCCTTCCCCACGACATTCAGGCTACCCAGAGCATTCCGGAAACTGACTGTACAGATAATCACATATACCGAACCGAGGGGCGTCACCACACAATCTGCACTACACGGCAGCCTCGGCCAACTCACAGTACGTCCAAGCCACACTCAATCGACATGCGACAATGCATTCAAGCCACTTTCGTTTGGACAACACTGAACCCTACAACCAGCCATTCACCTTCGCAGAACTGATGCATGAACTCGGCAGATGTGGCAGCACCTCGTTAAGAACGGATCAGATAGCTTGACCATTTTTTGCAAAGTCTCCCTGGATCCGGTCAGGCTCAACTGTTAAACCTTTTGAACAAAAACTGGCTAGCAGAACACTTCCCAGCCACCTGGCTCTCCTCCATTATTATTGACATACTTCAACCTAGCAAGCCTTCCACTAACCCAGCCAGTTACCGCTCCATCTCATTCACCAACTGTATCTGTAAGTTTTTCGGAAACTGGTCAGTGATCAAATTAGAATCTATCTAAAGACGAACAACATTCTTTCCCCTTCTCAAAACCGCTTTCGCTTGCGGCGTTCCACGGCCGATTTCCTAATCCAAATCATTGACTCGATTCAAATTGGCTTTTTTCCCATCAAGATGTAACATTAGCACTTTCTGGACCTAAAAGCCACCTCTACCAAAAGTACACCAATCTTAATAAAACTGCATCGCGAAAGAATTAGTGGCAGAGCGGCTAAATTTACCTCTAACTTTCTTCAGCTACGAACAATCACGGTTCGTTGCGGCCACGTCCTCTCCACGTCTGCTCCTCAGGAGTAGGGTTCGCCGCAAGGCAGTGTTCTTTCTCCCAGCTGACTTATCTTTATGATTAATGACGCTGCGTACGAGCTCCTAAACTGGCCTTAAAACTCTCTATATGCCCACAACGTAGCGGTGTGGTTCACACAACCTGGCGTCGACTTCGCAAATATTTTCGTGCAGCTCGCACTCGATTCAGTCCATGAATGGCGTTACCGGTAGGGCTTAGAAATTTTAGGGAATAAGTCCGTCACAGAAACTTTTCCGCGTTTTCCTCGAAATGTGCTTGTTACTACTTTAAAACTCGGAGATGAAGATCCCCAATCCACGCTAGTGTCACATATTTGGGTATCACTTTAGATCGTAAACTCTCCTTTTATTCACAAGCTGCCGACATACGTCAACGTTGTCTTCGCCGATTTAACATTCTGAGATGCATTTGTGGTCAAGACTTGGGCACCGACCTTCTGCGTCTCTACATAACTCTTATTCGATCAGTCCTATAGCATAATGCGTTTCCCTTTGACAACATCTCCCCCTTCCCTGCTTCGGCCATTGAGATCGTTCAGAACAGAGCCCTTCGAATCATCACTTGCGCTTTCTCTACGTTCCCCGTTGATAACTCCGGTACGATGTCGGAATCCCGTCTCTGGCATATCGGCGCGAACTGCGCCTCATTAAATACTGCGTCCGATTGCGCACAACCAATCATCAGCGATCATAACACGGCCTAACTCACTCTCGATACCGGCGGTACACCATCGCGCGACAAACAGAAAATACCATTAACATTCCGGACCTCCCCAGTATTCCCATATTTCCTGACTCCAGTTCCTGGCGGCCGTTAGCCACACCGTAAATTGGACGTCAGACAAACAAGACATGACGTTTTCGAGAAGAAAGCCTCAATCACTTCTAAAGAGACATTAGAAAAGTTAAATGAATATAGACCAAAATTTTCGGATCCTTTCAAACAAACAGACGGCTCCGGTACTGCTCAGTTGACGAGAGGCGGTTTTATGGAGGCAGGGCCCGGGTCTATGTTCTTAAAATTCCACTCCACTATAACGGAAAGATTCGGGCCTTGCTCTCAGCAACACAACACATGAAACACATCAAACGGCAGCGGGCTGTCATTTCCACCGATTCGCAGCCAGCACTACAATCATTACACCGATTGCACAGCATCACCAACCTAAACAGGTCAGAACTCGCGCAGACTTACAACATAGTTCCGGACAACATTCATGTCATACTCTTGTGAATGTCGAGGCACGGCTGCATCCCTGGGAAGTTCATGCCCTGGCCAAGCAGGTGCATACCCCACGACGACTACGACCCAGTGTCTTGAGCAGACCTACTAGCACTCGCCAACTCAAAATTTAAACCATGCATACGAAGCACTGGGATACAGAAGGCCACTTCCACATGAACCCCATTAAATCGGACTTTGCACCTTGGGAAACGTCTAATCAAAGCACTCGACAAAAGGAATTTCCCACCTCACGCAAACCTACGTCTTTCATCGGCTCGGACCCACTCAGTGTCACAAGTGTCGTACTCCACTCATTACGACAATGAACATCTCATTCATCTCACCCCTGACAGCCTATGAGCAAGAGAGTCAGAACCCCTTAGGGCTGCCTACTCTGGTAGGCAATAAGCTTCCTGAATTAATTAAGCTGGCCTTTTCATTCCTCGAGAAAACGGGTATAATCAATTTCATCTGGCTCCTCATACAAACAGATCACTATAATAAAATACAAGACATTGACACAAAACCAGCACATCAGGTGAATCAGTACCATGCAGATTAAAAAGTTATATCAAGTAGTATCAATATAAACGCTCATGTGAATTGTGCTGCATAATTCCTTACAAATATCAGTGTGAAATGAAATGGACATTGTAAATTCGACTTAATCTCACAAGCCGCCGTGGTCGATTCCATTTAGTTATACATACAAATAGAACACACTTACGAAACCCGGGACGCTATCACGAAACACAGTACACATCAATAATGTAGTTACATGGGCACCGCACAGATATTCACAAAATGAGAAAACGCCTTGTTGAAGGGTGAATGCAAACTGGTGGCTCAGAGTAGTGGGGGTCTGTAAGAGAACTGAGTACCGTGGCGCGTACATAGTCAGCTGAATACTTTAATTCCAGTAGGAACCGCAATAATTACAGTTGCTGAAATAAAATAGGCATGAGTGTCTACATCTCCAACAATAATCTGCGAACCGACTATTTTATTATTTACTGCATCACAAGATTTATCATTTAACCCCTGAAGTTAGAAGAATAGTAGCGTTGAGTAAAGGAACTTGAAAAGGGTTAAAAGGAATGATTCCGGAGGGAGGCCATTGTGTACCAATTTCTAGTAGAAGCAGGAGCAGGAACTGGATGAACAGTTTATCCTCCTTTAGCCAGTAACATCGCTCACTCATTAGCATTAGTAGATTTAACTATTTTGTCTCTTCATCATACTACTCCTGTAACTCCTCCAGCTGTGAAAAGAAATAAAAATCCTAGCCAATCTTATCAGAATTTTGTTAGGTTGAGATGGTTTAAGGTTGGTTTCTTATTGTTTAGTAATTTAACTTTTAGAAGAAGTGATTTGTTGAGATTCTATATTTTTTGAGGGATAGTTAATTCCTATTCATTTGATTGTTGGTTGAGGTTGTCAGTCTGAACGTTTGCAGGCGGGGATTTATTTGTTGCTTAACTTTGAGAAATTTGTTTGGTTGGGGCGACATTAAGATAAAAAACTCTTTAATGATGTAAACTTTTGTAGAAGAGGCTTGATCCCTTAAAAAGGATTATAAGAAAAAATTACCTTAGGGATAACAGCGCAATCTTCTTTTAGAGTTCAAATCGACGAGAAGGTTTGCGACCTCGATGTTGGACTAAAATTTGGACAAGGTGCAGCAGCTTTGTTTTTGGGTCTGTTTGACCCGTGGTATTTTACATGATCTGGGTTCAGACCGGCGTGAGCCAGGTTGGTTTCTATCTTCTGAGAAAAAGGTTTTGATTTCTAAGCTAACTTCATACGAAATAGTCTGAGCCACTGCTCGCGGACCTCCTAACAACGCGTACTTAGAATTTGAGTGCTAAGCTAGCGTGGAAGAAGGCTCAGAAAAATGACAGAAAGAAGAATAGTTCCGACACAGTAAATAGGATTATCCCTCAACGTAAATTAAGCACAGCTGGCTCCAGTTTCTGGATCAATGATACTGGCAGGATTTCCGCACATTCTGGTATCGTGCGAGATTTTCCCCAAATGCCACAACATACAATACATAGCGCCGGAACACATAACACACGGGATGTCAGTGGAGCCAAGGGGACCCCTGCTCAGGCTTGCCATTGCGAACCGTGGCGTGCCATTGAATTTTCGTTTTATTCCCATAAAAAGTGGCCGACAGATAGACAACAACGGCGGAATTTTAGGTGGCTGCGTCCCTCCGTCTGCCCCCTCGTAGCTTCTGGAGACATTTTTGCTAACTTTTTGGTGGTCCGGTCCCGTTTGCCGTGTGAGGGCCCCCTGGTGGTCTGAGGTTCCTTTTACAGTTTCATGTGTCCCACGGGACCTCCCCGGCACTCCCTTGGCAGTTCCAGGGACACCCTGAGCAGTGTCATAGACCTATCTGACAGCTTTAACGACACTTAATCCTATTCCCGGAGAGCTAGACGGTATGGCTGATTCCTGGCAGGGAAGGGGGGTATTCGGCCCTCCTGAGATCTCAAGAACTACTGATCCGTTTTCATTGCAACAAACGACAATCAACTTGCCATGGCGCAAACAACATTTCTAGAAAAAGAATTTTTCCAAATTTTAAAGAGGTGGATACAGGGGGCCGAAAAAGTCAAAATGAGGAATATTTTTCAACTTTCTTTTTAGTTTAGTTCTTTCAACTCACAACTTATAACTCTGTTGTTTATGGACCGATTTTGATGAAATAGGCATGAATCGAGAAATTATGGATGAAACTTTTACCCTTGGTCCATACATTTAAAATTTTGAGAAGATTCATAGGTGTTCACAGGGTTCTGAAAATGGAACGATTAATTTTTTCAAAAACTAATCTTTTTTAAAACAAAGTTTAAAACTTTTCTTTAGCTTCTATTAGTCATGCTATGGTAAAGAAGTACAAATCGTATTACAATGTTTGTATGTTAGCAAGGGCGGTGCCAGAGACATGAAAGAGGGGGAATTGTCATGGTCACATGTTCTTCAGGTCAACTTACGACCTTTGACCTTGAATGACCTCCAGTGACTTTAGAGCCGATTCGAATGATGTTTTGTGCATTTCGTATTATTTGAAAACGTTCCCAATTATTTAAATTCACCCCATTTCTAAAATTTCATTTTACTGCTGCTGTGATGTAGGGCGCGCGCGCTGACATTTTAGGTCATAGCTCCGTGACCCGACATAACATCAGGCTGAAACTTAGTACGGAAGTAGAGGGCACCTTTGCACGTCATCTTTATTTCAGGTTTGGCATTTGAAAAAACGCCAGAATTATTGCTATAAAACCAAAATCTGAATTTTGACCTTGGCCTGACCTTATGAAGTGACTTCAGACGAAGAAAGTTGTGCTTGTATGTTGCTCAGCTATTTACTTATGCATCCATATAAAGTTTAAATTCTATCTTAAAAACGTTGTTTCTGGCAGACATGTTCGTTTTACCCTGAATTGGGCCAAAACGGCATGAGGTGCTTCCCAAAAACGTTGGCTGGCTCCGTCCCTCAGCAATATAGAATTACGAAATTTTGTTACAATACGCAGAAAGAATGGTTAAGAAAAGTCACTAAGTTTTGCAAAGCTGCGTCAAAAACCCTGGAATCGGCAAGCAAAAAACCTAGGGAGGGGGCGGATTCAGCCCCCTGCCGGCTCTCCATAAGTCTCTGCCGTGACAGAGGCGCATCTGGGAATGTTTTGGGTCCTTTGGCCTTTTCAGGAGCTGTTTGGATTTCTCAAGACTTAGTAATTTCAGGAGCCCTTCTGGTCGTCTCCGTGGACCCCTGATGTCTTAGGTGCCACTCTTGTCGTCTCTGGGGGACATTTTTGCCGTCTCAAGGGCCATTTGGCAATTCCAAAAGACCTTTTGGCCATTTCATGGCCCCTGTGCAGTGTCGTGGGCCTTCTGGACGTCTCCGGTAAACTCCTTGGCTGTATCAGGGGTGTTCCTCTGTTACATGGCGTATATCTGGCTGTCTTAAGGCCCTCTAACCGTATCAGAGGTCTGCTGGCGCTTCAAGGGCCTCACTGGCAGCCTCATGGGGTCAGTCCCTGGGCAATAGGCAAAAATATTTACATGACATTTTGCAAGAGACTCGCAGAGGAATACAGCCAGCGTAGAATTTCGGGAGGTGCGTGACCAATGGTGGGACCCTGTCGTATAAATGGGCCCCTGAATAAAAACAGCCTGTGAAAATTTTGGGCCAATGGACGCTTGCTGTTCCTGAACGTTATTAACTGGGACGAACTGGGTCTTCTGTGATTGTCGATGATCGCACCAAAAGCAATTTTTTACTGAGGGGCCTCCACAGCCGTCAGGGGGCCCCTCTGCAGGCCGCCAGGGGGCTCTTCTCCACGCCAGGGGCCTCTCCACAGGCCGTAAACGAACCCCTCTAAAGACCGGCAGGCAAGGGGTTCCCTGTAGTCCAGCACGAGGCTCCTACATGCCAGCAGGGGCCCTACCGGTTGGCAGGTGGCCCTACAGGCCGGCAGGAGCAAGCCGGCAGGGGGTCCACGCCGGGCCCGACGACACAGGCTGGCAAGGGACCCTACAGACCGGCAGGGAGTCCCCTACAGACCGATAGGGGTCCCTCTGTGGACCTGGATCTATATGTTCCACCTTTGGTCTTTTCTTGTCTACATGCCCGCAGGCGGCGGCTCGGCGCCCGGGCACTCGGGACACGTGTCTGGACCGACTGAGCTTCACCCTGACCCGCTGCCTGGCAAGCCAGCGGTCGTACTGAACATCCAGGTCCGTTACATCCAAACTTTTAGAGCTGAGTGACGAACTCAACCGCAGTGACTTCCACGTGTCTGCTCAACGAGACATGAAGCCGTCCACCCCGGCCGTCTTCTCGTGGTGCCGGGGCACCAGCTCAGCAGGGCGGACCGTCCTGACGGCCGGGGCTTCGGTGGAGTCGCCATTCTGACAGAGGATGGCCTGAACCTTAGTGCTAAGCAGATCAGATCAGTGCGTCATACAGACAGTAAGCTGGAGTCGATGTCGGACTGCATCGGGGATGGACGCCGCCAGACGGTTCTCGGGGCTGTTTACTGCCCTCCATGGCCGGCGACCGCTGCTCTTGATGCCGACTTCAGTGCGCTGGAAACGCAGCTGCAGGAGACTCTTTTTAACTCTCCGAACAGTGTTCTACCGATACCTGGTGACCTGAACTGCGATCTTTTGTCAAGCAACACCCTGCCCACTAAAAGAAAACTGAACGAACTCATTTCTTCTTTTCTTCATTTTCTACATTTCTTCCCCAACTGGTAACCGCATTGGGTCGCTTTAGATGTTGTACTCGTGTAAACATTGTAAACATTGTGACTCAAAATTTTGTCACTTGGGCCCGCACAGTCCCATCAGCGTATTCCTCAACATCCCTCGTTCCAAACGAGAGCATATCCGCGTCCGATCTCCCCCCATACATCGCATTAATATCCCCGACTTCCACAGAGACCTTGAGTGCTCGACTGGTCTGCCGCTATGGCGTCTGGAAATGTGAACGAACAGCATCACCACTTTATGACGACGTTTTTACGTGTGCTTGGCCACTACGCCCCAGCTAAAGACATCATCATCCGCATCCCCAATGCTCCTCCTGTGAGTAAGATCAGTCGTGACCTGATGGTGAGCCGCCGCAGAGCCCTTCGATTGTTTTGTCGTAACTCGTCTGAATATCGTGAACTTAAACGTAATGGTGAACTAATTCAGACTTAGTCGTTAAGTTTAGGAAAAACTTAAGCTTAACGGCAAACGGCCGTGCGAGGTGATGCACGAGCCGATGTTCAGAAGAGGTTAAATGACCGGGCGCCCAGCGCCGTGTGTTGCTGACTACGAAATGCCATCGCCGGGAAGAAATCGGGCCCACAGACTGTTCTTCCTGTGAATCCCGAAGATATAAATCTTTTTGTTGGTGTCGGTCCGCGTGTCGCTCGGGAGGTGGCCAATTAGGGGGACGCCACTGTCCCCTGTCGCTTCCCTCGTGTGGGTGGTTGCACGCTCACTTCGTCGCCAATCTCGAACAGCGAGCTGCGCAGACTGATTTTATGCATGTCAGGCACTTCGGCCTGTAGACCGGATGGCCTCTGCATCCGGATGCTAAAAACCGCTTTTTATGCGATCGGAGGAGTTTCCCTTCACCTTGTCAACTCCCCTCTCGCCATAGCCGAAGTTCCCAGCTCCTGGAATCACTCTACTGTGCATCCAAAACTCAAAGTCGAAGGGTCTTCAGACCCCTCCAGCTTCAGGCATATATCCATTGTCCCTGCGACAGCCAAAGCTGTAGAGCGCGTCGTTCAGCGCCAGCTGTACAACTGCTTCTCCAACAAGCACCTCCTTTCCTCTGCACAGCACGGTTCCTGTCCCCGTCACGCGACGGAAACCGCGCTGACGTCCGTCTCCGACCGCATCCTGCCAGTTACCGATGGCGGGAAATCTCTTTGCTCTGCCTCTTGGATCTCAGTAAGTGTTTTGATGTCACTGGCCACTCAGAATTACTTACTAAACTTCCTTTGTAAGATGTCTAGACCTCCTGGTTCTCGTCCTACCTCAGCGGCCACGCCCACAGCGTCAGCTTCACTGACGTTTCTGGAAGGAAGCATACCTCGGGATAGCTGCCGAATTGCATGAAGGTGTTTCAGGGATCGCTTTGGGCCCACTTTTGTACCGTATTTTTTTCAAACGACGTCAAACGTTTCAGTGAAGGAGCCGAGGTCGTTCAGAATGCTGATGACGCCCAGGTGCTCGTCACTGGAAAAAGTTTGTTCTTTCGACGCTTATTTGGAAAATGGAACGCATTTGCCATCTATGCAGATTTCATCTTCAGAGGTTTCGTTGCACGCAAACGTTCTCAAGGTAAACGCGGAAAAAACTTCAACTGATGGTTTTCGGAAGCCGCCAGAATCTGCGCAGTATTCCAGATTTATCTGTGAAGTTTCGAGACGTAGCGCTGAAACTCCTCTATGGAGCAAAAAATCTGGGCGTCGTATATGATAGCACTTCCTCCTGGGATTCCTACGTCTCGGCCACTTTAACCCGCGCACGACCGTCGGTCGGCGACGATCACGCCCGACTGGGGAGGAGGGGCGGTGGGCCGTCCCCTCTAACTCACGAACGGTTGGTCGCACGATAAAAATAGGCACACCGCTCGAAAGCTTGTGACGAGTAGAGCTCGAAACTGGTCTCGTGCTTTAGTTTTAGATAATATGTAAGCAATTTACGTCCCATATATGTTTTCTCATAGCCATCTGCATGAGACCGAGAAACGGCCTGAATCTCAAGGACTGTGACTAATAACGCATAGGTAAAGGCACCAGCGCACAAGTAAAGGTCCGCAGATGCCGATACACGTCTAATTTCTCAGATTTGTTCAATATATACGTCGAAAAGTTGAGTTAAGGACACGGCAATTTTCACGCCGGCTGTGGGCGGGCGCTGCAGCCATACGCAATAAGGAATTATCGGGAACTAATTTTAGCGTTCTTTTATTTTTACGACATAAGCCTATCCATGTAAATGTTATTGATCTTAGTGGTTCTTGTGACAGTTTCTCATGCTTAAATTTGGGAAAAATCCATTAATTACCAATCTACACAACTGGCTGAGCTTTATTCGCGAGAGCCTGTTTATTTCGAAAATATGCAATTTTTCATAGCTTTTTGAGGTTCTTGGTATTACTGACGTCTGTGCAGGCCAGTTCTGCCATTTTCTACTCATTCTGAGTAATTCATTGCCGACTTTGACGGTGGTACATTTTGGCTCCCAACAGTTATTCGTGACCTGACCTCAGGTCAATGGATGGAAGTCATTGATACTCTGCCCAATGACTGCAACTAAATGTCTTCTTCGCTCCACACTGAAATTGTTATGAAAAATCCCGCCATCTTCCGAAAAAACGACATGTCCTAAAATAGGGTTGACCTTAGGTCAATGACCCGGAAAATTCTGAAAAATCTGAGATAGCAGATTTGTTGCATTTATCAAAATCACTAATCCCTGAAAGTGCTATTGTGATATCTTGTTTTGCAAAAAAGTTGCAGGGCTCAAAACGTTTTTCAACATAGGTCTGTTTGACCTAACCTAGGTCAGACATCTGACTTGACCTGAGGCCAAAACTTTGACACAAGGTGTAATGATGATTAAGCAAAATGTAGACGAAGTTGTTTCGTGGCTCTGTGTTTTTTTGTTTTCTCGCAATCCTAGAAAAACCTCAGGGGGGTGGTCAACTGCCCCCCAGTCGGGGGCGGGTTAAGACGCTGTTCTGGTATGCTGATCGGCCTTTTGTCTGCGGGGTCGCCTGCCAGCGACCCCGCAGACGACACCTGCGGGGTCGCCTGCCGCGGCGCGCTGTCGAGAAAAAAATCATAGATTTCCCGGAGAAAGTCATTTTTGGACGAAAGAAATTTCATCACGTATCTGATTTGCTGAGGAACCTGGGCTGGCTGTCTGCGGAGGAACTGGTCACTAGCGGCACCCTAAGTCTCGCGCACAATGTGCTATCTGGCGGCGGGCCGAAATCAGTTGCTCAAGTATTCCTCGGCAACCGAGGCATACGTAGCCGCAGTGCGCGCCAGGCCGAGCTCTTCCACCTGATCCACTCGAGATCAGAGTCCGGCAAACGGCGCTTTGCTCACTGTGCTGTGGCAGGCCCCAACCATTTACCTTATTATATGGCTGACCTTCAGGCACGTAGCCAGGATTTTCCTTAGGGGGGGGGGGGCGGCAAATGTCAAATTTTGTCATATGCCACGGGCATATGAAGAAATTTACAAGAAAAGGCAGCAATTTTAGACAATTTATCTCGTAGGCGCAGGAAAACATAGAATGTTTGCTTTTGCAACATATATGTGATCACTATTACGTATTCATATGGGAAATCGCCATGTATCTAGTGCAGATCGCCCGGCTGAGGGGAACATGGCCCCCATGAGCTCCGTTTGGCTACGTCCCTGCTGACCTTTCACCCAGACGTTTCAAGACCTTTCTGGAAATGGCTCTTAATGGAACGGAACGCACTGGTTATCGTGTGACTGGTGCTCTTCATTGCCTAATTCTTATTTCTGTGATGCTATTCGTGTTTCCCATGCTGTTTCTTCAAATCAATTGACTGTGTATGTGTGCGTGTGTGGCTGCGTCACTTAGTAGCTGATCTGACTTTTTCATAACTTTGCTGTGACCTGGGAATATAATGGCTACACGTTTTCTTTTGAAAGAGTGGAATTCCCGGCGCCTTGCAGTACAATGCAATACAATACAATGCGGTGCTTAAAGCATTTTGGATATAGCTTTCGTTTTCATGGATAATTTTCTAACCTTGGTGGGCCCCATTCAAACATTTCGGCAGGTCCCGGGACCCCTATGGCCCCCCGGCTGCGCCACTGACTGGGGCCCTCTCGTCTTTGCCTAGCAGGGGGCCCTCCGATCTTTTTAGCGGCCTCAGGAGCCATCTGCCGCTTAAGGCCCACCTTGCCGTCCCAGCACCCATCTGACTTTCCCGAGGCCCTCTAACTGCATCAAGAACCCCTCAGGTTCCCAAAAAAGATCCGTGTAGCTCATTGGGGTCCCTTTCGAGGTTGAGGTCACTGATAAATCCCTGCTCAGGGGCCCCTCTGGCTGGCCAGGGTCTCCACATGCCGTGCTGGGCACCCTCTTAAGTTCTTGCCGTCTCAGGGGTCTTCTCTAGCACATCAAGCGGTCTCGTGGACCCTTTGACGTGTTGGGACCCTTCTTGCGGTCCCAGGGATCCTTGGAGAGTTCCAGGGGCCCTTCTGTTCATCTAAAAGGTTATCGTACCGTCTCAGGGTGCCATTAACCTTTCTGGAGACCTTTTGACTGCATGAGGAAGTTTCAGCTTTTCACACAGGTATGTGAAACCCATTCGGAGCCCTTATGCCTTTCCAGGGGGCCCCTATGCCTCCCTAGGGACTAGGTCCTCATCTTGACGTCTCGGGAGCCCGGTGACTGTTCTGGCGGTCTTAGGGGAATCTGCCGTGTTAGGGTCCTATTGTGGGCTCGGGGACCCTTTGGGAACTTGAGGGGCTCTTCTATGCGTTTCAAGGGTCATCTAACCCTCCCAGAAGCCCCCTGACCGTATCAAGAACGCGTCACGTTTCCGCAGAGACCACGTGAAGCTCATACGGGGTCCCTTCGGGGCCCCTTCTCAGGCCTCGAGCTGAGGAGCGATCGCCCCCGTCGCCCTTTTGGATCCGCGCCTCTTACTGGCTGAGCCAAGGGGTCCCCTGCTGCAGCGAAGGAGCTAACGTCCCACTGTGTGGATTCAGCAGAGCCAAGAGGTCCCATTCAAGCGCCCTTGGGCAAGGCGTGTTGTCGCATTTACCTTTTGTCGTCTGGCGCCCTTGGGCAAGGCGCTTCGTCTTGCTTTCTTTTCGTATTCCATTGTCACCTTCCCCTGGAACTTTGTCGCGATGAAGATGTTGGTATCTGCTCAGTCTACACCCACACATCACCTATATCATATTTTACTCGCTATGCATAATATGCTGTGTGCTTGTGTTGCAAATATACCTCTTTTCAGGTATGTAACAGGCAAGCGGCGGGTCCCGGCAGCATCTTCAGAACTGCTACTTCTCTGCAATTCCCTTGTTTCGGTTTTCTCCCCTTTTTCCTTTGCAAGCCAGACATCCATTAGCTCGTCAAAGCAATTATATATGTATATATATATATATATATATATATATATATATATATATATATATATAATAAACGGATTGTAATACGTCTGATATCTGATTCAATATATATATATATATATATATATATATATATATATATATATACATAGAATCGGATTTCAAACGTATTACAGTCTGTTTATTAAGCACAATGGTGGGCAGTATGAAATTATAGTTTTTCAACCAATGTCTCTGCCTGCGTAAAAACCCTTGAAAACAGGTACTGGGACTGACGGTATACGCAAGACTTGCGTCTCTTCCTGCTTGTTCGGTTGCAGCACAGCACCCTGGGCAAAGGCTGACCTCATGTGACCTCGCGCGTCCCTCGCCGCCCCGACGTCACCGCTCGGTCACGTGACCGCCGCCGGCCAAGGGTCGGTGTCCGCAGACCCCGGGGTCACATGACGGCCAGCTCCACGCGCCAGACGCGCGTCCAGCCCTACATTTCTCCCCTCCCGTTCGTTGCAGGACGCCGAGCGGTAGCATTACGCAGTCACGCCACGTATCAACAATGTCACTCCAACACGCGACGGTGGCCGAACACCTTGGAGCGCGAAGCTGCGCTGCACCGCACGGAGCGCCGAACACTGAGCTCCGGTCACTGAGGTCTCCCGAGACACGGCCGGAACCAGGAGTCGCCAGCCTCGCCAGTTTAGAGGAACCACCGCCGAACTGGCAATCCCTGGGGACGCAGGAATTAACGATACGTGGCGATTCGTTGCAAAGGAGGTAACGGAGCATAGCAGGAGGAACCAGCGAAAACAAAATTATCCTGTCAACCGTCGGACTTCGCTCCAAAAACCAGCGCATTGGCACCGATCTGCTCACCTAACCAGAGGCTAGTGAAATCTGCTGCGTTTCGATCCCAGTGTAACAAGGGTCAATGACACCAGTGGGTCGCCAGCGCTAACGACCCATGCCAATCTCAACAAACGTAAATGCACGAACTTCACGGCGAGTTTTTATATTAACAGGCGGCTAGCCCGGCACCGCCTGGGGTATTTCCGTATTCCGAACGCCTGGAGGGGATTATATGAAATGGTCCAGTAGGGCCGAAATACCAAAACGGGACCAAGCAAGCAAGCCTGTGTGGTCAGGCTCAGTCCCTCCCCCCTGTTTCTCCGGAACCAATAATAGAATCTGAACAATTCAAACGCCGCTTGAGACCCCTAATCCGTCCCATCCGTCTGATCCTGATCCGGTCGCCTGTGACGTCACAGAGAGGTCAAAATAGGTCTAATTTGTCTAATTTGGCTGCTGTTTAACATCTGTGGAACCCATCATCGGATCAATGTGATTCGAAAGTCTTTCGATAACTCTGGATTGCCCTATCTTAAAACAACCAGTGTGACCATAGACTGGCTAATAATGGCGTCACAGCAAGGTCAAAATAGGGTACACACGACCTATCTCCTCATATCTCGATAACGAATCATCGAATCGACAGGATTGAAGCTCCTTGCAATAGCCCTGGTCCAGCTCTTCCCAAACCACCCATCTGACCCTAATTTGGTGAATTAAAGGCGCGGTTATGAGGGCATTTGGAAAGCTGTCAGTTTCCTGGCCAGGTTGGCCGGATTGACCAGCTTTAAAATAAATGCTGATTTAAACTACAATTGGTCCTGGAAAGGCGTGTATTAACATCGTGGGACAGAATGAATGGATGACAGTGCAAACAAGCTTGAAATAAAAGTGGGAGAAACCTTGGATTTCTGTACTACATGCCAAACGTAGTACTCGCAATTTCCTCGCGTGTTCTGCGGTTTATTTGGTAGCTTCTGGCCAGCCTGGCCGCGTCTCGCCAGTGCGGCCGCTGGCAAATCCAGTGGTTCACAAAAGCTACTTACCTTGACAAGGCTGAAAGGTTTTACAACGAAGGCGCTGATTGGTCGAAGACTGATAAGCTGGAAGCGCAGGGAGAGCGGCGAGGGAGCGGGAAATTCCTTCACTCGTTGTGTACGTGGTCCTTGTTTAAGGTCGCTGCGTCTGTGTTTGAAGCAATTTGTGATTTTCAAAACCTGAAGAAGGTAAGTGGATGTTATACAGATTTAGTTAACTGTAATTTCATGCAAACCAGCATAGGTCGCAGGGAGTGTTCAAACTGCCATGTTTCCCAACAAGTGAAGGGAACGTGAAGGAAACCCGGAACCTCGAGGATGCTTAAACTGGCCAGAAAGGTGCACCCTGGCCAATCTGGCCGGGAATCTGGCAACTTTTCAAATGCCCGTATAAACGCGCCTTAAGACGTTAAACGTGAGTAAAAATAAGGCAAGCATGGCCCCATTCTCATCTCTCCGGAGCCAACGATCAGGTCAACGTCATTTCAGCTCCGTTGGGTGGTTCTGCTCCGTGTAATTTCAGAATATCTCAACTACCCCTTGTTTCTCTTCCTCGTCCTCATGTCGCACAACTGAACCAAATGAAGGCAAGCGGCGAACGCGACGCTCCGTGGCAATTACTGATTCAGTCTAGCATATCCCGATTTACTTTGAGAGAACATGCATTCGAAAATCGAAAACAGATAGCCTAGACCCTGCATTTTAACTCATGGAAATAAGACAAACAGACACGTCCTTCTCATGAGCTCATGACAACGTCAAGACATGCCATATGTTGTTCAGTTACCCTCTATTTTTCTGAAAGTTTCGAAGCAAACACATGTTCATGTTTTTACGCGTCTAGAAAATGGCTGCATGCTGTTATTCGGAGCAGAGCAAGAAAAGATCAAGCGGTGACCTCCAGGTCAAAAAAGATCAGACCAGGTTCTGCCGTGGGTTGCAAAGTATACAACAGACATTTTCACGAGTAAAAGACATACATTCGCCGCGTGGTTTTATGGCTAAACCTAGTAAGAATCTATGAATAACGACCTTCCAATCATGAGGTCAGGTAAGGTCAAGGTGACAGCGCATGACCTTGTACAGCGACCTTCTAATACACATGTGCTTTGGCTTTTTTCAACCACTAAAGACGAACAAAAGTCACAATCTAAGTCCACAACGCGCTACAAGCTATGCAAGATCTCAGCCTTGGCTGAACACGGGAAAAAGTCATGCAGAAGTTTTGTAATGACGCCATAATTCCGCGATCTAATCTACCCTTAAGTTCGTTTTACTGTCAAAATGTGTGAAATTGATTACGTCACAGATATTGTAAGTTTGGCTGCGTCACTTCGACCGAGCGATGTATTGTGAAGAAACGGAGGATGGGGAAGAGAAGGGGGTCAGATCCGACCCTTCCCCAGGCGGTGGCGGGCTAGTCATCCGACATAGGATCGCCAACCAACCAATTAATGCCACTTTCCAACAACGAACACCAGCACAACCAATGTAACTGCTATCGCCAGTCGCCGACAGTTTTAATCAGATTACGAAATGCAATATAGCTAGCTTACCAACGCACACGAACTGATCGGCACAGACGCAGTGTGAGCAATCGAACATTATCAGGCCGGTCCCGGTCGGAACCATTCAGACGCCGTACCTGTCAGGCGGCACAGTAAGAAGGTAAGTAATTGGGACAGCTAAAACGGAAAAAACAGGACGTCAACTAGCGTGGTGGCGGCCGTAATTGCAGACATGTCCGGGTGCGCAAAAGCGTCGCAGTAGCGAATCAGAAAAAACAAACATATGCTTGTTGCGACAAGCTGCCGTGGACAGGTTAGCAGAAAATCAATGGAGACCACCTCCCGCGGCTGGGATGATTGCAAGTCCTCCAATCACGCACGCGGCTGTGGGGCGGGGTGTTGCGTGAATTGCAACGCCCACAGCTCTGGTGATAGCTGTGTACGTCAGCTGTCATAGCCGGCCTCTAAAATCACAGCTGAGCCACGGAAAACTGCTTATCCTGGCTCAAGTGGCCTCCGTCGAACTAGCGTAGTAATCAGAACACCGGGCGCAGGGCTGAAAGACAATTCCTACCTGCGTCCGCTGTCATGTCATGAGGGCGCCTTCTGAACACACGGAACAAGACACCCTCCACAAATCGCAGACGTGGCCAGGCCGCAGCAATGGACGGGCGCCCTCTGAGACCTGATGACGCAAAGGGCCTCGACCTGAGGAGAGATGGCAATAATCTCGGCAATACTCGCGTCCCTCCTCTGGTCCTGCTGAATGCAGCTCAGGGACTGATTGGTGCTGGTTATGCGGTCACGGCTGACGGCTGGGGTCGCGTCCGTCTGACAACCGGCATCAGCAGTCTCCTGTGGTCTCCGGCTCAGAGCATCAGCAACGACGATCTCCGAACCAGGCCGATGTGCGATATCAAATTTGAAACCACCAAGCACGTCTGACCAGCGAGTCAGCATACCGGGCGGATTTTCGAAATACCTTGACCACTGCAGACTGCTGTTGTGAGTTCTGAGCTCGAACTTTCTGCCTTGTAAGTAAGCTGAACAATGCTGTATGAATATAACACAAGCCAACAACTCCTTTTTAGTGGTAGAATAATTCTTTTGCGACTTCGAAAGACGGTGACAAATGCAGTGATGAGATCTACACCATCCTGCTCCTGTAGTAGGGCTGCTCCTATTTCCTCATCATTTGCGTAACAGTCAAGGGTGAGCGTACCAGTCTCGGGAACAAAACGATGCAAGCAACTACCGAGGCCTTGGACAACGCTGCTTTTAGACAGTCAAGAGCAGTCTGAGCCTGGCCAAACCAGTCAAACTTGATATCAGAATTGGCAAGATCAAACAGTGGGGCAGCGATTTCAGAGAAATATTCGACGTCCTTACGGCAAAAAGACGCCACACAAGAAGCTCGCCAGCCTTCGCCGTCCGTGGCTCAGGCCAGTCGCCAGCCAGATCTTTGCAGCCTGGTCAGGATCAGGGGTAACTCTTCACCGGACATCATGCTGTCAAGGAATGCCATTTTGTCACGGAAAATTTGCACCTGGCCAGATTCAGAGTTGATCAGCCGAAGACAGAAGTGACAGAACAGCACTGACACAGTTGTAAAGGCGGCACCATGCACAGTAACGTCGTCAAAATACATTCAGTTCATACAGACTGCGGACGCAGATCACCCAGCTCAACGTCAGACATCTTGGCACACTTGAAAGGCGCGGAACTGAGACCAAAGCATACGCGGGTATAACGGAGGTTTCCGAAAGGAGTGGTGATGGTCGTTTTCCCACGATGTTCTGGCTTAATAGGAGTCTGGTGACAAAAAAAGTTCATGTCCAAAATACAGAACGGAGACAACGCGGCTAGCGCCTCCAACGTGTCCACTGGACAGGGACCAACCATCATCCGACTCTTCTGCAATCCCCTGTTGCACCAAATCATCTGACTGGGCTTTGACGAATTCACGCAAATGGGGTGGAATCCGCCGGTGAGTTTGTCTGTTCGGTCATCATGGTCGATCGAGTACGTCATCACATCCGTGAGCCCAATGTACCCATCAAACATGCTGTTGTGCTTCTCCAAGATCTGAAACAAGGCTGACTTTTGGGACTCAGACTTTTTTTTGGCACAAGCCTGACTCTGCTGGAGTACTGCAAATCCACAACCTGGTCAAAACCAAGTGACTGCAGCTACTCTAGCGGCGCTGGACACCCTGGCTCTTTAGCTCTCCGAAAATTCCCATTCCGACTGCGCGAGCACGTTATACCTGGGAACAGTCACATGGCTGGCACTGATGTTACGAACCACGACGGGCACCAGTTTGCCGGAAACTTCCAGAACACTCCCGACAACCTCCACACCAGGCCGGTCACACATGGGCTCCACAAATGTCCGACCCTAGAAATCGAAGCTGTGAGCAAAACCAGCAACAATCCACAACCGGGTGGAGTCGCACCGTTTCTCTGCAGGCCACACGACCCAGAGTGATCACCTGAGCCGAGAACGACTTCACACGTTCCGGCGGGGAAAACTCTAAACATTTTCGCCGCAGCCAATCACACACGGCTGAAAATTCCGCGGAAAATCGACTCCGAAAATATACGGATCCTCTGTGCTGTCAGCCACGTACAGTAGGATCACACACTGTGCACTTCCCAGCTGAACAAGAAACATAGTTCTAGCGAGCACATGAGGAGGACCCCGGTAAGCGGTTTTTGCACGGGCTGCAGTTGGGCAAAGCTTAGCACGCGGCTGTGTGTCAAACACAGATTTGCAAACACGCTGATCGAGGAGCCAGTATCCAAGAGAGACTTGCACTGGACACCTGAAATCGTTGTGAGAAACGACAAATCACTGTTGAGCAGCACGGTGTCAGACACACACCTCGCAGCATTGTCGTGAGTTACAGAGGGACGGCCACAAACAGTCGAACTGAAGGGATTCAGTGACGCAGTCGGGGTGACTGGTTGCTGCGGGTATCCTGAAACCGCAGTCCGGCGTCGGGACCCCCTCCGTGGTTTCCTGAACTGTCAGGGCACAACGACGCCAAATGTCAAACACGACTGCACACACAGTAGACTGTTTCGGCTGCGACAGTTCGAGGCGAGATGACCATTTGGTCCACGCACATAGCAAGCATGCTGAAGCCTCTCTCGGCGCCTGATGCGGGCCGACGCCTTGCCAGGCGGAGCAAGTCGCAGATTAGCCGCCAGCCGGCACCCTCGCGCCCGCCTCTCCGGGTCAGAAATACGGGACATAAACTGATCCAGCACCGACGGTGCCGCGGCACCAGTCTCTACCTGCCTAAGAACTGCAGTTGCGGGATCATCTCGCCTAACGGATGTCGTACGCCTCTCCGCTCTCCGCACATTGCAAGTTTTCTCAACAACATCCACAAATAACAAAATTTCTGCAGAAATGATCTAGGATTGGTGAGGCTCAGGCAGCGTGGACAAAAAGCAGTTGAACAACACTGGGTCACCTTCCTGCCCAGGAAAGGCTTTTCACGAACTTCTTAAAAATGATCATGGACGAATCCTGTGGCTCACGGGGTTCGAATCCCAGCTCCCGCAAACAAGTGTGAACATCCAGGGCATTCAGTTTGTGAACAAGCCGTGCATGCCTCTGACATTCAAACTATAAGCGGTCCTCTGGGTTGTTGACAGGGAGTTGAAAACGTCTCTGGCCACGCCAGACAGGCAAAGTGGCAGGAAACTCAGCTTGAACTCATCATTCCAGTCATACACTGACGCCGATATCTCGAAATCAGCAACGAATCGCGGGAAGGACCGTTTCCTAGTGAACCTTGGCGCCGACATGGTCAACCCACCCGGAAATTGAGACGGCCCAGCCATCCCGGCGTGCTGAACACCTTCCGCAAGCCCTTTATCAGCCCCCGACGATTCGTCAGGGTGTCCGCCCTCAGTTTTTCGCATAATGCAATAACTCATAACGAACTAACGAGGCATTCCGCGCGGATGAATGACACATTCCCTTAGAAATTCCATTCTTATCGCAATGAAATTGGCATGAAAATGTCCATTCATCGGCGGACGGGCAACGAAAAGTTGTGTAGGTCTGGTGGCGAGGTGAGGCAGTAACATGGGGTTCCCAGGATTTTCGACCGGGGGTCCGGATCCGAACAATTTTATTCAAACTTCCGATTTTAAATCCTTTTACCTGAGGAATGTTAAAAATAAGCTTCTAAAGTCAAAGCTGCTTATGTCTCCTGTAAAATAAAAAAGGTACACGTGTCCGATCTTTGTTCCGTGTTGTTGATCCTTAAGGTGTGGCGGGGAAGGGGGCACCTCCCCTTGAATGCGCCTCTGGGTAGTAATGAGGGCCTTATATTTAATGTAAGTATTCCTCGAAAAATTGGGATCAATCGGTTTCTTCATGAATTGTGTTTTTGGTAAAAAATCGCGATTTTTATCGGCAATTGGTACTTTTGTCATCAATAAACGACAAAGGAAATTAAATTATCGACAAATAAAACAATTATCGATAAAATTTCTTGGTGTCAACTCTGTTAATAAGCCTTCGATAGGAAGGATCTCTATGTTTACTAAACACCTTCCGTAACCGAATTTTCTTGACATGTGCACTGGCGCTTAAAAATTTTCCATAATGTGACTAAGGTCAATGAGCTGACGTCAACGCTGCTCTGTGACATATTTGTGGTCCCTACCTTTTGACACTCAGAAAGTCCGAAAAATTTCCCATTTTCCGCCCGAGAATGAAAATGTACCAAAAATTACCTGGCATACAGTCAAGGACCAAGTAAATTCCGACAAACCTAAGACAAGATGTTCGTGGCACCTGGCAAGCTGTTCAAACTTAAAAAGTTTCGCTTTTGTATTTTGTTTTCCGAAACGTCACGCCAGTTTAATGTTTTTAGACAAAGCACTACATGACCTGACCAAGGCCGGATCCCCGATCTAAGCCGAGGTCAAAAATTGTGCGCAAGGTACAGAAGGGACCAGAAGGAATCAAAGTTACTCAGAATTTCGGGACAAAGTATTGATTCGTTCTCTCGCAGTGTTTGGAAAAAACCTGTGTAGGGTACTGTCAACAGCCCTCCAGCAGGGTGCGCGTTAACACCTGCTCAGGCGGGGATAGGGTCAATTTGACCCCACCTCCTGAAGTGTTTTCCAAAATATGTAAGGAACGGTGTGGCGCGGCCGCATCAAATGTGGCGGACCTATACAAAACTGAAAAACGAATCTTTTGGCTCCAACAAATTGTTAAGGTCTTTCAAGGCCACTGAGCTAGGGCAACGCAAATCTGGTCATGGTTTTTAGGAATGGCCTTTTTCAGGGTAAACTTCAAACTGTTGTCACGAATAAGGTTTTAAAGACACTTTCACGCGTTGCGAACAAATATAGCGAACAAATATTTCACCGAAAAAATGACAATGATTTGAATTCAAAATCAGCTTAAAAAATAAAAATCATGTTCTTGAAAAAGATGTATCAAGTTCAATAAAGTCCATCCTAGGTCAGTCACTTCCGATGACCGAGAAGAGGTTGAACATGGCAAGGATGTTTGGTCACCCATGGCTTTTTTTCAAAATTTTAGCCTTGATTTAGACAGCATACAAACAACTGGCGGTGTTTCATTGTTTTTTTTTTCCTGTAGAAAAGGGTACGCGAGAGAACCTTTTTTGTCATCCCTCCGTGACCTGACTGGATATCGACTTGAAACTTGGTAGACCGATAGACGATGAAGAGGTCTTTTGTATATGTCCCAGGTTCTTGGTGTAGGTCCTATATTCTCCCAGGTTTCGGCCTTGTTTTAGACATTAAACAAACAACTGGCGACCTTTTATTGTTTCTCCTCTATACAAAATGGTACGCGGGAGAATCTTTTAGGTTATCTCTCCGTGACCGGGCAGGACATCGACATCAAACTTGGTACACCGGTACAATATAAAGAGGTATTTCATATATGATCCATGCTCTTGGGGGAAGTCATTAGGACCTATGTTATATGTTTACAAATAATTGTTTTATTTTTCGCCTTAACGTAGCCCCATCAATGGACCTCAGATTGGCTAAATCATTATCATTTATTATCGGTCATTCAAAGGTCAAATCATTATCACTGATTTGATCTTTGAAGTATTTCTGGGCGCTGAATTTGGACAGAACGTCGGAATTTATTTTACAAGACCGCAAAACAAGGTAAATGACACTTCGTCATACAATAATGGCTTATACCTTTCAGGGCTGTGACCATCGGTTTTCGCAGTGCAAACAAAAGCCTAGCGAACCGCACCGAATTTGACCCTATTTCACATCATTTGACCGAAAAAGGTTATAGTCTACGAACATCAAGTTTATACGCAAGAGGTTCTCTCAGGGCTGCATCTATCCTGAAAGTTTGGTGGCCTTAGCCCAGTTAGTTTCCGAGATCTTAGGGGTCAAATTAACACCCGAAGTGCGTTATATTTAATCGGCCACCGTGCGAGTGATAAAGGAATTGGTAGGCCCGCGTCCCCATTTTTTGCCCTCTGTGTTGCCGCTTTCTGCATCGGTCGTTTATCGTCGCAACATATGTGATGCATTCACCGCCTGTTTTTTTTTCCGGTCTGTTATTACAGCGACATGTAATGTGTCGGCTGCCTCTGGTAATGCTTTCTGTTTTCCGACTGTTGTCCCATGTCGCGGTCTCGTTTGTCAGTCCTGAACTTTGTTATGTCATGTCTGTGACACCTGCCGTTTGCAAATGTCGCCCATCACTTTTCAGGCTTTTACGGCGCAAACGTCAGTTGCCCGCCATCCGTCCTGCCATTATGGGAACGATATGCATTAGTCATAGTTCTGCGCATGGGAAGCAGAATTACATAATGGTGCCTCAGGGCCCACTGGGTCGGCCATACCAATCGCACGTGCATGTTCGTCGTAGATCATACGTCCAGTTTTTTTGTCGGCAACGGATAAATTATTCCATTGCGTATTTCCGTTCGGCTAAATCACGTGATAGTGATGCCCTTATTCCGCCCAGCAGACTGAAGGGCATCATCAGGTGATACTTTCTTTTTTGGAATGTGCTGGCAAAATAATCGGCGCCACGCAAAACATGTTTTCATTTTTCTAAATTAACCTCCAGTCGTGTACCATCCAGTTTGCGGCCGCATATACCTATTTTTGTTTAAACCTCATTTCAATGACTGTGCCTCTTGAGTACCTGGACGAGATTGCGTGCTTTCTGAAGTGAAACAGGACGCATGCACATGCGTACGTTGTTTGTTTCCTTTCCACTACGCGTGGATTCGTAAGCTTGTCCAGACGCGTGCGCCATGTGGGTATAAGCATGCCTTTGTGTACAGCTATGTGCACAGCTTGTTCATATGCATGCACTCGGGTATAGCCTGAATCAATCCCTAGCCCAGTTTTTTTGGCAGAGGCGCCAGCTAATTTGCAGTACATCCAGCCATTAACAAGGCGATCCGACCGCTCGGAGAAAACCTAGCCCTATTTGCCACTGGATGCTACCACCCACCAGAGCCCGCCTCTTGTATTCTCCTCGCTCAGAATGGTGAAGTGACCCGGTGCTCTGCGCCAGAATTTAATCAGCTGCAGTGGTTTGTATTTAACGGGAAAAAAGCTCCAGCTTCTTTTACAACGGTCGCCATAGTTGGGCTCGTGTGGTGCTCAGAACCGCTCTGCCGGGGCTTGGCTCGCAATGCAGTCTACAAGATACCTGATGGATTCGCACGGAGAAACCTACTCAGTTTGAGATCCGGAGCTATTCATCGAGTGCGGGCTGCCATATTTCCATCTGCAACCTGCCAGCTTGGAGTTCTAGCCGGCGACCCGGGCAGGTTGTTCTGCAAGGGGCTTGCTATTGCCAGATGCAGGCAGGATAAATGTCCTTCATTCCTGGTCTTTCATCGTGGTTTGGACGACCGATTCGGCAGTTTTTCAGGCGGTGGACAGGGGTTTTTCGCTGCATGCTCAGGTATGACGTTACGGCCCACATTCATGACGTCACCCAAGATCAGAGCTTACGCTTTTGCGTGGGGAAAATGGCTTGCGCTTTGGCTTTGCATCTACTTTTATGCGATTTCCATGAAAACTCGTGGCCATTAACCTTATTCTCGGCAGGGGGGCCGAATCCGGCCACCTCGGGTTTTTTCTTGCCAATTTCAGGCGTTTTAACGCAGCTTCACGAAACTTGGTCACTTTTCCTAGCTATTCTTTCTACGTGCCGTGGCAAAATTTCAAAATTCTGTTTTGCTCAGGAGCGGAGCCAGGCAACGTTTTTGGGAAGCACCTCAAGCCATTTTTGGTCATGTTGAGGGTAAAAGGAAAATGCCTGCCAAAAACAGAGTTTTAAGATAAAACTTAAAATTTTAAATGGATGTATAGGTAAATAGTTGCGCAATGTGTAGATGTAATTTTGGTCATTTGAGGTCACTTTACAAGGTCAGGTCAAGGTGAAAAGCCAATTTTTTTTCAATAATTTCGGCGCCATTTTCTCAAATGCCAAACCCGGTATACATATGACGTAGAAGGGTGCCCTCTACTTGTTTATTAAGTTTCAGATTGATATCAGGTCGGGTCACGGAGCTATGACCTAAAATGTCAGTGCGCGTATCCTATATCGCAATAGCCATAAAATGAATTTTTTGAAATAGAGCGAATTCAAATGATTGAAAACGTTTACAGATACTATTAAACATACACGAGATCATTCCAAGTGACTCCAAGGTCGCCGAAGATTATTTAAGGTCAAAGGTCACAAGTTGATCTGAAGAACGTGTGACCTTGACAGTCCCCCTTTTTCATATCCCTGGCACCGCCTATGCTAACATTATACAAACATTGTAATGCGATTTGTACTTTTTTGGTATAACATGACTAGCAGAAGCGAAAGAAGGGTGTTTGCCTCTTTTGTTCATTCAGTTGTTAGAAAACTAATCCTCCTATTTTTGAAACCCTGTGAACGCTCATGAATTTTCTCCAAATTTCAGATTTGCGGACCCATGGTAAAAGCCCTATCCATAATCTCTCGATTCATGCCAGTTTCATCGAAACCGGACTTATAACAACGGAGTTATAAGAAGTCCAAAAGTACCCCCATTTTGACATTTCTGCCCCCCTGTATCCACACCTTTCAAAATTTTGTAAAAATCTTTTTACAGAAATGTAGTTCACGTCATGGCAACCGATTGCCGTTTTTTGCAATGAAATCGGATGTGTAGTTCTCGAGATCTCAGGGGAAGGCGAATCCGCCCCCCTGCCGGGAATCGACCATACCGTCTAGCCTTCCGGTAATAGGGTTAACGCTGTGACAGCTGTAAATCGGAATGCTAAATAATGCTAGTCAGTGCGCGCCTCCAGTTTCTAATGTTCCTTGCTCTGTGAAGGTAATTGTTTTTCTGCGAAAACCATTCATTCCGCTGCTGGCATTCGAGCACTGCAGGCGGTCTTCATTTCAGGCATTCTAGGGATTCCGCTAACTGGTATTCATTAACATTCAACTGGTACAAACGGTTACGCTGATTGGGAGCGTGTACTTTTACGAAGCTGGGAGCTCTTTGGACTTTTTGGTCGCTCGGTAACTTGACACAAAACTACGTGCAAATGCGTTCATCTTAGTTATACAGACCATAAATAGCATTACCAATGTAGTTACGACCAAAGAGCTACAGAAATAGTATCAACAGTGAAACACTGTTGCCTAATTCAAGGTGAAGTTGTGGCTGAATTGTGTGATGTCACAAGCGGTTAAATCGGCTGCCGAACATGCGGGCTGATTCGGCGACCGAATCTGCCGCCGAAAGCGACGATGAGAAGTCAGATGTGAACGACAGGGTCCGAGGTGTAATGTTAAGTCAAATGCTGGTATCTGATGGTGATATAGGCAATTTTTAAACTCGTAACCGTAGTTCAACGGCGCGATAATGAGAAGAACATTCTTTTTCCCTCGAGGGAAGTATTCTCTCTCCTCTCTCTCTCCTCTTTCTTTTTCTCTTTCTCCATCTCTCTCTTACCCTCTCTCTCTCTTCTCCCTTTTTCTCCCCTTCTTTCCCCTTATCCTTTCGTCACCGTTTGGCACCAAGCGGCTTCGATAAACCTTTCTGGTCAGGATGAGTTGTTGAGTTTTCACGTAGCTTTAAAACCACGCAAATTTGTATTATCAGTGTTGAATCATGCCAAGATATCGCCAAAATATGCGACGTTTTGGTGTCTGCCAAGTCCCACCCAATAAACAGGACAATGACACGGATTCAACCAGGCAGCCTGACGAATACGTCCTGGAAGTACTAGGAAATGTACAGGGCTGTGCTTGCGGTGAAGTAACACTAAACGTAATCCAGAGAAAAATTTAGGGTCTTGCACTTGGGACGGAAACCGACTGATATACGATGAGGTGGAAAATAACGCCATAAGGCTTGGCAAATTGCTTGCGTCACTTTCGAGATACCATTGGAAGCCCATGAGATATTTTTTCAAACTTTATTGGATGGCAGTTATTTTGAACCCTCACCGGGAGGGGGGGTGGATGCTGCCCCCAAGGAGTGTTTCTGGGACCACGGCCACAAGGCGCACGAGAGCGCCGTGAAATTTGGCAGAGCTAGCTGCATATTCATTGCGCATGTTTTGGAAAAAAACGATGGACGTCTCAGGTCACCGAGCTATGCCATCCTTATGGACGGATTCCAGAGTGATTTTTGCGACAAACGTGGTTTTTTATGATTTAGGACAACAGGTATGTATAAACGGTAGACGATGGGCTTGAAATCGATTCCGAATAGTTTTCGACATGCAAGCAGGCCACCTGAAATATGTTAACCCGCGCCCGACTGGCATTCGGCGCCGACCACACTCCACTGGGGGAGAAAGTTTAATGGTCCTCCCTCTAACTCACCAATGGCTGGCCGCGCCATAAAAATAAACACACCGCTGGAAAGCTCATGGCAAGCAGAGGCCGAAACTGGTCTCATTTTTAGTTTTGGATGATATGTAAGCCATTTGCACCCTATATGTTTTCTCACAACGTATTGAATAAAACCGAGAAACAACCTGGATCTCAAGGGCTGTGATTAACAAAGTCTAGGCAAACGCACCAATGAACAAGTAACAGTCCGCAGATGCCGATGCACGCCTAATATCTCTAATTTGTTCAATATATACGCGGAAGCGTTGAGTTAAAGACGAGACAATTTTCGCGCCGACTGCCAGCGGACGCCTTAGGCGAACGCAGTATGAAATTAACGGTAACTAATTTTAGTGTTTCTTTTAGCCTGATGCTCAGACACAAATTACCCGGGACACGTATACACGAACTGCTATCTGCTAATTCCGATACTCGGCGCCGACGATAATAATACTTGTTTCCTGAGAGTTATCCTCGTCTGGAAAGCTAGATATTTAGATGCAAAGAAGCAAACAGAATTTCGAGCTGCTAGTGAAAATCTACCCCGGAAGCGTGAAAGATAAAATTACTCATGTTAAAAAATACGCAAATCAAATCAGTTCGTCCGTTTACGAGACATAACCTCTGTAAATCCAGGCATTGACGTCTGGCCGCTGTCTATATGATTGGGAAAAGTGGCAGTTGAACTAAAATCCAGCTGCGATGGGAAGTGAGCTCGAGTCGTCCACTCAAAATATTTTGACGTTGACCAGTAGACCACCTCCAATTCCGGATCCTGGCCCGCTTATAACCGCCGCTGTGACGTATATGACGACATATATATGTGACGTATATATATGACGTATGTGACTCTGTGACAGAGACGTCACCGGCTGCCATCTCTCAACGGTGGGGATCGGTCTCTAACTCTTGTTTCTAGCACTTTTCATTTCGTGGTGACTGCTCTACATCAACAAGGTGTGGTCTTAAAGTTGTTTTATTTATTTTTTTGAAACTATTTTATTTCTTTCATATTTCAACAGCACGGTGAGCCCAAATTTCAGACTGTACCACGAATCAGACGGACTCCTGTGTGTAGACCTTTCTGGCATCACCAAGATCTGGTGGGATAACATGACAAATTATAGAAAACCAGACCATTCGACGCAAAATTTAACACCGGCATTGTGATAAGGAAACCATATTCTTTACTTTTAAGCTCTGTCGAAGCTGTAATTGTTCTTAAAAGGTGCCCGCAAATAAGCTTTACGTTATTCATTTAGCATGGAAGCGTGCCCAAAAACATGTCCGGATGACGTCACAGTTTCACGCTGCCATATCGCAATAGGTGGCCCGTGCGTATCACTATCGACAAAGAAAACAGTCTTCTACTTCTGTCTCTATGCGTATGACCATGTAAAACTAACAAAACTAGAGTTTCAAGCGCAAACCGTATTCGCTGGCGTATGGCGTATGGCGTAAGGTCTCTGATCTTTGACATTTTGGCCGATTTGTTTGGTTTAACGACGGGGTTGCGTAGTGCCAGATCTGATGCTGGTCGTCAGTCCGCAGTAGTGGCGTAGTTCAGCAGCCCATATCAGAAAGAGGGGGGCGCAGGTCGAACAGAGACGGCAGTTCCGTTCGCCATCATCTGGCGTAATGGCTTTCACCCGTACCTTCGATTCAGTGCTTTATGTAGTCTGAAAGGAAGTCTCGCCCGAGGATTTCTGCTGAGCTCTGTTCCGGAAATCAGCATACCATTATCGGCGCGTTCTATTCTGGTATTGCACTCCGGCCTCAGTTCGACTGTGCTGAAAGCGATGATGCCGTTGAGTCGATCTGCTGGCACCAACCCATGCTGAAATGCAATGTAGCATGAGGGGGACAAGGACGTGCTAAATATGGTTGAGAGCCTTGAGTAAACTGGTGTGGGGAGAGGTTACGAAAGACGAGCAAAACATTTTCACATGATCTTCCAAATGTTCATATTTCCACGACATGCACAAGCTCGAAGACCTCCAATATATATAGATATAAATGAAGAAATATATATATATATATATATATATATTTATTTAAAATCCACATAAACATTTCGATTCACCAGGAAGCAAAACTTCCAACTGGTTTTTAATAACCATCGAAACATTTTATGTTAAACGTTTAACGTTCCAATTTAAATTAAATAGTTTTCAAACCAGCGGAGTGTTGGTTACAGCTAGATCCGATCCAGAGGCTCCAAGTTTTGAAGAGTAAATGCCAGTTGCCAAATGTGCTTGTCTCTTTCAGATAAGTGCAGCAAACTTCGTTCGCCACCTTTGAATTCATTTCCCACTGTGACATGTGCTGCAGCGCAGTCGTCGTTTGTCCACTCGCTACCGGTCTTTAAACTTCGGTATCAAATGGCATTTGCATGAATACATGTGCCAAGTAAATCAAACTTTATACAATGATTAAATAAAATTACATTGTACGCATATTTAACATGAAGGAATAGATCAACTCGGGAGGAGAAGAATCCTGCGGTCGCATGTTTCCACCTTACGCTCTGGAACGCCTACGACCAAACACGTCCACTAAACGTGTTGGCGCAAAAATAGCTCTAAATGCGCCATCACTGGGTTCATCCTTCATGTCTCGATAGCACCCTCCATTGCTTTAAAGAAGAACGCTTCTTAGGATGGGAGCTGCCGACAATATCCTTTGATCATTGTTTTGATGGACTGTCTGCCAGATCGGTAATTCCATTGACTGATGCATGTTCTGATGGGTGCTATCGTACAATGAGGGCAGTCGATACCAGAAAAGCCATTTGAAACACATCGACGGCATCTGTACATCACATCTTTTTTTTTTGTTGAACTCGTCTCGTTTGTTGTCCTTAACGCAGACCGGATTTCTGGCTTCGGAATAACAGGATGGGAGCTTAGAGAAGTCTGCAAACGTCGTCAGAATTCTATTCTGAAGACTCCTGCGGAGCGTGCGTTAACTGAGGGATATCTGTCCTCTATCATATATCACGAAGCAGAAACCATAAGACGGAAATTGTCTCGGTGTCGTGACCAATACCGCCCGGTATTTTTGTGTCCAACAGGCCAGTAATGAAACATAGCGAACAGCAACAGGTACAGCCCCAGTAGCTCTGATATAATGCCAGAAACATGACTAGACAAAAATATCTGCAAGACTAGGAAAACAATGCGATAAGAGCACCCGGCACAAGTTTCCCTCCCGTTCGCTGTAGGAATTTTAAAAAGATGCATGTTTCTGTCACCGTCACTTTAGATTGCCTGTTCGCACAAGTGTTTCATCACGCGAGAAAGTATGGCACCGGACGGGACAAAGATCAGACTTCGATTTTAGGCATATGCATCACACCAGCCATGTTTCCATGTCCAAGAGTCAGAGGACGAAGACAAGAAGCACATCTAAAAAGACTGACGCGAACAAAACAGCCGACAAAATTGTTTGGCAAACGTCGAGACCATCAGACGTCTAGTAGGGCGTCACCCTGAACGTGAAAGCCTGCCCATAATAACGGGCAGATCATCAGCTCTAGGGCGCGCGGTGCCCCGGTGCATTGTCGTTAGTGTGTTCGTGTATCTCACGTACGTCAAGAGAGAAACCAGTTTTAACCTCGCCTCTATGTCCCTAGCGTTAATTAGATCGTCAAGATCAGAGGATCAGTGGACATATAGCACCGCAGAGCTACTAACGTATTCTGTGCGGCCTTGAATTGCGTGTCCCCCCCCTCTCGCCGTCCGGCTGGACAGCCTGTGGGTACAGGACCAGCTGGACAGTCTGTGGGTACAGGGCCGGCTGGACAATCTGTGGGTACAGGGCCGGCTGGACAGTCTATGGGTACAGGACCAACTGGACAGCCTGTGGGTACAGGACCAGCTGGACAGTCTGTGGGTACAGGGCCGGCTGGACAGTCTATGGGTACAGGACCAACTGGACAGTCTGTGGGTACAGGACCGACTGGACAGTCTGGGTACAGGGCCGGCTAGACAATCTGTGGGTACAGGACCGGCTGGACAGTCTGTGGGTACAGGGCCGGCTGGACAATCTGTGGGTACAGGGCCGGCTGGACAGTCTATGGGTACAGGACCAACTGGACAGTCTGTGGGTACAGGACCGACTGGACAGTCTGGGTACAGGGCCGGCTGGACAGTCTGTGGGTACAGGGTCGACTGGACAGTCTGGTTACAGGGCCGGCTGGACAGTCTGTGGGTACAGGGCCGACTGGACAGTCTGGTTACAGGGCCGGCTGGACAGTCTGTGGGTACAGGGCCGACTGGACAGCCTGTGTAGTCCGCCGGGCCGACGGGCTGGGTCCGACTGTCGGCGCTGGCGGCCCGGCCGGAACCCCGATTGAGTGATCTCCCCCTCCGCGGGCCATTAGCAGTGGAGGGGGGCGGAACGGTGCCGTCACAGCCCTGGATACCGCCAGGACTGTGGAGTCAGGAACTGCCACGGCCCACGACTTCAGTCGCCACTGGTCTCTCTCTCTCTCTCGTTTCCTCTGCCTTCCTGCCCTTCTCTCTTTCTGTCTTTGCATCCCTATCTTCTTCTCCTCCATTAATCATTTCATTATAACCAGCGGTATCTTGAAGATTTTTATGAATAACTTCTGCTGGGGGTAACGAGGACCCAGATCGTCAAGCATAAATCACGCTTCTTCATAACTATGGCCTCGCCAACCCTGCTTCGTCACAGTAATGTTGAATCTCTAATCTGATTATGGTAAAATGAAATGTTGCATCTTGCCTGGTGTAGTGGGCCTGGGCTTATTTGATTTGTCGCGCCACTGGCCCCCAAGCGGTCACTGATTGGTGCAAATGCCATACGTACGTCATAAAACGTCACCAGTCGTGAGAAAGACGCAGCCGTCCGAGCGGCAAAATCGCGAGCAGACGCGCGTTTTTTTGGCCGCTGGTGTAGGCTGTGTTTAACTCAGTTGATGCAGCGCTGGTCTCCTCGTCCTGGTCAGACGGATGTGAGAGTGGTCCGGCCGCTCGATACCCGGTGAGCGGGTCAGCTGGCAGCTGGCCAATAGAGCGCCACGGTAACTTCCACACGGCCTTGTCGTATCCTGGACGGCGCATTAAACGTTCGGCATAAAATAAGCCGTTATCTGGAATGCATGATGACACGTACGGGTTGGAACATATACAACAAGCTAGGAAAAGCTATAGGGCCCCGCGTCTGAAAGACGAAAAATAATGGGTTCAAAGAGTCACGTCAGCATCAAAAGCAGCGACATCAGAGACTGCATCACCGGATTAATGGCCCCTTTAACCCAACTCATTGCGGTACTTTCCATGTCGGGAGAGCACCGTGTCTGTTAGACGTAAAGACGGAAATGCCAGTTTTTTGCGCCCCTTTTTGCCCTCACCACCTTTCCTACCCGAAAATGACTAGGATCATTTCGGATTTTCCGCCGTTTAAGCCCTTACCCTTTCCGTTCGTTTTCCCGTATCTTTCCCATATCTCCGTCAATTTCATTTGTTATTGCACAGCTATTCATTTTCAAGCTTTGATTTTACATCTTTATCCATAGCTTGTGAAAGCATATCCTCACGTGCTTAACGTGAGGATATGCTTTCACGAACACCTAGACGAACGTCCGAGCTGACTAAGCTTAACTCTCGATCCGGTTTTGACTGTTTAAGCATCGAGGAAGACCTGCCCATTTATTTTTGGCCACACGTAAAGGCGGAAGAGGGCAGCAAAGCCTCTTCACAGGAGTCGACTGGCAGATTCTGAACTTTGCTGAAACTGATGGGCCAACTTTCGAGAGATAAGTCAAATAATGATTGCGTGGTATTGACCTTCTCAGGAAGGCCGATGAGATGCATAATCTGAGATGGTCGCAGTCGGTTCTGAAGGTCAATGTCCGTCCACCATCAACGGTGGAAGGTCAGTGAAATTAAAACGAGCTCAATGGGCCGAACATCTGCTCCGATTGGACAGATCTTTTGGGAGCTTGGAAGGAAGAGTGGTAGTAAAACCAGGGACCGTAAAGTCATACGTAATTGATGGGATCCAATCTGTGCAGTAAATGTGTGCTTAAAACTGATCGTAATCCCTGCAGATCTGAGGGCAAAGTGATTAAAAAAGAAGCACCATCTTATTGTGACACTTTCTTTTTTACGTTAAGATATATATGATCGTGTTCGTTCAGGTTTTCCGCCATGCACGACGTCTGTTTCTTTACAATTCACCATTTCTCTTTTCGGTGATGACGTCCGCTGTGGTGTTCTGTACGGCCCGGATCCTTTGCAGGTTTTAAAAATAGGCCTAGACATCTGGTCCCGGCGTACTTGGTGTGTTGATTAATCTCTGCAAGCAGGCAGTTTCGCAAGTTTCTGACTGCTGAGGAAATACAAGCCTGAATGTACAGCACAGGTGCACTCATGCTGAGACGAAGAAAGAAAGTTTATGCCTAAGTTTCGGCTTCAGTAGTTTCCACATCCAAGAGGACGTGGCACGTATACGAAAAAGACAGCGAAATTTTGTGGAGTCTTATTCTAATGAAAGTGGAAAGCCAGTGGTTGCGACCTCTTAAAACCGGCATCCAAAGAGTGTTGGTCGCCGGCTGCGCTGGCCCATGGGCCACGGGCCGGGTCAAGCGGGCGGGCTTAGGTCGGGCCTTTTTTTTGGGAACCCAGGGGCTCCGGCAGGGCTCGAGCCCAGCATTTTCCTATGGGAAGGGACATCAGCTCGGATTAACTCAAATTAATATATGGATCTTACTCACCAGATGAAACTGAAATTATTCACCAAAAGAACAGCAGTAAAGCAACCTATCTTTTAATATTGCTTCGTACAAAAATCTGAAAAATAAAAATAAAAATATGAATCCCATTTCTTTTCTCAACAAATATTTGTTGTGCCAGATATATCAGCATAAAAAGGTACTCCTTCAACAAAAAGAATAGAAGACGCTGTGTGTGTGCGAATGCATGTGCGTGTGCGTGTGCCTGTTTGTGTGTGTGTGTGTGACTTTACTGTACTATAGAGCAATGATGGAGCCGATTTACACTATGCATGATAGCATACCATAAAATATTATATGCTGCTATCTGAGGCTACTCAAAAATGGTAATAAAAAATGATAATGGTAGTCATCTGGATCTGGGAGCACATGAGCTACCGAATATTTTAGTGGCAGTAATAACAATAGGTAAGAACAATATTTATTTGGACATATGAGGACAACACTGCATCTTTAATCAGAGAGACATATACTATTTCAAACACAAAACAGGGATGCATCATATGCTCATTGTGAAAGTAATATGGCCTTATCAGTGTGATACCTTCCTACTCAAACAATTTACCTCACATATGGCCCACTGGCAGTTTCAAATACATGTTTAGCTGCCCCATTGCTCATCACCCAGCGGATGATATTGCCAATAAGCCTCCATGCCAAGGGTCAAAAACAACTACCAATCCAAACACACGCTCACCAACAGCCGGTGCCATCACCCCTCCCTCCGCGTCAGGGTCGGCAGAAAGTCCGAGGTCTCGGAACGAAATTATATTTTTTCGTACCTTCTTGGTTCTGTCGTCTTTCCTTTTGTCGTTTTGTTACGGCCGTTTCCGAATCTCCTGAAACTACGGTCCAGCTGAATTTCTGTCACGTACGAACACAGGCAATATTGATAAACACAATTCTACGCCCAAATTTATTTCGAAACCAAACATCATTATTATACTTTTTTACTTTTATAAGACAAGGACACGTATGCAAAATGATTTAATGTATGTAAAATAACTATATGTCAAACAACTTAACACGCCCCGTGCACAGAATTTACACCATAGCGAAAAAACAGAAAAAAAACATAAAGCCGCCAAATTCACAGCACCTTTTTAACATTCACTGTTCATATCCTGCCAAAATTTAGATCGCTGACCGAGGTTGGGTCACAGAGGTCAACCTCGAAAACAGTTTGACCCCCTATGTCTTTTTGGGATTAAGTCGAGCTTCCTAAAACATGCAGGAGTTAAAGCATATGATAGCAAATGTAATTTTTGTATTTCAGATTTTTCGGAAAACTCCAGGTCAGTGACTTAAGATCGGGTCAACTTTAGCGACATTTGGGAACTTTGTCTAAATTTCAAGGGACTTTTACGAGATTATAGCAACATTACTTATTAGATATGGTACCATTACGTCACCGGAGCATGTCATCTTGGCTCAGGTTGTGGCCCACCGACATGGGAGCATGTTAAAAGCCCAAACCTGTTGCCCAGAATTAGTAATTTGCAGCTCTCCAGGGTAAACAGATGCTGATTTCGACTTTATGACCCAATAATCTTATCTCGCCATGCAGGACAAAGGGAAGTCGCTAGAGGTCATCCGAGGTCAGTGACACTTTTTGACATGAACAATGCGCTAAAGGGTTTGTTGTGGCCTTGAACAGGTCATTGCAATGTTTAAGAACAATACCAGAAATAAATTGCTACAAGGTTCCATAAAAAGAAAATTCCTACTTGTCCATTTGCACCTTACATATTCCTTCCCACGGCAGGCGCATCAAGTGGCGCCGGAGACCGTCGGCTGGTAACCTTGTATGACCTCCCTTGGCCTCCATGGGCCCTTTCTGAACTCTACAAAATATTTCACTTGCCACGTAGACCCCGTTAAAACTGAGTTTTTCGACTGCTATCATCTAAAAATTTGACATTAGTTGACCTCAGCTGACTTTTGGTTCAGCTTGAAACCGTGCCGAGGTATCCATAATCTACTTGGGTGTCTCATCAGCACCTTCTGAAAAGTAAATTAGCCATAGAAACATGCTCATAAGTAACAAGAAAAAGAAGACATACATTTTGAAAATTTGCCATTTGGAAACGCTGGAACCTTGAGCTGCCACGCGCCGAAAAACAAAAAAAAGCGACTTTACTTAAAAATGCCGTTTGGCGCGTTATTAATCAACGAGTGGGGCATTATTTGAGAAAAAATATTGATGCTGAGCTATTAAGAAATAACAAAACTCTTAATCTTGAGGCTTTTGGCTTTATTTCCTTTAATTTTGGGCCATTTTCCAAAAATAATGCCGGATTGAGCTCTACTCTTCAAGGACTTTCCAGCGATGTATCGTACATTTTCCTCTGATGCATGATTCGTGAGTAAGAAGGGGTTGTTCAAACACCCCCTGATACGGGAAGTTGAATCTGACCGCTGGTACAGGACAGGTTAAAGCAGGCGATTTTATTCTGTGAGGATGTGGTTCATGTTGAAGACGTAATCAATTACAATCCGGGTGAGGCTCGCGATAATGCACAGGTTACGAGCAACGATAGAGAGTTAACCGGTTCGAATGTATGTGTCATGTTTGTATTGGCCCCTGTAAACATGAGGCCTCGAATGCCTTTCACCCTATTCCCGGCAGGGGGGGGGGGCGGAATCCGCCCCCCCTCTGTTTTTTTGCTTGCCATTTCCAGGCTTTTTAACGCAGCTTCACGAAACTTAGTCACTTTTCCTAGCTATTCTTTCTACGTGCTGTGACAAAATTTCAAAATTCTGCTTTGCTCAGGGGCGGAGTCAGGCAACGTTTTTGGGAGGCACCTCATGCCATTTTTGGCCATGTTAAGGGTAAAAGGAAAATGTCTGCCAAAAACAGAGTTTTTAAAGCTAGAACTTAAAACTTTACATGGATGTATAGGTAAATAGTTGGGTCATGTGTAGACGTAATTTTGTTTATCTGGGGTCATTTTAACAAGGTCAGGTCAAGGTCCGAAAGTCAAAATTTGTTTTTTCGTAATAATTTCGGCGCCGTTTTTTCAGATGCCAAACCCGGAACCTACTTGACGTAGAAGGGTGCCTTCTACTTGTGTACCAGGTCTCAGCTTGATATCAGGTCGGGTCACGGAGCTATGACCTAAAATGTCAGTGCGCATACCCTATATCGCAATAGCCATAAAATGCAATTTTTAAAATAGAGTAAATTCAAATGATTGAAAACGTTTAAAGATAACATTAAATGCATAGGAGATCATTCCAAGTGACCCCAAGGTCACTGGAGGTCATTTAAGGTCAAAGGTCACAAATTGATCTGAGAAACGTATGACCATGACAGTTCCCGTTTTTCATGTCCCTGGCACCGCCTACGCTAACATTCTACAAACATTGTAATGCGATTTGTACTTCTTTAGTATAACATGACTAGCAGAAGCCAAAAAAGGGTTTTTGCCTCTTTTGTTCATCCAGTTGCTAGAAAACTAATCCTTCTGTTTTTGAAACCCTGTGAACGCTCATGAATTTTCTCCAAATTTCAGATTGGTGGACCCATGGTAAAAGCCCTATCCATTATCTCTCGATTCATGCCAGTTTCATCGAAATCGGTCGATAAACCAGGGAGTTATACGAAGTCCAAAAGTAACCCCATTTTGACATTTTTGCCCCCTGTATCTACAAATTTTAAAATTTTGGAAATTTATTTTCATAAAAATGCAGTTCACGTCACAGCAAATCGATTGCCGTTTGTTGTGATGAAATCGGACAAGTGGTTCTCGAGATCTCAAGGGGGGGGGCCGAATCCGCCCCCGTGCCGGGAATCGACCATACCGTCTAGCCCTCCGGGAATAGGGTTAAGATAGATGAAGATAGCGACAACGGCAGCAGAAGGAGGAGTTGGCCATCATCTGAAATACATCACAACATTGGATACAATACAACACAATAGTGGATGAGTACGTGCTAGCATCATTACTAGTCATTTGAATTAGTATGCATGACCCGCTTTTGTGTTTCTTGCCAGCAAATGAGAAGCCATGATGATGTTCCTAGCTTTGATCAATGTGCACTCCAATAAATTTTACGTTTCATTTGTTCATTTACTTGATTTCATCGCCCGGAAATTCGGTAGTACAGAGGTTGGTTTGGGGTCACATTGCAGCTACCTCAGTCTCCACAATTACATATTGCATACATCATGAATCAAACTGTTTGTCTCTCCACAATGGACAACCTATGGGCAGTGCATTTTTGTGGCATATTTATTCCTTACAAACCTGTATGGATTATTCCTTTGGAAAATTTCATGAATCAGCTCTCATTTTACTTTCCTGGAATCATCATGTCAATGGAAATTTAACATCACAGTGTGGTATACTTCTTGCTCTTTGCTTTGCTGATTTGGGACACTAATATTCTTGCCCCAGCATGGAACCCTAGTCCATTTGCTCAAGCCCGCGCCCGACTGGCAGTCGGTGCCGATCATGCTCGACTGCCCTTTATGCCCTATATAAGTTTTCTTACAGCTGACTGCATGAAACTGACGAGCGGCCTGGATCTCAAGGGCTGTGATAAATAAAGTTTAGGTAAAGGCACCAATGAACAGGTAAAAGTCCGCAGATGCCGATACATGCCTAATTTCTCTGATTTGTTTAATATATACGCCGAAACGATAGGCTAAAGACAAGGTGGGCGGGTGCCGTAGCCGAAGGCGGTGCAAAATTAAAGGGGAACTTAAGTTAGCATTTCTTTATTTTCGCGACATAGGCCTTTCCATGTAATATCTCTTAATCCTAGTGGTTCTTGTGATAGTTTCTCATCCTTCAATGTTCGAAAGATTCATTAATTATAAGTATACAAAACTGCCGGAACTTTACTCGCGAGAGTCTGCTTATTCCCAAAACATCCATTTTTTGAAACTTTTTGAACTTCTTGATATCACTCGAAACTCTCAGAGCCAGTTTTGCCATTTTCTACCCGTTCCGAGAAATTCATCGCCGATTTTGAAGGCGGTGCATTGGGCTTATAGCAGTTATTCGAAACCTGACCTCAGGTCAATGGCTGGAATTCATTGATACTTCGTCCGTTGACGTTAAATGGATGTTTGCATCATGCCACACTAAAAACGTGATAAAAATTCCGTCAGATTCCCATAAAAACAACATTTCTTAAGAAATGGGGTGGACCCTTGGTCAATGACTCGGAAAATTCCTAAAAAATATGAGATGGCAGATTTGTTGCATTCATTGGTATCTCCAATTTCTGAAAATTTTGTTGCGATATCCTGTTTTTTTCCAAAAAGCTACAGGGTACTAAACTTTTTTGGACGTAGGTCCATTTCACCTGACCTAGGGCAGACACATGGCTTGACCTGAAGTGAAATTTTTGGCACTTAGTCTAAAAGTGATCAAGCAGAAGGTACAGGAAGTTTCGTTGCACTGTGTTTTTTCGTTCTCTCGCAGTCTTGGAAATAACCTAGTTGGGACGTCAGCTGCCACCCAGTCGGGACGGGTTAACCCTATTCCCGGCAGGGGAGGGGGCTGAATTGACCCCCTAGGGTTTTTTGCTTGCCAATTCCAGGCTTTTTGGCGCAGCTTCGTGAAACTTGGTAACTTTTCCTAACTATTCTTTCTACGTGCCGTGACAAGACTTCAAAATTCTTTTTTGATCAGGGGCGGAACCAGGCAACGCTTTTGTGATGCACCTCAGGCCATTTTGGCCATGTTGAGGGTAAAAGGAAAATGTCTGCCAAAAACAGAGTCTTTAAGATAGAACTCAAAACTTTATATGGATGAATACCTAAATAGTTGGGCAATGTGCAGATAGAATTTTGTTCGTCTGAGGTCACTTCGAAAGGTCAGGTCAAGGTCAAAAGTAAAAAAATTTGTTTTTGCAATAATTTGCGCTGTTTTTTTCAAATGCCAAACCCGAAATACATATGACGTGACAATGTGCCCTCTATTTGTGCATCAATTTTCAGCTTGATATCAGGTCGGGTCTAAACTATCTACGGAGCTATGACCTACAATGTCAGTGCGTGTATCCTATATCGCAATAGCCATAAAATGACATCTTGGAAATAGAGTGAATTGAAATAATTGAAAACGTTTACAGATAATATTAAATGCACATGACATCATTCCAAGTGACTCCAAGGTCACTGGAGGTCAGTTAAGGTCAAAGGTCACAAGTCGATCTGAAGAACGTATGACCATGACAGTTCCCGTTTTTCATGTCCCTGGCACCGCCTATGCTAACATTATACAAACATTGTATTGCGATTTGTACTTCTTTAGCATAACATAACTAGCAGAAGCCAAAAAGTGTTTTTGCATTTTTTGTTCATTCAGTTGTTAAAAAACTAATCCTCCTATTTTTGAAACCCTGTGAGCGCCCATGAATTTTCTCAAAATCTCAGATAAGTGTACCAATGTGTGTAAAATTTCTATCCATAATCTCTCGATTTATGCCAGTTTCATCGAAATCGGTCCATAAACAACGGAGTTATAAGAAGTCCAAAAATCCCCTTATTTTGATATTTTTGTCCCCCTGTGTCCACGTATTTCACAATTTTGAAAATTTCCTTTTACAGAAATGTAGTTCACGTCATGGCAAATCGATTGCCGTTTGTTGCGCTGAAATCGGATGTGTAGTTCTCGAGATCTCGGGGGGGGGGGGCCGAATCCGCCCCCCTGCCGGGAATCGACCATACCGTCTAGCCCTCCGGGAATAGGGTTAAGGCTTTGAAACAAAAAAAAAAAAAACAAGTCAGGGGAGAACATGTGCAGCAGATAGAGGATTTTTCGGACTATCTTCCTCGTCTTCTGTGTTAATGTTTGCACAACGTCTCGTGCAGTTAGTTCTCTGATCACACAATACGTGAACGATAGCCCGAAAAATTCCTCCATCCGTAATACCAACACCTTGTCTCAGTCACTCCGCAAAACTCTAAAATGCGCAGTTATTGTGATCATGCCATTTTATTACATGAAGGTAATATACTGTAACATAAAGGTTATATAAATATATATAAGTTAGATACGAATGCAGTTTTTAAATAAAATTCTGTTCAACGGGCTGGACCAGGCCTGGGCATCTGCATCATATCATATGCAAGAACGGACCTGGGCCGGACCTGGTCTGGATATTCATGGTCCTGGGCCGGGCCTAGTCTGGATGTTCATGGGCCAGGGCCGGGCTGGGATCTCTGTTTCTCATCCGGGGCTGGGCTGGGCTGACGATGGCGTGGCGAACGGTGACCCGTGGCGAACACTGTATCAAAGCCATAGCCAAAGGACGTATTTACCCGAAGAAAAATATTTTCTTTCCTGCCATTGCGCGATAATATCAGGAAGGGTCCGGAAAGGCTGCAGTAGCAGTTAGTTGTGCCTTTGCATCACACGGGTCTGGACATAGTACAGCCCAGCAGTGACCGTCAGTCACCTCTTCGGTTGCGCACAGTTTTGCCTCCAGCCAAGCCTCGAGCTGTTAATGCCGGAAGGTAGAGAGGAAGTAGACCCTGCCAAAGTTTGGAAAAAACCGCATTAGTCCTGAGGCACTGGCAGGAGACAAGCGACATGCAGGCACTGGAAGGAGACAGACGACTTACAGATGACTTTTGCTCCCTCCTAACTCCGAAAAGGGTGCTGTCATTTGTTTTTTAGGGCTAAAACCATCTTGACAATTGATTACATCGACTGAACGAAGTTCCAACTTTGACAGATGCTCAGTCAGACTGCGCCTTCTATCCAGCTGTCTGGTACTGTAAATTAAGCTCTACCGTCTGTACTCCTATCGTCTAGGCTGTGTCGTCTGTCCCCTTGCCTCCCCCTGTCAGTTATGCTGTGCCGCTGGTCACATTGTCTGCTCCTGTCTGTTAGGCTGTACCGACTGTCTTCTGGCCTGCTCCTGTGTAGTGAGCTTTCGTCAAAATAAAGGATTAGTGCTCCCACTGAGGTTGTTCGCATGTGAACGTCTAAAAATTGCCCCATTTGTTTTCAAACTTTACGTGACTCTCAAAATTTGTTGCGTATTTCCTGGAAATTTGAGCTCAATACCTTGGCACCTGTGAATTTTCTCGAGGCCAAGCCACGGGGACACCTTGATACAGCTGCAGTTATCGTGGTATACTGAACGTTTTAGGCATTTTACGATGCTCCTTACTCAAGCTTAGCATGGGTGTCACGCATGATGACACTGACCTGCGCACTTGAGTTCGTACTTAAGCAAAGGTCTTCTCAAGCGAAAATCATGAATTAAAGTCGCTGACGTCCTTGACTTTTAATGACAAGAGGGTCACTGAGGATTGAGAAGCGCCGCTTTGCGTTGTAACAGTACTTCCAGTTTTTATGCATGGCTGGAAATTGTTCTGGATCTCTCGAAAGTGCCCCAAAGGCTGTGTTTCATAGGATCCAATGGGGACCAGAACTCACCGACATGAGGTCCTTTGAGGTCGTCTGTAAAGTTCCCGCGCGACTTGAAGAGGTCTAACGAGGTATCGTCGTGCAGCCAGGGAACCAAACACACCATCCTTTTTATTCCGTCGCTCTATTGTGTCAGGTCTGGAAATGGCTTCAGTGTCGTACCAGGCATCCGCACTGTGTAAGTCGACCAAGGCGCGAATACTAACGAGGGTTTTTACTACGCTGAGCCGACTAACAGGCCGGCTTTTTCCTTTTCTTCGCGGTATACTGCCCGTGCCGCTGGCTGCTCCTGTTACGCTCTCAACCATACTGGTGCTTCCCCTAGCCGTTAGGCTGTGCCGTCTGTCTCGATACTGGCTCGCCTGGTTGTTAGGCTGTGCCGCCTTTCCCCGCTGCTGGCTCCCCTGGCCGTTAGGCTGTGCCGCCTGTCCCGCTGCTGTCTCCCATGGCCGTTAGGGTGTGCCGCTAGATCGATCGCTGAATCAATCCCTGGTTTCACGCAGAGCGCCGGGAGCTTCGTCCCTGGCCGGGAGGTTCAGGTGCAGAGCTGTCTGTGGTTTCGCCGCCGGACGGCGCCACGCCAGCCACATCCGTAGCGTAGATGCGTGCAAAAAACACCTGCATTGCTGCACCACGCTCATCGCGCATCGCAGACGCAGCCCTACCAAGCCAAGACCGTGATAAATTACCGGGGAACATCTCTCAGATCCAGTCGTCTAGGAGAGGGGCGGGGGCGGGGGAAGCTCTTCGTTTTCGCGTAGATCATCTGATTCATGGGTCCTTTTTATCATGAGATCATCGTACTGTGTGCAGTACTTTCAATTTCCGCTGCCGTCTTAAGTGGAACGTTCTACCTTGGACGTTTTGTAAGTCGGTTAGGTTTGGCTGACGAATATTGCTGATCGGATATTTAATTATCATTCTGCTGAGAAAACAACCTAGAAGGAAATTTGTACTTTCTGTAAATTTTGTCTCCTAGACCGGTCATTTGAAACAACAATCTGAAACGCTGTACCCAGGGGCGCGAGAACTCCTTCAAAGTTGGGAGGAGATGTTATGGAGGGTGTCAGAGAAACATTTTGGGTCAGTTTTTCCAGTCAGCGCCCATATGATAGATGTCCAGTTTCAAAAAGTGAGGGGGCAGCTTCGTCTGCCCTCGCTTCCCGCGTCCTTGGCTGTATCATTTGGAACAGCTGCTCAAAATGCCATCAGTTTATTTAAGCACGTTGTTATATTTTCCAATGCATCAAGAACTGGACTCTAGGCGCTCTGGGAGGGTGGCGGAGCCGTCTCTTCTTGAACAGTGTCCGCGACGGGCGGCGGTGGCGCGTTGCTCTTGCTTTGCCGGCAACGCACCCGAACCAAAGGGATGCACTATTGAGACAGGAAAGCATACGATCTATAGAAACATCATTTTTAGCGCAAAAAAAATCCACTTTTGGATGGATTCTTCTGACAGACAACCTTGTTTTTTGGTTATGGCCAAGAAGTTACTTATGTATGTATAAAACTTTTATTCATTATTTTCTATTCTTTTATTGCCCCAGGTTGAAAAATAAAGTGGCCCAGATCCGACCGAGAAACCCGCATTCCGGGGAAGTGTAGGTTGCTTGTATCTCTGACTGCATCCCCAATAAAGAACGAAGTTTCGCCCCTTCATAATTTCACCTTCGGCTGCCGCCGGGTGAGTCGCCCGCCGGCCGGTGGCCTTATTTGACCTCTTTGGTCAACGATAGACAGATTTGCACACCAGAATACTTTTCAGTACCCAAAACCACCAACTTTCGGTCAACGTAGCCGAATTATCAGCGGAAAAGACCAAAATAAAAGTATTGGACACCTCTGATTTCGCCTGACCCCATTTCATCTCCAGACTGGAAAGTTAGGTACGAACTATTACAAGATTTGGTTTCAGCACCACAAATTGTCCATATTCCGCAAATTCAACGACATTCAGCAGGGAAATGGCGGAGACATGGGTGTGGTACAAAAGCAGCCCCCTTCCACCACTGTGCGTCGGGCTCAGAGGCCTATGACAGCGAGGGATAACTCTTAACAGATAACGAACGCATTTAGTATACAGCTCACCCTCAGATGACAGTCTCTGACACCAGACTGTTAGTTTCTCGATATGCGGTGATTATCACGGGCTCGGAAATTCCCTCTCTCTAGCCATTCGTCCTTTCATCAGACTGGAAAACAATGCCACAGACACAGCAGCTGTCCGTTCAACTGATTGTTCATTATGTAATATATTCGTCCATTTCACGGAACGCCAGCCTACGCAGAATTTTCCATGTAAGAACCGAGGAGCGTACAAAAAGCATTCGAAGCGCACTGAACTAAATATCAATCTACGCATATCTCGTTTTCCTCCCGATTGCTCTATCTTTCATTTACAACAGACGGGATGCCAGCCATCTCTCTCACCGTTCGTCTTTTCATCAAACTGAAAAGCAATTTTACAGACACAGGAACCGTGCGCTCTACTGCTTGCCCGGACTGGCAGTAATGTATTGTTTTATTTCACCGAACTCCAGCCCGAGCGGGATTTTCCGCGCAGAAACCAAAGAGCGTTCTAAAAATGTTTGAAGCGCCTTGAACTAAATCGCAGTCTTCACTGCGTCTCCTCTGTTTGTCTCCAGTGCTTTGACTTTGATTTACAGCAGGATGCACGCGAGCCATCTTTTGTACATCCAGAAGATGGCTTTTACGACTGCAGCAGTTCAGGTGAAACGACGCGAGAAGCATTCATGTTTTGTCGCCCACGGTTTGTAGTTATTGTCAGTTTGCAGGTATTGTGAGGCTTTTTCATAAAGCGTATTTTCTGATACGCCTACATTGGTGTTCGTTAATCCAGCACTGACTGGGACAATTTACCACCTTTCATTGCCTGGCGTGGGGAGTTTAACGCTCCACCTTTCTATCTCGAGGACCAATGGCCCGATTTGGATGAAATTAACGGCAATCGGAAGCACCGAGCCGTATGTTGTTGTGGCGTAAGCATTTCGTTGCTTTAGGGTCTTTAAAAGAGCTTTGAACATACCAAAAGGCTTGGGATGGCTCCGATTTTCGTGTACATGCAATGTCGCAACATTTGTATTTGAAAACTGTGAGTAATGCGAGGACGCTAGTGGCCTGGATTGGAAACCTCTGGACGATTTAGCAAGTCAGGCTGGCTCATGTTGCACACTTTACTACCAAAAATAAAACTGCAGGCAAATGCTGCATTGTCGCAAGAGCCTGCTGCCTTAATTCCTCATGGGATATCAGCGCGCTGACTGCGGTATTTCGCCGTCTTGAACTGACTATGACTGGCGCCACCTTTGATGCAATGGGGCATTTTGCCTGACTGAGCTGGGCAATACAACTGACGGCCCATTTGGTCATTATATATATATATATATATATATATATATATATATATATATAAACAATATGTCTGTCATGTCTAACATTTCAGACTTTGAGAATGACTTTGAAATACGAGAACGCGCAATGTATCCTGAAGAAGACAATCAAGCCAAAACGTTCAATATTTTTATTGTGTTTTTAGTATGTCACAAACACTCTGGTCCCTACCCTATCCCACCCCGATCGCGCTGTTCCGTACTCATGCTCTGTTGTTGTAATTTGATATGAATGATGTGGATTAATTTGATTGATATGAATGATATGAATAATGAGCGCTGTTGTAATCTTGATGACAACCGAACCATCAGAGAGAATGATTATAAAGATTATTATTATTATACGAAAATTATATACTAACATTATTTCTGTCATATGAGAGCATAAATAGAATTTTCGCATGACGTTCGCGTGACCTAAAGCGAAATTTTAAAGCAAATTTTGCAATTTACACATCCTTGAGGATTTCCACAGAGGACCGTGGCTGTAAACACCTTCTGAGTTAATGAGCTGCGTAAGATGCATGAAATACACCTCGGCATACAAATACGCGACACTCATTTATCCATCCATCATTCCATCAGCCCCTCCACACTGCATCACACGACTTTTCAGGGATAGTCTGAAATGCTACGGACCGTGGTTCGGAATTTACTGTACTGCACGGCAACGCGGTAGCAATGCCGCCTCTCTGGATTCAGTGCGAGTAGCGCGTTTGGTTTTCAAAAACTCTGCCAAGCGACATAGGAGTGTTCCAAAGACTGGCTCTCGGGCCTTTGTTGACCGTTTTTGCCATCGATCTTAACCTTCACGATCCGTTGTTGTTTGTTGGTGTTTTCGGGCGCGCAGATTACCGAGATCATTTTGCGCCCAAACCTTCACGCTCCCAACGCATGCATCATGCAGTACACTGATGATACTCACAGGTATTGGTGTGCGGTAGAAAGTCGGCTTTACATGCAACCATTGCTCGACTTGAGGTATCTCTCGACGCTCTGAACGATTGGCTTGCAGCCAGTGGTCTCAAGGTCAACGCCGGGAAGTCGCAGCTAATGGCATTCGACAGTCGCCAGAATTTGCGCGGACTGTCAGACATCAGTGTGAAATTCAGGCACGCGGTTTTGAACCCATGCTCACAAGTCAAAAATCTACCTCCAGATTTTGACCTGTGCCCCATATGGGACGCCCATGTAACATTGCTCACAAGGAAGTGCTTTGGCGTTTTGATTGGGCTAAGTCATACCCGTTATCATTTATCTGCCAAGTACATCGCGACAACTGCGAACACTCTAGTCCTCTTATAAAAACGCTATTGTCTTCCGGTGCACGGAAACTTTGCAAAGAAAAACACAGTTAGAATTCAGTCATTAACTTCGCTGCCAGAGTAATTCCGGGTCGTCGCAGATGTGATCATGTGACCGATGTGCGAGACGTATTGGAGTAGCTATCGGCTACCGACCTGTCGTCATGTGAAACAATGACACTGACGTCAATGAATGAAACAATGAAACAATGAAACAAATGACAACAACAAACAAATAATGAAACAATGACGTCATCCCCCTGCCAGCATATTACGCCTCACCGATGAGCTGCAAGAGGGGACCACAAGACTCGACGGCAGCCTGAGCCTGCCAGCTATTCGCACTGATATTACACATACATATCTTGAGGGAAAAATGAATGCAAAGACTTATGTCAAGTTTTACTGGCACGCCTCACAAAGAAGGAAGGTTATTTATGTCCAGCACAGTTCCAATGAGCACAAATAGAAAAGTGATTTCGGTTTTAAGAATTTCGTTGCATTTTGGGGGACAAAAGATCACCCGGCCAAAAAGCAAATCGCTCAACGCTCTTATCATGAGCTTCATAAAGAACCTTAAGCCTGAACAGAGAGAATACTACGAACCAACCACGTACACATGTGGTGGGCACCCACTATTAACCCTATTCCCGGCAGGGGGGCTGAATCGGCGCCCCTTCGGGTTTTTTGCTTGCCAATTCGAGGCTTTTTAACGCAGCTTCACGAAAATTGATGACATTTCCTAACAATTCTTTCTACGTGCCGTGACAGAATTTCAAAATTCTTTTTTGCTCAGGGGCGGAGTCAGGCAACGTTATTGGGAAGCACCTCAGGCCATTTTGGCCAGCTTGAGAGTAAAAGGAAAATGTCTGCCAAAAACAGAATTTTTAAGATAGAACTTAAACTTTTACATGGATATCTAGTTAAATAGCTGGGCAATGTGCAGATGCAATATTGTTTATATGAGGTTACTTTACAAGGTTAGGTCAAGGTCAAAAGTCAAAATTTGATTTTATTGCAATAATTTTGGCGCCATTCTTTCAAGTGCCAAACCCAGAATACATATGACCTAGGAAAGGCGTCCTCTGCTTTTGTATTAGGTTTCAGCTTGATATCAGGTCAGGTCACAGAGCTATGACCAAAAATGTCAGTGCGTGTAGCCTATGTCGCAATAGCCATAAAATGCAATTTTTGAAATAGGGTGAATTCAAATGATTGAAAACGTTTACAGATAACTCACGCACAACTGTCGGTCCGTTTCGAACATGGGCGACTGGGGGGGGGGGGCAGTTGGCCGCTCCCCCTCTAACTCATGAACGGTTGGTCGCACGATAAAAATAAGCATACCGTTGGAAGGCTTGTGACGAGTAAAGTTCGAAACTGGTTTTGTGTTTTAGTTTAAGATAATACGTAAGTTATTACGCCCTATATATGTTTTCTCATAGCCAACTGCATGAGACCGAGAAATGGTCTGAATCTCAAGGGCTGTGACTAAAAACGCATAGGTAAAGGTACCAGCCCACAAGTAACGGTCCGCGGATGCCGATACACGTCTAATTTCCCAGATTTGCTCGATATATAAGCCGAAACGTTGAGTTAAAGACACCGAATTCCTCGCGGCAGCTCTAAGCGTGCGCTGCTGCCGTATGCAGTAACAAATTGACGGAAACTAATTTTAGCGTTCCTTTATTTTCGCGAGAAAAGACGGTCTATGTATATTTTATTGATCTTAGCGGTTCTTGTGATGGTTTTCCATGCTTAAATTTTGAAAAAAATCGTGAGTTACCAATCTACACAATCGGGGGAGCTTTATTCGCGAAAGCCTGTTAATTTCCAAAATATGTTATTTTTCCAAACTTTTTGAAGTTCCTGGTACTATTCACGTCTGTGCAAGTAATTCATCGCCGATTTTGACCGTGGTACATTTTGGCTCACTACAGTTATTTGTGACCTGACCTCAGGTCAATAACTGGAAGCCATTGATACTTTGCCCAATGACGGTAACTAGATGTCTGCTTCACTCTACACTGAAAATGTTATGAAATATTCCGTCAATTTCCGAAAAAACGACATGTCTTAAAAATAGGCTTAACCTTAGGTCAATGACCTGGAAAATTTCGAAAAATATGAGACATCAGATTTGTTGCATGCATTACGTTTAATAATCCATGAAAGTATTATTGAGACATCTTGTTTTGCGAAAAAGTTACAGGGCACTAAACATTGTTGGGCATAGGTTTGTTTGACGTGACCTAGGTCAGGTACCTGACCTGACCTGAGATCAAAATTTTGACACGAGATGTAAAATTGATGTAGCAAAAGGTACACAAAGTTTCATGACTCTGTGTTTGTTGGTTCTCTCGCAATCTCAGAAAAACCTCAGGGGGGGGGGCAGTCAACTGCCCCCCTCAGTCGAGGACGGGATAACATTAAATGCACATGGGATCATTCCACGTGACTCCAAGATCACTGGAGGTCATTTAAGGTCAAAGGTCACAAGTTGATCTGAAGAACGTATGACCATGGCAGTTCCCCCTTTTTCATGTCCCTGGCACCTCCTATGCTGACGTAATACAAACATTGTAATGTGATTTGTACTTCTTTAGCGTATGACTACCAGAAACCCAAAAAGGTGTTTTTGCCTGTTTTCTCCATTCATTTGTTGAAAAACTAATCCTCCTATTTTTGAAACCCTGTGAACGCCCATGAATTTCCTAAAAATTTGAGATGTGTGTACCAAAGGTAAAAGTGCTATCTATAATCTCTCGATTTATGCCAGTTTGATCGAAATCGGAAAATAAAGAACCGAGTTATCAGAAGTCAAAAAATACCCCTGATTTTGATATGTTTGCCCGACTGTATCCACACCTTTCAAAATTTTGAAAACTTCTTTTATAAAAATGTAGTTCACGTCATGGCAAATCGATTGCCATTTGTTGCGATGAAATCGGATGTGTAGTTCTCGAGATCTCAGGGGGGGGGGGCGAATCCGCTCTTCCCTGATGGGAATCGATCATACCGTCTAGCCTTCCGGGAATAGGGTTAAACACGCTTGACCACTGCCTTTCGACCGCTGGTGTTTGTAATTTTGCCTGGAATACTGGCCATCGCTATAGCGGTTTTCATCATAGTCCCTAACTTGCGCTTGGCTATGAGACTTCTTCAATACCACATGCAGTTACCATATTTATCCCTCTGCTTGACATGCAGTCATAATCGCGTGTGCACTCTGCTTGAAATCCAGTTATATGACATCCTGTGTGTTGCGTCTTGTCCTCTGGACCAGATGCGACCCATAGACGTTGTGCGTTTATACCACGCATCCCTTGGGGTTCGTCATGTGAGCAAAAGGTCTTACCAGCATAGCTCGAGCACCACTTTGGCCTTTTTCCGAGTGCTTGTAGATCTATCGGAGTGTTCCAGATACTCATATTCATCCCCATCCTTCTTCAGGGCGACGTTTTCCCAGAACAGCTGGCTGTGTTCATCTTGGCCGCGGAGCCAGAAGCCAGAGGTGAAACCTCAGCACGAAGTTCATCAAGAGAATCAGGGTTGCCTGCACCAAAGGTTCGTGCCTCCTACATTAGGTCAACGTCGTTGGTTGCGACTGGCTATGGCCTGTTTGGGCCATTTTTCTTCCCGGCCCCTTTTGCCGTCGACATCACGGCTTTGCACACATCCGGGCAGCCACTGAAGGTATGCGACGATCGATGTTTCACTCCTCCAAACCCATTTCCTTGAATTCATACTCGGAAGAGTGCATAATCCCTGATTACGTGGTCGGTTTGCAGTAGTTTCTCTGCTGAGGCTTAGGTTCATTATGAAGCTGATGATAAGAGCGTTGAGCAATTAGCCGCCCATTTTACTAGGTGATGTGTCGTTATCGTCTTTCGTCTCCAGACGTGCAACGAACTTCCTGAAGTCGGAATCACGTTATTTTTGTGTGTTCTTTGGAACTGTGCTGAATATCAAAAACTTCAGTCTTTTCAGCCGATTTTATAAAACTTGTTAGATCGAAATTTGGCTTACCATTCATTTTTCTTCTCGCAAACTATGCATGAGAAAAGTCACATGAAATTGCCGATTTGCGTCACATGAATGTCCAGCTCTGTAATAATAAATATAACAATAAAGCTCCTGAAAATCGAACGGACTGAAAGCGTGCTTTACACGCTTTAAGCGGACGAGATTTCACGCATGACAGGCGTCCAAAAGCAAAAGTTCAGATCGAGTTGTTTGTCAACGTGTGTGTTCAAGCTTCGGCCGGCGCTACGCGCCAACCGATCGCGACTCAAGTGGCACCATTGGGTGCGCCGACTCGACAGACAGATTGTGGTCTTGGTTTCGAAGTGATTCGTGGCGTCCGGCACGTGCCACGTGGCGCGAGCCGGACCTCTGCAGATTCAATTAATCGCGAGTACATGTCAAACGGTGGGTGCTGTTAGATCAGCACTTCGGAACAACATGGGCCTCGCTTGTGGTTGCGTGCTTTCGTGGTCGGCATCCACGTGCGATCCATGTGGCAACTATCAGGACGTCGAGTTTGACCCCAGCCAACCGTGCAACGCGTTGGTTTGCCTCTAGTTTATATCCAGTATAGTCCCAAGGAGCACACAAAAGAAACGAGATCCCGACTTCAAAAATCTGTGGCATTTCTGGGGACGAAAGACGTTAGCACCACATCACTAGGTGAAATAAACGGGGAATCGTTAAACGGTTTTCTCAGAAGCCGCATAACGGACCCTAAGCCTGAACAGGGAGAATACTACGAATCGACTACGTACTCGTGGATTATGTACTCCCTGCAGTACCAATTCAAGGAAATGGATTTGAAGAAATGGCGCATACGATCGTGACCTATCTTCAGTGGCTGCCAGAATGTGTGCAAGGCCAAAATATCGATGGCAAAATGGCTCGGAAAGAGAAACGGCCCATACAGGTTACTGCCAATCACCACTAACGAAGCAGACCGAATGTAGCTGATTGAGTTCTGTCGCGCTGACGTTTTTGGAACACAGTTTAAATGCTCTGATTTGCATGTTTTCCTTCATCCCGTGGAAGGCCAGTAGTATCGAAGGAGCAGAAGACACCTTTAATCCATATACACACCTAAATCACCATCGGCAGTAAAATTTCGGGTTACAGGTATCAGCATATGTTTCCTAATACATTCGGAAAATAGGAAAATCGTGAATGAAAATTCGTATTTGCGTCAACGTCATAGACTGTGAGCAGAGTTGGTGATTATGACATGTCATCATCACCGACCCGAGAAACTACACGCTTTCAAAGGGTAATCACTGTCTCCGGCATGCGGTAATACAGATCCACGGCATAATTTGGCGGCGAAAGTTTAACAAGCCGACAGCAGCGAGACGTTCTCGCGGCACCCAGTCTCTCTCTCTATAGGTCAGCTGCCAAATGACCTCCTGGTGAAATAGCGTGCCAGCGAGCGCCGAGACGACTCGAACCCGTCTGACCAGGCTGTGGAGCAGTTACAGACGCTCTACCATCGCAGCTACCGACACGACCCAATCATGTTTTTTTGCAATCGTTTGACGACTTGAAGCCATGTTTTGTGTTTCAACAGCCTGTTTAGTTTCCGCGGTAAAGAAGCCATGTCCTGGCGCCGCTCGGCCTGTCCGGTCGGCGCCCGTCAGGACAATGCTCGCCTCCTCCGCCGTCGCATGCATGCGTTCCGCGCTGTGCCCACGACACCCGACTGCCCGGGTCCGCTGCCTGCGGCCGGGACGGGCACCGCCTCCTGACCCTACCTCGCCACACGGCTCTGGAGCTGGGGCCTGAACGGGTAGGTCGGCAGCCGCTGCCCGCTCGGCCGGTCATCTCGGGTTCTGGTTTCGTCGTGGATCGAGACCTACCAAGCCTGCTCGGTATTCTGGCTGTCGCCTGATTCGTGCTGCTCTCCTGCTCACCGTCGCCAGCCCCATCGAGACGCCATCTCCTCTCAGAGCGCCGTCCGCAGTTTCGACTCTGACATTCAGCCCTCACGTGACGTCGGTGCCAGCGCCCAGGCCGGCCGCCTGCCGCGTGCCGCCCCAGGCCATGTGACCCGGCGTGTGTCTACCTCGTCGGGCGTTATCGCGGATGCCTCAGCCGCGGCGGGTCAGTGTCGCGGTCAGCTGCCACCAGCCGCGTTGACGCAGGCATCGGAAAAGCTGCCAGATTCCCGGCCATGTTGGTCAGTAAGTATCCGAGAGGTTTTGCATTTTCTTCAAGTTCCCCTCACTTGTTGTTAGACATGGCATCTTATCTGACGCAGAAGTGTTAAACAGTATTTCACTGTACTTGATAGTTATTTACACGTGTCCTCCTTGTTAGCTTAATGGATAGAGATTCGCACAATTGCAAAGTTGTGGGTTTAAAGCTCGACGCCGCTAGCTCTCGATCGGTGACATCGGTGTTTGGTGTGGACTCGATACGGGATGCCTGAGCCCAAATGGCCATGCGCCGTAACAAATCAAACCAACCAACCTTGTTCACAAGTCAGCCTACTTCTGCCGCGTTGCTTACTGATTCAGACCAGGTGCAAAGCCCTTTAATGTTTATTTGTTTATTTCGCCGCTTCGGATGATCCACTGATAATGTGCCTGTTTTCAGCTCAGAGTCATTGAGTGTGAAACAGCATAGTATGGGCGGGGATGCAAGTCATGCAAAACTACTTTACGGGTTTTTGGAATACAGTGTGCTACAAGCCACATAATCACACGCTTCAGTTACGTTAGAACAAAAGTCGAGGAAAACAGGGAACATCAGTCAAAATAACGAACTATGTCACCTTGTCCTGTTTACGTCTTCCGCTTTTAAAATGAGTCAAGTTTCTGGCCTCTTAAACCTAACGGCAGTCGGTTATACAAACCACAAGCTCGGTAGGCGAACTGTCGTCTGTCAACCTCGGCTCGGATGCGTGGCTGGTGAAGAAGTTCATCCTGTCGTGTGGGCCTAGAGATTTTGAATTCAGATGGGAGAAAGAGGCCAAAGACGATGGTTCTTACGACTCGTGAATGCTGTGGCTCAGAATGAGGCAATGATAAGCAGACAACCGTCTGGAGGTTTAAGACTGCCCGGTCCTCTCAAAACGTCCGATATGTGGCCGGATTTTGGTCTTACAGACACCATCCTGGCACAAAAGCTGATTACCTTTTGGAGCTGCTTGTAGTTTTTACCAGAGCAGTTTCCTGGCACAGAAATACAATACCGCATGTGTGAAAGGACCAGGTTTTGTACCATGGTAGCTATGATGTCTTTGCAGTGGATAATAATGTATGTAGCTGAATCCACTCAGTAACCCGAAACATTTATTTGTAATGTGTGCTACATGGTCACTCCACGGCAGGCTGGGACCGAAAATGACTCCTGTCAACTGAAATTATTCCTGTGAATCCTCTCCACGACATCCGATCCTAACTGGGGGAGCATTGTGAAGGCGGCTACCGAACACCATTGACCGGGCTTTCGCTGCGTTAACCTTGAAATTGTTTACTTGGAACCAAACGTCCGGAGAGGACAGACCACGTTCCGAGCGGTCAGTCAGGGTACCAATGTCGTCTTTTTCACCGGACACCAAAATCTAGGTGTAATCGGCGTACTGGACGACATGGGCCTCAGGTGCAAAGAAGCTCAGGTCGTTTATTGTACCAGCAAACACGCTGTACAACAATGGCCCCAAGGCAGAACCTTGGAAAAGCGCCAGCGTTGTTCTGCAGAGGCCGGGACAGGTACTTGCGCCCAGAGGAAGGATCCGTGACAGAAACGCTCTGAGCATGAGCGGAACCATTCAGCGTCGACCTTATGCAGGTCTGATTTAGTCAAAAGCTTGGAATGGTTAGTTACTACGAAGCATTCCCTTGAATCAACCACGCAGAGGAGAGAGATTTCACCCCTGTCAGCCGCTGAGAGGATGTTGTCAGATAGACTCATCAGAGCGGTCTCGGTCGAGTGACGTGGCCTGACGTGGCCCGTCAGCCCGACGTAGGCTAAGAAGCTCAGCAAAGTTCGTCCCTTTAAAATATCGGCAGTCCAAAACAGGGCAGAGGAGCAGCAAAGGGGGGGGTGAGGCTCCCCTCTTTGGCCAGCATTTTGTGTGAAGACCATTGCACATCGTCTTTCCAGCAGGCGGTTTTCGGATGATTTCGGTCCGCACTGAGCCCGCGTTAACATTCCCTGGTGCCGGACTTTTTGATCACGTCACGAGCATTCACGACGAATATCAAGCAGCGTTCCGGAAGCATATGTGGGCGTCGTGACAAATTTCACAATTTTTTTTAGACGAGTCTGTTTCATCTGCTAGACAGTCACAGTTCAGATCCCCATTTATCCGTTCCTTTAAACCAGGGTACTTTACCTTGAACATGTTGCAGCTGCGTCTCAAATGTTTCAAAATCCAGGATTCCGGACTGCCACTGTCCGCCGCGGCGGCCGGTATGACACTGCCAGCATTAACCGATGGCAGCGTTGTCCCGGCCTAACGTTTAACCACAGGGATTCTAACCTGCTACTTTGATGCTTTACCGCCGGGGCACTGGAACAGACAGGGACAGGACCGGGACACTTGCTTCATTGGGATCACGGCACAACACCGCCACGCCTCCACACCCAGTCTAGTGTAGGGTCGGTCGGCTCTGTGGATCCGGTACCCAGGGAAGCTCAGCAGTCTTGCTGCCGTGTTGGGCTCCATCTAGCTTTCGATAACCAGTAGCAGGTCATAGCGTCTTTTGCCGATCTTGTGATGAGTTCCAGTAGTTTTGATATGGTGGATTGGACATTGGCAGCGCCTAGCAGGACGCCATCGCGGACGTCTGACGACTGCCGTCCCCTCGACGCGCCACTTCTGCGCCACACCCGCCGCAGTTTAGGCGACAATGGTGTCACCTGTCTCCTCCAAATTTCTAGTCAGTATACCACATAATTCTCGTTGTTGCCTAGTTTACTTTAACATCTTCGTTTCTGACGCATGAAAGTGATAGAAATCACATTTTTTTCAGTTAGGTCAATGACACACACACTGAAAATGCTTGAATACATCCAACAAATGGTGAATGAAAAAATGACGAAAGGGACGTCAGCCCCTCAAAACTCTTAGGTCCAGGGGCAAATCAGCCGTGTTTTCCAGGTGCTCGCGGTTCTGGCACTCTTGATCCGAGGTCGGCCTGGCTCTCTATTTACCATAAAGATCATAATAATTATTGCCTGCCTTCGCGGTGAAAGGTATCCGGTAGTGTCTCCCACACAACGCAGTACGGGTTACACCGTCACCCTTCAGGTTTCGCTCGAAATTGGTTCTACGGGTTAATCACCTGGTGCGTGGAATCCGCCTAGCGCAACATCAGCTCTCTGTGACCGGAAAATCACAAATTTACGAAAGCAGATGGCACTCAATAGGCGAAATGCGGTCTAATTACGAATAAACAGACAACATTTATGATTCTTACGAAGTCTATTCAACTATTCTCATGCCTATAACACCTATGAGTTGCACTAAGTTCCCGGCTCTTTTGAGACGCCCGAGGTCAATGACCTCAGGTGATCTAGGAAAACCTTTGTGACATTGGGTCTGCTACGATATTTTGAGACGCTAACTTCGAATTTGAAAACCATTTTGAGCTATTTCCACCCATTCACGTTTATTTAATTGCCATTCAGGGGCCTTTTTATTTTATTTCGTTCCAGGCGGTCACAGGATTTGGCCTGACCTAACGTGTGTCAATAATCAGACGTAACCATGAAGGATACCATTGGATTTGCAAGGCTTCAATAAGTGCTATGCTTGTTTTCCAATTTCCTCTAACCCTAAAACATTTCTGTTCAGTGACCCTCCAAACAAAATACCCCACGGCCTCCACCACTGCTGGGTGACTGACCTGACCTGCGAGATCACCAATTGACCTAAAGCCTTATAAACTGATACCATTAGCTCTCTCGCTGTGTTTCGCGGCTCTACCTCGACTAGGGGCTGATCGCCGGGGGATTTCTACCCCTATGATGCATCATCAAAGTTGCTGAAATGCCATACCCTGGCGAGGGGTAAAACATATGAAAATAAACGGACAGGTGGACACTGATGCTATGAATATATGCCACATAACAACTGCTATACTCATATTGCTTATATCTTGGAATAAATTAAAGTTAGTAAAAATTCGGGTCAAATCAGGTCATAACACATGACCCCCGTTTCTCCCAAGGACATCCCTTCACAAAAACGAATTTTTTTTCAGTATATTATGAACAAACTATACTTATAAGAATGAAAACGGCTAAAATGACCTTGAAAAAAGACCTTGCCTGTAGGAGGTATCTTTCGCTCAATTTACAAAGTTAACCGGAGAAGGTCATCTTTGACGGAAACACATTTCTTGGTTCTTTTTCTCTCTAATGATGCAATATTTTGTCCTTCTAACTTTTTTGATCATGGAGATATAGAGGCATACGTCGTCGGTCATCGGTCGTCATCTCGCATTTTCAATGACCTGTATCTCGTGACCTCTTGAACCCGCGAATACATAGACCAAATAATCGAAATCAGGGCCCAAAACAATCATATGCATCGGTTTTGAGCAAAATCTGAGGGAGTGTGGTTAACTCACCTTGATGACCGGTCCCGGAATTGCCCTTCGGTGCCTCCCGAATGCCAAAATGAGTGAAAAGCGCGATGTTTTGAGCCACAGGAAGGCCATTCAGACACTCGTACCCCAAGATATTATACTGTTGTGGAAAGCCAACGTATCAGGCATATTTTCCTGCGGGAAAAAATCTAAGAACGAAAGCTATGCGTGGGTGGCCCGGTGACATTTTACATAAGTCACAAGGTCACCTTTTTCAAAGTGGCTTCGGCGAACTTTCTTTTTATCTTTGCATTCTATAAGTGTGTTTGATTTTGAAAGTGTGCAAGTCGATAATATTTTGTATTTTTTCCTCAGTGCTACAGTTCTCCGAATATATTAATGTCACGCCCAGTTCTGGAAACGCCTCGGGGCATATCTCGTGATCCGTAGGTCAAAGACAGTTGACATTGTGCCAGACGGATTCCACGCACTACATAATTTCTGGTGCCAATGTCCAATGTAATATGAGACATGAGGGTGTTAAAAAGCGCACCAGAAGGGGAGTACTTTTGCGCCCCACCAGCTTTCCTTAAAAAATCTCGAGAACGGATCGAAGCTGATCGCTGGTCTTTGCGACATTTACGACAAAGCAATCCGAAACCGACCGGAAATTTTGTGAAGTTTGAAGCATTGAAAGTCAAACAAACATAACGAAAATATCCGTTGTCACAGACAACTTGGGAACTTTGCGAGAGGGAACTAAGCGTTCTACGTCAGACTGCCGTTTGAACGTCATCAGCCTACATCATTCGGGGATAACTGATGGATGAACCATAACCAAAGCCAGGGGCAGGGAATGTCAAGGTCATCAAAGGTCAAGGTTAAGCAGCTTGTGACCTGGCCAAGATTTGCTTTGCAACAGGTCGATTTGTATGAAATATGTATTCAAGGAGCTTAGCAAAACATGCTTGCACTCATGGATACGAGTATATATATAAGACACACACACAACACACACGCATACAACGTTACGGTTTACCTCAATCAGGTCACGCAACTGGGCTCATGTTGACGAAATAACTTTAGTGCAAACAATTGACGTAGCACTTATTTTCGGTCAAAAGCTTCATTCAAGGTCAATGACCTCGCCCCACTTCCTTCGACCTTGCGGAGGACAGTGAACGTTGGAAATGACCAAATGTACCGATATTGTGTGTGTACCAAACGTACCGATGATGTGGCTATCTTCATTGAAAATACGCTAAATGATGCGTATAGCGCCCTTATTTACACTGAAGCTATCCCAGCATACCATGCCACTGGAAATATGGCTTTACTCAAGATGCCAAATGGTCGGATATTGTCGTAATGCAGGTTTCAACACTAACACGCGCCGTTTTCCCGTTTCGTTCGAAAAGCCGTACGGAATGGTCCGCACGGGCCGGAAAGTACCCAAAGTTAACCTTTTTGACGCCATTTCATCTTAGAAATATTGACCTAAGGTCATAAAAATTACACACAACATCTCTATTTATGACCCTACTTTAGCCTTAAAAGGTCGTGTCTCTACCTCCCTCTTCCAATGCGCGCTAGAGCGAAACCTGTTCCACTGCGCATGTTCAATCGTCTTGTTGGTGCTGCGCTGAGGGAGAGACCACACCACCTAGATTTGCTGTTTGTGGAGTTGTGCTGCATGCAGTTAGTGGTATGTTCCCCATTTCGTTATTTTAAAATATTTTGCGTCGTATGTTCAATTTGGATGTATTCATCTTGTGAATTTTTTGTTGTTTGAGTTGCTCTGTCCAATCCAACATTTGTGGGGAATACCCGGCGTGTGTGGGCACTTCGTGGCTGGCTGCGACACATTGTCCTTTATTTAATATGTTTGGAGAGCTTCGTGGTTTGAGGACTGTTTGAAACGGTTTGTTAATGTTAAAATGGTCCTCATTCCTTGGATAATCATCTTGCTCCGATGGGGTGTTACGTACACAGTGTATTTGTGTTAATATAAGCCGGTTCGATGATAATGCGTACTTCAACAAGATCTTGCTGGTAGCTCTGGAATTTTACATGCCTATTGTGAAATTCCGAGGTGCAACATTTTCTTTCCAGGTGCAGATTGAGCATTTCAGACACGCATTTCTCCTGTCGGATGCAAGCTGTGCAGTTACGGGGCGCGCGTCGGTTGTACACTTGAAGTACAGTTAAGTGCACTTGGTATGCACCTGAGCTCATCTCCAGGTGCACCATTTGCTTGCTCAGGTGCACATCAGGCTGGCTACCATGTTTTGCACTGTGGGTAATCTGTATATGTATATACTATGTACCAAGGGCTAGTTTACTTTGAAGAGGACCAACTGGAGTGTTTGGCTTCCAGTCATAAGTGTGTCACAGCCTGGGATTTTCTTGAGCTTTGCACTCTTGTCCCTTGGAGCTCCGTGCAACATCCGTGAGATTAAGTGGTGAAACTGATGCACACAAGGATGAAGGTCAAGCAGCTACTGGTCCTTCTCAAACATGAGAACACCTGATGCCAATTGCACCACTGAGGCACATGTGCGATAGCTGGCTTTGTTTCGTCCCAGACTGATGTTCTGATGAAAGAGACCTCAAGAGAGGCATGCCGTGCCCTACCTTTTGGTCCTAGTGCCGCCGACCTGCTGACCCTAGTGCCATCGACCTGCTGGTAATGGTCCCGGTGTCACGTTCCAGTTGGTTCTACCGCCAGTAACATCTAGTCTTGGTGTTGCCGCCGGCTGCCTTGTGGTCCGTGCAGCTGCGGTGAACCGGACACTCTGGGGTGAGCAGCACACACCAGCTGTCACAGTTTGATCTGCCCGACTTGCATTGGCGTAACTTTCCGCCACCAGCTGCGGTCTCCCTCTGGGTATTACAGTTGGAGAAGCAATCTGCTGTGGCCGCATTTCCGCGGCAGATTGTTTTCAGAACTAGGAGCCACAAACAATTGCAGGAAAGTGTGCGTTTCGTAGCATTGCTTCTCGCAGCAAACAGCGTTTATCACTTCCTCACAGCCCGACCTCTCGAAGCAGACCGCTTAAATAACTAATAGCCACATCAAGCAGCAGGTATCTGAGCACAAAAAAGTACAGCGAAACATCTGTTTAGGTCGTTTGCTAGACTTATTTTATTGTAGCCCTCGTCAGCAGATTGTTAGGCTTGTTTGGTAGGTTTCATGGTCAAGACCGCTGTTTTGTTTTGTTTTCACGATACAACTGGTTTTCATGATCCGTTTTTTCCTTAAAAGTGATGGAACTGAATGGCACTTAAAGACGAAAGAATGGAGAACAAACTCAATCGGCGCCGGTATGCACAAGTTAACCCGCGCCCGACTGTGCGTCAGATCCATGCACTCCCGACTGGGGGGGGGGCTGACCGCCCCCTCTAACTCACGAACGGTTGATCGTAAGGTTAAAAATAAGCACACCGTTGGAAAGCTCGTGACAGGTAAAGCTCGAAACTGGTCGCATTTTTAGTTTGAATAATATGCAAGCAATTACATATATAAATATTTCCTTATAGCCGCCTGCATGAGACCGAGAAACAGCATGGATCTCAAATGCCGTTACTAATAAAGTCTAGCTAAAGGCACCGGCGGACAGGTAAAAGTCCGCAGATGCTAATACACGTCTCATTTCTCTGATCTGTTTAACATGTACACGGAAACATTGAGATAAAGACACAATGATTTTTGCACCGCTGCAAGGCGGTCGCTGCCAACGAAGGTGGTATGAGATTAATGGGAACTTGAATGATTTTCCATGCCTAAATTTTGGGAAAACTTAGTAGCTATCAATGTACACAATCGGCGGTGCTTTATTCGTGAAAATCTGCTTATTTCCAAAAATGCATTTTTTGGGATTTTTTTTGAACTTCTTGGTATTAGCCCAACTGTGCGAGCCAGTTCTGTTATTTTCAACCTGATCCGAGTCATTCATCGCGGATTTTGATGGCATCACATATTGACTTATAACGGTTTTTCGTGACCTCACCTCAGGCCAGTGCTCGGATGCCATTGGAACTTTGCCTATTTACGGAAACTGGATGTCTGGATCCCCACACTCAAATTACTTTAAAAAATTGCTCCAATTTTCGAAAAAACGCGGCTTATTCTGAAAATGGACTTGACCTTCGGTCAATGACCCGAATGTCTCCGAAAAATCCGAGATAGGAGATTTGTGGCATTTATCAAAATCTCCAACCCTTGGATGTTTTACTGTGGTATCGTGTTTTGCGAAAACATTACGGGACGATAAGCTTTTTTTGGACCTTGGTCCACTTGACCTGACCTAGTTCAGACTCTTCCATTGATCTGAGGTCAAAGATTTGATACAAGGTGTAAAAATAATAATGCAAGACGGACGCAGAGTTTCGTAGCGCTACGTTTCTTCGTTTTCCCGCAATCTTGGAAAAACTTCAGGGGGCGGTCATTTACCCACCAGTCGGGATGGGTTAAATCTGGTAAAAAGAGCAAAGATTTCGGTCAGATCAATGCTGGCCTGTCGTATTGGCTGGCTTGGCATTCCTCGCATCAAAGCTATGATAAACGTATGGTATTAATGCCATGATCCTGCTGGTGAATCCTGCTAATGATGTGTGGTGGTTATCTTCTGCCGCCGTGCGCCAGCCAGCGTCGGGTGCCGAGCGCCGTCGCTCAGGTGCCGGATGCCGGCCATCGTGCCGTGCCTCTGGTACTACGGAGCCGCCGCACTGGATGGCACGCACTCGCGTCGTCCCATCGGTGCCGCGAGCCGGCCGCCCGCTGTGCGACGCGGCAGACCCGAGCCATTCTGTGCTGTCAGTCATGGCGGCTCTTCTACAGCGGCTGCCTCGCCTCGCCCATATGTCTATATGTTTTGTGTTATGCTATATGCCATATTCTATACGCTTTGGGGCATATTCTTATGCTAATGCTATGTGCTTATGACTTTTGAAAATACCATTTGAATTTTGAGAAAATTTGGGTTAAGGGTTTAAAAATAGGGGTTTTTTTTTTAAAAAAAAAAAAAAAAAAAAAGAAAAAAATTTTTTTTTTACCTTGAAGAGTATTAAAATGTTTTTAATGTTACTTAGGCAGTGCAGGGAATAAAAAGGGGGGTTATGGTTAATTTTTTTTAAAAAAATTTTTTTTTTTTATTAAAATTGGGATGTTTATGCTGCATTAAATTATTTGTAAAGTTTTTAATGATATTAAAAATGCGTGGACGCGACGCATTTTGGTCCCGCCCTGATATGCGCTGAAATTTGTAAAAGTGGTTTATGGTTTGCTTTTGAAAAGGCAGCTGAAAAAACAAATTTTGATTTGGTACCTGCCTTGTAAAGGCCCGATAAACAAAACGCCTTAAAGTTTTCCATAGTTCTATCTTAAAAAGTCTTTGGATTTTTATAACTTTACTCTAAAAAGAACTTAAAGTGTATCAGATTTAGAGAATCAGACTAGAACTGGAATATTATACCAATATGTGGTAGCTCTGCGCTGGCGGCATCTATGGTGTGTTTGTGGCGATCAGGTAAAAGATATCACTAAGCAATTCCAAGCCAGTCGACTTACTAACGCCTGACGAGACACAAAACTTGATGCAAGACTCTGGACACTTGAGTCCAGGAGGCCGTTTGTCCTAACTCACAAACAAACAAACAGACAAGCTTCTTAGCCTTAAAAGTCGAGGAAATCGACCGTATAGCGTCTGAGGATCGATTTCAGACCGTTGGAAAATTACGTCGTTTTTTAAAATAATTTACCTTGCATCCTATTGGAGCATCTCTTCCTTTACCCACTCACATTATGATTTAGTTATGAAAAGGTTTGGCACAGGTTAATTGGTTAGCATATGACCAACAGACATACTGGCGTTTAAAGTTTTCCGACAACCATAGGCGAGATAAGTAAAGTTAATGTAACGCTGGGCACTGCTGTAGGCTGGATGGCGCTGCGTGATAGGTGTCTAGCAGAAATGTACCAACGAGTACCCACATTTAAGCTGAACATTCTGTTTTAGTATTTGAACATTTGGATGGTTTTATTTGAATATCATATACTGAATATCATCCAGGAAATCTAAGTATGGCATTGCAACGTTATACACAGGGCATTTGACAACTATAAGACAAACAAATTGACGATTATACTGATTATACTAGTAGACCTTTATTGTATGGCAGCATAATACTTCCATCAAAAAAGACTACAGTATCAACAGGAAAAAGAGATTTGCACACCTCCATGATGATATTTATCAAAAGGAACATTAATCAGCCTTCAATCCGTATGCAGGGTGTCACCTGACACCACAGTCGGCTAACTCCTCCTTTTCTGTATCATGGTGCATTGTGGTCTGAAATATCAAACGTGTGCCATCCAGTGCCATAACTGCACCATGCCCTTTGTGCCATCCAGTTCCCATATTATGGAACAAATCCGTGCCATTCCACAGACAGATATCTTACATCTGCGCATAGCACAAGACGTGAAAGCTGTAGGTTCCTGTAAAGGTTGTACTGTACTTGAAATTTGTAGCTGGGCAACAGGATAAAGTATCTTTGATATTTATGCCCAGTCATATGCTTGAACCTTGATATTGTTGAGGCACTTTGACAATGTGTCATTATTCCAGTGTGTCTGATTATTTGTTCCAGAATTGGGATATATGTGGAATTTGGATAATCAGTCAAATATTTTTTCTTAAATCCGAATACCCAGCTAAAGCCTTATTCTCAACAATACTTACATACTCTTTTTTCGTACCAGTTGTAAGGGATTTATCATGGAATACGTGCACATGTATCATAAGTATCTAATCCAACATTTTTATTTTAGAAGGCGCACAATTAGGGAATGGTACGGACAGTCTGTGACTACATTTAGTGCACTCATTGCCCAGGGGAGCCAGTCTGCATTTGTTGCTTTCAATGATGTTTTCATTAAAGCTGGCTTAGTTCCTTCTTTCACTCGAGCCAGTTCGACATTCCTACCCCTGGGAGCAATAGGAGATAAAATCTTAAATTACGAAACGTCTTAAATTACAAAAATGGTGTGAAATAAGAAAACAGGTCTTTCATATTCAGCCAGTAATTTTGTCCCGTGGTTTTTCTGTTGTGAAACCTAGCTTTCGGTGGGAAACATTTGGATCATTATTGTAACCGGTGGTAAAGTGAAAACCTCACGCAACGAACTTGCAGCTTCCTTTTAAGATCACGTGTCCTTCCTTTTCGGACCAGTAACTTGCCAAACAGTGCGTTATCTGTTCACTGTAATGGCACCTCAGTCCGGAATGTTAAATCTCCTGGTACCAAACATCACCTTTTCCCGAAGCCCGCGGAAGATGCAGCTTCATGGCTGGATGGCTGGCCTGCTGTTGCATCACTTTTGTTCTTGTTACCACACCACAACTGAGTGCTGGTCTAAGTTTTTTGAGCCTGCGATGTATGATAAAGGTATTATGTGTGATGTCCATTTCTATTATTCCACATCCCAGTGTAGCGTGATGTCTGCTCCAGTTATCAAGACGTATTGGTTCAGTACGGCGTTGATTTTTTGTCGTTTTCTTCCTACCTCCGCGGTCACACACAGCGTATCAGCTTAATGGACTCGTCTGGAGGGGAGCACACTTCTGGAAAGCTGCTTATCGGCATGGGCGTGTCTCTGAACCCACTTTTGGGCCCTGTTTTATCCAGTATATCCTCGAGTGACGTCGGGCTTTCCACTGAAAATCGTAACATCATTCAGTAAGCTGAGGACATACAAGTGCTGGTCAACGGCAAAAGAAATATCCTTGATCTCATTCAGCTTACGGAAAGCTTCCTTCGCCCGCTCGATTCCGGGCTTCGCTTGCATTCCTTCTAAGTCAACGTGAACAAAACTCAGCTGACGCTCTGGCTGCCAACAAAATTTGCGCAACATTCCTCACTGTGAGTCTAAAAGACTCAGCTCTTCCCGTCATCACTGCGAAAAACCTCTGTGCGATTTTGGACCGTCCACATGTCTCGGTCATCACTAGAGGCAAGTTGTACGGGCTGGCCTCTCGACCTTACACATCAGCGAAATCGTCTTCCGCACCGGGCGCTGCGCACTGTTGTCCCGCACTTGGTGCTCCCCCATGTCAGAAACAGCCTTGCCGTATACGGCAGTGACTTCCAAACAAGCCTGTCACTGCCCCAAAAGATAGTAAATCTTGTTGTAGGCCATTTTCGGACGAATAAAATCGGCCACGTGTCCTGTTGCAGCACCTTGGTTGGCTTTCCGCGGGCGACGTGGTGACACTTCGAAACCTGACCCTGGCCCATGAGGTGCTGTCCAGAGGCGAACATGCGGACATGACCTGGAAGTTCTTGCGTAAAAAATTAAGTCCCAATTATCTATAGCACGACGACCGATTCCGTTTTCCACGCCCGCCCAGAGAGGCAACCAGGCGATTATTTCGCCTCCTTCGTCCGCGAACAGAGGCGAGCAGGCGAACATTATGCCATCGCGCGTGTGGCGGCCTTAACTAGCTCCGTCCTGATCCACCTTCCCTTCTCCCTTCTTTTTTCAAAGCCGCTGTCTTGTTTCAGCCTGAAGTTCCCCGCCACCTAATTCTTCCTTTCTTCGCTCTCCGTTCGGCCAATAGCATGATGTGTGGTAGGGTGTGTGCGTGTTTCACCCACGTGAACGTCATTCTCTTTTGACTCGGAGGCGTAAAGCCATAATGCGTATTTCATCGCTGTGAGCGTCTCCATGAAGTGCAAGACAAGGCCACCCAAACGCATGGCCATGGTATGGTAAGGCGAGATAACTATGCTGATCATAGTTCAACAGATGCATGGCACCGCAGCCTAACAGGTGCTTCATACACCATACCACATCCTACAGACCAACGATACCATACGGACATGGGTTGCCAAATAGAATGCACAGTTATACATGTCATTTCCATTTGATAGACTGAGGCAGCGAAATGCAAGACCAGTTTTCAGTTTTCAGGCACCCATTCATCAATACCATTCTCAGTCTTGTTCCATGTTTTCAATAATACTTCGTCTGATGTTTGTAACTCTTTCAGTGGTTGTCATCTCGTATTTCTGTTTCGTGCTCACTTTTTTACAGGATTGTTCGTTCTCTCTGAGAAAACCATGAATGTGCGCGTGGCTACAGACCAGTGATTACCATATCATCCGGACTAGAGATTAACACGTCCTCCCGGCGTGTGAGACATTGCCACATTTTTCCGACGTGTGAGACATCACCTCGTCCTTCCGGCATGTGACACATTACCACATTTTTCCGTCATGTGAGGAATCATCACGTCCTCCCGGCGTGTGAGCAATGCCATGTTCTACGGACCACGCGCCGTCGCCAGTTTAGCCGGCAGCTGTCTGCAGTCAGAGCACAGTTTGTGGGTGAGCGTGCTGAGCTCGCGGACAGTGCTCCAAACAAGCACGGGGTTTGGGAGGCGACCCACCTGGCGAACGCGACAGACGGCTGCCATCACCACTGGAGTCGTTCAGGAGCGGGCGACAGACAGCAGCAGTCTCTCGTGTTACATGCACTGCGAGATAAACCTGACGTATGTGATAAAACAACCGCTGGGCTCACTCGCCGACAGCTACCAGACAGATGTTATTTATGCTGATTATACATCCGCCTCCATTAGTGTCAATACTCTTCTGCTTCACAAATTCCGGCGCTCCTAAAGTCTGCCAGCTGTCGCCCTTGAATGGCCCAACATTTTACATTTCTGCGAGAGTGCAGCGGGCTGCGTTTTACAGAAAGAAATCCGGGTAGGTCCCCATAAGATTAGGCGTACCAGAAGGCAGCATCTGAGGTCCAGTTCTGTTTATTTTCTTTTACAGCGGCGTGCCGTTTCGCGTAAATCTACCGTATTTTATGTACGATGACGTTGTTCAGCTTTTCTTCGGAATCCTTTCCTGATAACGCCACAGATCTCCGAAATAATTTCAGTAACCTGCACACGTGGTAAAACACATGGCATGTGAAGCTGAGCTCCTCCAAGTTGAAAACTATAGCATTCACTTTGGGAAAAATATGACTTTGCCTTATTGTTCCGTGAACAACGTTGCCTTAGAGCATTTTTTAGAAATGCGTGATTAGGCATAATTATGAATTCAAAACTGAATTTCGGCTCTCACACTGATGGTTTCGCCAGGAGAACGAATCGCGCCCTGGGCGTAATCTGCGCTCTAATCAGATTTTTTGTTTATCATCTGGTCGCGAATTGAAGCCAGCGCCACCCATCACTAATTTCAACTCGGATGTCCGTTCCATCGTGGTGTTTGGGAACGCCATCTATGCCAAAGCAGTCCAATCTCTTTTTTCCTGTCTTAAGAAAAAAAAAATCCAGCATAAGTTTTGACATGGCTCGTTGGAAACTCTGACCACTCATCTGACCCACTCGAATATCACCATCTTTCATCTCATCGTGGTGTTTTACGTATTTCTGGCGTAAATTGATGTTTTTCTACGGTGCATTTTCTGAGTGGATCAAACCTGATGAAATGACAAGCATGTTTAGACTGGCTGTTCTGCTAGACTGACCATGTCAGGATCTTTCTTCCGCATTCCAGAGGGGAAACTGCCGAAATGGCATGTTGGCCGCCTACTTCGATTGGTCAGATCCTGGAAAAATGATGATGATGATGATAATAATAATAATAATAATAATAATAATCATAATAACAATAATAATAATAATAAATACCTGAATCTAACTTGTTTCGCCCCGTTTACTCCATCGAAACTTGCGTGACATCTTGTGTGACGAACATGTGATTATTTTGTCCCGATGGGGGAGGGGGCGGGGCTGAATCGACCCCCTCGGGTTTTTTGCTCACCAGTTCCATGGCTTTCGACGCAGTTTCATGAAACTTGGCCACTTTCCCTACATATCATTTTTAAGTGCTTTAACAAAATTTTGTGATTCTGTTTTGCTCAGGGACGGAGTCAAGTGACGTTTTTGGAAGGCACCTCAGGCCATTTTTGGCCCTGTCGAAGGTAAAAGGAAAATGGCTGCTAAAAATAGCGCTTTTAAGATAGAACTAAAAATTTTATGTTAGTGTAAAGGTGAATAGTTGGGCAAGCATATAAATAAAATGTCGTTAATTTGGGGCCAATTTACAAGGTCAGGTAAGGGTCAAAAGTCCAAATTTGGTAGCTTTTTTTAGATAAATTTGATTTCGTTAGTTTTAAAATAGTTTCGGTATATTAAAATTATTAATTATGGTAATTTTGTTGATTTTATATCATTAATGTTAATTACAATAGCTTAAATTTGTTAATTTTGTATAATTTCATAGTAATTATTTTGACGCTACTTTTCCCAGTACAAAACCCGGCATATATATGGCGTAAAAGGGTGCCCTCTATTTGCATGCTAAGTTTCAGATTGATGTCAAGTGGGGTCACGGAGCTATGACCTAAAATGTCAATGTGCGTACCATGGGGTGCGACAACATTGCAACAACAATAATATTAAATTTTAGAAACAGAGCAGCTTTGAATGTTTGGGAAAGTTTTCAAACAATAAGAAATGCACTCGAGATCATTCCATGTGACTCTAAGGTCACTGGAGGTCACAGAGACTCAAAGGTCGTTAGCTGACCTGATGAACATGTGACCGTAACATTTCCCGTTTTTATTTCCCTTGCACCGCTTGTGCTAACATTACACAGTTCGATACGATTTGTACTTCTTCAGCATAACATGACTAAAAAAGTCAGAGAAGTTATTGTCTAAACTTATTGTTAATTCACCTTTTGAAGAACTCATCCTCCTATTTTTAAAAATCTTGTGAATGCCTACGGATTTCTTTTCAAATTTCCAATGCATGAACCAACAGTGAGTTCCATTCATAAGCTCTTGATTCATGCCAATGTCATCAAAATCGATTCGTTAACAGCAGAGTGTCTCGAAGTGAGCGACGTATTTAGGGGAGCGAGGCAAAGTAGGCTGCAAAGGTCAAATACTTGAAACAGCTGGGTAAAGGCAACCGTCCAAGTCCTTTTTCGGCTCTGTAAACAAGACCAGGGCCTATTTGAGCATGTTAACTGAGGGGGCAAATGCCCAAATGACGTTTTTACCACCTTGCATCAATCCTTTCAAGATTTTGAGAATTTGTTTGTAAAAATGCAGTTTACGCCATGGCAAATCGATTGTCTTTTGTTGCGATGAAATCGGATGTGTGGTTCTAGAGATCTTGGGGGAAGGGGCGGTCCGTCCCCCTGCCGGAAATCGGCCATGCTTTCTAGTCCTCCGGGAACAGGGTTAACCCTGCACCGCCTAACGTTTTTTTTTATACCCGCGACCGTCTGGGAGCTGTCATAAAGGGCATCCCTGTTATCTCAGGATATTACCCTCGGATCTGCATCGGTCTACCACCAATCGATAGCCCTGGGTCTTGCCATTCAGAAAATCCTACGTTGACCCTCGTCACGTCGCTGATGACGTCACAGGCCACGTAAAACACATAACACGACGTCGGAAAAGCTGACAGAATACGCACATTTTGTTTTTGTTTTGGTTTCTTGGTATTTTTTTGCGACTTTGTGAGCCAGTCCTGCCAATATCTATCCGCTCTGAGGAATTTATCGCCGATTTTGGTAGCGGTGCATGTTGGCTCATAACAGGTATTCGTGACCTGACCTCAGGTCAATCACTGGAAGTGTTTCATACTTTGCCCATTGACGTTAAATGAGTGTATGTATTACCCCACACTAAAAATGTTCCGAGAATTCCGTCAAATTCCGAAAAACAACAGTCTTGAAAATGGGGTTAATCTTAGATCAATGACCCGGAAAATCCCGAAAAAATCTGAGATAGCAGGTTTGTTGCATTCATCAATTTTTCCAATTCCTAATTTTCCAATTTCTAAAACTTTTATTGTGATATCCTTCTTTCCGAAAGTTACAGGGCGCTAAGCTTTTTTTGTACATAGGTACACTTAACCAAGCCTAGGTCAGCGACCTGACGCACCCTGCCATTAAACCTTGACACAGGAGGCACAAAGGATCAAGCAAAAGGTACACAAAATTTCGCGCCGCTGCATTTGTTTATTTTCTCGCAATGTTTGAAAAACCTCAGGAAGGAAGGAAGCTGTTGAGAAGGAGCAAAAACAGGAAGCTGTCGTCCCAGTCGGGACCGGATCACGTTAACGGAAGACCTCCACTAAACGTGGCTTTTCTTCTGCCAAAAAAAATTATAAAATGTCACTTCTGTACTAGGTCTGAAAAATGCGGCGGAGGGATTACTGGGAAACTTCTGACGGGAAACCAGGGACAAAACTCCTGTACAGCGTAATATTGGAGATCGGCACTGAGCCGGGAAGATTCCTTGGGAGTAAAAGAACTTAGAAATTGAACCTGCTACTTTACCTTCATAAATGGGAAGAGAGGCAATAAACAACTGGCACAATTGCTTGACATGGTTCTCTTGTAAGCGGTTCATGTAAGCCTTTCTAAAATTTGCAAACTAAATCACATGTTTTGTGCGTGTTCTTAAACCGAACACGGGGCTCTGGTCGAGGAAACATGTACGCATGCGTTCCATTGTAGGAACGGAGTGTGTTTGCGTAACGATCAAGCGTTCATTGCTAAAAGAGCTCTTAAATGCCTTGTGAACGGGTGTCTATCGACTGCACAAAGCCAAGTAGGTCCCGTCGCTCGTAGACCAAGACATCTAACCAGGGCTGGTGTTGAAGCCAACAGACTCGAGTCAGAAGCTCCAGCTAGTCAACATTTCTGTGTAAACAATCGAACGTACTCTCCTCTTTGGTCTTCTATTGACCTGGACCGCCGCGGGACGGCCAGGCTGGACCCAACACATTGTTCGTCGTCCGCGACCGGGTACGTTATCGGGAATATCATCGGTCCAGTACCAGAAAAGAGAAAACGCCCTCCACTCTGCCGACTACGGTTAAAATCAGCCCTTCAAGTGAAGGTTCTGGGCATATCGCACGAACACCAGGACGTCCACGGTTCAGCCAGCGCGTGGTTGGTGAGGTATGTGAGCCTCTCAGTCAACGCCTGCAGCTGATATGTTTCTTGCGAGCTTTGAGCTGGCCGGTTTCACGCAGCGTCTAGGATGACATTTCTCGGATACGAACGCTGATGTGTAGTTAGTACATGTCCTTCCTGCCACAAGGCATTTTGAAAAGATGATGTCTGTTGCCAAAGCTAAAAAATGGCATCCCATCTCCGTTTTATAGACTGAGCTTAACTGAGTTTTTTTTTCCGGCACGGTCTTTGATGCCGGAAAGTAACGTAAATGGAGCCAGTAGTACTAAACTCTGAAGTCGTCGCCCAAACGCACAAACTAATGTGACCAGTTTATTGTGTAATGAAAGTTTAATGTGCTGTGAAGAAAACGACATAGTTCTGTGATAGTAAAGTTCTACAGAATCTTTTTCTTAAAAACGTCAAACGCCTATTGTTTAGTGGTCCATGATTTGACTTGTGTTAAAGAACAACAGTACCGTATATATATATATATATATATATATATATATATATATATATATATATATATATATAGTCTGTGTATCAGGGAAAACCTGCTTCCAGAATACTGACATATATATAAAAATATATAAATATGTCATTATTTTGGAAGCAGGTTTTTCCTGACACACTATATGTCAAAAACGACAGCCTCTTCAGCACGTATTACTTTCTCCAGCCTTTCTTTCAGATGACATATTATTTTGCGGCCGGTTTCCTGATGTTTCTAAGCCACATCACCAAAAGACATGCATGTTATATTGTTGCCGTGAAATTAAGGAAACAGTTCATACTTAATTTTGTGTCAAAAATGAATTGGGCTCTTCACGGTAGACAGGGCTGCAAGTACCAGACAGATGGCAATGTTTGGTGAATAATAATTGACTGTAAGCTGTGGATGAAGCGAAAGTAATCGATATACTTGCACGAGGATACAATAGTGTGTTTTAAACCCTTCCCCACATTGCAATTCTGTTTGTGACGATCAGATCTCCGACTGATTAAACACTTTGTTTTTCCCAGCTGAAGTATGTTGTATTCTTGCTTTGTTTGACTTGTCTTCAATATGTTTCATTTGCGTAGCACTGACTTCATTATATTTTATCAGCAGAGCAGATGACATTTTCATTAGATAACATTGACAGATACCTTCCAAAACTCGATAATATCCATCCAAAAAAAGATTGGTGCAACGTATTCTCTCTTTCAAGAAGGCAGAGAAGCCGTGATTCCAAATAACCTCAATAATAACAAAAAAAAACAAACAAATAACGTGTAACCATATAACAAATAGCCGAAAAATTAACCTTGGAGGAAGTGTCGTACACCATGTGGATGGCTTGCTTCGACTGTTCACCCATTTAAACCTAAGGTATGTCATGTATGCTTCTAAATCTATCATCTCTAAGGCATGGTTTGCAATGGATTGGCAAAGCCTGTGTCGTAATTGGATTTCTTTTCGACCCCCACACAGAGCGAAACAAATTGTCACTTAAATATTTAAGCGTTCCATTACTGCGTTTAGGCAGGGCAGTTTAAACGTTGGTTAACTGAGAATGAGGCAGGCATTTTTCAGTACTATCTTCCCAGTTACTGTCAAGCCTCTACATCGCCACATCTGTTTGATATTCTTGATATGGTCTATTTTGCTCTTGATGTTCTTATCGACCATGGTTACACAACCAGTGCCGATCCCTGTGCCGTATAAACGTCATACACCATGCATTATGCACTCATAGTTCAAACAGTATTGTCGAAAATTACATGAGTAGCGTCAGTAAGTTCGACGGTGTTTGATCGACGTGCAAACTGGGTTCGAACTTTTACTGAACCCTGAATTGTCGCTGTCACATAAACATCGTCACTCGATCTGAACATGAGGTTTTACTTTATTTGCCGGTTGGTGTGAACCAGGATTAGAGGTTAGGCACCTGGGCAACATGTCGTGCCAATTCAACACTTGCTATTTATCATCCCAAAGCACATGAAGTACACGAAAACGAGCTGGTATTGCAGGCCCCCATTCTTGCTTTATTCCTTGATGTTTGCTTGGCACAGACTTACGGTTCATGGGACGTATTTGCATGAAGTGGACTTTGCTCCAAATCTATGGAATGGGGAAGATTGGGTCCCCTGAGGTCTGCTTACATACTTGGCTGCTTTCGACCAAACAGAGTTCAAACAAGAGCCATATCCCAGCTAAATCTTCACAGATGTAAAAGTCGCAAAAAACGTCAGTGTTGCCTTCAGGGGAACAAAAAGTGGGTAAACGGGCAATTTTCGTCCTCTGGCCCAAGGCACTAAAAGCTTACTTTGACCCCGACATCAGTGTTTTGGCCTTAAGTCAGTCTCATAGCATGTTTTAAAGCATTTTTGTGAAGCCAAAACGGACTCAATATCTTAAATTTAAGGCTAAGTGGATGATCGTCTTAAAACGTTGGGGTATTTGTCACTCATTTGCCGATGGACTGGGCCCGGCACCATTACGTGAGACCATGGTTGCAGTCTGTTAGGAATATTAATGACGGGTCGACGAAACCGAACAAAGTGATTGGAGTTTACATTCAACGGTATATTCAGAAAACCACTTTATCGTTATTGTTTTCTAGTATTTCCCCCTTTTTGTGCTTGCGCCAATGTATGTATCGGTTGTATATGCGTTCTCCATAAATGCTATCATTGAGATGAGACCAGTAATGCGTTACGTGATATGAATATATCGCATTCTGAGCCCTTCAAATTGTTGTTTCTGGCCCACTCACGCCTTAATTATTTCATCTTCCTACGATGTTCACGGCATTGGTTTTGGTGAAGGAAAGAACTCCAGGGGTTTGGGGGCATTAGCTCCGCATGGAAACAGGGCTGACTGATGCAAGTTGTGTGGGTAACTCAGTTGTTCTGTCGGTAACTCGGTTGTTGTATAGATAGCGCGGTCGGCAGAGCGTCTCTCCCGGTCCCCACCCTGGAGAGCTGGGCTCCAGTCATCTCTGCGCCCGCTGTTTCCGAACCGGTTAAAAAAAAAAAAGAATTTTTCGTTTTTTCCGCGCAGAGGTCCGCGACGGTCACTTAGTAACTAGCGGTTGGATAAGTAACGATACGCGAAAGCGCCGTTTCAGCGTTAACTGTTTGTCGTTTTGCATGTCAGCATTTGCGTCCCATACATGTTTTCTCATAGCCGACTGCATGTGACCGAGAAACGGACTGAATCTCAAGGACTGTGACTAATAACGTATAGGTAAAGGCACTAGCGCACAAGTTAAGGTTCGCAGATGCCGATACACGTCTAATTTCTCAGATTTGTTCAATATATACGCCGAATACGCAGTAAGAATTTAACGGGAAACAATTTTAGCGTTCCTTTATTTTTGCGACATAAGCCTATCCATATAAATTTTAGTGATCTTAGTGGTTCTTGCGAAGGTTTCTCATGCTTCAATTTTGTAAAAATTCATAAGTTACCAATCTACGTAACTGGCGGGGCTTTATTCGCGAGAACCTACTTATTTCCAAAATATGCTATTTTTGAAACTTTTTGAGATTCTTGGCATTACTTATGTCTGTGCAAACCAGTTCTGCCATTTTCTACTCATTCTGAGTAATTCATCGCTGATTTTGACCGTGGTACATATTGGCTCACAACAGTTATTCGTGACCTGACCTCAGGTCAATGGTCAATGGCTGGAAATCATTGATGCTTTGCCCAATGACGGTAACTAGATGTCTGCTTCACTCCACACTAAAAGTGTTATGAAAAATCCCGCCAATTTCCGAAAAAACGACGACATGTGTTAAAAATGGGCTTGACCTTAGGTTAATGACCCGGAAAATTCCGGAACACCTGAGATAGCAGATTGTTGCGTCTATCAAGATCACTAATCTCTGAAAGTATTATTGTGATATCTTGTTTTGCGAAAAAGTTAGAGGGCGCTCAGCCTTTTTGTACATGGGTCCGTTTGACCTGAGCTAGGTCAGATATCTGAGTTGACCGGAGAGCAAAACTTTGACACAAGGTGTAAAAATAATCAAGCAAAAGGTACACGAAGGTTAGTGGCTCTGTATTTGTTCGTTCTCTCCCAATCCTAGAAAAACCTCGGGGGGAGAGGCAGGCAACTGCCCGACAGTCGAGGGCGGGTTAATGACGACGTTAACCTGGAATTGAGCAACTGGGTGTAGGAATTAGAGTCTGTGCAACAACACTGGTTAGCGCGGACTCTGATCTGTTTTGATTCCAAAGCTCACTATCATACCGTCTGGATCAAGTTTGTTAAAAAAAGATTCATTTCTCTTCTCTCCAGGTGTGCTTCGCAATTCCGACAACATCGAAATAAGTTTTTGCTACGTCTCTGCTTGCCCCTGATGTTGAAATACGTGAGTCCCGTATAAAGCCCCCATATTTCAGGATAGTTCTTACTAGTGACTTGCACGACAAGACCGAGTCCGAATCTCTGAATCTCTCATTCTGAATTGCCTAAAACTGAACGATTTTGAATGAACAGAAGAACTTTCTAGTAAAAGAAATGGATTGCTCAAACCTTGGTCCATTCGGTTGTAAGAACAGTAACGCAACCACCAAAGAAGCCCAAAAACGCGACCCCTCGTTTTTTTGCGCAGCGAGGAAAAGTATCGTCCATGTCTAGCGGCTTTCCGCAAAAATACACCCTCTCTCCCTAATAATACGCCAGTTTCCCCGCCAATAACTTGTGTATTTCGCGCAACTGCATTGCTTGAATTTAGGCCATGAGTTTCATGTGCTTTTATGCCTATGTTTAGTTTCTGGAAAGGCACAACATTTCGTTCTGTTTCAGTTAAATTGGTGAGGTTTGTGTGCTTTTTACGCCTACGTTTAGTGCTATAAAAAAGCATGACGTAACCGTACATATCTAACTCACCATATCTGCGGATTCTTTTGCTTGCGTACATGCAGAGGCCATTTTATTCAAAACTCACCCGTCGTGCTAACAGTAAAAGTCTGCAGTCAGCCTTTATGGAGATGCAAAATATCGCGCCCGAAAGAAATTAGGTCATTTTCCTCCCGCCACTTCTGCATCATCGACTCATGGGTCTCGCATCCTGCGCTGATTAATAGACACAGCCGACGGGGCCCGCTGCAGACCTGCTGTCCCTCGACCGGACCCGCTGCAGACCTGCTGTCCCTCCGACGGCGCCCGCTGCAGACCTGCTGTCCCTCCGACGGCGCCCGCTGCAGACCTGCTGTCCCTCCAACGGCGACCCGCTGCAGACCTGCTGTCTCTCCCCCAGGACCCGCTGCAGATCTGCTGTCCCTCTGTGGTGCTGCAGAGGGATGTCCCTCTGCCTCCCGCCATAGTGCGTCTGTTGGTCGGGTCCCTGGCTGGCGGAAGCAGTGCAGTCTCGTTCGGGGATTCGCTCCCTGGCACGCTCTACCTACTCCACCGACACAGACCTACCAGCTCGAGCTGATTGGCTGGCGGGTCGACGTGTTTTCGGACTTGCTGCGATTTTCTTTGTTGTTGTTGATCACCACGCCGTATAATAATAACGGGCCAGGGGTCTGTTGACACCGCTTCCATTTGTGTCGCAATTTATGTATGTTCCGGGATGTTTTTCTGCGCGGATATTGGCCGATAACTCGCAAATTTTGCCAGAATGTCCTCTGTTTGCTACATCTCCGGCGTTTTATGGCCATTTTGATATCCTTGGGGTGACGGAAGCTACGGCGAAAACAGTTCCCGCCAAATATAGGACAGTTTCAGCGATGAAATGAGGGATAGTGCTATCTTTCTCCGGGTCGTGCTTGCTTAGATAGCATGACATGGCTGGTTGATAGCCTTTCTTTGGTGATACAAAGATTTATACTTGTGCCGTTAGGTCGCGTTTTTTTTTTGGCAAATGATGGTGTTGGTGGAAGTAAGTGGCTTTCCAGCATGGGGCCTGTCTGGAAAAGACATTTCAAAGGCGCGGATTCGTTTTACAAATGCCATATTGCTGACACGCCATGACCTGAAACACATACAGTTTTCGAATACTGTGTATGCTTTCCTCCATTCGAATTGCCGCCGGAGATAGTTTATTCTAGGCCGAACAACAAAAATCACGCACAACATAAAAAGCATGTTTGAACTCATGCAAAGCCACCCATATTCTTTTTTCCGAGAAGACATCTTCCACACATCGGCGAAGACATATGAGAATATGCATTTCGACGGACGACGCTGCCAAAGAGAATAGCTGCTGTGGTGCACAATAGAAATCAGTACAGTAATTAATGGTGAATGTTTAAGCGAGAGCTAAGAAGAGCTGTTTCTGGCAACATTCGATTCGGACAAAAATGGATAAGGGATGCATTCATATATGGAAAAGGATCTTTCTTAGAGGTCATGGTAGCTACATGTTCAACACAAATAGAAACGTTTAATTTCAAGTTAATTAAACAAATGCTTCTCACAGATAGCTTCCATTGTTTAGCAGGTTTATCATCGAAAAGAAGCGCTGTTTCTCCCAGCGTAAAAAAACACATAAAATTATTCCTTTTGCTTTTCCTGTGCACGGGGTCCTTTACATTCACCTTATTTTCATGCAAGAGGGTGTCCCCCAAACGAGTTTTTTCGGCGCGAAGGTCAAACCACTTGCGTTATCGCGCTGAAGTTTGTTGAATTGTCCTAAGCACCCTTGTTATACCTTACGTAAGACTCCGAACGTCCTTCAGGGAACAGAAGTGGCTTCCGGATGCGTTTCTGAGAAGCATATCAGGCCATTACGAAGTCGTTTCAAACGCTTGCTCGCTCGTTGAGAGAGCGGTGCTGTAAACCAATATTTAGCAATGCTATGATCTCAGTGCATTAAATTCATGATAACTGATCATCCACATGACCTACGCAATGTCTGAAAACTGTGAAGGGCAGATGCAGGGAACATCATAGAGGGAAATGCGTCATGTGTGAGTGGTTTTCACGGGCTGAAGACAACGTATGACTTAATAAATAAACGTTTTTAGATGTCATGATGTTGATAAAAAGGGTAAAAACGGAAGTGGAAAATAAATCAGGATCAAGGGCGGAACCAAACACGGAAATCTGGAAGGCTCACCCCTTGATCCATACCTACCGGCGGCTTATCATCATTTATCATTAGCGTCAGCCCACTAGTGACATTGCAAAATGCACGTGCGATATAGGCTTGCACATGCATTGGCAGGAGAATCCAGAAACAAATAAAACGGAGAAGCAAGAAAATAAGAGCAATGTTTTGATTTTATAAATACATCATGGACGCTTTTAGTAAATTACAGTAACCTCTTCATTTTGATTTTCTGGGCCAATAATTGGTGTTTCTAATCTATTGTAACCATTGCTTCACGTAAAGACATTGAAACTGGTCCAGAAAATCGGGGCAAACTGATTGAAAAACGACTCAAAGGTTTGTAGATAAATGCCTCCTGTGTCTGATGCTGTGAAACCGCCACTGTTCCAGAATTGCTTCAAAACATGTATTGAGACTAAGTAAAGGCAACAAATGACATCAGAGTCAAACTGAGTACTTGCAGCGTCGTATGCCACACGACGCAGATCAGTCGTTTACCTTCTTTCTACCTTCCTGAAGGCACCACTGACCGTTTTGTTACTACAGCATACATGAAGAGCTCATTCAGACGACGAGCTTGCGTTTGAGCTTCGTTTCGCGGAAATCGGTCCAGCAGATCAGCAGACCTCACGGCAGGGGCGAATCCGTTCCCCACCGGACGAGCTTCAAGCGGAATCCACCGCATGAAAATATGGTTGACAGGGCAACGAGGGTGACAGCTGACACAATTCGTCACCACGCCACTTTGTCCATGTACCGCGAAAATTCAGACGCTCGTTAAGTCAAAAAGTGGCCGACGGCCACCTTAAGTGCGGGAGTGAAATTAGATAATATGCTGACCGTGCACTTGCCCTGCGTTGGTGGTGTCGAATACCACGGGAGGCCGGGCATAACATGCGATATTTTTCTCCCGTGACGTGTTGATTGACAGAGGCACATTCGTCCCAAAAAAAACCCAGATGACCACGATAGAAGCTTAAAGATGACCACTACTGACCTCACTTAGCATCAGGTATGAATCGCAAAACTTAATGCTCCACAGCCGTGCAATTTCTGGCAAGAAGTCTGCAAGCCATCTTTCAAGGAAAACATAGACACGAAATCGGAACTGCGAGCCGCCGCTGAAAACAATATATTTGACTGCGAGTCAGCTTATAAGACTTTACCATGATGGCCTAACCACATGGTTACCTCATTAGCGAAGTTTCGTTGAAAAGCGGTTATCATACAATTAAAAATTCCAGGCTCCTGGTTTTTGCCTTTCTGGCCAGGGGACAGAAAACCCCAGGGTGGAAGAAACCATCCCGCAGTTTGTGGAGTAAACATTTGGGCCTACGTACAGTTTTGTCAATGTTCGTCTAATTTGGCCCGATGTCTTGGTTGTTTACAGACGGTTTGAAACGTACATTTATCTCGTAAACATTCAAGAACGCAATTAAAAGTTTCAAAACTAATTTGAAAACCAAGAAGTGGACTCTCAGCTCCGACAGCATCCAAAGTGCCTTGCTTACGTCTTGTATGACGGCGCGCTTTGTTGAGACGATGACAGCCACCGATGCATGCTAGGAGCAGGGGTCGCCGACAGTTTTTACTAACCTCATTTTGTTGTCACCATATACGAACGTCATCAAAAGGCTGCTAACGAGCCACTTGGTACCAGGTTTCCCCGGCACCGCGATGTAGGAGAGCAGAACTTGAACCTGTTATTGGCAACCCATTGGAAGCTACTCTTGTCTTGCTAAAATCTTGAACCCGCGCCCGACCGTGAGCAGGTGCCATTTATGGGGTCGGTGCCATTACTGGGGGTGGGGGGGGAGGCTGTCGCCCCCTCTAACTCACGAACAGTTGGTTGATAACGAGATAAAAATAAGCCCATTGTTGGAAAGCTCGTGACATGACGTGACGAGTAGAGCTCACAACTGGCCTCATTCTTAGTTTTGGATAATATGTAAACTATTTACGCCCTATATATGTTTTCCCATATCTGCCTGCATGAAACCTAAGAAACGGCCTGGATCTCAAGGGCTGTGACTAATAAAGTCTAGATGAAGGTGCTATCGGGACAGGTAAAAGTCCCCAGATGCCGATACACGCCTATTTTCTCTGATTTGTTTAAAAATGTGCACGGAAACGTTGAGTTAAAGACACGGTGATTTTCAACACCGCTGCACGGCGGACGCCACCGACGAATGTGGTATGAAATTAACGGGAACTAATTTTGGTGTTCTTTTATTTTTGCGAAATATTCCATTCCAAGTGTTGTTTTTTGGACGTCTTGGTAATACGTCTTGGTATTAGTCGCAACTGCGCGAGCCAGTTCTGCCATTTTCAGTCCGATCTGAATCATTCATCGCCGATTTTGATGGTAATGCATTTTGACTTATAACAGTTATTCGTGACCTGACCTCAGATCAGTGGTTGGAGGCCATGAAACTTTTCCCGCTGACGGAAACTGCATGTCTGGATCTCCCCTCACTCAAATTGTTTTAAAAAAATTCCGTCAATTTTCGAAAGAACGACGACTTATGTTGAGAATGGCCTTGGTCTTAGTACATTTCCGAAAAATCTGTGATAGCGGATTTGTTGCATTTATGAAAACCTCTAGATCCTTGAAAGTTCTATTGTGATATCTTGTTTTGCGAAAAAGTTCCACGGCGCTAAACTTTTTTGGACATTGGTCCATTTGACCTGACCTAGGTCGAACACCTTAGTTGAAATGAGGTAAGAAATTAGCTTCAAGTTGGAAAAATGATCAGGCAAAAGGTACAGCAAGTTTCGTGGCGCTGCGTTTGTCCGTTCTCTTGCAACTTCGGAGAAAACCTCGGGGGGGAGGGTGGACCGCCCCCCACCGCCCAGTCGGGACGGGTTAAATGGCCTCTCCGTCATTGCCAGCTTAGAATGAACCATTCTTAAGAGTCTTCTGCAAATCCTTCAGTAGGAAACTTTCGGGAAGTTGTCTTTCGAAAGGTTATTACGAATTTCTTAGTCAACGTAGAACGGGAAATGCAGCGCGTTGTTCAAAATCGAAGGAGCTGAAAGCGTGGGAAGCACCCTTTTAGCGAGTGAGATTTCATGTATGGCGGTTGTTCGGAAAAGTTCAGATCGAGGTGTTTGTCATTCAGTCAGTTAGTCAGTCCAAGCTTCGAAGCCTCTAGCGGCCGAACGCGGCAGCCGATGGCGACAGACGTAGCACAGTCGGGTGCGCTGACTCGACGGACAGCTCGTGGTGCAGGTTTCGAAGCGATGCGCGGTATGTGGCACGTACAACTTGGCGCGAGCCTGACCTATGCAGAATTCAATTAATCACGGGTGGTAGTCAAACGGCGGGTGCTGCTGACTCAAGACTTGGTGACAACATGGGCCCTATTTGCGGATGCATGATTTGGTGGTCGACACCCAAGTGCGATCCACGTGAAGCTAAACAGGCACGAGTTCTGATTTGAACTCTGGACATCCAAATACCTTTTAGAAGTGGCCTAGACGGTTTAAACTGGGTGCGTAGACAGACAAGTGCTAGAGTTATCCAGCTACTGATACTCTGCATGATGGCCGTGGTACAAAGCGTCATGTGCAGCGCACGTGCGCCTCATTTACACCCATCTGTTTCTTATCGGCCAACTGCCGGAACGCGAACGGCGCGGTTTGGTGCGATGATGGCCTGGAAAGACGGGCGGGCAGCTGGGAAATCAGTGTCCATGGGTTCAGGTCAAAATGGAAGTGCAGCTTGGGCGTGAAGTGCGAGGTACCAGGAATAACAACCTTTCTTTATTGCCGTGCCACGTCTGGGGTGATGAAAACTGGCGGGTAGGAACGAAAATAGCCATCATCGCACGTGATATGTGGTCGTCGATATATGTAGCTATTTTGCACGTCAATAGTTTTGGCCTAGTATGTGCGGTATACGCAGCTGCTGAGGTGTACCCCTTTGCCATTCAGGCCCTTGGTTTAGGAACCGTCGATGCTGGAAGCGTCAAATTTTGTGATGAGCTGTAAAGTCACAAACGCCATCCAGTACAAGCAAGATTTAGGACATAAGTGGCCCGATGTCGTTCATGTGAACGTAGAAATTGTCGAACTTGGCATCTTCCGTGTGCGGGAAGCCTCATGCCGACCTTGATATCTTTATTTAGATGAAAACACTAAGCGGGTACACAGCTTGCGTGCGACGCAAAATTTCGATTTTGCCCCCAAAACCACCCGTGTAATGCGTTGATTTATCTCTAATTGTTAGCCGCTGCCACAGGACGATCTCTGCCTGTCCATTCCGTCATGAAGCAACCAACATGTATGATTTGGGCAGTGAGTTGGCGTTTTTCTTGTCTCACGCTTGTCTCTCGGCTTCCAGTGTTCGCAGGAGTGCCAGAAACATTTTCTCAACGGCTGGTCAACTGAAACCCTTTCATTTAAAAAGGCGACCAGAGCTTATTAGGATTTATGCATTTGGAAATGAATAAACTCGCTTATGTCAGAGGATGAGCAATAATAAGGGAATAATAAGTGAAGAAAACTCCCGTGTGCGTTTTGTTCATGGTGCTAATGCACCTAAAGCATTAACGGTGTTTGGGGTGCAAGCGTTCTGAAGCGTTGGGATGCGAGAATGGCAAGATTTTTCAGTGATGCGTAATGCTGTTTCTCACAGTAGAAGTAGCGTGCCTATCAAACCCTGATCAGTGTTCTGCGGATACCGGTTTCGGTGTGTCCTGCTGGTCATTTGAATCAGGGATGACGCTGCGTCGTAGGAGCGGAATAGGGGACGCATTCCCCTCCATTCTCTTTAGCGGGATGAGGATTACGCTTACAGACCTCTAAGGATTACGTTGTTACACTCGTGATCCAATGAAATGCCTGTGGTTGTTTGAAATGCCTTAAAAACATAATGCTCCTCTCAAATTTTACGGCGTACGATGCGTTACGTTCGATGATGCTTGTCGCGGCGTCGTGAGTTAGATGTCATGCGTAGTTCTGCATCTCGAATTAGAACTGAACACGGGTGCTGCGTCTCGAATTAGAAGCGATATGCTGTGATCCGCTCATGAGTGATACGTGCAGCCGTGTCTGGAATTAGCAGTGACTGGTGCCACGTTTCCAATGACAAATGATGCTGTCGCGAGCCTGAAATTAGTGCGGCTGCGTTCAGCGCCGGACGTTGAACTGGGCGGGACCCGGTGGAGTCGAAGGTGGCCTTGTGCGGCCCTGGAGCCGGCGAAATGCGGCCCGAAACAGCGAGACACGTATATTATGACGTCACATCGAGGTCAGGCGCCACCGAGCTTCCCGGCACACTTGAGCAATCTGTACACACACGCAGCACGAACACACAGGGAGGGTCAACGGCCTGCGAGCGCCAGGCGGGGGCCGAACCGGCAGCGGCGACCGAGCCCGGCCAGCCCGAGAGACGCGCCGCCACCGAGCCGGTCAGCGCGGACCACGTCAGGTCAGGTCAGGTCAGGTCAGGCCCGCCAGAGCCGCCGGTCCGGGGCGATCGTCCTGATGATCGGCCAAACTCGGCAACTGTCCCAATGGGCGCCTGTGACCGGACGACGTCGGAGGTGTCGTCCTTGGCGAACTGGTTTGTCGTCCAAAAACAGGTGTGTGCAAAAGCGTCGAATGCCACTTTTACACGAGTGCAAAACCGAACAAAGTTTGACCAATCTGTGTCGTTTTTAAGGCGCTTAAGATGTTGTCAAGGCCGACACAATTCATCCTCCAATAAAAATGAAGTGGTTCGAAAAGGAAATATGCATCCATGGAGCGAATCCATCCATAGGGTGGAAACAACAGGGGGGAGACAGCGAAAACGGCGGCTGGCCGACGGAGCAGTGGACCCGCACGAGTGAGGACATTGAACAGGTCGGAGGCAGTCTGGAGCCGAGCCCAAGTGCGAGAATAAAGTCGAGCAGCGGGCCAAACGAGCTCAGCTAAAATGCCGTCGTCTCTCCCGCTCCGCCGTTATGGTGATTCATAGCACATTCAACACGGAAGTCGGATATTTACAAATGGCCAGTGGGAGGTCATTACACTAGGTTTAATCTTCAAAGTGATCTCATTGTACAGCCTAACACTCCGAATTTCCTGGCTTGGAATACAAGACGCGATTCATCAACAGGAAAAGGAAGCCTGGCTGCGGGATAGGTGACATTCCTCTGAGAGAGTTTTAAGCAAACTCAGCAACAGCTGTTTGGCATTGTTGTGGACGTCCGTCGCAAACGTCTCTGAAGTCCTTGGTCGTCCAGGACATAATCTGGGAAACGTCAGATGTGTTCCTGGTGTTCAGCAGTGCTTAGCGTACCTCTTGCTGGAAACATAAAAAATGAAGCTCGGTGGTTTATATGCCGAAGATGGGAAATTCCAACACAGTAAATCATGAACGGAGCAAAGGGAAAGCAAAACAAAGCACAATAAAAAGAAATGAAATAGAAAGGGGGCGGAGAGGGAGAAGATAGAACGCGGGAAAAGGGAAAGAAAGAAAGAGAAGAGAAGAACTAGGGCAAGGGAAAAATGGATGGGAAAGCTAGGGACTGCGTATGGAAGAGATTGAGAGCTGATTTTTATACGTTTCTGTGTGCCCGCACATGGGCGTGAAGGCGTGCAGGTCAGCGGGTGTGAGATCGCCGCAGTCGGCCACTGGCGCCGGGGAAGGGTCCCCGGCCGGCTGCTGACCGCTGTTTGCCGGTCAGTCGGCAGGACGCCAGGCGCCAGCGCTCCGCGGCCGCCTCTGAGTGCGCGCACACACACTCACCCTCCCCAGCCGTCTGCCGCCGACCACCGGCCACCCGGCCTGGTGAGCTGATATCGACCGCAGGCCGGCCGGGCGCCCATGTCGGAGCGGAGAGCCGGCAGGGAACGGCTGCGACGTTATTCGGCAGGCGATGGCGCCAGCGCCTGAGGGCTTCGTCAGTCGGAGTGCCGTGGGACGCGGGATCACCGAGAGCTCGGCCGCGCGCGAATCCGCCGGCCGGAGCCGCCGCCCGGTACCCCCAGGGGAGCACGTCGTCCGGCCGGCCGGGCCCAGATGGCGTCCTGACCGGACGGCGGACCCGCGGGAGCCGGCGGCCCGCTCCGGGCCGCGGTGAGAGGGCTCAGAACTCCCACCGGCCGGCCGGCGGCCGGGCCTCAGGTGCCGGGGTCGGCCCGCCCGGCGCCGCCTCCGAGGACGTCGCGGGAGAAAATAGCCGCTCAGGGGAGTACGGGAGGACGAGGGGGACGCTCAGGGGAGTACGGGAGGACGAGGGGGACGCTCAGGGGAGTACGGGAGGACGAGGGGGACGCTCAGAGCGGAGGACGCGGAGCAACGCGGGCCGGACAGCCGCCGCCGGCGGAGACGATCCGGTCCGGCCAGCCGAACGCGCACGGCTCGCAGAGACGACACGCCCTTTACTGTACAGAGAGCCGGTGCTGGGCGGCGGCCGAGCGCAGCGCAATAGCGGCCGAGGCGTCCGAATCACGTCCGAGAACGCCGACGATCGCGGCGCACGGCGGCGACGGAATACGCCGCACCTGCAAGCGGGAGTAGTTGGAAACAGCGAGCAGTCACTCACAGCCGTTGCCGGAACACAGATAACGCAGAACGATCGCAGACATGTTAGCCTCGCACGCAGGTCAACCGGCGCCGATCACCGGCGCAAGATTAAAGCAACACTTTCCGAAGGTCGCGGTACGGCCGGCAGAACGCCAGACCAACGCAAGTCGACCGGCGGCACACAGCAATACTGACCAGACGACGACACCGCCGACACCGGACAGCGACAGCGTACGCCACAGACGAGCTTGCGTCCTGGTTCCGTCGGCCAGGGGTGCCACTGAGCACGTCTCACGTGGCGGACCGTGTCGCCGAGATCCCGGTCCCGGCAGGGGAGACACCGTTCGCAGCCTCTTTAGTTCGGCTGTGACTCGCCCCCAGCCGGGCACGCCAGGCCGACCCTGCTCCTCCTCGCGACACGTGAAGCTCGGGCTGGTGAAACTCGCTGCCAGCGGAGTCCAGCTCGGGCCGCCGGTCTTCACGCCCGGCTGGCCGCGGACCGCGCGGGATGGCCGGCGAGGAGCCGGTCTTCACACCTTGATCGGGACGGACAGCGTGAGGTGGCCGTTGGAGCCGTCGATGTGGCTGGTCCGCGTCTGCGAGCTCGGCGTCATCATGGTGACGCCCGTGCTCGGCTCGGCCGCGGCGCGCTCCTGCAGCTCGTGCATGTCGGTCGACTTGCAGCACGTCTGTTTGCTCCGCCTCGGGAACACCGAGTTCTCGACGTGCAGCGCGTTGTTGACGTCCGGGACCCGCGCGCACTGGCACGCCTTGACGAACGACTTCTTGAAGTTGTCGCTCAGGAAGGCGTAGAGGACGGGGTTGACGGCGCTGTTACTGTAGGTGAGGGCGTACGCCAGCAGGATGACGCAGACCAGGACCTGGCCGTGGCTGACGCGCGACTCGTCGCTGACCATGAGGGAGAGCTGCGTGATCCAAAAGGGCAGGTAGCAGAAGAAGTAGACGGTGATGACCGTCAGGACCAGCCGGGTGACCTTGCGGTGGCTCTTCCGCCGTTCCTTGGACTTGTTCTTGGGTCCGACGTGGCGCAGCTTGTTGATGACCAGGATGTAGAAGACGAGGATGAGGATCACCGGCATGGCGAAGGACATGGTGAATGTGTACAGTGTGAATGCCTTCTCGCCCTTGATGCCGCCGACGGTCTCCGGCCAGAAGATGTTGCACTGGCCCTCGTACTCGGCGGCGTACATGAAGAGCGGCACCACCATCAGCGAGCTGGCCGTCCAGGCCGTCAGGCAGACGATCTTCGAGACGAGCGGCGTGCGCCAGCGCGTGGAGCTGATCGGGTGGCACACGGCCAGGTACCGGTCGGCGCTCATCACCGTCAGGAACAGGCTGCTGGTAAACTGGTTGATGCTCGTGATGGTCCAGTAGATCTTGCACATGACCATGCCGAACGGCCACTGTCCCAGAGCCATCGTGGTCAGTATGAACGGGATGCTGATGAGGAAGATCTCGTCGGCCACCGCCAGGTTGAAGATGTAGAAGTTCGTGACAGTCTGCATCTTGCTGTAGCGCAGGATGACGTAGATGACCAGCGTGTTGCCGCCCAGGCCGATAACCATCACCACCGAGTAGAGGATGGCGTTGATGATCGTGGTGTACGGCATCGGTCCGCCCGGCGTCTGCCAGCAGGCGGTGGTCTCGTTGTCCAGCACCTGCAGGGCGGAGCAATTGTCCGGCACGCTGAAGTTTTCCATGGCCGCCACCACGTCCTGGACGGCGGCGCTGACGTTGGCGGGTTTAGCGGCGATCAGGTCCATTCCTGACATGGTCGGGACTGGAACCAAACGCCCTTGAATGAGTCGACTCTCGAGCCAAGACTCCTCTGACGTGGTCACCTCCTCTAACGCGTCCCGGAAGTGTCAGCCCGAGTCTACCCGTGCCACTGCACCGGAGTGCTCTTCCCGTGCGTCGTCTCCGGCCGGGTGGCACGCGGCACGTGTCGTCGCCGAGCGCGTCTGCCACGTGTAGGCCGCTTCGTCGTCACGTGCGGCGATACCCGGCTATCTGGAGCTCAGATTGTTCTATATGGCGTCTGCAAACAGTCCGATCGATCCGGCGATGCCTTGCTGCTGATGGCGGCGGCTTCGCTCGCGTCCCCGGAGCAGCGATCTGCAACAGCAGGAGGCTCCAGTCAGCGGCAGTTCGGGCGCCGCCCGTGGAGGGGAGACCGTCACGCCCGTGCGACGTGGCCCAGGCGGCGCGGGGAGGGCAGGGGCCTCGCCGCGCCACACGGCACCGAGGTGCAGAGGAGGAGCGTGATCGGCACGAGACGCGGCCGCGGCCCGACGACGAGACGATCGGAGAGAAGTTCGGCAGGGTGGTGCGTCTTTCGGTCGACCGATGTTGTCCAGTTGCCTGTATTAGCAGCCTGGGGTCGACGGGCTAGTTATTCATGGGTTTTTACTAATGCCTCAATTACTAATGGGTCGGACAGCTATGAATGCCGTTAACGACCCATAAATGGGTTCCGGCCGCCGCAGTTGTCGCCATGGAGCCGAGCTGGTCCCATAACGCCAATTCACCTGCGCTAGCACAGTAGCAATTCGTTTCACAGGGCTCCGGTAATAGAGAGCCTCAAGGCTCTTTCAAAATTAAGGGCTTGTGATCTGCATACCCAGCATTTCTGGAAAGCATCTCAGAGTGTTCTGTTGGGAGTAATATCGGATCATCGTGATACGCTCTCCTCTGGCTACATTGTGAAACTGTTCAAATACAGAGGTACAGAATAAGTGATTATGGTAAAAATCCCAAAGCATTCTATTCCATATAAATAGCTGGGAAGGTTTTCTCGAAACCCCATCGACATTGCAACATCCTTGGCATTGCGAGAAGCCATTATTCCTGAGATACTACTTAACCTGCAAACAACATTCTCCAGGAAATCCGAGGAATGTTTATTCTCCGATACCGTGGTTTGTATCAGCTCTTTCATACTCTTCCAGTGAGCCTCTGGCTGTTTGGGGGCCTGCCCCGGGGTTTTTGTTAGCACCGGCGGCAACCGATTGATGGTACTTTAATTTCATGCACACTGTGCCCGCTGCTCATTCCTTTCTTTCCCTTCTGACTTAAGCATTGTCGAACCCATCAATCATTTAGCACTACATGCATAAACTCTAACATCACTAACTTTGATTCCTTCAAACCAAACTTCCCCCAACAGTGCTGCTTAGGCATTCGTCTTGCCTTTCTGTATATTCTTTATGCTTTACCTTTCCTTGTTCTTCTGTGTGTAAAAATGATACGAAAAACAAACGAATATCAACTTGCGTCTTCAGCTATTTCATTTTCATTTTCATTTTCACCTTCTCATTGTTTTTCTCAATTTTTCAGTCATTTTCACTTTTGCCGCAGTCAGAATTTCTGAAGCATTTTCTTTTTCAATTTTTTAGACCTTAAGACATTCTGCTCTCAAAATGTTTGAACCGAATGAAATCAGTTCTTTTGTTTTCAGCTAAAAAAATGGCCTTGCCACTGAACACTGATCCAGGTACGTGATAATAATCATGCTTTTTATCGGCTCCCATTTTTCATCACCTACCAGGAATATCAAGCTATCGTCCATTCAAGAATATCTGGACGAAGCTTCCTTCAGTTCAGGTTGTAACTGCCAAACAAATATGAACGTAAACATCATTATCATTACTGACTTAAGTAGACCAGCCACACTGGTCACACACAAAGGAACATTTTACTTCAGTTCTGTTCCCATTTGTCGTCGTTGTGCTCTCATCAACCTTAGGTCACGAAACCCAAGTTTTAACTTTGACTTCCGCTGTTTATGAAATGCGTTAAAATGCACTGCATGGCCGGAGATTGACTGACAGCGGTCCGACTGAGCCGACAACGATAACCTGTTTTCCCACGTCTTTCAGAGCTATCAGACTCCGTCAGGCCGTTGGCAAGGCCGAGCGCGAAATCCCCAAGAATAATCATTGTAGTGAATGCAAACCTGTGTGCGATATCCACCTGCTATGGGAGAAATACGCTTAACACTGTCACAAAGGAAAGTGAAACAGTCTGCAGATTTGAAGTCATCAGAAGCGTGAATTTTTACGATAGAACGAATAAAGCGAGATGTGAAAAATATTCGCAGCTTCGGGCCGTCAGGCTAGCCCACATGTTACCATCATTATTCTGCACATTTGAGCGGAACAGATAAACTAAACCCTGAAAACAAGAATGTGAGGGGGCGGGGAGGGGGGAGGAGAAATCAGGATGGCACTAAAGACACGTGCCTCTGCTTAAATAGAGGATTGACATAATACATACGCTCTTTGAAATCGCAGGTCAACATTACGATATGTTATAGGAATATACTCGCCACTGAAAATATGTTTCGTGCATTGTTATGTGCTCACACATCAGTGTATGGATAATGGACAAGCTGATGACAAAATGGGTGTTTTGGGGTAGAAAACGTACAGTCATAACGAGCAAGGCCGTGGGCCGGGTAAAACTTCAACTGGCAGAAGGCAGTCACATGTAGCGGTCCGACCCGACACGGCGGGGCTCCGTCATGATGATTTATGGATGCTCATAATATAACTTCTCAACCACGGGGTACAGAATGTGTTTCCATCCGAGGTATACGAGCCTAATTAATTCTTAATTAGGCTAATTTCTCGTATAATTCTTTTATTAGGGGGAACAAATCCGACAAACAATGTTTTTATATGGTCGCAAGTATAAAGAAAACGCACCAGGCATTAGTCGTTATGCGCCCAAGAAAGTGCCTAACTACTTTATAAAACCGACCATCTGCCTATTTCCGAATAACCTGTATCTCAACCAATGCTATGAGTTCAAGGAAAATATCGAGGACGTTACAGGAAAAACACATTAAAGCACCATTTGCCGGTTTGGCTCGGATTCGGTATGGAATTTATTTGAACTGAGCAAACGAAAACTCTGCGGATTTAAACATGTCAGACCTCTAGCTGTCCAAACTTAATTAAAGTCCACTAATTACTGCCAGGACTAGCCTGAATGAACTAACCATATTGAACTAACCAAAAGTCGACGGAAGCAGGCTTCCTGTATACTGAATCACTTCAGCCGGCGACGCCTCAACAGATTAACGGCTGCGGTCCGCGCTTTGCCCGCGGTGCCTGCCATCAGTCCCATTTTTTGAACCGATCGCTGCGGCTGTCGTGGCCGTCACTGCGCCGGCGACGGTAATGACGGGCAAAAATCCCCCAGCCTGGGGCGGGGGGGACTCCACTGGCGCCGCGCGCGCCCAGGCGAACCGACGCAGTCTGTTACGTGTAGGAGCACCGTTTTATATACTTTTGGAGGGGCATGAGCGTCTCCAATATGCGTCTGAGCCCCTCCAAACTCATCTGAGCTCGTCCATTGTTCCCTTGCATCTTGGAAAATGAAACCCTGGTGCAAAAAAGAACATATTTTTGGTAACACAAAAAAATGTAAGATTTTAGTCATGTCAACATGCAACATGTCATCAAGAATTTGCCAGTTAAATACAGTCAGTGTGGATAAGCATCGGTTTGTATATCACATCGATAGCAAATAAAATAAATTCTCTGTACAAACAGATACAACCGTGAATTGTGGAACAGGTCAGATAAGTTGCTTGCTGAGCACAGCTAATATTGGTACAGTTTTCTCGTCTGTTACGTGTTTTTTTTCTCTTTCCTGTTTAAACGTGAAGCATGTCCAGTCCATCAACCAACAGTGGTCTCCGTCTCAATGCTTTATTGTCGCCTTAACTTTTTCACACACACGCACACACACACGCATGCACTATCTATCTATTTATATATATATATATATATATATATATATATATATATATATATATATATACATTAGTCTAAGTTGGGAGAAGGTTTTATTTAACACAGGTTTTGTTGAAAAACGGCATGTTCTGTTCCTATGATATTTCTGGAGTATCTTTTGATGTGTCGGATATTCCTCTCTAAGTCATAGCATAGTAGTAAATAAGATGCACAAAATTGCTCGTGCATTAACATTTCAGAAATAGTACTTTCATTCTTCATAATATCTATAATCCGTTTTACAGTGTAGTACATTCTTCCTTGTTCAATACATATGCACAGAACGATCGTTATTACTGAATGCACGTTCGAAATGGGGTTCACAGTTGGCCTCCATACATTAAGAGGTTCCTAATTTGTGAAATATCCTAATTTAGCCAGCTCCTCAAAGCGACAGTGTTACACAAGACTACATTCCTTTGTTTAAGACGGGCCTCAAAGAATGTATGAACAGCGCCTCGGTGATAAGGAGGAATCTGTGGTCATATCATTTTCTAAGTTTAGTCGTGCTGTCCGCGAAAACTTGTTGAATAAATCATTCGTCATGGTCTAACATGTGTTGAGCGGGTGCATCATCTCGTGAATGCATCGTCAGTCGCCTGGATAAAGTCGTCGTCGTGGCACCAAAGTAGTGTATAGGACGAAGCCTAGAGTCTTCTTGTGGACAAGTGAACTGCTACATTGGTGCTTTTTAAGCCGTTGTCTGGTCTGTCTTTTGTAATAAACGATTAGCTGTATGTCGTTCTCAGAATCTTTAGGGCAAACCCGTCTTTTTATGATGTGTCGTAAAACTTTCTTGTCAGTTTTGTAAGAGGACGTCATTTTGTTTTTGTAAAATAATCTAAGATTGTTTTGATGTCGTTTTGAAGTTTCATTGTTGATAAAAGCCGCGATGTGTCCGTGAATTTCTTTGTCAATGTTCATGTTTCAGTAACCATTGTTGACTAAAGCCGTCGTATCCTGTTAAGTTCTTGGTCAAGACTTATCCAATCCGAATAGGTATTCAGAATGCGCTTTATAAATGTTCGGACAACACTGACTGCATCTTTCGGGACATTCACTGTCGTAAGTAACGCATTGTCCTTTCTCTGTCTGTTTTCAGTGTACCGACGCCCGGAAGGTGCGATTTTGAGCATTAATAAAAACGCCCGGAAAGGGAATCTTGCCACTTCTCAGTTAAGCATGAACTTCAAACGTCCGACTTATCGAAAGATACGACAGAAAGGTAATAGAAAAGAGCATGCCGTTCTTTTCAACAAAACCTGACTATGTGTATACATACATATATATATATATATATATATATATATATATATGTATGTATATGTGTGTGTATATGTACTTGCACACATAATGCCTGTTCTGCTTGAAATACAGAGACAAAAATGTGGAGAAAATGGAAAGGTTTTCGTTGCTCAAAATCAAATGTTCCAAATCCATTGAGAGATTCACATTACGGAGGGGGGAGAGGGGGAGGTTAGGTTGTTGCACACCCAGCTTTTCATTCCCAATCACTTAAACCAAACAACACCCATCGTTGCACAGATGCGTGCGGACCTTTCAAAAGGCCCGCATCTCGCGACGTTACGGACTCATCATCAAGGCAAGTGACGCAGCGCTGACAGACTCAGAGGACACTGTTCCAGTCTGGCCTCACATGAAGTGCGAGCGAGTCGTGTGCCGTGCGCGGTGACAGGCCCGACCGCCCGGCGGACCGACCCGGACGGGGTCAGTCGGCCCTGACCTCGATCACGTGACCTGGCCTCCCCAGGTGCCGATCGACCCGGCAGCTGCCCCTGCTTTAGCTTACAGCGGCCAGCCAGAACCCGTACAGAGATGATTGACGTATGGAAAAATGTCGCTATAGATATCCTGTCTTGTTGTTTATCTTCATCGTCCTGTGGATGATAGGTTGTGCAGGCTGGTGTGATACCAGCCAAAGTAAAAAAGATCATACGTTTCACTTCTCGACTGTCAATTTCTAGCCAAGGATGGAAAGTGCATACCGAGATGAGAATGTGAGATGGTAGCGATAGAGCAACACACAATAAACCTGAAATAGAAGTCTTCGTTTTGAGAGCGAACGGCTCCGCACCACCGTATGTGGACCAAGGCATGATTGTTGAAGGCACTGATACACATTAAAGTCATTCCAAGTATAGAGTTGCTCCGTGCAATGTTAGTGGCAATCCGGTACAACGGAAAACAAATTCACAGAAACCTGCGTCTGTTGTGCTGCTATTCAGTTGTCGTTTTTCCCGGAGGAGTTTCCAGAACGTAGAACGTTGGCTATAATTAATGCATGACGACTGAGAATGGAATGGATACTGATGAAAATGAGAAGAGAAAATTAATAAGATGACGAATGCGTGGATCAGTCTCATCTCAACAACATAGTGCTGCGACCTACTCAGCTGCAATAATTCCATCTTGTTTCAGGTAACCATCACGATGATTAACAGGCGGGACGGCCACAACAATTACGTGGAAACTCCAGTCACAAATAGCCATCGTCCTTGTCCTGTTGACCTCCGATTCACTGGCGCCACGGAGCGGAAACAGCGGCGTCCAGCAGACACACGGCAAAGTTTTACTGTCACATCCTCCCGCTCTCTGGAGCGCGCGTCACCTGTTTTTGCGGTCCAGGCTCTCCCAGACAACAACTGTTGCTTTCTTGAACAGAGCGGGGCGAGAGAAGGACCATAAATCTCAGCTTATTGGCGTGACAACTGTTCGCTCGTGCCAGAGAAGCCCACTTTTCGGGCGACCCCAAAAGCCGCAGGCTCCACCGGCTCATGGTCGCGGGGCCTCTCGTCGGCCGGCAGCCATGGGACCAGCAAACGCAGCAGACACGCAGCCAGAGCAGAACCAGAAGCCGGCGTCAAGGCGGCTGACTGGGACCGGACGGCAGGGCAGCGGCAGAATCAGAAGCCGGGGACATGGTAGCAGACCGGAACCAGGCGGCAGAGCAGCAGTAGAGCAGAGGAATATCTAAGACTGAATACGCTAAGCATACGAGACTTGTCTGCATGATTTCTGTCTTCCAGCGTCTTTTAACAATTTCATAAATACTCTGTCAACGGCTTCCAGTAACCTTCACAACAGCCTGACCTACACAGAAGTCTGGCCTTTACATAATTCTGGACTCTACGTGAGTTTAAATCACACCAGCCTGACGTACACAAAAGTCTGGCCTTTACATAATTCTGGACTCTACGTGAGTTTAAATCACACAAGCATGACCTTTCCACAGGACCTCTCCACGAGTCAGGCGTCTACACCAATCTGGCCTTTACACGAGTCTGACCTCTTCGCAGACCCGATCCCTGCACAGGTCTGACCTATGCTCAAGTGACCTTTGCAGCACCGCAGCTGAGCGCCAGTGGCGGGCCGCGCGGTCGGCCGGCACACGGTCATCAGACGAGCGGGTTATTGGCGGTGGGCCGCGCCACCGTCAGAGCCATTGGCGCGGACGATATTGGGAGCCGGCCGCGGCGGCCGCGGCGCGTGCATTGTCCAGAACTCCGGCCGGCCGCTGACGGTTCATCTGGACGCCATCACCGCCAGACGCTATGATCACCGACCACGGCCCACGCGCCAGCGGTTATTGCCTCCGGGCTGGGCCGCACCTCACCGGCCTGTTTGGAGCGTGTAGAGCTGTGGATCAACGGGCCCTTTTCACTCGGAACGGAGAGCGTCATTAGCAGCTTATTGAAAGCTGAACCGATTGGAGTCTTGAATTAACTGAATTTCAGGAGGCTTGGACGGATCAATCAGAAAGCGCTCAACACGGTTTCCTGTCGTTGATCGTATTGTTGCGTGTCTCCGCGTTCGTAATCCTGCCCGAGGTCGCGTTGCTCCAGGGGTATCGTGCCCCACTCCGGCACAATGTATCCGTGATTCGAATCCGCCCGAGTATCGCGATTATGTCGCCGGTTCGCGATTATGTCGCCGGTCTGCGATTATGTCGCCGGTTCGCGATTACGTCGCCGGTCTGCGATTATGTCGCCGGTTCGCGATTATGTCGCCGGTCTGCGGTTATGTCGCCGGTCTGCGATTATGTCGCCGGTCGGTTTTGTGGCTGCGCTCACGGGCCCATCTGGAGGCTTGTGAGGGCTTCTAGACGCGGCCGCGACGGTTCCGGTAGCTTTATTGATCGGCGAATCATATCGAGGGGACAATAAGCCTCAGCTGCGACACAGTGTCACTCAGTCCGGTGCCGGGGCTCAGGTCAATAGGCACTGCCGTCCTCCGCTCTCTCTCTGTCACTTCACATGGCGCATTTGGCCGGGCGTTCTTTTCTCTTTCACTGACCCCATTATGAAGGCATCTTCTTTACTGTCCCGATTTCAACGAACGTCTTCCCCGCTCTAGTCCCATTTAAACGCGCATTCTTCCTCTCTCTTCCATGGACCACCTGGTGTTCACCGGGTGTTCCTCACTTGCTCACTTCTCTCACTTGCACGTTTGTTCTTCGCTCACTTCTCTCACTTGCTCCTTTGTTGTTCCGCGGTTTGGAAAATGGTGTCGTTCTGCTCTGCCTGCAGTGTTGCTGTATCTCCTGCGCTTGTGTTTGGCTGTGTGGGCGTCTGAGCACGTGCCTTGCTTGTTTTTTGGCGTCGGGGGCCTATTTTGAAGCGAATAGAACCACCTCTTTCGAAACATGGTTCCCTTACGGCAATGAACTGGCCAAACGGGCGACGAGGGAGTTCGTAACAGTGTTTTTCGGAACCGTGTAACTGCATACCACGTGGACCGAATCATGCATCTACCCTCAGCTCATTTTGGCGGATGATCACGTTAAACATCATTCTCAGGTGACGAAGACGGCGCCCCATCAAGTAAACGCAGTGGTGAGGCGTTTGATCGGATTACCCCGGCTGGATCCGCGATGCAGGCTTCGCCCTCTGAAGTCTGTCACCAGGGACGTTATTTTCGTTGGCAGATGCGACATTTCATAAGAAATGCTTATTCTCGGCCGTCGCGAAGTGGGACGTCAAATAAACGTCCAGACAACATGTACAGACAGCACACACGCAGTGCACTCAGACAGGTCCGGACAGTACGCTTAGGATTGGTACTGTCGGTCGAGTGCAGCGGCGTCAGCCCGATAGAGTGGTGTCAGCCTCAGCTGGAGACTGCCACTGGTGCCAGTGTGGCAATACTGCCGTATCCTCCCTCCCCTTCCCCATCGCCATCGCGCTGGAGTGCAATCTGGGCAGCGCGGCGACTGAATCACTGCGCTCTCTCGCCCGCGGCGCATTCGTCTTCATCCGTCATATTCCGCGCCAAAAAAGCCGGCCGCGGGCCTTTGTGGCCGCCGCGGGCGGGCGCCGAGCCGGCGTGACGGATCGGATTCTCTTTGTGCTGGTCACGTCGAAACCGACCCGGCCACAATGGTGGGAGGCGACGACGCCCAATTCCTGGGCCGAGCTGAAGACGTGGAGCTCCGCCGGGACCCGGGGCCGTGGACATCTTTCTGATCAGCGACAGCACTTAAGGACGGTGCTTCTGACCTCGACTGATAAGTAGGACTCAGGGCCGTACCGACCTCGTGGCCATACGGCGCCCATGTGCTTCTGACCTCGGCGGTACTACAGCATCTCGGGGGTAATGAAGCACCGTTCTGCAGGGGGCTAACTTATCCATGGAGGAACTCCTGAAAGGATCGCCCAGCGACCTTTCCGGAGTGAAATCCATCAAATTTATTAGGATGGTAGCAATCATAAACATGGTGTCCTGAAACATTCATACTTGTCCTGGTTTGGCGGTTAAGTCCTAGGAACGGTGCGTAATCGCGCTGAACGATCCACGGGTCTCATAGCGACCTGTTCAGAGCCCATCTACATATAAATCACATATATATATATATATGTATATACGAGGTCTGTCCGAAAAGTAACGAGACTGCGACTGCTGCTTGCTTACTTTAGAGAATTTTGATAAATTTCTTGCATCACAGCATTGCCCCAAACGTCGGCGCTGTAGCACGGTGAGAAGTGTTCATTTGACGCGCATTCTGATTGAAGGACCTCTTTTGGTGTGCATTATGTCTCTCAAGTTTCGTCGTACTGCTTGAAAGCGTCGGATTTTTCATTTTTAGCATTGGAAGTGTCAGTAAGAACTCCCTGTAAACATGAGTATGGAGCAAAGAATTAATGTGAAATTATTAGTCAAGCTTGGCAAGACACCTTCCGAATCTTTTGCGTTACTACAGCAAGTTTACAAAGAAGAAACAATGTCAAGAGCTCGTGCTTTTGAATGGCACAAACGGTTCCGAGAAGGGCGAGAGGAATGTGAGGACAGAAAGTTTCTGTTTTTTTCCTTTCTGCCAGTTTCTGGCAGAAACGAACATTGCAATTTTGGAACAACCTCCATATTCCCCCGACCTGGCCCCCTGTGACTTTTTCCTCTTCCCCAAGACCAAATCTGTTCTGAAGGGGACCCATTTTCCTGATACTGATTCCATCAAAACGGCCGCGACGACGGAGCTCAGAAGGATCCCAGAAGATGCCTTCCATGAGGGTACTGAATCCTGGAAAAGGCGAATGCACAAGTGTGTTAGACTGGAAAGGGATTACTTTGAAGCAATTTGGCTTTGGTACTTTTCAGTTTTTTCTAATAAAGTTCTTATAAAGCCAGTCTCGTTACTTTTCGGACAGACCTCGTATATGTATATATATATATACATATAGATATTACATGTATATATATATATACATATTTATAAAATTGCAACAAATGAAGGGGTTCTCTAGAAAGCCAACGTTCCCCGCGGTATATTTTATATGGACTGGATATATATTTTAGATAGATTGGATGGAAGCGAAGACCATTGCTATTCTGATGTCGTGCATGAGTACATGTTTTTTTAGTATTTCAGTAACAATCTTTATGTGCCTATGGAAGTAGGTTTATGTACATGTGTTTCCAAACCATGTTTTTGCGCCGCAAATATTTGGTCCGGGATCCAGAATAACCCCTTTGGCGCCGGCCATACCTTGGGGAAAATTCCATGACTTACGTTAAATAAATAAACAGAATTTATAATCGAACTAAATTCCCAAACTGCAGCTTTTATTACCCCACAGCACATACTTCCGGCCTGGACAGCCTTTACGAAATGTTTCGGAGGTCGTTGCTCGAGCTGCTGCGATCATGGTTCGTCGTTATCCTCCAGCGCGGCACGACTTTAATTTGGCAACGAGTCAAATAATCGGCAGCGATCCATACGGAAGTTCGTGGACACGGGCGGCATGAAGGTGGGAGTCATCAGGGGGTCAGGAAAGAGCTGTGAAGACATCAAAAGCTGGCGCGAGGAGCTGGAGGAAATCACAAAATCCACGGACGGCTTCTCGAGGTCAAGAGGGAAAAAGAATGGTCTCGCAAAATCAACAGGACGTGTAAAGACGCGAAGTACGATCACGAGAGTGCAAAGACACTGGGATACAATGAAAGACAAGGAGGCTGCAGGAAATCTTGGAGGATGTGGGATAGCGAGAAAAGTACAAGAAAGATAGTACAAGAAACGTGAGATTTTCAGAGATAGAAAAGAAGGTGGATAGTGCGGAATGCATGTTGACTGACGCGACGTGATCATTGTTAAGCAATAGGTATGGCATGTAAATACTGCGGAAAAAAACGAGAATGCCGGAGCATCAACTTACAAAATCCGTCACTTTGTCGGCATCGAAACAAATGTAATGTAACTGGCTGGCGATGAAGGCGGTCCTTGTTTTTGAACGGTAGAACTTCTCCCACGCTAAACCTGCATTGCTGCACCATGCTGAAAAATTTCTGAAAGATGAAAGGTCGAACTGCTGAGGAAAACATGAAGCCTGTTGATTGAAAGCACTGTACCGAGCGAGCTAACAGACAGATCCGCCGCTGAAAAACCAGCACAGCGTTCCGAATTGCCCTCGCGGAAAGTTTGTTGGACCACCTCGGTAAACAGTGCACTACAAACGATTTCCCGCCCGGTCTTGTTTGTTGATGCTACGAGAGGGGGCTGAAAACAGTGACTGAAATCAGTCGGGACAAAACAGTCGGGGCACACCATGCCTCCTGAACCCGTGGAACGCTGAGTGCCACGAGAGTGCCAGTCCACTGCTCATGCCAATATCACACGTAAGGTTAATATGATTTTTATGTTCTGCCGTGTTGCTCGGGTTGGTGCCGTCGACGAAACGCCCAGTGTCGTGACCATCAAACAGAATAAACCGAAACAAGATTTATGTTGATGTGACGAACACCCGGAAAACACAAGAACAATTTACAACACAAAGTTGAAGGACCTCGACACTAAATGTCGCGTTTTAAAAGTCAGGAACTTAGTGTACTTAACAGGGGCACTTAGGGACAACTTTTAAATGTCAAAATTGCCTGCCGTTGTTTTCCCGAGTTTGTAAAGACAACCCAATTCCAAACATTCTGCCGGCGTCTAGCAGGCTTGCACTTCGCAATTACTCCTCCCTGTAATACCACGTTCTTGATAACGGGCGTTCGAACGGAACAATCTCGACGATTGCGATGTCAGATAAAACAAGTTCCCGACGTTTTCTCCAGCTACAACGATCTCAACACCAAATCCTACCGGTCTGGCGTGAAATAACTCAAATAATACATAATCGGCGCAAAGAGGAAACACTCCTCCTACTAGCATTCCTCCTCCGCATTCCCCCTCTCGACGCAAGGAGGAGTGTTATCGTGCATAAATGGAGGAGCGATGCCAGCTTTTGGTCACCTGCGACATGCCCTGACGCTGAGCTGGCGGCCGGACCGTCGCGGAGACGTTGATTGGTCCGGTCCGGCCCGGTCCGCTGGTCCGGCCGCTCGTCAGTTCGGACCGCAGCTCAGCTGTGGCGGTCTCACGAGGTACGGCGGTCTCACGCGAGCTCACGAGTCCGGCTCACCCTGAGAGCGGAACGACATCGAGGTGTTTCGGCAGCGCCGCGTCATGTTTCGGCAGCGCCGCGCCATGTCTCGCAGTGACCCGGATTTACTCCGCAGTCAAAATGCTGCGAATCGGCGGCAGCTGCATCTCAATCGTAATTGCGGAGCTCTTGAAAATGGTCGCATGCGTCTTGCGGACGTCACTTACATTCACTACCACTCGTAAGCCTCGCGTTTATTACAAAAATATAAATAGCGTCATGTCGAGTTGTGAATGATTAGGATTCATCGTTGCACATAAATCTGTTGTTTTCGGTTGAGGGATTTGTTACGAAATCTGTCCCGTACAGGAGTACATCCGGTGGCTCCGGCCGGCTGTAGGCGTGCCCGACGCACGCCCGGCGAAGGTATGCTCCGAACGCCGCCAAAGAGAAGAAAAATGGAGAGAAGAAAACGTCCATTGGTCTCCCAGGCGCGGTGTGCACGCGTTCGTGTTTTCCGGTGAAGATTGGTTCTGGTCAGACTGAAACGTGCCACTGAAGACAACCCGCCAGATGGCAGCTGGTCGACATTTCCGTCACACCAGGCCGTGGCCAGGAATCGGTGTTTTGAACCGTGTTTGAAAGTTCCGCTCGGCCGCTGAGTCGGCCCGCCAGTTAAAGCCGTGGTGTGATGGCGGCTCTCACAGCACCGGCCGGCACGACGTCTTCAACGTGACGGCTACAGACAGCCAGACTCTGCAGCACTGACCATTTCGTATCACGGAATTCTTCGGAGGTTCGCCAATATAAACCACTTTGGTGGCTGAGTGGGCCCAAACTTTACGTTTCGCGCTTCAGGCATTTCCGATGTCTCCACCCTCACTTCCAACTGTGGCCACTTGGACCCACACCAGCGAGAATAGCGTGTTTGATGCCAGCTTTTCCCCGTGGAAGGCATACGCTGTCCACTTTCTATCTGTTTTTGAACTCCTTTGTTTTTCCGCTTTAGGACCGAGTCTCACCACTAGAGTACATCTGCGGAAAGGCCTCGGTAAGGCCTTCTCACGCTAAGGCCTTCTCACGGTAAGGCCTTCTCACGCCTAGGGAAAGGCCTCTTACGGGATCAGCGAGTGCGACTGGCCGCCACTGAAGATGTCTGCTGACCGTCAATGGCCGAGTACAGGTGGCCCCTTCGTTCTCCGGGGCACTCGCTGTCCGAGCTGCAGGAAGCCAGTGAAAGAAGAGCTTCGGTTTATCGGGCCTGCAAGTGAAGAATCTGCATTGTAGCGGCCACCGAAAGGTCATGTGACCCCTAAGGATTGCGTTCCTGGTTGCATTGCTGAGCATAAAACTAAGGACTGTGCATTAAGGCAATGGCGTTAATTATGGAAGAGTAGCTTACGTTTTCCACGCACTATTCTGAGATAAGATCAGCTTCGCTTGGAAACCATGCGAAGAAAGAAGAAGAGAAACGTTTCAAGGGGAACAGCCGCTGCAATTTTCAGTGGGGCGCCTGAAGACGTTAAAGTAGATAACCCTATTAAAAATAGCAACAGATACTATCCTGCTTGTTCGAAAAGCCCTACATCAATGTTGGTTTCTAGCTGAGATGGTCAAGATATGGGTCATACTTTCACAAGCCAATCTGTAGCACACATCACATCTAAAATATTTCCCGCGGTTTTCTCTGGATTTTGGCTGTGTCCATTTTACAGCTGTTGCATGACGCCGAATCGCAAAGGCGAGCCGGCGCCAGCCAACAGACGCTTGCGTTCAGGGGCCGGCGCAGGCCCGTATTGCGCCATATTGATAGAAAACTACCGAAAATCGTTTGAATTAGCGAATCAATCCACGAATCGATTACATTTTCTGAAGCTTCCAGACATCTTCAGAACATGGAATAATGAAAACGTTTTCAGCGACATCCTAAGATCACAAGTCTGAGGATGAAGGTCTATGCATGAAAAGTAGGCCAAAGTGAAACACTCCCTTTAACAGAAGCGATTTCACAAAACATCACATGAGCGAGACATTATTCGGGGTGGTGTTGACCAAACACATCGCCGAAGTTGCTGTCAGCAGGATGCTGGTGTCAGCTGAACGTCGGCAAAAGCTGTCTCTCCAATGACAATTACAGCACCTGGCGCTGAGCCACGGACAAAAGCCCGGACCAATCAATTTCGCCGGTAGCTGACAGAAGCAATTAAAGAGCGGCAGTATTTTACGAGTGTAGTGCAGGAGACTTCGCTGTTCTGTCCTGCAGACTCTCGCAGGATTCCTACTCTCTCTCTCTCTCTCTCTCTCTCTCTCTCGCTCCAGACATTCTCCAGACATACTCCAGACACGCGCCACATGGCTGCTCCGGACACGCGCCACGGCACCGTCGGGATGGTAACCCGCTCACTCGTACATACGGCGAAATTCCCCATTCGGCTGCGCGCACTGACGCATGTCGCCTTGCTGTCCGAACGTTACTCTCCTGCCGAGGCAGAGAGCGAGCGGTGCGCTATGATCCTGCAGTGAAAGTCTGTTAGCTGGATGAACCCGCTCATGAACTGTTGGGTCATCGTGTGACTAACTCTTTTGTAATTTACGTTACTTCAACACATTTCTACTTTATTGTTTTTTTATGAAATTGTAGCAGGACGGAGGCATGGGCAGCTTAAATATAACAATAATACTCGTTTCCATGACATATCGTATTATATATAAATAATACGTTCTGAGCTTATGTTCCTTCAATTTATACACCTGAGATTTCGGACCTAATACAGGTGCAAGGCTTGAAAATGCATATTCATGAATCGATTCTATCTACATTTCATGCCCAATTTTGGAAACGTCCTGCAAAAATATTCTCTCATCGCCTAAAACGCTCATTCGGAAAAGCAACGGTAATTGCAGAGATAAGCATCATCCAGCTGCAAAGCTTAAGTTGGGATGCACTGAAAACAGATTTCTTTTCTCTACGACCGACAGTGCAATACCACGCAGCCCCTCAGACATGGTGCCTGGACGTGGGGGCGTTATCCCTGCTAAGGAGAGGTGTCATCAACACCAATCAGGGATTTCATTTTCACTAATGAGCTGCGTCATCAACGCCAGGGGACGTTGTCATCATCACGAACTAGGAGCGTCACCAACGCCAGAAGACGGTTTCATCACCACTAATTAGAGGCGTCATCATCTCGAACTAGGAGCGTCGTCAAGGCCAGAAGACGGTGTCACCGCTGCTAATTACAGGCGTCATCACCGTCGGCGGCGTGTATCACCGCTGTCAGGTATCATCGCCGCCTCTGAAGGGGTCACATGGCACGCAGGTGACGTCATCAGCGCGACGGCCGGGGCCGTCGGCCTGACAGAGGCAGAGACAGGGCGGAGACGCCAGTGTGACGGTCTCCGGTAACGGACTTTGCGGACGTAAGGAGAGCGCGAAGAGTCGTCTGGCAGATCACGTCTTTACTGCATCGCTATCTGCATGCGGAACCTCGCTAAACCGCACTGGCCTTTGTTGGGACCCTTTGGAAGAACTTGACCTCGGATTTGATAATAATGTGTCATGGCTGGATAACATAGTAATGCTGACTAACTATGAAGGTATCTTGTGTCTTTAAAGTCTATAAAATGTATAAATATAAGTTTAACATCAAGCAGCAATCTTAGCCTTTAGAAGTCTAACGTATTGGTACAAAATGCATTCGAAGTACTGCAGGAGATGCACTCAAAATAATAAAGACAAGACAGTGACGACATGGCTGTGGTTAAGGTGTCTACAATGCGGTATCGACAGAAATAACAGCAAAGGTTACCATTGTTTTTTGCAACCAACACAAGTGGCAGAGAGGCGAGGCTTCAGAGGCACTCCCAACAGTGAGACGCCGTGAGACAGCAGATTGCCTGCGTGCCGGCAGCCGGCGGTAGCAGACGTTGTATCGCGCGCTGCGGCGCCTCCGAGCATGCCGCCGAACAGCCAGACTGACGCTCCGTGACCCCAGCAGGACGTTCGTCTTGACCGCCATTACCGGAGGTGACGGGCGTGGTGGCGCCGACACCCGACGGACCACGAGCGGGCACGCTAATTAAGCAGCCCTGCCCGGCCCGGCGCCGCCCGTGTCAACAGCCAGTCACGCCCGGAGGCGCGTGCGGCACGTGCCACCAGCCCTCTTGGCGCCTGCCCGGCAGTCCCAGCTCCCCGGCTCAGCGCCGCTGCCGGTCGATTCTCTCAGCGCCTCCTCAGCAGTCTCAGCTCCCCGGCTCAGCACCGCCGGTCGGGCCAGCACAACCGCCGCTCAGCGCTGCAGATGGGGTCATCTGGCACGTGTCTGAACGGTCGCCGGAGGCGAGCGTGCAGCGAACGCGGAAATTGCGCCAGTCTCACAGGCTGCCAGAAGGCGAAAACAGCCGCTTCATTTCACAAATTTTGCGCATTTATTACCAGAAAACGGAATAAGGTAGAAAGCGCTAGTTTCCCCGTTCGCGGCGCGGCCAGTACCATGAGGGCAATACCGTTCCGTCGCGAAGAATGCCGACGCACGGACGCCTTTATTACAAAGAAGCCTGGATTCCGGCTGAGGGCCTGACCGCCGACCACGTTTTTAAGCCTCCCCGCTAGTAAAATACCCATTTCAACCTAAAATGACCGGTCAGTAACAGGTCAGCACAGGTGCATCTCCCGGAACGGGCACAGTCCTTCTGAAAGGCGGGGAACATCGACGGTCGAAGGCCGTTTGCCGGCCCCTCGGACGCTGGACGGCCGTTTTCTGGCGCCGACGCTGCCCCGGTCCACTGTCGTCGACCGGCTTCTCAACAGGCGGCCCTCCAGATGACCTGCAGAGGCAGTTCTGCTCGGGTTTAAGCCGCTACTCGAGAGTCCAACAGGGCGCTCCGCCGCAACCGAATGGGGAGACGGTTACTGTGGGCCCGAGCCAAGCGACGCCTGAGAGCTGTACTGCGCTGGTTTTCATCAGCCCGACACTGTGTGTTGCGAAGACGCATCTGGAGCACAAAACCATTCCGTTATACTACGGTCCTTAGCTGCTCTGATGGGCGGACTTCGTGCATTACTGCCTGTCTATCGAGCACCTTTATAGAATATTGCCTTGGGCTGGATCAGGATGAGCAAAGTTTCTTTTCGGAGTAACGCGCTGGAACTCTGGTCGCTAATTTTCGGCCAGCCAGGATGTGCTTGCTTCCGACCACCACAGCGTATAACCAGCGCAGCGGTGGTCCCTTCCCTGGGCCCACCGGGTCACTCCTGCTAACCCGTCACGTCCTGCCGATTCCCGCCTTCGACACGCTGGCCCCGCGCTGAGCCGTCCCGCCGGCCCGCCGTCACGCACAATCCGGCCGGACCTCTCCGGCGGCGCCACGCCGTCGGCCGGCGCGTGCCGGGACCGTCATCTACCGGCCCGTGTTCCGGCCACCGGCCTCCCCCGAGACCAGGCGTGAGCCGTCGCCGCGCCGGCCGGCCGCCAGCGCCTGATGGAATTGCCGCCGGCCGGACGCCGTCCACGCCGCTCTCGGACCCCCTCTGGCGCCGCTGATGACAGCGGCGGAGACGGCGCCGGCGGCGGCGGCCGGCTGGGGCCGCTCGGGCCGGCGGCGCGGGGAGCTGTCGGACGGAGCGGGCCGCGAGCGGCCGGCGGCGGCGGCGGCGGGCAGGCCTCCTGCGGCCTGGCAGCGCGCCAGAAGGCCCAGACAGACGGTGGCGAGCGCGGCTGTCGCCCCGCTGAGCCCCGCTGTTGAGAGTGGTCAGGAGCGGCGGTCGGTGCTGCCGCCTGCGGTTCACTCGGGTCGGCGCCGGACCGGGGCGGCGAGTTCACGCTCGGAAATGGAGACGTGGACGTGCGCCGTGATCGACGAACAGTTCGGGAGCCGTTCAGCGGGCAAACGATGAGAACAGACTGAAGGGGTCAACCGAGGCGAATAAATAAATAAGCGAGCTCTTCGTGGCCTGAAGATTTGCGAGCGCTGTTTCATGAAGTCTGGTTTCGCAAGCGGTGCGGCTGCGTCTCGGTGCTGTGAGCGGCCGGCCGACATCACGAGAGGGGAAGTGGGCCGATGGCAGCCGCCCAACACCAACGGTCGACGCCCGGAACCCACTCCGCACCTGCAAGCGCCGGACTTGCCTGAAAAGCGGCCGCGGGTGGTGCAGCTCTGACGTCGTTTCCCGGCTGCTGGCCACCAGTTCCGTCCCACGGCGACAAAAATTGCCGTCGCCAGCAGCGCTATGGCTGGTCCGGCGCGAAGCCGTGGGGGCAGCATGTTTTTCCCACGTTTGTGTCTGTGACGGTGTCAGTCGTCTGTGCCCATGTCTGTCCTTTTCAGCATGTGCTACAGCATGCAGCTAGAGCCGGCCTCCTCACGTGCCACCAGGCGCACCGGGAAAAAGACTCATCGCGTTTCGCAGCACGCACCGGCCTCGACTTCGCAGCTGTCAAAGAGCATATTGGGTTGTCAGGAAAAACAATGGAATTATCGTCAGCACGTGTTGCAATTACTAGAGTGATACGTGCGGGGATTCACATATCGAATTGTGATTTCCCCGTCAGAAGGACGGATCCCTCAAAAACTTTCGAAAGTAAACTCATTTCCTTTGTCTGGAAATTACGATGTGGGGCAAAAAATCAATCTGCGACGTAAGGTAAGGCAGAAAGGTAAAATAAAATAACGGGATCCTGCCGAATTTCTAAACCAGAATGTGAGTGAAATTCGGTGCCGTGCGCTGCCAGAGTTTGCTGATACGTGAGGTGATTTCGCGGATTTTTGCCCAAAGCTGACTAGACCTCACCTGTCTTTTATTGGTGTATGGTTATGATCCAGGATTTTGTATGGCCTTGGATGAAGAGTATCGCAGTCCGTCAACGAAAACGCTATTTCCAGTGTATTTTGACTTCGGTTCAGCAAAGCATTTCTGCGGGGCAAATAGGCATCATGATTACTGTTTGAAGGGTATATGATGGGATATTCCAGCCTTCCTTGGTCGAAGACTGATGTCTTGTTTTTGCTGCAAACTCCATTCAGTCACAGCGGTACTCACAGCCAAGGTTCGAATTTCCGAAATTTTTCTCAAATTCCCCTATAATTATTGTCCCATACGTCCAACGTAAAAGTCTTTGGAAAAGGGGACATTAAATCTCCTCACCCCCTCCCCCACCTCGAACTATGCTCAAGACATACAACTGACCCTGTGTTACTCCTTACAAGTGACTACAGGGCCAGCGCCTGCCAACATGGCAATATGAAAACCTTGAGTGAATGCGCTATACTGAGCTTACTCATAGAGCTGAATTTCTAATATTGCCTACTACAACAGATGCTGATTGCTTGCTCCAAAACTGACTGCCTGTTTCTGATGGCGAAATATTTGACGGCTGGTGTGCAGAAGTTGCGCATGACCGTCCACTTTAGTTTCCTCACTTTACCGTCGCCGCTCGCGGGCGACCACGGCGGTGTCGGGAGGACTCCGACGAGATGAAATCTCGACCCGGCTCCGGCAAAGGGGGGGGCGGGAGCGGGCGATCGCCGAGTCCGGCCCGATACCTGCGGACGTTCATCTATCTTCATTTCACTGCTCAGTGATCTCCGATGACCCTTGATGCAATCTGCCTGCGTCATTTTCGCCGCGGCAGCACCAGGATCCCATCCAAAATGGCCGCGCCGCCCGTCTGACCGGACCAACATGGTCCCAACGATGGTCTGACCGGAATAGAATGTCTGGCGATCATCTGAAAGGGGATAGTGAACGCCGGACGGAGGGAAAGATAGCCCTAGCGATGAAAGAAACGATAATATTTACCGATCTGGAATACTTCTGAACAGTAAGCTTTAGGTGCAAATTCGAAGCACGTAGCATTTCCTTTGTACAAGCCTTGCCAGTCCGTTTTTTTCTTTTTTTTAAGAAAACTAGAAACGATTGGAGCTGCAAGCGAAGGTTCGGTGCGGCGCTGGGCTCTGAGGCTGACCTGCTGGAGGAGTCGCCGAGCTGGCGCCGTCGGTTGATCAGGGGTCTTGAGCTCGCCGCGAGCTGTTTTGACAGGTGTGACAGGCCGCGGGGAAATTGTGACGGGCCGTCGGGGAGACTGTGACGGGCCGCCAAGGGGGCGTGACAGGCCGCCAGTGGGACTGTGACAGGTCGCCGGGACTGAGACAGGCCGCCGGCAGGTGTGACGGACCGCCGGCAGTGTGACGGACCGCCTGCAGGTGTGACGGGTCTGCGGCTCTCCCGGCCGCCGCTACAGCCGGGCGAGAAAGGCCGGCCGGAATTCACCTGGTACACTCCACTGCCCTCAGGCGTGCCGGCGCCAAGACGGGCCCGGACACGCGGTGTCCGGAACGGACAGCAAGTCCGAAGAGGGATGCAGGGTCTAGCGGGGTATCTGCCTGACGGGTTCGAGAGAGGAGGCGCTGAGCCCGGCGGAATATCCTTTGAGGGGCCAGAGGGAGGGGCGACGGAGTCCGGACGAATATCCCCTGACGGTCCGGGGGGGGGGGACGGAGTGCCCGGCTGAGTGCCCCCTGACAGGGCGGGGGGGACGAAGAACCCGGAGGGATATCCATTGAGGGGCCTGGAGAAAGTCCGGTGGAGCATCCCCTGACGGAGCCGGAGGGGACGGAGGGGCCGCGGAGCATCTACTGACGGGGCCGGGCCACGCCCGGGCATGACCCGGCGCGAAGGCATTCATGTACACGACCGCCCAACGCCCGATAGCCGACGCTCGCCGCCCCGCTCGAGCACACAGAGATAGCTTTTTACTTGGTGATTTACGGCGCTGGCAGTCCTCTGGGAGAGAGCCGAGCACATCTGGCCATGGAGGCCGCGCCAGAGAGCTCGAGCGCCCGCCAGTCGGGACTGAAGCAGCCGAAGGCAGTCGGTCTCAATTTCGAGCTGTCTTTGGCAGAGGACGAGGCTTCGTATTGACCGGCCGCGCGATCGGGCCGTCTAGTCCGAGGAGGGACTGGGAGGCGTCCCAGGACGGTGGGCGGCATCCAGCGGCTGGCGACACCGTTTCGGGCCGCCGTTGGCAGCGGGGCTACGGGACTGCCTTCAATCATGGGTCCGAGCACGACGGAAAAAATGAGGCCACGCCAAGACAATCCCAATCTCCACATCTGAGTGAAACCTTATAAATACTACTTGCTGTGGGGAGTGTCAATGACTCAGTGTCCATGTGGCCCTCTACTCAGAATAAAGATACAGCCAGGCCTCTGATATTGACGGAAATTGCAACGAAGTACGGCTCCGTGTGCCCATATCCCTCAATCAGTGCGTGTCATAGCTTGCCGTATTTCCCACTATGTCTTATTACGCAGCAATGCGGCCTGCCTTAACATGCGCAACATACTGGCGCACATACTTTTTTGAAGGAAATAAGAAAATCTTTGCACCTTGAGTTTCGGTCCACAGTGCTGTACCGTAGAGGCTCTCTTATTTCGGTATTTACTGTTTTCGGAATAAGCATTCATGCCCTTTAGCCGTCTTTTCGTTCCAACGGTGTTTTTGTTTTTGAACCGCTGTTTTTTTGTTTTTTACTTTTGTTGATGTTGATGACACTGTTTTTGGACCGCTAAGCAATGATAGCGTACATCATGAGTGCGAGTGACAATGACAGGTACGATTTCTGCTGAACAAACCGAAAAATCTCCATCAATATCATTTGTATTGATAAACATAAGAATCCAGGACATATTTTTAAATATATCTGAATGTTTTTTTCCAGTCCGAAACCAAATGCAGCATACTTTATTTATAAGACGACTTACTGGTTATTTGGGCAAGCAGTGAGGCTATTTTACAGGGAAGGTGGATGCAGTAAGTTAGCAAGCAAATTGCAGCCTTACAGTCAAATGGGGATGTATATCCTGAAAAACTAAACTAATGAAGTGCCAGCAAGTTGGCTTAATGGACTCTCCCAGAGGGACAAACCAGTCCACTTTAAACGACTCAACATCGAAAGCTTGATTAGATCTGAAGATGTGAGCACAGCTTCATGACAGTGAGTGGCTAGCTTTTCTTGGCTGATCTTTCTAAATGTCTCCTCCGGCGTTACTGAAGCATGCTTAACAAGATAAAAGTTCGTCTGAATATCAGACATCAGCCACATATTTGTACCCCACGCCTGCTGCATCTTTGAAACCGGCTGGAACACTTTCATCGGCAAATTTATTACTTCACGCAAATGGACAATATTACCATACAAAAGCAATACGATAATGCAGTACAGTCAGGTGGAAACGTGCGTTCGACACGTTAATTCCCAGTAGAAGTTTAAATTTAGTTTCCAGCCTGGTGCTTTTCATTACTTTGTCAGACTTTTAACCAATGCAACGGCTACACCAAATACTTCAGTAGGGTTTCGGAACAAACACAATCCTTTTCACGCTTTTCATAAAATGTGGTTTTTATTTATAGATATTGTTCATATGTGATGGGATTAATATGTTGTAAATTCTTAATTTCCGTCTCTGATATTCGTTTGACAGTTTAGCCTTTCCGTGACATAGGTTACTTTCTAACCTAGTGACGTCCGCAGTAGGCGCGGACCCGGATCTTGACCAGCGTTACCAGCTTGCCATATCCTAGCCGACATCCTGGGTTACGTTAATACGAGCACTGGTGGCCGGAGGCCCTATGATAAAAAGAAAGAAAAGTATTTTGACCTGACCTTCCTCGGCCCCTGAAATGTTCCAGTTTGGCATCTAAGCATTCTCCTGCTCTCCTAGTCACAGGAGGGAAATTGAGAAACAGGCAATGCAAAGGCCCTCTTTCGCTGTATTCCATATTCTAGGTCCGGAAAAACATCGCCCAACCCAGCACCATCCATAAGTCACCAGCATCCTCTTTCCTTGCTAACTTTTACTTCAAACTCCCAAATTTAATCCTGCCACATGCGACCGTTTTCCATGGTCTTGACCCAAAGTTCCGGGGTAGCTGAGTTCTGGTTCACACGAATGCAAGCTTTGATGGCAATATTCAAGGGTAAAGAAAACTTTTCACTCTATGTCGTGATGCTTGATGATCATAACGTTTATAGAGCGTTTCATCATATGCAGAAGAAATACCGCTCAAAACCTCGTTGTATTTTGCTATAAACAGGAGTCTGCATCGACCATAAATAAAGCAAATTTTACAGCGCTTGTCGATGGTCACGAGAAATATTACAGGGCTTTCTCACTCGGAAGGAATTTCATCGGCAGTTTCACACGATATTCAAGAGTCTAGAAGCTCAGAAACTGTCACTTTCAAGAGCCGCTGGCAAAGGCGATCCGTGGTTGAACAACTTTTACGTCCGTGCGTTCCCCGTCAGGATCGGTAAGAGTTGCGTTATCGACTGCTGCATTTTTTTATTTATTGATCTTCACCCGCTGGCATTCATCGACGAACACCTGTCACAGTCTGACTTGCTAACCTTTTGTCACGAGAAATTCTCCTTTGCGTCCCTAACAGTTACTGGTGTCCTCCTCTGAGCATGATGAAGGCATTCAAGTCATTGCCTCTGGTCTTTGTGGCGACTCAAAGGCCCAACAGCTCTCACTCGGATCAGGTGTTGCGGTCCAGTTCGACTGACTCGGTTCAGGTGTTCGGCCCGGCTCAGATGAGTCCGACCAGGTGTTAGGGTCCCGCTCAGCTGACTCGGATCAGGTGCTGCGGTTCAGCTCGGTTGAATCGGATCAACTGCTGCTCGGCTGATTCGGATCAGTCGCCGTGGTCCAGTTCGCTGACTCGGATCAGGCCTTACGATTCGGCTCAGCCGACTCGGATCAGGTGTTACGGTTCGGCTAGGTTGGCTCGGATCAGTTACGGCGCAGTTTGGCTGACTCAGGACAGACTCAGTTATAAGTCGTCGCCATTCTGGGCAGTTGCACGCGGCGGCTCATGCTTTTCCCCCTCTGGACGGTTGATGCGGCGGCAGCAGCGCGGCGTCCGAGGCACGCTCGCTGTTATGGCTGTTATTTGCCACCGCTGTCAACATGGTCTGACGAGGCGAGGGACGTTAGAGTATCCATCGATGTTTTCTAAGCTTCCAAAAGGTTCGCCGTTTGGCTTTCTCTTCGGTCCTCCGTCCCCATCACGCACACCTGACCCGTTCCACTATCGAAACCCTGCTGCCTTTTTACGATTTTGGGATCCGTATGATTGTGCTATGCCGTATTTCCGAGCTGCCTGCCTGCGTTTATTTCTGTACCCATTCCAGTGCATTTTCCGCAGCTTTCAGCTTCCCTGGCCAGGTGCTCCTTGTGGCCAAAATTGGGGTATCACGTGATGGATCATGATGGGTAACCCAATGACCGTAAATATCTTCCACGGGGATTAGTTTCCTTTTTGCTGATGTTTTCAAAAGTTCCCAGCCATTTGACCGGTGGCGTCGATGCTTAACGGCTCTAGTCACATGTGTTCGCAAAACAAAAACGAAGGCAAGGACATGCTCGGAACGTGCACGTGTTTCATCAAGTCACCACTTGCGGAAAATTCGATGTTGACATAACCGCGCAATGTTTGCGGGCAAGGATTTCAAACTGCGTCCTTTTGCAAACACACTTCAACTGACGGGCAGTTCTACGTCCACGAAAAGCTGCAACAACATTGCAGATAGACATACCAGTAAGACGCCTTGTGGGGGACATGACGAGCGAAGTGTGCTTTGGTGATGTTTGCATCATTCCTGTCCCTTTACGCATTTTGCATTTCACAGTACAGAGTGCTATTTATCGATCTGTTTCAAGATTTTGTTTTACAGAAATGTTGACAGAGGAGCCGATTTTTATAAATCATTGGGAGGGCCTAGCCAAGGGCCCAACGACCTAACCTCCCCTAAAATGTTAGTTTCCCAACGGATTTAACCCACTTTATTTTGGCAGGCGGAAATTTATAAATTTTTTGTTACTGTTTATCAAATAAAATGTCCCATTAAACTTCATGTATATAGGCTATATATACCGATAGGAGGCAGAAATATGGATAGATACATCGCTTTAGACTTTTTTCTTTACTTTCTACGTATCTCTCATCTACTGCGGCCGTACTTTTCGTTATTATTACTCATTTCCCTTTAAAATCGGCAGAAAATATTAAGGGGAGCACAAACCAACATGGAGAAAGGGGAATCAACATTGGATGGGCCAGGGCCGTCTCAAAAGAACACAAACCGACATCTCTGATTGCAGGTTTAACCATCATGCTCCTTCTTGATGTTCTTTGCTGCCATTGCCGAGCTGTTCATGAACACACGCATGAAAAAAATACGGTGAAGAGTGAAAACAGTATTCCTGAAATAGTTATGCGGAACACCTAGTTTGACAGATGACGCATTAGAAATGCAACTACATGACAGTGGAAGAACTAACCTATCTTTGAGTAAAAATTTCATGAGATGGCACGCAGTGGCTAAAAAGCCTTAGCCTCCGGAAACCGTTATAGTCGGGTGGGCCGGGCCATAACGATTTCGTTTTTTCTGCTAGTTGGAGTAAAGCTCACTCGGCCTTCGGCCTTATTCGTAACCAACCAACCAACCAAATGGCATGTTAATCCACAGTCCACATGACTTGCCACATGACGACAAAATAGCTCCGATAAATTGCAGCGATAATTCATCAATGGTGTAGAAATCGTAAAAGTTCTCGATTCGGGCTCTCTGTACCCGGAGGTGGCCAAAACTGCGAGACTCAACAAGTTTTGAATATCATCTCTGCCCTGATCGGCCCCTGCTGCCGCTTCATGGTGAGCGGTCCCTGCCGCTATTACCGCTGCTGAGTGAACGGCCCCTGCCCCTGTTACCACTGCAGGGTGAGCGGTTCCTGCCCCTGTCATCGCTGTTGTTCCTGTTACTCTGTTGAAGGAGTGCCAGCAAAGTTATTTTATTTCAGGCACCGCATCTGATGAAAGCTGTATTGAGAAATATAGGTCCATGACGCGCCTATCCGCATCTGGTGATCCTGTCTATGTTTTTGCTTAGTTCTGCATTCACCAGGCCTGAGTAGAAGGCACTTCCAGTCTGTAACGCCAGCAAGCCTTTGGATCCGTACCATTAACGTCCTTTCCTTTGATGACTAAGTCAGGGCCTCGATTGGCCCCAGATTGACTTTTGATCGAATCGACTGATGTGGCTCGCATATGTTCACCGGCGTATATTCAGGTACCATAAATCGCCACCGTACGCAGAACTACCAATGTGTCGGAAACCGGCCAATGAGCGCAGTTTCCGGCGAGCTGACAGCGTAATCAAGCCGAATAATTCATGCTGTCCACGGCTGCATTTCGGAAATGCCAGGATTGCCTCCACTGCATTATGGATGAGCGCGCTAGCCCGGACGCGGTCATTGCTCGGCGTGGCCGTCGGCGCCCGGCCGAGTTCACCGCTCCGACTCGGCCGACACCCGGGCCGGGATGCGGAACTTCGCCACATGAGAAGCCGAACGCTTGGACTGACCAACCAGTGACCTGGCCTTTTGAACCCTCCCTGTCGTTAAGTCCTGCGCATGAATCGTTATCGGGAAGGAAACAATCTTCCCCCTGAAGAGCGCCCAGTGAAAATATCCATTTCATGGTGAGAGCCGAAAAAAACACTCCTGCCATTACCCGGGACAGAGCAATCACTCGACGTCGTGCTGGCCTCCTCTTGACCATCGCGAGTGACGTCACGACCGCTTCGTCAGCCCCGAGGCGGTCTGAGGAGGCAGGCCGCCGGCCGTCAGCCGCCCGCCAGCTCACCTGTCGTCGACGCCGAGCCTCCAAGACAAACAGGCGCGGCCGGCGGCGCAGGGCGGCCGTCGTCGGCGGCCGGTCGGGTGCCGTTCGCTCTGGCCGGCGGCGGGCACCGGACGGGTCGGTTCGCGTCCACACTCGGCCACCGCTGCAGGTGCAGTGACGCCGACGAAGCCGACACCGGACGTGGCGACCCCTCCCCGGCCTCGTCGGCGTCGACGGACGCGCTCGCGTCGGCGCCGACGGCGGCCGTCGGGACCAGCGCCGGCCCGGCCGGCGGGGGCGGAAGGGAAGAAGAAAACACCCAGATCCCTGCCTCACACACGCCGAATGAGATGGATAAATTACGGCGCACAAGCTCGGGTGGAATTTTGCGCGCAGACTCGAAATCCAAACCGGCAGTGTCTCCGGTCATTGTGACAGAGGTGCGTGGCGACGCCACAAGCAGCTAGAGCTTCGCACGTTCGTTTTGCGCTTAAACGCAAAGCTAGATTCTTTGCTCTAGAAATGACGGCGGCATTTAATCGTACTAAGCCACTTCACAAATGTAATTACGGGATGTTTACGAAACGTATTTTAAAGGGCATGGCATTAAAATGTTATTCGAAGGGTCACCGGTGATGACGTCATCGGCAGACAGTAGAAAGACAATAGTTTTGATACAACGTACAGTTAAAGTGAAATTAATTACATAAAGGATCATCCCATTTTAGGCCACCATCATTAATCCCATCAAATTTATGCCATATCACACCGCGTAGGCATGTGTGGACAGCTATTACATCTTCTACATTTCGTGATTGAACGGAGTTAGAAATGTTAAAATGAATCCTCCACTGTAATCATCACCAGACGAGGAGGGGAGAGGGGGTGACAACGCCCCATAAAGGTTTTCTGAGACCGCTTGCCGGAGAACGGCCCGTGACAAGAAGCTGCTATTTGTAACAGCCGACCTTACATCCTTTTCGCAGCTTCTACAAAAAAAATATCACCAGGTCCACAAAAAGTTATAGATCATCGAATTATGCCGTCATTCTCGAGGCCTTGCAAGACGATTTTCTAAATCTCAGCCAAGTTCCCGCTTCTTTCTCTGATGTTTGACGAGATGTGGGGTCTGTTTTTCATGTAGGACTGTGTCAGGGTATGCTTGATAACACATCGGGTTTTGAAAGGTGGTGGTGTTCTCAAGCTCAAGTGGGGTCACTGGCCTTATATGACGTCGAAATGCATTTAAAACGACCTTCAGGCATATCTTGTCGTTGATGTCAGATGAGAGAGTTATTTTTACGCTTTTCGACAACCGGACCTCTGCCGGAACCGGAACTCACTTCTGCGGTAACAAAACATAGTTTTTGGTATCAGCTACGTCACTAAAGAAGATAATGATGTTTGATCCCTCGCTGACCTAACCTTTAGCCCCAAAAATAAAAGCAATCATCGCATACAAGGGTTGATCAATTTTAAAACCAATCCGCTATAAAACATGACAAGGCAAGGCAGGCCCTTCTGCTATAAGAATACTACGATGAGGGCGAATACAGTAAACAGCGTAATATTCTCTCTGTTAGCGACCTGACAGATCACCAGGTCACCTGAAAGGGACCAATCAGGTATCACTAGCATCAGAAAGGAGGCAGCTATGTAATCGTTTTTGTTTCGTCGCTCCATCCTAACTGGAGCGACATGGGCGAGAGGGGGCAACCCTCCCGCCTGCTACATGAGAGGGGGCAACCCTCCCGCCTGCTACATGAGAGGGGGCAACCCTCCCGCCTGCTACATGAGAGGGGGCAACCCTCCCGCCTGCTACATGAGAGGGGGCAACCCTCCCGCCTGCTACATGAGAGGGGGCAACCCTCCCGCCTGCTACATGAGAGGGGGCAACCCTCCCGCCTGCTACATGAGAGGGGCAACCCTCCCGCCTGCTACATGAGAGGGGGCAACCCTCCCGCCTGCTACATGAGAGGGGGCAACCCTCCCGCCTGCTACATGAGGGAGGGTGTAGGGGCAACCCTCCCGCCTGCTACATGAGAGGGGGCAACCCTCCCGCCTGCTACATGAGAGGGGGCAACCCTCCCGCCTGCTACATGAGAGGGGGCAACCCTCCCGCCTGCTACATGAGAGGGGGCAACCCTCCCGCCTGCTAATGAGAGGGGGCACCCTCCCGCCTGCTACATGAGAGGGGGCAACCCTCCCGCCTGCTACATGAGAGGGGGCAACCCTCCCGCCTGCTACATGAGAGGGGGCAACCCTCCCGCCTCTGAGAGGGGCCTCCCTGCTACATGAGAGGGGGCAACCCTCCCGCCTGCTACATGAGAGGGGGCAACCCTCCCGCCTGCTACATGAGAGGGGCAACCCTCCCGCCTGCTACATGAGAGGGGGCAACCCTCCCGCCTGCTACATGAGAGGGGGCAACCCTCCCGCCTGCTACATGAGAGGGGGCAACCCTCCCGCCTGCTACATGAGAGGGGGCAACCCTCCCGCCTGCTACATGAGATGGGGGCAACCCTCCCGCCTGCTACATGAGAGGGGGCAACCCTCCCGCCTGCTACTATTGAGAGGGGGCAACCCTCCCGCCTGCTACATGAGAGGGGGCAACCCTCCCGCCTGCTACATGAGAGGGGCAACCCTCCCGCCTGCTACATGAGAGGGGGCAACCCTCCCGCCTGCTACATGAGAGGGGGCAACCCTCCCGCCTGCTACATGAGAGGGGCAACCCTCCCGCCTGCTACATGAGAGGGGCAACCCTCCCGCCTGCTACATGAGAGGGGGCAACCCTCCCGCCTGCTACATGAGAGGGGGCAACCCTCCCGCCTGCTACATGAGAGGGGCAACCCTCCCGCCTGCTACATGGATGAAAATACTTCGTCCGGCGAGGGTTTAAGATGAGTTTTGATGTTAGATAACCATACTGAAGCCAGTTCTCTTGAAAATTAATGTATGTGGATTATTTCTCAAAACTCCATAATTACTGACTTTTAACCACAGTTCTTCCCTGCGTCCTATTTTGCCGTGTCCCATTTCCAGCTGCTGCGAGATGACATGAACTGGTGCAGGCCCACGAACGTTAACAGAAAAGATTAGCCCACGTTACGGGCTGCTATATGTTGACAACAGTCATCCGTCACGAAATAACTGTGGATTGTTGCATTTCCCGGAGAAACAAAGTCATTCCATTAGGTGTTTAGAAGGGCAGTCCTGTGTTTTTGGAAGCCTACCAGTCCACTACTGAATGCAATGTAAGTACATGTGAAGTCACCAGTAAACCAGGCAGACTATTTAGAATGTTTTTGCATCGTTCATTGAATTCAAAAATGTTTGACAATTTTAAACATAACAGCCAGAAACAGGACAATAACATAGCACAACATAGTCAAAAAGAAACAATGTAATGTTATAAAGTATGTGAGACGGACAGTTACGTGCTTTTGAAAGTCAGTACGGAATACAATTTGAACACACGTGAAGTCATCAGTAAACCAGGCAAATTACTAAGTATGTTCTTGCATCGCCTGTTGGCGTCAAAACTATTTCACGATTTTATAGTTTTTTTTTTCTGTCTACGTCACCTGTTTTAAACGTAACGTTGTAGAATGCTTCACTCATAATTTTTTTTTCCAGATCAACACATATGCCAGGCATTTTTTCACTTATCCTGAACTACTTGAAATGCAAAATTTGCATTTTTTCCCACACCCATAATATCTGAGTCAAAAGCTTCCTACCCTTAAGTGCGACTTTCAAGACACAGACGACTGACTGACGCCCAACGAGACACAAGACTTGACTCAAGACACAGAGGCTTGAGCCAAAGAGGCTGTGCGTGCTAACCCACAACAAACAAACGAACAAACTTTCGAAATAATACTTTCAATATCTAATGTGTTCTTGTTGTTGCACTCGCTTTTACTTTACTCATATTCCGACGCAATGTCATTTCCTGAGGAGTCAGCACTTCCGCAGATGACTAGCAGTCTGCGGGAGGCTGGCCCTTCCTTCTCCAAATAAGGATATATGACTCAAAACATTTTCTGCTGTTCATTTTCGCGGCACAGAACATCTACAACGAAGCTGAAATTAAATTCTTTCCCTTTGGCTGAGGGGATACTTTCATGGACGGTAGTTTAAATGTAATAAGGTAACTATTTCTCCTGAGCGATGTGGAAAAGAAAACGCTTCTGTCACTCATTATCATTTGTCGTGTCGTGTTTGTGGTGTCGTCCGGTGTGGGTAACGTATGTATTATCTACATCGCCCAACGTTCATATAAGGTAACCGAAAAAAACAGACAACTTTCTCTAAAGTGGAGCGAAAAATGTTCTTCAGTCCTGAGACTGAAACGCATGCACCTTTGTTGTATACATGTGGCATCAAAAATAGTAATCGTAACATGACAGTCGTATTCTACCGTTCCTCATAAAGGGTGTAAAAAATTTTTGATATGCACCTTACATTTTTTGCTTGTTTTAGTATCCAAACGTCCATTTAAAAATCTAAGTTGATTGGACCAGTGCATGCCGTGATCCTGGAGCCCGGCATTCCCCGAAAATGAACGTTTTTGGTCATAACAGACGTTTTCGCAAGAAAATTTCGAACAGCATCCATGCCCGGGAGAACTAATCGCGCCAAATATCTTTCTGACTATTTTGGCATATGAGAACCAAAAAACTGTTTGATTTGGATGGTAGCAGTCGAAAATCCAACCAAAAACACCATAGCTTTACTGGCCGCCGCCCGCCAGCCAATGGCCGCCCACGACCCCTGAGCGCCGCGCTGCCTGGTGGCGTCCAGCGTCAGACGGGTGCCTCAGTGATTCAGAGCACTGAGCTGCGAAAATTTATTAGTAGCATGTCCACGTGTGGTGCATGAGGATAGTGCACACATACCCTGAGGCTGATCAACACAGGGAAAGGTCACGGTGGAAAAGCAACGAACAGTAGGTTGCAGGGGTTCCTATTTTGAGTTTGCACGCATCCTAAGGAATTCAAATTGCTCAGCGTTTTAAGGCACGTAGGAACTTAATATTCCTTCTTATTCCGCAGGCTGACGGTTTAAGCTCTGGCTCTGGGTGGAAGCAAGGATCAGGACCAGCAGGTGCATACGCATGAAGTGGAACATACAACTTGTACCTCCCGCGCAATGGAGTGATTTCCGTCTCCATGGGCAATCGAGAAGTAACGAGCTGGTACCACATTCTGAAGAGTCTCGACCATCACAAAACGGCTGACGGTCTTTTTAGGCAGTCCGCCCATTCTCTTCAGCGCCCCTTCGGTGGTCTTGCCACCTTTGCTGGCCTTGACGCTCTTTCTTTGATCGGCAACCGCGACGAGGTTGTTCTGCAGAGCAGTCTCAGTCCGAGCGCTGTGCAAAAAAATCCTTGGCCAGTTTCACGGTCCTCTCAGCTGAATCATTAACGCAGGCCCGATTTCTCACGAACCGCTTAAAGTTCACGTAGCCCTGGTGTTGGTCCCAGTCTTCCGCCTCCTCCACCAGCCAGTCCAGCTCGTCCAGCTTCAGGGGGGGGTCAAAAAGCCGCCAGCTCTCCAACCCACGAGGACTGACGGGCTGGGTCTCCAGGCCAGTAATCAGCGCTGTTGACGAAGTCTGGGACAGGTAGGACAACCACACCGCCGGACACGTACTCCCGACGCCTTTCGGTGTACAGAAGTGCCTGTGCCACAGCCTTTTTCGGGTGGAACCTCATAGTCTGCCCACGAGAAGACGGCGAGGGAGGGCGAGAGGTAGTCTAAGTGGTTGCTCAGACCGCGAAGGTATGTGCATGTTGGCTGGCGCTGGTCTCAGTTTTCTGTACTCCTGCATCTCTTGGATGGTCAACAGGTCGTTCAGGGCGCGGCCGTCGGCAGGGAGGTCCGGAGGAAGTTATACCTGTGGTGCTTCCACAGCTTAGCTGTGGAATGTGTGGTACTAGCGACTTATAGCTGGCACTAGCGCAACTTACAGTTATATCCGTGGTAGTAACACAGCTGTAACTTCCTCCGGTCCACCCTAACGACGGCCACCACCTGGACGACCTGCTGGCCATCCAAACGCTTTTTCAAGAATACTTAAAAATGCCCATGCCCGAAAAATAATTTTAGCGGCTGTATTTCTGACTATTCTGGCATATGTGTACGTAGGTATCGACTGATGCAGTATTAGTTTTATGACAAGTCGTTCAAACTGCGGTATTATGGTGGTCTGCGAAGCACGGAGTTGCTCCAAGTTGCTCGAAGTCGACCGCCCCCTCTAACTCACGATTGGTTGGTTCCACGATAAAAATAAGCACAACGTTAGAAAGTTTGTGACAAGTAGGGCTCTAAACTGGCCTCATTTTAGTTTTGGGTAGTGTGTAAGCCACTTACGCCCTATCTACGTTTTCTCATAGCCGACTGCATGAAACCGAGAAGCAACCTGGATCTCAAAGGATGTGATTAACAAAGTCTAAGTAAAGACAGCAACGAACAGTTAAAGATCTGCAGATGCCGATACACGCCTAATTTCTTTGATTTGTGTAATATATTCGCCGAAACGTTGAGTTAACGATACGGCGGTTTTCGCGCCGCCTGCTGGGGATGCCGTAGCCGAACGCGGTATGAAAATAACTGGAACTTATTTTAGCGTACCTTTATTTTCGTGATATAGGTCTTTCCATGTAATATTTCTTAATCCTAGTGGTTTTTGTGATGGTTTCGCATGCTTAAATTTTGGAAAATTCAGTAGTGAATCTACACTATTGGCGGAACTTTATGCGTGAGAGTCTGTTTGCTCTCAAAAAGCGCAATTTCTTAAAAACTTTTTGAACTTCTTGGTATTACTCGTAACTGCGCGAGCCAGTTCTGCCATTTTCAACGCGTTATGAATAATTCATCGCCGATTTTGACGCGGTGCATTTCGGCTCATAACAGCCATTCGTGACCTGGCCTCAGGTCAATGGTTGGAAGTGATTGATACTTAATCCATCGACGGTAAAGGGATGTTTGGATGATGTCTAACTAAAAATGTTATAAAAAATATTCTGCCAAAAAATGACCCCGCCAAAAAATGCATAGAAACGTTCTAACGTCAAAAAGGTCATCTAAGGCCACTGACCTCATTTGGCCTAGAAAAGGCCATTAAACTATTTAAAGTGACCTGTTCCCATGTGGACTACCATTCTGAACCGATTTCATGCCCGTCATCTGCGTTTATGCATGTCTATTGCCCTAAAAGAGTTAAAAAACCGACATTTGGCGCAAAAATCGTTCTGCAAGCTTTTAGTAATGACGCCATGGCTCGGTGCCCTGAGACAAGATGGGGTCATTCTTTTTTCAGAAGACATACGATGAATCTGTCGTCCGCTATGCCAAATTTCACTCATCGATTTACCGTCCCGGAAGCAATACTTCGGAGGCGGCATCCACCTCCTCGTCCGGCGAGGATTAAGTTCTTATCATGGCGAACTGATGAAAGGTTGGGGGCATAGTTACACACTGTGAGGAGGCCAAGTCCAGCATTAGGGGAGGGAGAGCTCAACGTGCGGGTCAGCTGAACATGAGGGGATGCCTCCCCTCCCTCACCCAGGAGATACAAAGCTCCGGCCTGGATAATGTCTGTGTTTGTATGGCAAAATGTATTCGGTCGAGTTAAGTCCCCGCATGCAAATAAACGCAGCATTTGTCCTTTTAACCTCTTGCCATTACCATTAATCTGCTCTGGCAATGACATTCACCGTATAATTACCATAAAAGCTTCGCACTCACACAGTATGAACGTTCATTCGTGTGCAAGTCATTTCCGGCGCTACTGCTGAGAAATCACTCAGCCGTTATTGCTCGGGTCGAATGTTCAGATCCAATCAGGTGAAAAACTACCTGTGTGGAAAGGACTCCAGGTCGGATACGGCCTGGTCAGTCTCCACGACGCCCTCACAGCCCTCCGGCAGAACATCACGTGATCAAGACGCACTCCTTCCTCATAGCCTCCACCCACTACCCCATTCACAACACAACTGATCTTATCAGTTTGGCAGCCGAGAGGGTTAGCGCATTCGCGGAACTAAGCAACCTGCCCATGGGCATGATTATAAAGTATGAAACACATATTCGAAGTTATTACGGGCACTCCTACGTCGCGGCAGATAGCTGCTGAAATTACACTACATTAGAACCATAAATCATATCTACCGTCGCTTTTGTGGAGACCTGTACCTACAGCGTTAAAGCAGCTTGAAAACGCTTGTTATTTTCGTTTTTCGCTTGTTAATTCAAGTTACTCAATTTCATACAGTCTTCCAAGCCCAATATCGTACTTACAATAATACAGTGAGGCCCACCATCGCATGCTAAACGGTCCAGTACGGAAAGTAGACATGTATTTCTACGCATGTCTTCAAACAACAGTCATTACCAATCGCCGCTTTGAGCGCTGAACAAGGCCCAAGGACCTCTAAGATGGTCCTTGGCGGAACCAGCAAGACCGACACAATGCGTTTGTCGGCGAGTTATTCTGCCAGCGCACGGAGTTCCCAACCGTCGGCTGAATGGCATCCAAACGTCCTCCCAAATTTCGGTTAAATTAGACGGGTTCGCTGAGACCAGCAGCCGGATGACATTGAAGGACGGGCCCACCTCTTGATCGGCCACTTTGCGAGAACGTGAAAGCTTCAAACAACAGTCCTCACTTCCGTACTGAGAACTACCCTCCCTGCATTACGCACAAACGGCGAATAACTCACTCGTGCGACCCAACGGCCCGGCTTGAAACAACATATCGCACTCTTCCAGGCAGGAGACCAGCCTTTTAATCACGATAAAATCGTTTTGAACTTAGGTATGCCTATAAAGCTGTGTCATAGCACCAAATTGTTTTTATATTTCTTCCTAACAAGGTGAGGGCAACAAAATAAACAAAACACAGAAAATTTGTTTTAGCAAACAGATCGAGAACTACAGAAGTCCTGACAAAAAACTTAGAAAGGTTCAGGAAAACCAAAACACAAAAGCCAGCTGAGGAATATGACACCGAGTTCAAGACATAAGTTTGAAGCCAAGCTGGCTGCAGGTATAACAAAGAAACCTTAGGCTTTTTGGAAGCATATTTCTTCCCAGGGGAAGGTTACGGATCGTGTCGAGGACTTGCAGGACAAGCATGAGGAGTGGGCCACAACGAAGCTGAGGAAAACTGACATGTTGAATAAGTTTTTTTATTCAGTGTTCACTCAAGAACAGAAGTTGGCACCAGATCAAGGGGCACTGCAGGTAACGTGCAAGATGAGCGGCATGCGGGTGACTGAAGAACCTGCCAGGAAGAAACGCAAGAATCTTACCTGCCACAAAGCTCCTGGCCCAGACAAGGTACGCCCAGTGGTTCTGAAAGAACTTGCATTTTGAGTGGACCTCTGGCTGTGCTCTTTGACAAGTTTCTCGAGTCCTCAACCATGCCTGTAGAATCGAGAGAAGCAGAGATGATACCACCGTTTAAAAGAGAGCAGCTTAATGACCCTGGGAATCATCGGCCAATTAGCCTGACTTCAGCTACCTGTAAGGTTATGGACTCTGGCCAGAGGTCGTATGCTGGACTACCGGAAAATAAACAGTCTGATATACGAAAATCAGTATGGATTTCAGCCTGGCAAGCTCTGCACAACACGGCTAATAGGAGTCATTGACTATCGGACGGATGCTCTCGACCACCATGATACAATCGATGCTGTATATTTCGACTTCAAGAAAGCTTTTGACAAGGTACCGCTCAAACGTCTGATCTCCAAGGGCAGGACTCTGGGAATAGATGGACATATACTGCATTGGGTTGAAGCGCATCTTACAGATAGAAGACAGAGAATGAACGTGGAGGGCAGGGGTGTCAATTGGTATTCTTTTAGGAGGGCTCTGGCCCACCCAATGTTGGTTTGGTCCCCCGCAATGTTGGCTTAGGCCTCCCAATATTGTCTGTCCGTTTTAAAGGGAAACGAGCAATAGTAACGAAAAGAACGGCTCAGTAGATAACAGATAAGCACAAGGTAACGAATAACGTCTAAAGCGGTATATCGATCTTTCTTTGATGTATATGAAGATATACATATATATATATATATATATATATATATATATATATATATATATGGGGTAAATGCAATTTTTTGCTTGATAAATAATGAACAAAAAACATATAGATTTCCGTTGGCCAAAATAAAGTGAGTTACATCCATTGAGAAACCCACATTTGTGGGGAGGTTAGGTTGTCGGGCCCTCGATCCGGCCCACAAATCACTTACCGAAATCGACGCCCCTGATGGAGGGTCAATGCTCTGAGTGGGTGCCGGTGACCAATGTTGCCTCCCACGGAGCTTTCGGGACCCGTGCTGGTCCTGGTCTATGTTAAAGATTTGCCGGACCAGCTGAAATGCTGTTCCATGTTTGCAGATGACACAAAAGTACACAGGAGGGTAACTGACCGTTATGATCGAGAAACTCTGCAGAGTGACATGGACTGACCTTTCTGGGGTCTGAGCAATGGCAGCTACCCTTCAATTCACGGAAATGTAAGGCTTTGCAACAAGGGCAGCAAACCCCATATGGATTGAGGAAGGTCTTGCGTACAATGTACACACTGCAAGAGCTGTTCTGAAAGCTGCCAGGGCCTTGGGTCTTGTAAAAGTGACATTTGCTAGGCTAAATGCCAAGACACTGTCCATGATAATTAAGGCATTTGTTCGCCCATTTCTAGAATATGGGAACTGTGTTTGGGGATCAATGCTATATCAGGATCAAGATACTGTAGAGCGTGTTCAGAGACGTCCCACCAAGTTGGTTGCGGAGACTTAACATCTTAGCTATGACGAGCGGCTAAAAAAAGTACACCTGCCAAGTGTGTATTACGGGAGATGCAGGAGTGAATTGATCTTAGTGTACCAGACAACAACTCACAAGCTAGATGTCATTCTAGAAGATTGTTTTCAAAGTGGATAGCTCTGGTCGAACTCGTGACCAACCCCTGAAATTTCAACAGCATCATGCTCGCACTCAGCTGAGACAGAACTCTTTTTGCGTCAGAGTGGTACCTATATGGAACAGCCTACCTACTGCAGTTTTTATGTCCCCAAATGTGAATACATTCAAGAAGAACCTTGACAGACACTGGCAAGGACGTTAATATCAGACCAGGCCACCAGGACAGGCATTCTGAGTGCTTGTCACTGGCTACTGAGCGGGCTTCTTCAGGTCTGCTGGACCTTCCATGCCTGTATCGTAACCTAACCTAACCTACAGAGCGCGACATTTGCGCCGCAACACAGGCCTATGATTGGCCACCAATTCCGCCAAGCATGATGCAACGCAAGCACAAACAAACTTCCGGCTCTTTGATGCCGTACTGGTTTTCATTGGAAAGCTAGGACAGCGCTGCACGGTACTGGCTGAGATCGCGTACGTATCTCGAAAGTGTTTTTCAGTGCATGTTTAACATAAAAAATATCCTATTACAAAATCACGTTACCAATATGGTATGCATAGATGGTATGACTATATGATTCATTGCTATTTTTTTGTACTTTAAACGTTGTAACAATGCCTTTTTTGGAGACTGATTTGTAGAGGGAACGTAATGAAACAAAACGTGCCAAGGACATTTGCTTAGTTACACGGTAAACGTAAATTAGAGAGAAAAGAAAACGTCTGAGTACTAAGTCCTTCACAGATAGATGTATCGATACAGTTTATGATAAATTCCCGGCATACGGTGATACGGTAATGCGGAATCATTTACCTCACTGCCGAAGTAAAATCGCTCTTTTAACCACTTTTCAAAGTTGACGAACTTAATCATCTTACTCCTGTGCTCTGGCTATGCGATTCAAGTGGAATTCCTTCCTGTTATTTAACTCGGCACCGCCTGGCGTGTTAAAAACACCCGCGACCGCCGGTGCATGTCAAAAAAGAGTACCCCTTGTTATCTCAGGATGTTACCGTCGGATCTAAATCGGTCAACCACCAATCGATAGCCCTGAGTACTGCGATTCAGAAAACACTATGTTAACCCTTGTCACCTGGCCGGTGACGTCACGGGTCACGCAAAACGCCGAACACTACATAAAAAACTGACACCTGTTCGTACATCATATCATAAGTCATACTGATCTTAGAGCCTTCAACTGGGTATGAAACGAAACGCCACGACCGCCCACATCAGGCGGATGCCAAAATGTTAAAAAATGTCTGGACTAGGTCAACCTAGGTCAGATGGCATATTAGTCTTAATTTATGTGTCAAAGGTCGATACTTACTCGCAGCCATTTGGATCTACGCGACGAAAATAGACAAAAGTGAAACCTTCTCATCATAAATTTTGCATTACCTGCTTTTCATCCAGTCAAGGTCATTCTAGGTCAAATCAGATAAGGCTGTATTACTCTTTTTGACAAGGAGCAAAAATAAGTCCCTGAAAGTCAAGTGCAGAACTGAAATGACATCTCGTCATAAGGAAACTTGCCCTGTCTGCTGCTTACTGGGTCAAGGTCAGGCCAGGTCAGGTCAGATAACCATCTTCCATCTTTTGGCTGGGAACAATAATTGCTTCCTGCTGCTACTTAACCCGTCCCCGAACGGGGGGGGCAGTTGACTGCCCCCCTGAGGTTTTTCTGGCATTGCGAGAGAACCAACAAACACAGAGCCACGAAACTTTGTGTACCTTTTGCTCCATCAATTTTACGTCTTGTGTCAAAATTTTGACCTCAGGTCAGGTCAGGTGCCTGACCTAGGTCAGGTCAAACAGAACTATGTCGAAAAAAGTTTAGCGCCCTCTAACTTTTTCGAAAAACAAGATATCTCAATAATACTTTCAGGGAGTAGTGACCGTGATAGATGCAACAAATCTGCTATCTCAGATTTTTCGGAATTTTCCGGGTCATTGACCTAAGGTCAAGCCCATTTTTAAGACATATCGCCGTTTTTCGGAAACTCACGGAATATTCCATAACATTTTTAGTGTGGAGTGAAGCAGACATCTAGTTACCGTCATTGGGCAAAGTATCAGTGACCTCCAGCATTGACCTGAGGTCAGGTCACGAATAACTGTAGTGGACCAAAATGTACCACCGTCAAAATCGACGATGAACTACTCAGAATGCGTAGAAAATGGCAGAACTAACACTGACGTAACACTAACAGAACTGCACAGACGTAATTAATACCAGGAACCTCAAAACGTTTGAAAAAATAGCATATTTTGGAAATAAATAGGCTCTCGCGAATAAAGCTCCGCCAACTTTGTACATTGGCAACTAATCAATTTTTCCAAAATTTAAGCATGAGAAACCATCACAAGAACCACAAAGATCAATAAAATTGGCATAGATTGTCCTTTTTTGCGAAAATAAAGGAACGGCAAAATTAGTTCCCGTCAATTTGGTACCGCGTACGGCAGCGGCGCACACTGACGGCCGACCGGGAGAATTACGGTGTCTTTAACTCAACGTTTCGGCGTATATATTGAACAAATCTGAGGAAATTAGACGTGTATCGGCATCCGCGGACATTTGCTTGTGCGCTGGTGCCTTTACCTATGCGTTATTAGTCACAGCCCTTGAGATTCAGGCCATTTCTCGGTCTCATGCAGTCGGCTATGAGAAAACATATATAGGGCGTAAATTGGCTTACATATTATCTAAAACTAAAAATGAGACCAGTTTCGAGCTCTTCTCGTCACAGGCTTTCGAACGGTATGCTTATTTTTATCGTGCGATCAACCGTTCGTGAATTAGAGGGGGGGCAGTCAACTGCCCCCCCAGTCGCCGATGTTCGGGACGGACCGACGGTCGTGCGCGGGTTAACGGCCTTCTACAGACAATGTTGCACTTCATTTTGTTTTGACATCAACCTGTCGCGTGATCTGACGTGACCTCACATTGCATTTGGTTGACCTTGTTAAGAGGCGCATATAGATTTGCTTCTCTGTCTTAAACGATGGGAAAGGTAAGGAAAGGAAAAAAAGCGGCAACCACTCCTATCTCTTGCAATGCAAATCAGTTCAATTGTCATCATGCATGTCACCTGTCATGACCTCTAATGTTGATAAAAAACGCCACGGTTGTATATCCTTTTGGGGACCGTGTCCTATATGAATCCAAATCCATGCATCATATTCTGGAATATTATGAAAAAGAAGAATGTTCGCGCCACTGCTCGAAGAGGTGAAAACATGCATGCAAGGGTTCATGTATGGCGTCATATCTCCATCACCTGACTTAGCATGGAAATGGTTTTGATGTCAAAATATGTAAAATTGATTGGTGAACGAGTACTGAAAGTTTGGTTGAGCTGGCTTTCATGGTTCATAAGTTATTCAAAAAAACAAGGGGCTCCCTATTTGACACCCCCAGGCGGTACCGGGTTGATACGCTGAGTTTACGGACACTATCACGCTTATGCACATTACGAATAACTTCGTGTGTCATGCCTGGATGTAGCATATGGCGTACAACTATATGAGTCACATGAGATTTTAAAAATAATACAGGGAACATGGCTTAAAAAGTGTGCTAACGTTGCGATGGTACCACGAGAGTGACGAGACTGTGTATTCATTCACGACAGGGGCATATCCCGGGAGTTTGAAGACATGAAAATGTTGCACAGAAAATGTGCACAGTGGACAGTGTGCAATGAATGTCAAATGCCGTGATGCGTGTTTTATTTCTGTTGTCGCGTTAATATTTGGAACGTGTGACACATTATTCCATCCACGAGAACTCTGGACGTAATTTTGAATGACAGTCCGCGTTGCTACGTTGTGGCTCTGAGGCATTCCTCGGTAGAGCCACGTCACCAGCAGTGCTCACGTGAGACATTCCTCGGTAGAGCTACGTCACCAGCAGTGTTCACCTGAGGCACTCCTCGGTAGAGCCACGTCACCAGCAGTGCTCACCTGAGGCATTCCTCGGTAGAGCCACGTCACCAGCAGTGCTCACGTGAGACATTCCTCGGTAGAGCCACGTCACCAGCAGTGTTCACCTGAGGCATTCCTCGGTAGAGCCACGTCACCAGCAGTGCTCACCGCTCAGATTTTTCTTCACGACCGCGAATCCGGGATATTTGCTCTGGTTACAGCCAGACTGGTCAAGGTCGTCGGATGACCTTGGCGTCGTGTCTCGGTGACCGCGGCAGACAGCTGGCAAAACCAATATCCCGTCCCGTCCTATGTTTACCGTCCGCTGTTTGCTCCCGTTCTAGCGTTTAGCGAGTTGCTATCGGGTCACTATTTCTGGCAACCACGCTGCCGGCTTCTCGTACCCCGGCTCTCCGCCACTCGCATTGCTGAGGAGACATTACCATCGTTACATGCTGGACAATTTTTAGAACAAAATTTGCAAAATATTCCGCCTCAGCGCTGTTGAAGCAACGCAAGAACAACATTAAAACGAAACAGTTCAAATTCCATGTAAAAAACTGCATCTAGTTCAGTCAAACCAGCCATTGAACTGCAGAAATAAGAGACGAGACGAAGTTTCTGAATGTGACTTGTGCTTCCCATCCAAACAAGTCGAGTCCATTTCGCAGCCTACTGGTCGCCTCTTTTCGCACATCGTTGTTGAGCGGAAGCAGGTCTGCTCTTCTGTGCGTCGGTGGCCGGCAAGCCTAGCCGTCTGCTTCAGACCTGCAGGGATAGTCGGCGTGTGCCGCTGGGCTGAGTTTCTCACACGCGATGGTCGGCTGTTCGCCCAGCCGTGCGAGACAGCATCAGTCTGTGATCAAAACGATTGTCGAGCCGTGATGCTAACGCATGCAGTTTTTGAGGCAGGGACCCACTTCAGAACAGTCTCGCAGTAATTACTCGTGCTTTTGTGATCTGGCCGCGAGTCATCATCGCAGAAGACCACTGAAGCGGTTCGGAACGTGACGCGGAATCTTCCTACGGTTTTTGTTCTGATCGAGTATCTGTAAGAGCTTTCGTCATTTCTGAGGATTTCACTTGAAATCCAGGATGAAGAGGAAAGAACAGTAATCGAGAACGACGATCCAATTCAAGTCCCCTACCAGCCACAGTCAGGTAACCAGGAGTTACCTGTTTACCCAGCAACCCGTGTCACGGCACAAAGAAACGCAGTGACCGTCATACCATGGCCAGCTGATCAGGAGTGGCCTGGTTAACCCGTGTCACAACACAGCGGGAAACAATGACCGTCACGCTACCACCGCCGGGTGAATAACAAAAGGCGAAGTCGAGGCAGACTCTCAGCACATGAAAGTCGCAATGGAAAGTACTAAACAAAGTCAGATGTTCCCAGGTAGCTAACGTTGTTTCTGATGTATAATGTGGACACAGAAAATTGCTACTGGTATGTTAAGTTGAATTTGCTTTGTCGTAGGTGTTGCGTGTAGTTTGACCAAAGAGGAACTTTGTACCATTGCATTATTAGCTTCGCTTTCAGAGGTGAAAATCTGCCCATCTACGTATGCCGGCAACACATATCGCTGATAGGCTTAAAGAATTGAGACATTCGGTCTTGTCACCAGATTTCTTGTAATTATCGTTTGTAGAAATCGATTTCGGCGCAGGCCGTAGGTCCAAGGAGCCTTTCAACGCAAGATGCAAACCGAACGCGATGAATCAGGTTGGGTTGAGATTAAAGATCACGTTCAGCCGAGGTTGTTGTGGGGTCCTGACTCCGCCACCCAAGTGTCTCTGACCATGTCTCTGACCATGGGGCAATTTTACCAAGGCACCGAACCAGATGGCGCTGGAGCAGCTCTAAAAAACTATGTGATTTCATGACATGGTCGGACTGTGACAATCTGAGCCTTTCGGTCTCAATCCAACTATAAGTTTCCGTTCTGAATGATTTTGTTTTCTCCTGATTTTATATTAATTATAAATTCTGAAACTAAAAGCTGCTGTTTCGTAGCACCAATTGCTACGCTGCCTGGTAAAAAATGCCGTGGGAGGCATTTAACCCTATTCCAGGCAGGCGGAGAGGGACCGAATCCGTCCCCTCCCCTCGGGGTTTTACTTGCTTTTTTCCAGAGTTTCTAACATGACTTCACGAAACTTGGCCGCTTTTTCTACGTATCTTTTCTACGTACTGCACCAAAGTTTCAAAATTTCATTTTGCTCAGGTGCCGGGGCGGAGCCCAGCCACATTTCTGGAAGGCACCTCAGGCCATTTTTGGCGCTGTTGAGGGTAAAGCAAGATGGCCGCCAAAAATGCGGTTTTTACGGTAGAACCTCAAACTTTATATGAATGTAGCGGCATAAGTGGGCAAGTATCCCAAAAAACTTTTTATTAACCCACGCACGGCCGTCGGTCCGTCTCGAACATCGGCGACTGGAGGGGGGCAATTGACTGCCCCCCTCTAATTCACGAACGGTTGGGCACACAATAACAATAAGCATACTGTTGGAAAGCCTGTGACGAGTAGGGCTCGAAACTGGTCTCATTTTTAGTTTTAGATAATATGTAAGCCAATTTACGCCCTATATATGTTTTCTCATAGCCGACTGCATGAGACCGAGAAATGGCCTGAATCTCAAGGGCTGTGACTAATAGCGCATACGTAAAGGCACCAGCGCACAAGTAAAGGTTCGCGGATGCCGATACACGTATAATTTCCCCAGATTTGTTCCATATATACCCCGAAACGTTGAGTTAAAGACACGGTAATTCTCCCGCCAGCTGTCACTGTGCGCCGCTGCCATATGCGGTACCAAATTGACGGGAACTAATTTTGGCGTTCCTTTATTTTCGCGAAAAAGACGATCTATGTCAATCTGATTGATCTTTGTGGTTCTTGTGATGGTTTCAGATGCTTAAATTTCGGAAAACTTATTAGTTATCAATCTGCAAATTTGGCGGAGCTTTATTCGCGAGAACCTGTTTATTTTGAAAATATGCTACTTTTTCAAACTTCTTGAGGTTCCTGGTATTAATTAGGTCTGTGCAAGCTAGTTCTGCCATTTTCTACCCATTCTGAGTAATTCATCGTCGATTTTGACGGTGGTACATTTTGGTCCACTACAGTTATTCGTGACCTGACTTCAGGTCAATGACTGGAAGTCATTGATACTTTACTCAATGACGGTAACTAGATGTCTGCTTCACTCCACACTAAAAATGCTATGGAATATTCCGTGAATTTCCGAAAAAACGGCGATATGTCTTAAAAATGGGCTTGACCTTAGGTCAGTGACCAGGAAAATTCCGAAAAATCTGAGATAGGAGATTTGTTGCATCTATCACGATCACTAATCCCTGAAAGTATTATTGAGATATCTTGTTGAGATGAAATATCTTGTTTTGCAAAAAAGTTAGAGGGCGGTAAACTTTTTTGAACATAGTTCTGTTTGACGTGACCTAGGTCAGGCACCTGACGTGACCTGAGGTCAAAGTTTTGACGCGAGGTGTAAAATTGATGGAGCAAAAGGTTCACCAAGTTTCGTGACTCTGTGTTCGTTGGTTCTCTCGCAATCTCAAAAAAACCTCAGGGGGGCAGTCAACTGCCCCCCAGTCGGGGACGGGTTAATCTCAGGTAAGGTCATATGGTCAAATTAAGGTCAAAATACAAAAGCTTATTTGATGTTAATTACTTTGACACTCAGTCTTGGAATGCAAGAGCGGAAATGTGTACGACTAAAAAGAGCGCTCTCTACTTATGCACCCAGTTTCAGGTTGATATCAGGTCGGGTTACGGAGCTATGACCTAAAACGCCTGTGCGCGTACCTTACATCATGAAAACCATAAACTGGAATTTTAGCAATAGAGTCAATTCAGACAAATGGAAACGCTTTCAGACAATATAAAATGGGCTCTGAGGTCACTGAAGGTCATTTGAGGTCAAAGGTAGTAAGCTGACCTGATAAACATGTGACCGTGACAGTTTCCCTTTTTTAACTCCCTAGCGCCGCCTAAACTAATATTTTACATACAGTGCGACACCGTGACTACTAAAAGCTAAGTGTTTTGAGCTTTCCTGTTGATTTGGTTTTTGACAAAAAATTATCTTCCCATTTTCAAAACCTTGTGAACGCCTACGAATTTTCTCAGAATTGTAAACGTATGGAACAGTGCCAAAAATCATTTTCATAAGCCCTCGATTTCTGCCAATTGCAACAAAATCGATCATTAAACAGCGGACCTACAGCAAATCCAAAAATACCTCCCAATTTAACTCTTTTGTCTCCTGTATCCACGCCTTCAAGATTCTTAAGACTTCTCTTTTAAAAACGTCGTTCCCGTCATAGCGAATCGATTGCCGTTCGTTGCAATGAGATCGGATAAGTAATTCTCGAGATCTCGGTGGTCAGATTCTCAGATCAATAAAAGGGTGTGACCTAGGTCAGGTCAAGTGAACCAAGGTCCAAAAAAGTTTAGCGTCCCGTAACTTTTTCGCAGAACACGATATCACAGTAAAACTCCCAAGGGTTAGAGATTTTGATAAATGTAACAGATCTCCTATCTCGGATTTTTTGGAAACATTGGGGTCATTGACCGAAGGTCAAGTACGTTTTTGGAAATAACCAACCAACACAACAACCAAAACAAATGCATTTTTTGGAAATAAACAGACTTTCGCGAATAAAGCTCCGCCGATTGTGTATGTTGATAACTGCCAAGTTTTTCCCAAATTTAGGCATGGAAAATCATCCCAAGAACCACTAGGATTAAGAAATGACACTTGGAATGGCATATTGTGCGAAAATAAAAGAGCGCTAAAATTAGTTCCCGTTAATCTCATACCACCTTCGTTGGCAGCGACCGCCTTGCAGTGGTGCAAAAATCATGTGTCTTTAACTCAACGTTTCCGTATACATGTTAAACAAATCAGAGAAATTAGACGTGTATCAGCATCTGCGGACTTTTACCTGTCCGCCGGTGCGTTTATCTAGACTTTATTAGTAACGGCCTTTGAGATCCATGCTGTTTCTCGGTGTCATGCAGGCGGCTATAAGGAAACATTTACATATATAATTGCTTACATATTATTCAAACTAAAAATGGGACCAGTTTCGAGCTCTACCTGTCACAAGCTTTCCAACGGTGTGCTTATTTTTACCTTACGATCAATCGTTCGTGAGTTAGAGGGGGCGGACAGCCCCCCCCCATTCCCCGACCCACAGTGGAGCGCGAGTTAACTAGTGCATACCCGTGCCGATTGAAATCGGTTCTCTATTCTTTGGTCTTTAAGTTCCATCCATTCCATCACCTCTTAGAAAAAAACACAGACCGTGAAAACGAAATATGGACAACGGCAGGAGACACCGACCTGCCCCATCAATGCGAACGATGACTGCATCTACAGTATGGTGGAGATAAAACAAAGCAGGTGCCTTAACCATGAAACCTACCAAACAAGCCTAACAATCTGGTGACGAGGGCTACAATAAAATCAGTCTAGCAAAGGAACTAAACAGATGTTTCGCTTTATTTTTTCTGCTCAAATACCTGCTGCTTGATGTGGCTCTTACTTATTCACGCGGTCTGCTGCGAGAAGTTGGGGCTGTTAGGAAGTGATAAACGCTGTTTGTCGTGAGAAGCAATGCTACGAAACGCACACTTCCCTGCAACTTTTTGTGGCTCCTAGTTCTGAATACAATCTGCCGCGGAAATGCGGCCACAACAGATTGCTTATCCACTCGTAATACCCAGAAGAACACCCCGGCAGGTGGAGGAAAGTTACGCCAATGCAAACCGGACAGACCAAACTGTGACAGCTGGTGTGTTCTGCTCATCCCAGGGCGTCAAGTTCACCGCAGCTGCACGGGCCACAAGGCAGCCGGCGGCAACACCAAGACTAGCATGTTACTGGCTGTAGAACCACCTGGAACGTGACACCGGGATCAGTACCAGCAGGTAGACGGCACTAGGGTCAGCAGATCGGCGGCACTAGGACCAAACGGTAAGGCACGGCAGGCCTCTCTTGAGGTCTCTTTCACCAGTACGTCAGTCTGGGACGAAACAAAGCCAGCTATCGCACATGTGCTCAGTAGTGCAATTGGCATCAGGTGTTCTTCATGTCTGAGGAGGACCAGTAGCTGCTTGACCTTCATCCTTGTGTGTATCAGTTTCACAACCTGGTTGTTTCACGGAGGCTACACGGAACTCCAAGAGGCAAGAATACAAAGCTCAGCAAAACTCCAGGTTGTGACACTTACATCTATAACTGAAAGCCAAACACTCCAGCTGCTCCTCCTCAATGTGAACTAGCCCTTAATACGTAATACACACATATACAGATTATCCACAGTGCAAAATATGGTAGCGAGCCTGATGTGCACCTGGAGATGAGCTCAGGTGCATACCAAATGCGCTTAGGTGTAATCCAAGTGTACAACCTACGCGCGCCCCAAAACTACACAGCTGCAGCCAACATGAGAAATGCATGTCTGAAATGCTTAATGTGCACCTGGAAAGAAAATGTTGTACCTCAGAATTTAAAAATGGGCATGTAGATTTTGAGGGGTGCCAGCAAGATCTTGTCGAAATGCGCATTATTAATAGACTGGCATATACTAACACGAATACATTGTGTACATAGTACCCCATCGGAGCGCAATGATTATCCAAGGAGTGAGGACAATTTTAACACTAACAACCAGTTAACCATGAAAATGTTCAGATATACTAAATAATGGACAATGCGTCGCAGCCAGCTACAAAGTACCCACACACATCCCAGTATTCCGTACAAGTATCGGATCGGACAGAGCAACTCGAACATGAAGAACAAAAAATCGCAACTTGGATGCGTCCAAACTGAACAGATGACGCGAAATATCTTAAAATAACGAGATGGGGAACATATCACTAACTGAATAAAGCACTACTCCACAAACACCAAAGGAAGGTGGTGTGGTCTCTCACCCACGCAGCTCCAGCAGGACGATTTAACACGCGCAGTGGAGGAGGTTTCGCGTTAAAGCGTACTGGAAGAAGGAGCCAGAGGTACCACGTTTTAACCCATGCCCGACTGGGGGGGCAGTTGACTGCCCCCCTGAGGTTTTTCTGGGATTGGGAGAGAACCAACAAGCACAGGGCCACAAAACTTTGTGTGCCTTTTGCTTCATCAATTTTACATTTCGTGTCAAAATTTTGACCTCAGGTCAGGGCAGGTGCCTGACCTAGGTCAGGTCAAACGGACCTATGTCAAAAAAAGTTTAGCGCCCTCTACCTTTTTTGCAAAACAAGATATCTCAATAATACTTTCAGGGTATAGTGATCGTGATAGATGCAACAAATCTCCTATCTCAGATTTTTCGGAATTTTCCGTGTCATTGACCTAAGGTCAAGCCATTTTTAACACATGTCGTTTTTTCGGAAATTGACGCGAAACTTCATAACATTTTTAGTGTGGAGTCAAACAGACATCTAGTTACCGTCATTGGGCAAAGTATCAACGGCTTCCAGCCATTGACCTGAGGTCAGGTCACGAAAAACTGCAGTGGGCTAAAATGTACCACCTTCAAAATCGACGATGAGTTACTCAGAATGGGTAGAAAATGGCAGAACTAGCTTGCACAGACGTATGTAATACCAGGAACCTCAAAAAGTTTAAAAAAATAACATATTTTGCAAATAAACAGGCCCTCGCGAATAAAGCTCCGCCAAATTTGTAGATTGGTGAATAATAAATGTTTCCAAAATTTAAGCATGAGAAACCATCACAAGAACCACAAAGATCAATGAGATTTACATAGATCGTCTTTTTTCGCGAAAATAAAGGAACTGTAAAATTACTTCCCATCAATTTGGTACCGCATATGGCAGCGGCGCACAGTGACAGCTGGCGGGAGAATTACCGTGTCTTTAACTCAACGTTTCGGCGTATATATGAAACAAATCCGGGGAAATTAGACGTGCATCGGCATCCGCAGACCTTTACTTGTGCGGCGGTGCCTTTACGTATGCGTTATTAGTCACAGCCCTTGAGATTCAGGCCATTTCTCGGTCTCATGCAGTCGGCTATGAGAAACATATATAGGGCGTAAATTGCTTACATATCATCCAAAACTAAAAATGAAACCAGTTTCGAACTCTACTCCTCACAAGCTTTCCAATTGTATGCTTATTTTTATCGTGCGCCCAACCGTTCGTGAGGTAGAGGGGGGCAGCCAACTGCCCCCCCCCCCAGTCGCCCGTGTTCGAAACGGACCGACGGTCGTGCGCGAATTAAGGATAAAGTGGGGTCATAAATAGAGATAATGCCTGTAATTTTCATGACTTTACGTCAATATCTCTAAGATGAAATGGGTCAAAAAGGTTAACTCTGGACACTTTTCGGCCTGTGCGGACCATTCCGTACGGCTTTTCGAACGAAACGGGAAAACGGCGCGAGTTAGAGTGTTAACTCGCGCAGTGGAGAGCGGTTTTGCGCTAACGCGCACTGGAAGGGAGCGTCCAAAAGGACCCCCTTTCATCTGAGAAACGGAAGAAGCGAGAGACATGAAACTCTGTGGACAGGGTAGGGCCATATCGATTTAAATTGTGTGCAATGTTTGATGATCCTAGGTCAATATCTTCAAGGTGAAACGGGGTCGAAAAGTCAACTTTGGACACTCTCTGCCCTTACAGACCATTCCGTACAACTTTTCGAACGAAACGGGAAAAGGGTGTTTGTTTGAGCATTAAAATGTGGGATACGACAACTTCCATTCATTTGACGTCTTGACTGAGGATTTCGGGTCAAGGTCATGTCAGGTCATTGACTTATGCCACCATTTTTTCATCTTCTGCAGATCAGATTTCGATCAATACGGAAAAGCCTGAGTGTAAATGAGGGCGCTACACGCATATTTTGGCGTATTTTCAGTGAAGATAGTCAACATCGGTAGATCTGATCACTTCCAGCATTCATATTTATGCATGCATGTATATGTTTACATGTATATACATATGAGTATGAATGTGCAAAACGTGTGTTTTTTTGGAGGGTCTTTGAATGCACATTTCGTACAAATCGGCATGTCTCAAAGCAAATCCGGATCAGGTCACAAGGTATTTGACCTTGACCTTTGATGACCTTGAGACTGACCCTGGTATATGTAAGCGTATCGGTGTGCGCGCACGTGTTTTTTATTAGGGTCTCTGAATGCATATTTCATACAAACCGACATGCTGCAAAGCAAATCTGGATCAGGTCACCAGCTGGTTGACCTTGGCTTTTGATGACCTTGAACGTTATTTACCCTGGCTTTAGTCTTGGCAAATCCATCATTTACGTCCAGATGACGTCGCCTGATTGTGTTCAAGCGGTAGTCTTCGGTAGAACGCTAGTCCTTTCATAAAGTCCGTCTTTGTCAGCGGTAACAGTTATTTTCATTGTTTGCTTGACTTTACAGTCGGGTGCGGGTTAATGCTCTGCTGACACAGAATTGCTTCTTGAACCCTACGACTGGCTTTCCATTGGCACTCGGCGTGCTAAGGGATTCCAGGCGTGGGACATACGACGTAATTAGCGTTTACTGCATATTTGGGCTTCACAGCCACACTGAATGAAGCTGCTGACGTGATAAACTGCGCTCTCAATCCGGTGGGAAATCGCGCGCCAGTGCGATTTCCTGCGGCTCCCTGGTGTGACACTGTGATTTCCTAGGGCTCCCTGGTATAACGTAACTTATTCCGTTCCAATGTGTGGTGGCGGTTCCTGCGTTTTCACTATGTTTGTGGCAGGGGAACTAAATGAAGGACGTTTATGCCTTGCTTTCCATGCCACGCTCCTTGGTATGGCGTTTGACCAAGAAGTCTGATTATTCCGTGTTCTTTGAATGATTCCTTTCTGCACAAGAGTTATTTGGTCGTGTAAGTGCAGGAGCCGAAAAGACGTAAAATAGACAAAAGAACGGTTAACTGGAAGATAAAAACCACAAGAGAAGCCGATTAACACAATGGTGTTACATGGGTAATAATACCCATGTTTATCATCTCGTAGCCCACGTTCAGATTTGCATAAGACACAAATCATTGAAACAACGATATAAAGAGTCCCTTTTTTGCTTTCTGACGGCGTCCTGTGAGGTTTTCCGCGAGTGAGGCATCAAAGGGCCGGCCACGTCGTCAGGCGGGCCGACCACGTCAGAGGGTGCGGTTGGGAAGGGGTAAGGCCGAAGGGAGGAGAGAGGGTATTGCCGGTTTAGGCTTTGCTGTCAGCCGCACGGAGCAATCTGCAGGACGAGATGGACTGGGCTTGTGCTCTGCTGCTGGCGAGACGGAGACGTTCCGACGAGGCGGCGAGAGGAGGTGGGTCAAGTGGGCTGTCTGTCGGCTGCAGCGCGAGACCAGCACTCCGGGGACGCCGGCCGTGCACTTGCGCTCAACGCCCACTCGGCTTCACGCGTCGGCGCGTGTTGTCGCCGGCGTTCCGTAAAGAGCGCCAGCGGTGCACTCGAGAACGGAGCGCCGTCAAACATGCGTGATAAGCCGGGTCCATCAGTCGCTCCGGGTGGAGGATAATGCTCCGGGCTTTCAGCGCAATGACGAGGCCTCGCAGTCCGGACGCCCCGGGGGTTATTTGGCCGCATTAAGTCCCCGCCAGGCCACGTGACGCTCGTAGGATAAGGTACAGCATGCGAGCGGTTCAACTGGGCTCAGTTCAGCGTATCGGTCGATGGCGGTGCGGGTGCTGTGCCAGACAGGCTTACTGACACGGCCCGGCATCATTTCCAGAGCTCTGCCGTCAGAGGACGGGAAACTGACGCTGGGACCAGCGCTGGCTGGTCCTTGTTGCCAAGTTCGCCGGCGGAGTCGGTGTACCGACCGGCCGGCGCCCCGGCAGTGGCCGCTGTTTTCACGTGGACGCACGCCTCCTGCAAAACGGAGCGAATCAGGCCGATCTGCGTCAGACGTCAGTCCGCCTGAGATGTCGGAACGTATTGACTGCAGCCCGTCAGTGGTATTCACTGGATCATTCACTGAATGGCAGGCCGCTCGCTGCGAAATAGGGTTTGACATTGGTCACTTACTTTCTGCATGTTTCTGGCTGTGAAATGGAAAAAATGGCAAGCTATCGTTGGCATAGCACTGGTGAGATGATGATTGCTCCAAGTGGAAACGTCCTGCATGGAGGAAACTTACACGATCAGAGCGATTTGAGTGCCAGAGTAAAGCGAACAATTTTTTTTCCACCCGATTTCAAAGCCACGGGGAACATTACGCATTTTGATGATTTGAATATACACAGTTTTTAGGTTTCTGTAAAGAAGATACATCATATTTTCTTTTTTAAATGTGATTTGCTTGATCTTTTGAGGTGATTGAGTTTCACGTACGAAGGTGTTGTTAATTTTCTTAAATCATGTCCAGCGTTAAATAGCATCCTAAGCAACCAACGTTTCCCCTGAACTCCCAACGTACCATGTTCGTTGATGATTAACAACTGGTTGATGTAACAAAAGGCTGATGCTCGTTGATGATTAACAACTTCCTCAAGCAGCACCCAGGTTTTGAAAGAACTGTTGCCGGACGAATGCAGTTTGAGTGTGATGACCTGCTCTTCAAACCGCGCTATGTCTGACAAGATTTTGTTCAAAACTGACTAAATTGTAGTGGGACAGTCCCTCCTGGTGCTTCATTATCTAAACATGTAATGCTCTGCTGCCAGCTATGAACATGAGAGTGGGCAAAGTACTTTGAGTTCCAACTTCCAATAACGCCAATAGAATGTTTTTTTTCGCTTAAAACCTTCTATCCGCAAATCAAAAATGGGATGGTAGATTCCAAGGTAAGGACTTGACTTTGTGCCAGTGGAATGAAACAAAAGTATACCAATAGGAACATTTTTTTCAGCTAGGAATGCCTAACCGACCATTCAGAAATGGAACGATAGGGTTCAAAGTAAGAATATCCTTCGAAGCTAAGACCAGAACACTCGCTGAATATACACAACAGACTCCAAACCCACCGGTCAGCGCCAAATTCTTTCAAATTCCCGGGAACTGAAGGCCACTGAACCCTTTAGGGTGCAGTTCAACATTTCCAGATTAACGTTTTGACCTTGGTTGTTTCTGCTCACGCAGACTGATAGAGCACAGGGGCAGAAATGTTAACCCAACTTTAACTTCTGCTGCACATGCTAATCTGCTGCATTGCACATGTTTTAACTGCGCACACTAATTCTCTTTCCTATCGCCGGCATGTGGTGAACGTATGAATTTCAAACAAGCAAACCCTCGGTCAAGCAGGAGTCTAGCTTTCATCGATTGTATTGCCACAGTCGCTCGCTGTCCTCGCCCACTCCGTCTGAAAGCCAGCAAGGCTCATAACAAATACTGCCCACTGCTTTTCTCTTCAAACATGAAGGTATACGAATATCAACCATTCATTGACATTTCCTACCAACTGTATTTTGTAATACGAAAGGATATTCATGCATCTGTTACAGTATTTTCCACGTCAGGAAATGCAATCTAAATGTCACTCGCCACCATGCTATTGCTTGTTGTCAGAACTGCAAAGTTCAAAGGTGCCGCAAGTGAAATTCCGGTACACGACGACGGGTAGAAAAACAAATGCACTTATTCCTGGACATTATGCATCCAGGGACTTCAGAAAACGCTGTATTTATTATGGTTTGCTTCCGTTAGAGTATTTCGGTTCAACTACACCATTTGATATCTTCCAATCGTTTTTTCTTTGGGATGTAGTCATGCAAAGATGTGACGTGATAAGGTGATTTGTACATACTACAGTACGCGTTCTAATATCAAATGATAATTTTAAAAAATTGCGATCTTTCTAAAAGATGAATTCTGGGAGGAAACGGGAAACAAAGACAATGTACAGGGCTTTCCCAAAGGAAGAGTACCCAAAGACGAGTCACAGCCGGTTTGCTTTTTATTTGTTGGGCATTCGGCTATTTGTGGTCATAACCATTTCAGACCATATAGTGAAGGCATGCTTTCATATGTTTGATCGATTATTAGACTTCACATGATATGCTCTCGGTAGGAGTCAAGTCGCTGTCTGAAGATTTGGGGCGACCTACGAAGTGGCCGATCATTCGGTTACAATTTGTTGTGGAGATGGATATGATGTGGGCACGTACGTATTGCTGTTTCATTTCCGTGGTGGTCCGCGAATTTTTGCGGGACATATTGTTTTGGCAGTAGTCCCACAGGTAAAAGCCGAGTGGAATTAGATCAGGGGAGTGAGAGGCCCACTCGGCTTCATTTTTTGGGGGAAATGACACTCTATCGAAGTGGGCTGACAGCCACTGTTTTGTGACTTCTGCCGTATGTGGTGTTGCTCCATCTTGTTGGAACTATTTCTCCTTTCCCGTTACATTTGACTTCCTTCCCAGTGCTGTCCAAAACCTCCCTAGAGCGCCAATGTATCGCATACTATTGACTGTCGTATGTTCTCCATTCTCAGTTTCAAATCAGAAAGGTCCGATAGTGTCTAACTTCCTCAAGGCCAACCACGCAGTCATTTTCTTAGAATGCCGCTGTTTTCCGATGACTAAGTCAAGACTAAGTCCGCTTCCCCAGAAAGTGTTGTTTCTCCTGTTAACGCATCCGCTTAGTTAAACGTGTGCTTCATCTAAAAACCATTCGTGGTTCAGGAACTTTGGGTCCTTTGCAATCTTCTGCAAAAATCAGTCGCACATGATGACGCATTTCGTCTTCTCCATCTGTCATTGGTTGGGAAACTTGTATGTGGTACGGGTACAGCTTCAGTTCGTCTCTCACAATGCTGTGCAGTGAAGAGACCATCAAATTCAGTTCCTGAAACTTACGACGCAGTGACTGCAAGTTTTCAGCCACGGATTCAGGTCAAAATTGCTGTTTGAAGTGAGACTCTCCCTTCAAACATTGTTTTAAAATATAAAAGAAGGGTCAGGTGTTCTCCCGGAATGTCCAGCCATAATTCTGATCCTTTTTTACGAAAAAAGGTGATGATCCTATTTTCTGTTTGACATTAGTCACATCAGCAGCTACAATCTGTTGCCTTTGTAGGTAGAATCAATAAATACAAAAAGGTTTCCTGATATAACTTGTTTAACGTGTCGTTGTGCCCCATTTGATTGAATCAGTTAATGGCTGCTTATTTGAGCCAATATGCGATTCAGTTCCGATTCCGATTTATTACGTCTTTCTACTGAATCGGTTACAACCATGATTCACGGCAAAAGTGATAACTATCTGAATCGATTCAGTGTCGATTCGATTCCATTGAAAACCGAGCACAGGCTAGCACAAGCCTGGATGCTGGTGCATTTTTTTTTTAATGCATACGCGCTGTTTTACAGCAATTCTTTTCTGCAGCACACGTCTCCTTTTTGAAGGCGGCTCTCCCGGACGGCGGGGTCACGTGGGTCCGGCCCCGGAGCAATACCAGAGACGGAGCGGGCGGCCCATGACCGGGGCAGCGGCGCCCGCAAAACAGATCGCTCCTCAATACATTAGTTATGCTGAACAAAAGACACTCCACAGGCCACAGGCCTCATGGAACCGCTCCTCCCAAAGTACGAATTGAATTTTTTAACTCTCCACCGACTGGGATGGGCGGTTGACCGCTCCCCCTGAGGCTTTTCTAGGATTGCGAGAGAACAAACAAACACAGCACCTTGAAACTTCCTGTACCTTTTTCTTCACTATTTTTACATCTTGCATCAAAGTTTTGACTTCGAGCCAAGTCAGTTGTCTGACCTAGGTCAGGTCAAACCGACCTATGTCCAAAAAAGTTTAGCGCCCTGTAACTTTTTCGGAAAACAAGATATCACAATAATACTTTCAGGAATTAGTGATCTTGATAGATGCAACAAATCTGCTATCTCTGGTTTTTGGGATTTTTCTGGGTCATTGACCTAACGTCAAGCTCATTTTTAAGACGTCGTTTTTTTCGGAAACTGGCCGGAATATTTCATAATATGTATAGTGTGGAGTGAAACGAACATCTATATACCAGGGGAGGGTAGCTTGGTAAAGTGACCCCCGCATTAAGATGCTGAAGTAAACCAACCTTAGCAAACCCTTGAGTACTGTTCTTACCAGATGCAGCAGTCTCCTTCATCACGTGTTAGGCGAACAGCCAGTTTGGTTCCAGCGCCCGGGCCGAAGTCCCCTCAGTATGACGTCAGTCGGTGAAACGTTACCCCGAAACTGAATCATCACAGATCGTCCCGTCCGCGCTATAGATGTGTTCTTCACACCCGTCAGGGAGTCGCAGGAGTTTCGAGTTTGGGTATGGCACCCGGTTGATGGCCGTCCCGTATTACAGCCGTCACGTCCGGTAAAACGGGCTCCGGATGCGGAGTGTACCGGGCCCAGGAGCACAGCCATCACATCCGCAATAGGTGCAGAAAAACCACTTATGAGTTAATGCACTGTGGGTGCAAATGAAAAAAAAATTATGCGAATTGAGCTGTCCTGGGACCGACTTGTCAGTCGTCGCGCCACACAAGACGGAACATTTGGCGCGCAACATGTGGATCCAGTTCCACAGGCCCCAGTCAAATCCCGATTGCCACCGTGCCAACTGGGCCGACGCAGATTAATGTACCTCGTGCACGTCCACTTGAATATATGCCACGCCGACCAAGTGGAAAGGATGCCAGCCACGCCCGGAGCATTATCATTTCTCCGAGCCGTTGCAGTTTCCGCAAAATCGACTGCCCAGTTTCCGTGGATCGTGGTGATGTTGGGTATAAATTGGCTCCATTTGCTATACGGGCCCAGAGCTTACAAGTTTAGTAGGGATATGTCGGTATCAGCAACGAAGATCCGGCCTCTTTCAGGCCTGTTTGCTTTTCAGCCGTGGTTTACCAACGTCGTGCGAAACGGCGAGGGGACGAACGTTATTGGTTTATCTAGCATTCCTCGAGGAGCGATCAAAGACTCAGTGTTTGTGGTGTTGGAGAAAGTTTATGGCCTGATTTCAATAAGAATATCTGAAACAGAGAGGCGTTGATGCTCAATACATTTTCATGCTTTTTTGCAGACAAATGCAATTGTCCGGTGCTATTCGGCACGAAATGCGTTTCTGCTGGTAATGGAACTGTGATTCACTAAGTTCAAAACATTCCGTTTTGTAATATCAAAAATGTCAAAAAATCGTAAAAACCTTGGTTGGCCAAGTTTAACTCAATCTCTATTTGCGCAGTCGTTGTCGTGCGGGGCCTCCGCTCCGCTCTTCCCGATTGAGTTTGACATAACAATGTCCGATTCACTGTGTTGTCCTATTGTCACCAAGTAACGCTTCTAACGGTCTGAGCACGCAGGCCCAGGCTCAATGTCCTAACAGAAGTTTAACTGTCCGACTGTTTTGATTGGTCTACTGCAACAGCGGCCGGCTCCCTCGAGCCGACTCCCTAATGCCTGCTGCTCAAATGCCCCATAACGCTCGCTGGCGTCTTATGAACGATGTGCAATAAAGTCGCGCAGTACGGGGCTGATGCAATTGACTCAGCCGGTGGCTCAGAGCCGCTTCCAGGTCGGCGCGCACACCAGTACGCGGCAATCCTACACAGCTTCATATATAGAATGTCCTGGAAAGTTCGCCATTATTTACCGTCAGCCTGGTGATCCCAGCTGGTGATCGCGGCGCCGGAGAGCCGTAATCGGGTCGGGCGGTCTGAACCACGAGAACCATCGCGGCGTCTGAGCTCAGCTGGCGCCACACTGGCGCCTGAGCACGTGCCGGCCGCCACCGGCCACGTGCTCAGGCGGCCGAGTACAGTCAGTTGTTCAAGCAGGCGTTGCATGAAGCTGATTGTAAGGAAACGGCGACGGAAATTTCAGGTCTAGCTACGCTCATCCATACGCCGGCGACTCATCGCATTCATCCAGGTCTATGCTGTTACCATGGCAACAGTCTGTCCCAAGAGATGCGAGATTTTCTGGATTTTCCGTGATGTGATCCGGTTCATTTGTTACCGCTACCTTCAGCGGAAGTTTCATCCTTCACATCATGCTGCAGTCGTTTTTACTGGGCGACGAGAATCCTTCCTACGCGGAACAAAATCACTGGATGGTGAGCTTTTCAAGTTGGGACGGGGCAGAGGTAGGAGCAGTTTGAGGCAGGCGCTTTCCTGGTCAATGTCGCTTGGTCTTGGCCGAAGAGGATGCGAAAAACAGGCATTTTTAGAGGTTAATTTGGTATCGAACCTAGCATTTACAAAGTCCCATTCCAACAATGTATTTTAAGAATTACATTGCCATTTCAAAATCAACTACAAACTTCTTTCCTCAGTTGCATGAAAGAAAGACATATGTCATTTTGTTGGGGTAGGAAACTGGTTTTGATTTTGCGTACCATTTTCGTATGCCAGAACATATGGCAAATACCTAAAACATTAACAGCTTACGGACATGTCCCATCCTTCCTCCGAACATAACGAGGACGGTTTGCCTGGGTTGAGCCCTAACGATGCTTCGTTTTAACTCGCGCAGTGGAAGGGGGTTTCGCGCTAAAGCGCACTGGAAGGGGACACAAAATTGCCCCTTCCGATCTCGGCAGCGGGAAGAGCTAGAGACATGGAATTTTATGGACAGGTTGGAGCCATAGCGATTTACATTGTGCGCAGTTTCCATAACCCTAAGTCAGTATCTTCAAGGTCAAATGGGGTCGAAAAGGTCAACTTTGAACACTTTCTCGGCCCGTACTGGCCATTCTGGAAATTTGCGTTTGTTTGGGCGTTAAAACGTGGAACACGACAATTTCCATTCATTTCACGTCTTCACGGTGGACTTCGGGTCCAGGCCATGTCAGGTCATTGATCTATGATGTCATTTTTTCATCTTTTTCAGATCAGATTTCGAGCGACACAGGATAGCTTGAGTGTAAATAAGGGCGCTACTCGCATATTTTAGTGTATTTTCGGTGAAGGTAGTCAAAACCGGCACATTTGGTCACCTCCATTGTTTATATTTATGTATGTATATGTTTATATGTATATACATGTGAGTATCAATGTGCCAAACGTGTTTTCATTACGACCTTTGAATGCATATTTCATACAAATCGACATATTGCGAAGCAGATCTAGACCAGGTCACAAAATAGTTACCCTTGATCTTTGATGACCTTGACTTGAAATGACCCTGGTATATATAAGCGTATCCATGTGCGAACACGTTTTTTATTAGGGTCCTTGAATCTATACTTCATAGAAATCGGCATGTCGCAAAGCAAATCTGGGCTGGGGTCACAAGATTTTGATCTTGACCCTTGGTGACCTTGACCTTTACCTACCCTGGTATTTGTAAGCGTATCAGTGTGCTCATACGTGTTTTTATTGGGGTCTCCGAATGCATATTTCATACAAAACGACATTTTGCAAAGCAAATCTGGATCAGGTCACAAGCTGGTTGACCTTGAACTTTGATGGTCTTGGCCCGTACTGACCCTGGCTTTGGTCTTGGTGCATCCATCGCTTATGCCCAAATGACGTCATGTGATTGTGTTCAAGCGGTAATCCTAAGTAGAACGTTGGAACGAATCTTAGGTAGAACGTTCCTTTCACAAAGTTCCCATTTCTCAGCGACAACCGTCGTTTTCGTTATGCTTGTCTAACTTCAAATGCTTGAAACTTCACAAATTTCCAATTTCCGATTTTTCCGCTTCAATCGACAAGTGATTCAACTGCCATAAATGCCACAAAGTAGCAGCAACCAGGTCCGATCCGTCCTCGAAATATTCAAGAAAACAGGTTGGGAACACAAAAAGACCCCCTTCCAGTGCGCATGCTATTCCGTACTGCCGTGTGGGGGAGGGGTAGATCCTGCCCTCCGGTTTTTCGCTCGCCATTCCCGCGATTTTGAGAGCTGTTTCACGAAACTTGTGGCTTTTCCATAATATGTCTTTCGCACGTTGTGGCAATATTCCAAAAATTAACCTCCTACGAGGCGGTTCCAGGACACCTTTCAGGGACGCATGATTGAGGAATGTGGTGCTTTCTGGAGATCGCGCAGTGTGACCATTTACATCCGAAGTGATCATTTACTATTTCGATGGCTTTTTATATTGTCGTAGACAGATGAAATGATTGGAATATTTGTAATCTGCACACTAAAAAACATTTTTTAAGCAGAATGTCGGCATCCGAAGTGATCATTTACTATTTCGATGGCTTTTTATATTGTCGTGGACAGATGAAATGACCGGAATATCTATAATCTGCAGACTTAAAAATATTTTTTAAGCAAAATGTCGGTCGGCGGTGGACCCAGGGGCTTGTAAAAGTGGGATTCATATCTCCTTATGCTTCACCTGTATATGCGTACAGGATTGTCTCCAGGCATCGGTCTTAGGGTGCACGTCATTGGGCCTAACATGCATCTGGAACTGTGGGACTGATTTTGTTAGTTCCACATACGAATACATTAACATCAAATGTTATATATTTCAGTGAAAATAAACATCAGAGACGGATCCATGACAATGTAAAAGAGGTTGTTTTATTTCTTCCTATTCCTGAGAAACTGTATCTCATTTTACCATCCAGAAAGTCATCCATTTTTCCGCTAACCGGATTCGCCTCTGGGCATTTGCCTCATGCATATAATATAGCATGCGACACATACAGAAACATTTTCCGGACGCGTATAAGCTCGGCAGACTCAAGAAATGTTGTAGAATTAATCAACGTATTCCGAACGTTTTTATATTAGGTACCCTGGATGCGCCTATGAATTATGAATATCAGCCTCTTCCTTAAATACATATACGTATATGATAGTCATATCAGTTGTTGGTAAAGAACAATATCAGTTATAAAATGTGACCAGAAAGCTAGTACAAGGAACCCCTACTTCATTTATGCCTCCCATTTTGACCCCATCCCCTTCCAAGTTTTTGACGTTGTTTTTTTAGAAATATAGATCTTGCTACAGACTATCGAAAACCGCTTCCCGCCAGGAAAACGGACCAACAGTTTTCGAGATCGCAAGGGAATAGCAGAATCTGCCCCCGGCACGGAACTATACGTTGCGGGCAGGATCACGGAATGGGGATACAGGAAAATCTTAAATAACACAAGTACGCAAAAAGGAAGATGGAGTACAGGATAGGACGCATACGAGACCGTTTAAACCTGCACTCGGTCAAAACATACTAGGCTACATCCGTTGAGAAAGTCACGTTTGGGGAGGCTAGATTGTCGTACCCTCGGCCCACCCCACATAATATACACAGAAGGCCACCCCTGGCTTCCGTAATGGCTCCCATATATTACAGGTGACTGCGTGGCATTCTGCTGTTAACGTCTAACCGATCGCTTGAAAAAAGCTTAGTCCCTGCATGGCATGCGCAATGATCAATTGTTTGTCGAATGGACTGTTGAACAGCGCGTGGATTGTAGATCACGTATCTGCTCTGCGAGTGGGTGCGTGGCTCGTGGACTACGCATGTCGTCAACGCTTACCGCCCTTCATCACGGTGACGTCACACGGACCACGGTAGGCGCGGCTGGGCCCCGACCCCGGGCCAAGAACTACTCTGGAGATGCGCCACGAAACAAGGCAGTCCTGGGGCCGTCACAAGATTCTCGATTCTGGTCTAGCAGACCTTGTGCCGTCACCAGACTCTCCAGACTCTCGAGTCTGTTCCAGCAGACCTGGCACCATCACCAGACTCTCGGGTCTTGTCCGGCAGACTTGGTGCGGTCACCAGATTCTCTCGTCTGGTCCAGCAGACCCAGCACCGTCACCAGACTCTCAAGTATTCCTATCATTAGCGTCGGGACTGCTCGTTCCCGGGTCGTGATGGGCCACTGAACGGTGGACAGGGCCTGCGGGACCAGCTTCTCCGGCCGGGAACTCGGCCCGTTCAGATGATCAATGGTCTCGGCCGTGACCTGTTGAACGGAGTCGACGGCATCTACGCCAACGGCTGTCCGGGGTCGCCGCCGTAGCGCCGGCGCCCCGACCGATCGCCAACAGAGTCCTGCTGCCCGTTACGCTGACGGAGCGCTGTGCCGTGCCTGCTCAGCATGGCCCTGCTCCCTGTGACGTCACCGTCGCCGCCACGTTTGACATCCCGTGTCTGCTCAGCGGGTTCCTGCTGCCCGTGACGCTGACGGGGCGCTGTGCCGTGCCTGCTCAGCACGGCCCTGCTCCCTGTGACGTCACCGTCGTCGCCACGTGGGACATCCCGTGTCTGCTCAGCGGGGCCCTGCTGCTGGTGACTCTGGCAGAGCGCTATGCTGTTGCCGGGTAAGTCTGGCGGCCCATCGCAGCGGCGAATTTCGACGGAGCCCATCTTCACATGGTGTGCAAATGTTCCCTCCACGAGCTCTCGTGCATCGCACATCGTGGCTTGTTTCATCGCAACGTGTTGAATGTCCTGGACTGTCTAACGACGTTATGTTGCTCATCATAGACATTTCATCGTGTCACATTGTGCATTACGAAGACTTTTCACATGAGCGAATAACCGTGCCACGAATAGGCAATGGAATGAAAACGTGGTCATTTAAATCGATGCCAGCAAGACTGTAGGCTGAGTAAAATCTACTTCAAGAAGGAAAATTAGCTGGATGTTCAGACCAAACTAGGCCGCAGCACTGCTGAAGACAGCGAACTTCGCAAGCACTTGTCACTGAATGATGTAACTGTCACCTGGAGGTAACCCAAGTTGTCAAAAGCTTGGAGTTTGTGTCTAAGTTTTTACCAATGTGCCCATAACTGGGGCAACCTGCCAGACTGCCAACAATTGTTGAACATACAGATGTTATAGATGACCCTCTACTTTCCGCAAAACGGAAGAGCTTGCTGAGAAATGCCCTAAGTCTAAGCAGAAGCACTGGCAGGATTCGTTAAGGGATTGGCAGCTGTCTGACTGCAACAGCAGCTGGACTGTTCTACGCTGGGCGTCTCGCCTGCTGACCAGCGCCGACAGTTCATGAATAGCAGCCGACAGAGGACACCGGGTTCAGTCTGTGAACATCAGCCGACAGAGGACATCGGGCTCAGTCTGTAAACAGCAGCCGACAGAGGACACCGGGTTCAGTCTGTGAACATCACCCGGAGGACATCGGGCTCAGTCTGTAAACAGCAGCCGACAGACGACACCGGGTTCAGTCTGTGAACATCAGCCGGAGGACATCGGGCTCAGTCTGTAAACAGCAGCCGACAGAGGACGCTGGGCTCAGTCTCTGAACAGCAGCCGATAGAGGACACCGGGCTCAGTCTGTGATCAGTAGCCGACAGAGGACGCCGGGCTCAGTCTGTGATCAGCAGCCGGAGGACATCGGGCTCAGTCTGTGAACAGCAGCCGACAGAGGACACCGGCTCGACAATGCTAAATGGCCAGAGCCGGTGGCAGCAGTCCGGTGCTGGCCCGCTAACGGCCGCCGACCCGAACCAACCGTCTCACGGAGTCGCGTCGGAATAGGACAGCTCGCCAACCTCACGAGCGTTTGGAGGCAGACTGTCAAGGGCGTTCGCAGTTGCATTTTTTGCACTCCGGGGAGAGGATCAAGAATTCATGGTTTGCCCAAACATCTTTGATCCTTCAGCAATGCGACAGAACGATCTTTTCAAGCTCGTCTCCCGTTGACTTGCATTGCGATGAGGCATCAGTTCAAACAGATCGGTATCGTGCTGTTGTTACCGAGTGTTTCCTAAATAGGAGCAGCAACGCGCACACGTCACGTGAATTTCCACCAGCCGTGTGACAGAAAGTCAACATGAACATATCTAACTGCGGGACCATCACGAACCTCGGCAATGAACTGGCGTAAGAGGTGGAACCACAGCCAGTGTGCTTTTGACGTTCCTGATTGGTTTTCAGTGTCTGGGACGCGTCAGGGTGAAGCAGCTACACGGAAATTGCACGGAAGTCGCTGCTGTTCAGCAGTCAGTATTGCTCTATCACGACTGTTCAGTAAAGCGCCCCTCCGTCATTGCCATTCAGCAATTTACCTTTCCGTCACAGCTGTTCAAAAAAGTAACCCTCCGTCACAATCGTTCAACAAAGCGTTCATTTGCCGCGGCTATTCAACTAAGTATCACTTCATCTCAGGCCTTCAGCAAAGTGTCCCTCCGTCACTGCTCGTCAGCAAAGCACGTTGTCCGCGCTCACGCAGGTTCCGAAGGGCGGTCACGAGATGCTCCTAATGGCGTCGGAATCCTGCACCTCCCCTGGGTGAGGGGCGCAGCGACCCAGGGACACTTGCCGCATCTTGCCGCCGTAACCTGAGCTTCCGCACCGGCCCGCCTCTCCAGGTCCCTGCCGTCCTGTTCCCGTGCTCTGCACTTCGGCCTCGCTGTTGCAGATGGCACCTACGGCAGCATCATCTGCTGGTAAATGTGCTGCAATACCTGAACATAATGACGCTGTTCCGTCTTGAGTGGTGTAGTTTTTTTGTCCGCTTTCACGGTCAAAAACGGACGGCACGGCAACAACGTCTTGATGCAGAACCTGAGCTCGATCCTCAACGCTCATAAAATAGCATCAAGAGAAAGCAGTCGGCGGTAAAAAACAGCAGGGCGTTGAAAACCTGAAAAAAATAAAACAGCATGTTACACGACACAAAACAAAAAGTTATTGGTGAGTAATTTTCAGTTACCATGGCAAAGTGCAAAAATCTCAAAAATCATGTGCACTAGAGTTAGGACGTACAAAAATACGACGCTTTCCAATGCCGCGTGTCTTTTATATTCATAGAAAATTTATTTCGGTACTTATAACTTCATTCCATAAGACTGTAGATTGTCGATTATAATGAAATCATGCAGACTTCAGCGCCTGCAAATTGCTCTTCATATATTCTGCATTGGTCTTTGATCATTTCCACTCAGGGAACCCAATCCCCCTGACACAGGACCCCTGGCGGAGACAGAATCTATGCAAGCCGTATAGAAGCACGGCATCCACTGGAGCGATGTGGTGTTCAAACAGCGCCGGCAGTCTGCGAACAACAGCCGACAGAGGACGCCAGGTTCTGTCAGGGGCTTCTGGCGAGAAGCCCCTGTTCAAAGCCATGGCGGAAAATGTCCTGACGTTTTGACACATGACGCGTGTAAAGACGGTCAAGAGACATAATTGGGACAGAAAGCTGGAATTGCTGTGGGAAGAGTGCCGCTCGCTGCAGAAGAGCAAGGATAAACTACTCACTACTTCTAGATCTATTGGTATCCACCGGTCCCCCGAGCCGCACTCAGACTCCCCGACCGACCAACGCCGCCGCCGCCGCCGGCACCTGTAACACAAGCCGCTCGCGGTGCAGAGGCATGCGAGGTCCTGAGGGTACGAGGGCGGCACACCTCAAAAATATTTCCAATAAATAGATGCTCAACGCTCCTGTTGTAATCGCCACACCATGCCACCTCCTGGTCATTCCAAGAGATGATATTCTTGTTTTTTGGCACTAGGTCAGGTAGATATTGCGCGTGAGTCGAATAAAGGGTCAGCTTCTAGGTAGGTGCGCCTTCTAAACCACGTGTACTACGAATTTGGGAAGGACATGAGACTTGCTTTACTGAGAGGGTTCAGGAAAATTTGGCTACGTGATCAATTATCTTAACTAACTACTAACTGAGTTGTTAATGGGCCCAATTCAACAAAATAAACGAGCTTTTCAAGGCCGATGCGCTACCCTTAAATATTGCTAAATTTTGTAACAAGTGGCTGTGTATGCTTCCAGTGTACCAGATTGTGGGGAAAGCTTTGTTCATCTACAATTCTGGAAAAATTCCAAAAATGCGCGACTCTACTGTACATCCCTCAACACCGAATAGAATTACAACAAAAGTGTCCTATTTACATAACCTGCTAGCTCTCTAGCATTACACTGCTTCTCATTTTATTGCTTAGAATAACTTTTCAGTTGCTGATATTGACATAAGCGCAAAAATATATTGGGGTATTAAAAAAGCTGCTGGAAATAACTTAGAGGATTAGTGGTTTAGGCACATCTGAATGAATCAAACAAGAGGAGCGGACAACTCTGATTACATCTGTTCCAAGGTGGATGTCATCAGAATAATACTGCTACTTGACAAGTGACTTCACAAGATATAGCTTGCGACAACTAATTTTAGCACACTGCTGTGGAAAACTAGTTGGCCAGGATATCTTGCTTCCGTTTGATGATATAGCCATATATTCCATACTGATATTGTAGTGTCCTTTGATGATACTATCGTTAATGTCCATGGCGTGGAGGATGTGATAGAAAAGTTTGACAGGGCACTGCAGAGGCTTCAGAACGCCGGTCTGACCCTTAATTAATTAATTAACTAATTAAAACTGTTCGCTCTTCTATAAGGAGGTTAAATTTTTGGTTCATATGGTGCCTAACAAAGGCGTATAAACCTATCGCGAGAAGATGCAGACAGTGATGAGGCGGCACAACCGCAGAACGGTGAAACAGCTGCCGAGACTTTTGAGATCAACATCATATTGACAGAGACACCAAGTTTGAATGGTGTGACGGCACAGAGTGCGTTTGGCCAGGACAAACGTGCGCTGTGTGGTGCACCTGTGGTGTCATTCCTAAGGTTTTCATCTGACGCTGGGAGGTTCAGGCTCGACACAGACATCTCTGACGACGGCATCGGTACCATGCTTTTCCAGGAAGAGGATGGTGAGGACAAGGTCATCGCTTTCGCGCCACACAAACTGTCTAAGGTGCAGTGCAATTGTAGTACGATGCAGAAGGAACTGATGGCTTCCGTTATGCTCGCGCAACACTTTCGACATTACCTACTCGGTAAGCATTTTGAACTGAGAACCGGCCTTGCCAGTCCTCGATGGTTGCTCATCTAAAGAACCCCACAGGCATGCTGGCGGGATGGTTCGGAATTTTGTCTGGCTTCTAGTTCGAGACTGTTCCTACCAGGTGCTGAGAATGTGCCGGCTGATGTGATGGACATACGTTGACCAGTGACGTGCGATGCAATGACCCAAACAGAAACGGGTGAGAGTGTGCAGAGGGCATCAGCCAACTCGCGCTCGAACGGGTTTTTGAATCACGAGTAGGACCGGGACCCGGCGATAGCGGACATTGCCAAACGTCTCTCAGCTAGTAAGAGACCGAGGTCAACAAGTGTGGTGCCGGGCACTGTGACCCCGTTGAGGCAGTGGCATAGATTAAAAATTATCGATGGTGTTTTTGGCGTTTATCGAGTGTCTGCAGATGCAGAGAAACGGTTGCATCTGGTTGTACCCCAGCAACTGGTAGCAGGCGTGTTCACCTCTCTTCACGCTGGCCCAGCTGACAGTCATTACGGAGCCTAGGCGCTAACCGCGACAACCAGGTGTGGGTTCTGGAAGCCTGCTAAGGACCACTTGGTCAAAGAGCTTTGCAGCCGGTGTGAGCGTTGCAACACGCGTACAATCCCTGTGCCACGTCCAAGAACATCAATGGGTGAGTCGTACGCGGGACAGCCGCTCGAGTCAGTGTCAACTGACTTCCTTTTTGGCCTCCCTGTGACATGCCAAGGGAACAGACACCTGCTTGTGGTTGCAGGTCATTTTATTCGATAGTTCAAGGTATTTCCGCTCCAGGACATGGAGGCGATCATGGTCGCCGGTGTGCTGGTTAATCTGTTTGTGGCCAGGTTTTGCTGTCCTCGATAACGCTGCCAATTTCACAGGTGCCTTGATTATAGACACATGTTGCTGTCTGGGCACTGAAGGGTCTAAAATTTCGACCTACCACCCGGAGGATAATGCGATATCCGAGCGAATGATGCGAACGTTCCTGGACATGCCCTCAAAGTATCTGGACGGCAGGCATGACGAGTAAAATATCCATTTGTCACTGTTTATGCTGGGATACCGAGCCAAGGTCCACCCATCAGTTAGCAGTTCGCCTTATTTCTTGCCGTCCGGAAGGGATTCGACAATGTCCGTCACCCTGCAGAACCAGGTTCCGTGAGCGATGGCGAAGATTCTCACTGTAGCGGAGTATCTGAAGAAACTAACAAAGGGCCTCAGACAAGCTTACGACGTAGCTTTTCAGGTGTCTCACAGTTGGCATCAGCGCAACAAGAAGGTTTCGAGAAGAAACTGACGCAGTTTCATTTTCAGGCTGTTGGCCCGGAGTGCCTGTTTAAAAATGTGGTGCTGCAGGGATATTATCACAAGTTCGTGAGACCGTGGACTGCAGCTTTGGTGACTGTTAAGTTGTCTGTCCCGAGCTACAGAGTCTGCCTGCTGGGAAGCAGAAGGCCAATTTTTGCTCATCATAACAGATGGAAGCCCAGACCTAACGGTTCCGGTCCCAACGCGTGACCTCGCAGTTCCAGCACCAACGGAGACAGTGGCTGATTCCTGCGAGCAGACAGGCAGCCCTCTGGTTTCTGTCGTAGCCGGTGGCCTCACTTTTCGACGCCGGCGGGAGGCAGTCGTGTTGCTCGAACCAACGCTGCGGTGTCCGCAGTGGGCGATGATTGCCTTTCGCTCAATTCAGGATGGCCATTTCGCCCATTGGCAGCCCTCTGACTAGCACGTCAGCCGATGGTGACGACGCGCTAACGACCGCGTCTGCCGATGGTGGCGGCGCGCCGACGAGCGCGTCGACCGATGACGGCGACGCGTTGTCGGGTGCGTTGGACACTGATGATGTTGGCAATGATTCCGATGAAAGCGAGCTAACGACCGCGCCGAAGTTCCTTCCAGTGCTCGACGATACCATATCGGAGCACGGGTTAGGCCCGGCGTCGGTGCCGGCGCCGCGGCGCTCTTCCAGGGTGTCAAAACCACCTGTACGATTTGGCCCCTGGTGCGTTGATATGTCTGATCCCCGTTGTCCTAAGCCTGAGGAGCCGATTGGAGCCCGGATCATGAGTGCTGCTGACGGAGGCGGGTCGACATGTATGGCAAGGGCGTGGCCACTGAGTGGCTTGTGGGTGGCCGCGACGAAGTCATTTGGGACTCCCTGTAAAAGGAGACATCACGGTGTGCCATCTAACTTGGTGATTGCAGTCTTCGAGAAAACGCATTCCTTAGTCCTGTTAACCATTTCTAACCCTCCTCAACATCAGGCCAGATTTCAGCATTTTTCTGCTGGTGCTTGTTCAGCGCCAGGCTAAGCGCTGTGGTCGTCTGTGGCGTTGACCTGTGGTCGTCTGTGGCGTTGACCTGAGGTCGTCTGTGGCGTTGACCTGAGATCGTCTGTGGTGTTGACCTGTGGTCGTCTGTGGCGTTGATCTGAGGTCGTCTGTGGCGTTGATCTGAGGTCGTCTGTGGCGTTGATCTGAGGTCGTCTGTGGCGTTGACCTGAGGTCGTCTGTGTTGACCGAGTGATGCGGCCGCGGAGTCTCGTTGAATGTCGCCCAGCTTGCTCGATGTGTAATGTGTTTTATTGCCAAGAGCGCAGCCAGGATTTTCTTAAGGGGGCCCCGGAGCTCAGAGTGAACTGAAATCGCACGAAAACCGCCTTCTGGAAAGACGACGTGCAATGGTTTTCACAAAAAAAAATTCGGGCCGGGGGGGGGGGGCGGGCGGCGCCCGCTTTGCTCACGCCTGTGGTCATTGCGCTGAATCAAGGTCAGTTAATCTTGCTTATCTTTGTGATCGTAGTCGCCTGGTCTGCGATCATACCTGCTTTTGTAATTCCGTGTGCAGGAGCTGCCCATGGTTGCTGAGGCAGGTCTGCTGCCGTCGACCGCGATGTGTGATCGTTACTGAGTTTTCGACGCACTGCCCTGCTGCCTCGGTGCGCTAGCCTGTTGCTTTCGGCGCGCTGGCCTACTGCTTCCGGCGCGCAGCTCCCTTCCGGCGTCGAAGCTCTTCGGCTGATTTGGCGTGTCTAGGGCCGTGTCGACCATTGCGTAGCGAGTGGACATGCTGGTTGGTTGTGGCGTCAACGGGACGTGGCGTGTGCGGGGTCTACCGGTTTTTGGTGTAACTTCCGATTGGCCATTTTTTATATGTATGGTCAGGGGCACGGGAAGGCCTCTTGACCTGGGGGGAGAGGTCTGGGGGCGAGAAACATTTTGGGTCATTTCTTTCCAGTCAACGCCCATAGTGGCAATGTTAAATTTCAAAAACCTGGGGTGCTTAAGCCCCCTCTGGTCCCATGGCTCCCGCGCCTATGTGTATGAATGTAGACGGTGTCTGCCGTCTGGCGACCGGGTCGATTATTATTGGCACTGTGCCATACCGATAGATGGCGTTGTGAGCGCCGCGTCAGCTGACGACGAAAGCGACTGGCGACCCCGGGTCAGCTGAAGACGTTCGATGACATTCCATGACCTTCCGAACACGTGATTTCCGCTGTCAGCTGACCCAAGGTCGCGGGCTCCGCCGAGTGGCGGAGAGAAGAAGGTGTGACGACGTTAGAGCGCACGGTAGCAGCCGGTCGTTGTACGTCGGGCAAATACAAGCCGAGTTTGCGAGAAGTTTCAGTAAACTAAACTTGGGCCGAATGTCAACATGGAGCCTGGCAATATGTGCAGCTTACCGAGTGACTCCATTCCAGGCAGCACATACTCGCCGGCAGTCGCGGCCGAGTGACTAGAAGGATCTGGGGTCCGGCGGGTTCAAGCCTCGCCGGCCGCTATACATTTTCATAGGGCGCCGTTGCTTATTTGTTTTCACTGAGCAAACGAGCCATTACGTGAGTGGTTACTTGCCTTGTGTCTTTTACTTATGAGCTTGGGGTTAATGCTGGTACTAAGCTGGAGGACAGGTCTATGTGCCATGTGAAGCTTCGATTTTGACCCCAGCCCAACCGTGTAACGCGTTGGTTTGTCTCTAGTTCAAAATCGAAAGAGACAAAAATGTACCGTTCAGATCGAGATATTTTTAGGTGTGCGTGTGCGCGTGTGTCTCAGGATGTGTGCTAGTGTGTGTGAGCGCGTGTGTGTATGCAAGTTTCGCAAACTAGCCCTATTCTCGGAGGGTTCGACGGTATGGCCGATTCCCACCGGGAGGGGGGGGGGGTCGATTTGTCCTCTCCTGAGATCTCGAACTGCACATTCGATTTCATGGCAACAATGGACAATCGATTTGCCATGACGTAAACTACGCAATTAAAAAAGAAAGTTTCCAAAATTTTGAAAGAGGTAGAGACAAGGGGCAAAAATGCCAAAATTACGGGTACTTTTGGGCTGTTATATCTCTGCTGTTTATGGACCTATTTCGATGAAATTGGCATGAATCGAGAGATTATGAATGGGACTTTTACCGTTGCTACACACAGTTGAAATTTTGAGGAAATTCATAGGCGTTCACAGGGTTTCAAAAATAGGATTAATTTTTCAACAAATGTGTGGACATAAAGGTAACGGCACTTTTTTGGCTTCTACTAGTCATGTTATGTAAAAATGTACAAATCGTATTACAGTGTTTGTTAAATGTTGGCATAGGCGGTGCCAGGGACATGAAAAAGCTGGAACTGTCATAGTCACATGCTCTTCAGATCAACTTGTGGCCTTTGACCTTAAATGATCTTGGGTGACCTTGGAGTTACTTGGAATGATGTTGTGCGCATTTAATATTATCTGTAAACGTTTTCAATCATTTGAATTCACTCTGTTTCAAAAATTCCATTTTACGGCTATTGCGATAGAGTGTAGACGTATTGACATTTTAGGTCATGTCTCCGTGATCCGACTTGATATCAAACTGAAACTTGATACAGAAGTAGAGAGCATCGTTCTACGTCATATATGTTCCGGGTTTGGCATTTCAAAAAATAGCGGCGAAATTACTACTATTAAAACCAAACTGACTTTTGACCTTGACATGACCTTGTAAAGTGATCTGATGAAGAAAATTGTTCGCACGTTGCCCAACTATTTAGCTATACATCCATATAAGGTTTTAAGTTTTATCTTAAAAACGCTAGTTTTCGCAGTCATTCTCCTTTTACCCTCAACAGGGCCAAAAATGGCTAGAGGTGCCTGCCAAAAACGTTACCTGGCTCCGCCCCTGAGCAAAATAGAATTTCGAAATTTTGTCGCAGGACGTAAAAAAGCTAGGAAAAGTGACCAAGTTTCGTGAAACGGCGTCAAAAACACTGGAAATGGCAAGCAAAAAACCCGAGGGTGAGGATTCAGCCCCCTGCCGGGAATAGGGTTAACGCCCGCACGCGTCGGCCGATCGCGGCACAAGAGGCACCACCGGGTGCATCGAGTTGGCGGACTGATTATGGTGTAGCTTTCCGAGCGAATTGTGGAGCATGGCATGCGTCACGTGGCGCCAACCGGACCTGTTTAGAATTCAGTTGATCACGGGTACAGGTCAAACGGTGGGTGCCGTCGACTCAAGACTTCGGAAAACATGGGCCTCACTTGCGGTTGCATGTTTTTATGGTCGGTGCCCACGTGCGATCCACGTCGCGATCCGCAGGCACATGTTTCGATTTGGACTCGGGAACCTCCGAGTGCCGAAAACAGTGACCTAGGCGACGGAAATTTGATGGGAAGACAGACCAGCACTAGGGCTATCTAACGGTACTCCATATGATGGGCAGGGTGCAACAGGTGAAGTGCAACGCCCGTTCGCCTCTTTTACATCCCTGATTTTCTTATGGATCGATTTCCGGGGCGCAAACAATGCAGTCTGGAAGTATGATTGCTTGGAAAGGCGGACGGACAGCTGGCGATCAAATTCGATGGATTTAGGCCAAATCGGGGGTGAAGTTTGCACGTGAAACGCGAGATGCCCAAGATTAACACCCCTCCTTCATTGCCGTAAAACTACTACCACTGGGTGACTGAAAATTGACGGGCCGGAGCACGTGATTCGTGGCAATTGTTGAAAGAGGCTGTTTTGCGTGTCATTGGTTTCAGCCTGGCGTATGCGGGACGCACGTGCCGAAGTGTACCTTTGCCATTCAGACTTCTGGATTGGGAACCGTTGATGCCGGAGGCGCCAAATTTTGTTGTGGACTGTAAATTTCAAACGCCATCACATAACAAGCGCCATCCAGCACAAGCAAGATTAACCCGCCCCTAACTCGGGGGGTTGACCGCCCCCCTCCCTAAGGTTTTTCTGGGATTGCGAGAAAACGAACAGAGCCACGAAACTTTGTGTACCTTTTGCTTCATCATTTTTACACCTTGTGCTAAAGTTTTGAGGTCAGGTCAGGTGCCTCACCTAGGTCAGGTCAAACAGACCTATGTCCAAAAAAGTTAAGCGCCGTCTAACTTTTTCGGAAAAGGAGATATCACAATAATACTTTCAGAGAGTAATGATCCTGATAGATGCAACAAATCTGCTATCTCAAATTTTTCGGAATTTCCCGGGTCATTGACCTAAGGTCAAGCCCATTTTTAAGACATGTCGTCATCTTTTCGGAAAATGACGGGATATTTCATAACATTTTTAGTGTGGAGTGAAGCAGACATCTAGTTGGGCAAAGTATCACTGACTTCCAGCCATTGGCCTGGGGTCAGGTCACGAATAACTGTAGTGAGCCAAAATGTACCACCGTCAAAATCAGCAATGAATTACTCAGAATGGGTAGAAAATGGTAGAACTGGCTTGCAGAGACGTAAGTAATACCAGGAATCTCAAACTTTCCGAAAATTGCAGATTTGGAAATAAATAGGCTCTTGCGAATAAAGTTCCGCCAACTGTAGAGATTGGTAACTAAGGAATTTTTCCAAAAATTTAAGCATGAAAATCCATCACAAGAACCACTAAGATTAATAAAATTTACATGGATAGGCTTTTTTGCGAAAATAGAGGAACGCTAAAACTAGTTCCTGTTAATTTCTTACTGCGTACAGCTACGGCGCACGCTGACAGGTGGCCCGAAAATTACCCTGTCTTTAACTCAATGTTTCAGCGTATGTATTGAACAAATCCGAGAAATTAGACGTGCATCGGCATTTGCGGACCTTTACTTGTGCGCTGGTGCCTTTACCTATGCGTTATTAGTCACAGCCCTTGAGATTCAGGCCATTTCTCGGTCTAATACAGTCGGCTATAAGAAAACATATAGAGGATGTAAATTGCTTACGTATTACCTAAAACTAAAAACGAGACCAATTTCGAGCTCTACTCGTCACAAGCTTTCCAACGGTGTCAGCCTATTTTTATCGTGCGACCAGCCGTTCCTGAGTTAGAGGGGGAGGGGCGGCCAACTGCCCCCCCCCCTAGTTGGGCATGATCGTAACCCATCGACGGTCTTGCGCGGGTTAATGGCATCAGTGGCAAGACGCCTTCCACGTGAGCGTGCAGCTTGCTGGACTTGATATCCTCCGTTTGCGGGAAGGTGCATGATTCATTTTTATACGCATGACGAAGAAGCGGTTTAGAAAACGTAAACAGTCCCTTCCTGACCTTCGCGTCCAAAGGCCATGACCATCAGAGGTATGTGTCAAGTATGCATCTTTTGCGATGCTACCGGTGGTGCACACGCCACTATTCCTGCTGTCCCCGCGATGAAACTCAGCGGTGGGATGAATTAAAGGCCTTAAACGTACCATAGAGAATTCGGCAAAAACAAGTTGTGCTTACACCTAGAATGCGCGGGAGGACGAGCTCCTTTTAACCTTATTCCTGACAACGGGAGCTGAATTCATCTCCCCCTGGTTTTTTGCTTGCCATTTCCACGGTTTTTGGCGCAGCTTCACGAAACTTGGTGACTTTTCTTACCCAATTGTTCTACATACGTTAGGAAAACTACGTAGTTCTGTTTTGCTCAGAAGCGGAGCCAGGCAGCGTTTTTGGGAGGGGCATCAAGGCAATTTTTGGCCGTGTTGAGGGTAAAAGGGAAATGGCCGTCAAAAAGAACTCTGTTAAGATAGAACTTAGAACTTTCTATGGATGTATAGGTAAATAGTTGGGCAAGCACACAAATGCAGTTTGGTAATCTGAGGTCACTTCATGAGGTCCAGTCATGGTCAAAAGTCGGAATTTGGTTTCATACTAATACTTTTGGGGCTATTTTTGAAATGTTACATACCCGAAATACGTATGACTTAGAACAGTGCCCTCTACTTGTGTGCGAAGTTTCAGGTTGATATCAGTTCGGGTCACGGAGCCATGACTTAAAATGTCAGTGGGCGTAACCTATACCACAACAGCCGTAAAATGTAATTTTAGAAATAGTGAATTCAAATGATACGAAATGTTTTGAAACGGAGTGAAATGCACTCAAGATCATTCCAAGCAAATTGTTCATTGGAGGTCATTTAGGGTCAAAGGTCGTAAGCTGACCTGGTGAACATGTGACCATGACAGTTTCTCTTTTTTGATGTTCCTGGCACCGCTTATGCTAACATTATACAATGTAATACGATTTGCACTTCTTCAGCATGACGTGGCTAATGGAACCTAAAAAGTACTTTTAGCTATTTTGTTTCTGAAAAACTAATCCTCCTACTTTCGAAACCCAGTGGAGGCCAACGCATTTCCTGAAAATTTCAAATGTAATCCAATTGCAAAAGTAACCACAACGTAAAGCCCCATTCATAATCTCTCGATTCCTGCTAAATTCACCAAAATCGGTCCATAAACAATAGTTATAACATGTCAAACAACAGTGATAACAAGTCCAAAGATATCCCCTACTTTGGCTTTTTGCACCCTGTACCCACCCCTTTCAAAACTTTGAAAACTTCTTCCTATAACCCCTACTTTGACTTCTTGCGCCCTGTACCCACCCCTTTCAAAACTTTGAAAACTTCTTCCTATAAAAATGCACTTGGTGTCATGGAAAATCGAATGCCATTTGTTGCGATGAAATCGAATGTGTAGTCCTCGAAAACCCAGGGGGAGGGACGAATACCCCCCACGGGGAATCGGCTATACCGTCTAGCCCTCCGGGAATAAGATTAAAATACGACAATGTGACGGTTTTCGGCAACTGCAGACGTCGCCGCGATGTTCGGCTGCAACATTGTAATTTCGCTTTTTGCTGTCAAGAGTGGTTTTTGTTCGATACAAACGGCCAACCTCTGGGAGCATGTCAATAATGTCATCGTCTTCGATGATGTTCGTTGCCGTGTGTTGGTACGCCATGCAGCGGTGTGCGTGTATTACTTGACTACATGTGTGGGGTATGAGGGGTGGCACGATTCTTGGTTTCAGCTGGCGGTGTGTGACAGTATGGCAGAAAGCTGCAAAATGAACGTGCGCGATCACGAGGAAAAACAGTTCAGGGCTTTGAAGTCCTCCTCGGACAGAACACCGAACGTAGACCTCCGGGGCAAGAAGTGGGAGACAATAACGTTATCGAAAACTCGCCAGAACGTGGGGCCCCTGGGAAAGAAAGTCATTCGTCCAATGTTTCGCGGTCCCTTCATACTCCAGTCTGACACCTATCTGAAATGTCTTGAAAGAAATATGGGCCAATGAATGCGGAACACGTGCTACCCTTTCGCGAATTCAATGCCCGTGCGACCTTGTTAATGCACAAGAGGACTGTTATCACTAGAGTTCGCTAAAAGGTTAGTCACATAGTAAGAGGAGAAAAAAAGACGTTCACGAGTGGCACCTGAAATTCAACATCCATCGATCATCGGTTTTTTACCTGAAATCAAGGATCTCTCTCTCTTTCTGTATATATATATATATATATATATATATATATATATATATATGTATATATATATATGGGTTCCTATATAAATAAATAAACAAATAAATAAATAAATAAATAAATAAATAAATAAATAAAGGTATATATACAGAGTTTAATAAACGATAAATCTGCCTTGGCATTCGTAAGCTTTCTCTCTAGCGATTTAATCTTGTGCAAGGCTGTTCGGTTTTCTGATGTATGTTTGCGTCAAATCGCTGCCGGGCTCATAATGTACACACGTGAAAATTAAAATCATACCCTCTGATAGTCAACGAGTTTCGTGTATTCCCCATACTTCTTCAGGAATGGGAGTACTTTTTATATGACGGGACAGTGTAAAATTAGAATTACTACTATGCAGCTCATGCAGCTTAGCTTATGCTTAAATTCGAGCGCATTTTTCACACCGCGAACACGCATTGTCAAACGCAATAAAATATTGCAAAAGACACCTGTTCGTTTTCACTCCTCCCTATGAAAGTCTAGGTCCTTCATATAGTTGAAGGATGCCCTGGCGTTCACCTCTGTTAGTCACGAGATCCATTTCTCGTATCAAAATTGATTTAAACTCCACAGGGCGTCGTTTGTCACGTGCTCATGATAAAATGATGACGACGTTAAAATATCGAGCGACAGTTTCCTGTTACAACAAAGTCCGGCTATACGTCTATTACTAAAGACCGACCGCATCCGCTCTGATTATGAAAAACATGCCAAACTACCCATCGCCACTCAAGCAGAGCAGCGTCGTGTACCGCAGCACATGCAACAAGGGAGACTGTGCTCTCCTGCCTAGCAGTGGGTAATCGGCAACAACGTTGTCAAGACGCCTGACCATGCATCTACAGAGTGGCGGTCCTCTAACCAACGCAGCACATCAGGGCACCCGCTTGACTCTACGGAATATTGTCGCTAATGTTGTCGTCTCAGCGCGAGCGCATGACATACTCAGCTCAAACTCAGACAGTACTCAACTGACATGCTCTACGAACACTCTTCAACTAACTCTTCACTGAAACGAAATAACAGTAAAAACAGCAAACGCATTCAAAATATTCATCCGCCAGGTCTCTAAAGACACGGATGAATTAAAAATTGTAGAATCTATTCAAATAAGAAACCTCAAACCTACCCTGGACACCATGACTTCATTCTAGAAGCCTCTACCTTCTAAAACTTGTTCCCATGTGGCAACGTTTAGTATTTCTTTCCGAAAGAGTTCCTCGAAATAGCGCTGCCCGAAAACAGGGTGTGATAACTTTTCAAATGTAGGACTTTGCGATCTGAATCGAATGTTTGCTTGTGTATGTACCGAGGGAGGCCCACGATCGAAATATGTATACAGTTTTATCTCGACCATTTCTTTTATGCATTAACCCTATTCCCGGCAGGGGGGCGGAATCCGCCCCCTCTCAGGGTTTTTGCTTGCCAATTCCAGGATTTTTAACGCAGCTTCACGAAACTTGGTCACTTTTCCTAGCTATTCCTTCTACGCGCCGTGACAAAATTTCGAAATTCTATTTTGCTCAGGGGCGGAGCCAGGCAACGTTTTTGGGAGGCACCTCAGGTCATTTTTGGCCATGTTGAGGGTAACAGGAAAATATCCGCCAAAAACAGAGTTTTTAAGATAGAACTTAAAACTTTATATGAATGTATAGCTAAATAGTTGGGCAATGTGCATATGTAATTTTGTTTATCTGAGGTCACTTTACAAGGTCAGGTCAAGGTCAAAATTCAAAATTTGTTTTTTGGCAATAATTTCGGCGCCTTTTTTTAAATGCCAAACCCGGAATATATATGACGTAAAAAGGCACCCTCTACTTGTGTACCAAGTTTCAGCTTGATATCAGGTCGGGTCACGGAGATATGACCTAAAATGTCAGTGCGCGTACCCTATATCGCAAAAGCTAAAAAATGAATTTTTTGGAACAGAGTGAATTCAATCGATTAAAAATGTTTACAGATAATATTGAATGCACACGACATCATTCCAGGTGACCCCAAGGTCACTGGAGGTCATTTAAGGTCAAAGGTCACAAGTTGATTTGAAGAATGTGTGACCATGACAGTTCCCCCTTTTTTATGTCCCTGGCACCGCCTATGCTAACATTATACAAACATTGTAATGTGATTTGTACTTCTTTAGCATAACATGACTAGCAGAAGCTAAAAAAGTGTTTTGGCCTCTTTTGTTCATTCCGTTATTAGAAAACTAATCCCCCTATTTTTGAAATCCTGTGAACGCCCATGAATTTTCTCAAAATTCCAAATCTGCATACCCATGGTAAAAGCCCTATCCATAATCTCTCGATTCATGCCAGTTTCATCGAAATCGGTCCATAAACAATGGAGTTATAAGAAGTCCAAAAGTACCCCCATTTTGACATTTTTGCCCCCCTGTATCCACATATTTCAAAATTTTGAAAGTTTCTTTCTATAAAAATGTAGTTCACGTGACGGCAAATCGATTGCCGTTTGTTGCGATGAAATCGGATAAGTAGTTCTCGAGATCTCAGGGGGGGGGGGCCGAATCCGCCCCCCCTGCCGGGAATCGGCCATACCGTCTAGCCCTCCGGGAATAGGGTTAAGCTATGTCTATTTCTATTTTTAAATATACGAAAGCGGTGGACTATTACTGGGTGTGATTGTTATTCTCACTTGTGTGTATATTAAGAGCCTGGGAGCGATTTTACACCAACATACATCAAAAAACCGAACAAAACTTGCGCAAGACTGCATCGCTAGGCAGAAAGCTGACAAATGCCAAGACAGCTTTATCTTTTACTAATCACTGCATTAACCCTATTCCCGGCAGGGGGGGGGGGGGCGGAATCCGCCCCCCTCGGGTTTTTTGCTTGCCAATTCCAGGCTTTTTAACGCAGCTTCACAAAACTTGGTCGCTTTTCCTAGCTATTCTTTCTACATGCTGTGACAAAATTTCAAAATTCTATTTGCTGAGGGGCGGAGCCAGGCAACGTTTTTGGGAGGCACCTCATGCCATTTTTGGCCATGTTGAGGGTAAAATGAAAATGTCTGCCAAAAACAGAGTTTTAGAGCTAGAACTTACAGTTTGGTAACTGTAACTACAGTTTGTAACTACAGTTTGGTATATATGGTAGCGTTCAACACACAGATTACGAACATTTTCTTTGAACCGCCCTGAGTCACTACTGTCATGCGTTTAACATTTCATCGTCAGTAACAACGGATTCGACGGAAAATTACCGCATTAATGGCTGAAGACGAGTGGGGGATTTCGTGGCGTTGCACCGTGCGACAGCTGCGGGAAACGCAGACAATCGGCAGCTTGGTGATTTTGCAGCCCTCTTAGTGCTGCCTTATGAAGGAAACGAGTAACATGGATGAACGATCGGCTTGCGGTGTGGTAGCGCGCGACGAACTGCCACCAGCAGCGTGCAGAACCTGGTCAACACTTTGACGGAAGTGTGATAAAAATTTCCGGGTAAAGAGGGCAGTAGAGCGGTGAAAACTAGTAAAAACCACTCGTGCTGGATTTCTAAAATTACTTACATCTTTAGGACCTTTGGCAAACGAGAAAAATGTTTGCTACCCAGTTTCTAATTGGACGGAAAAGATTATCCAGACGGTGATAAGTTGGCACGATAGTTCAAATGAACAATAGTGCATGATTGCTTGAAAACCGCCGTATACCTGTCCACAGGTATGATACACAGCATGTTGTACGCACTCCTTTATTTTATAATATCATTTGAAAAGAACGCCTGTTTTTCAGAAATCCAGTGTCTGTGAGGGTAGCATCGATTTTTCTATTATGGTCACAAACACAGACCTTTATTGACGTAATTCGCAATTAGCTTGCGGTTATTTCAGCCTCTCGTCGAGGGCTGAAACAAGGAAAGAATCGTTAGTCAGAATATCACCGCCCATAATCACTCAGGTGCTCACAATAAAGTCCAGCAGGGTCAAAGGGAGCAGCGCATCAGTCAGTGCGGGGCAAATGGCACATCGTGCGGGCACCTCAGGCGGCGACTGAACGGTGGCGGAGGAAGCCGTGTCAGCTCGGCGACGGCGCGTTGCACGAAGTCTGACCTCGACGGCCAAAACGCCTCTTGCCAATTTCGGTGCGGGACCGGGGCAGCTACAAGTGATGGTCCTGACTGCTGGTCCTGTCACGAATCTCCGCCACGGCGGTGAGACCTGCCGCCAGCGCCTCTGGCTGACCGCGACGGCTCGCCTTGTGCGTGAGACACTAAGTATAGCATTTGATCAGGTTCTTCGCACTGAACGACCCCAGTCTCCTTAGCAGGTCCCACGCATGCTCGTATTTTTTACGGCTGAAAATTGCCTTCGCCGAGAAGTTCACGATTTGCTTAACGCAAGACAGGTTCTTTCGGTAGGGTAACCGTATATCGAAATACAGTAGCGGATCTGCGAGAAAACCAGGGTAATGAACAGCGCGGAGATGACGGTGGGTTGTAGGTGCCCCCTTAGATGGGACAGCTCACTTGGAGCCCTAAAGCAGCGTCTAGCTTCCACTGAAATGTGAAAGTCCAAAGGAAAGGAGTGATAGAATAGAGCTAGATTTCCGGCTTCCGAAGTGAGGAGTAAATCATTTTCGCGGTGTGGGCTGGTCTTCTGTTATGGTAAGTCTTCGGAAACCAACGTCTTTTATGATAGGTTTGTGTTTATCTGAGTCCCATGGGCGGAAAACCATTACCAGACGCAGTTTCGGTGCCGTAATTTGGTAAAAATAGATCTTGTACCTTTTCGTCAACTTGTTTTGCAGAATGTTTACATGTTTATATTTCCACCATAAAGCGAAGGTACCTGTAAAAAGTATTTTAAGACACATCGCAGAAATGGTTAAAGAGCACTTTCTAACACGGCACTGAAGGGGATATTTTGCCACCTTGCAGTCCTTGGGATATTTTCTTTTAGCCCTGCATGTCCCAGGAACCAGTAATCCAACTGCAGTAATTCAAATCCCGATCGGTCGTTTGCTACTCGAAGCTCCAGATGTTACAAATTTAATAACATGAAGTTTTATGATGACATCAAAAATTGGACAAAATCCACAAAATTGAGGGTCTGTACGTATAGCTGACCAAAAATTTCATGAGAAGCTAAATGGCAGTCGCATCATCCATGGTGTCCGCCACCTCCGCACTTGGGCACTTGCTTAGTTTCAGGTTGCTAGATCAGAATCGTTCATAGACTTTTGACCTTTTATTGGCCTCAGATGGTTCACAAAGCAGCTGGAAGTGCTGGTTTTCATAGTAGTAGTTTGAGTCGGCATCATTCGTCAGAATTCTTCATGGTCCCCCAAAAGTGTCCTGTAGGTTATGTCCAATATAAGATTCAATGGTAGCCAGAATCTACTAACCAGACTTCCTCTGAGGTCACCCATAAGGTCACTAAGTGAAAGTCACTAAGAGAACTAAAAACGCCCAACTAAGTATTATCGTGTATTCAAGACCAATCGCCCTCGATTCTGTTTCATTGCTTTGTCTAACCAAGTGTGAAAATAGCTCGGAGGGGGGCTTGTAACAGCTCTCGCTGTACTGTCGGATATCCAACAAGAGGTTATTCATGATATCATTCCATTCGATTTTCTGAAGTATCTTGTGAGCTGTCAAAATCTTTGCAAGTTGCTTTTTGCACGCTTTCCTAATCGTTTGATTACCTTATTGTTCCTTATTTAAAATGATCATAGAAAGAAAATTCAAACCCCTCATGAAGCGTACTAAGGGACCATTCCTAACAGAGGAACAAAGGCCTTCGTTTAGTTGCTGGGAACTGCGTGGCCGTAAATCGCATTGGTACAAGGTATAGCTTAGATCAGTGAGACATTCAGCTTGGTGTAGCTCTATGACCGCTCTAGATCAGTGGACGTCAAATGCGCGGCGTGTCCAACAGCGCGCAGGCCCAGAAAGGTGACCCGCACGATGGAAGCAGCTGAAGGGGAGCCTGGCCACTCGCCAAACGCGACCGACCGGCGCGACAGACGGAATGGCTGATTTTCGGCGTGGTTGATTTCCAATTCTGGCTCAGCACGTGTTTCCCATTTGTATGCGTCGGTCGTTTCGCAGCGACGCATTTATAACTAGGTGATTTGGTGGCAAAAGGCCGAACACCCAGACTGACGATGAATAACTCAAGATGCTCATTTGTTGGGTCGCCAACTGGCTCAAGGTCCTGCAGGTGCAAACACCGTGTTGGGTACGTTCCGTGAAAGCCGATACAGAGTCAGAACGTCGAGCTTGATTGGAGGCAGAATTTTCCGTCAAGGTAAGTGCACAAGCGTGTCCGCAGTTTCGCTTACGTTGTTCGGAAAATCGCTGTGGCGAACATTAGTGGCATTTTGCAGTTTAACATGATTCTTCGCTTCCGGCTTTCTCTGTTCGCCGGCTGCATTTACGACCATTTCCCACATCGTCTACAGCAGACGCAGTGGTTTATCTTAGTGGCTTGCAGTTTTCATGTAACGCACCGCGTTCCAGGTTGAGAATGCATTGAATATGGTTTTGCATGCGCTCTAAGGCTAAATGGCATTCGTTGACTTTCATCTGTCAAGGAAACTAAGGCATTCCACCTTATGCATCAAGGTACGTCAATCATGTTTAAAGAACTTACGGCCGCACGTTTACGAGAAAATTAAAACACTTGTCCTCCATTCGTTTACTCTTAAATTCTGCATAAGCCTTTGCGTACATTCCGTAGCTGATTGTGGCTGCTTGTGCTTGCTGCTGTTTGCCCAGACAATGGCCTTTTGTTTACCATAGCTGATGTTGGCAGGCAGAAAGGCAGACAATTCTTAGCGGAATTATGCCAGGAAGATAACTTCATTGGCTCAGTCCGCGATAGTTTATGCATTATTACATAAACATTCATAACAACCCAGATTATCTAGCCAAAATGCAAAGCTTGGACTGAATTCCAGGACTGTGCTTCTGTCTGACAAGACCCTGAGACTCCAAGAGCAGCGAGTTCAATCTGCACAAAACCCGGACCTAATCGGCCTGATCAGCGCTCTTCTGTACGGCCTGATATGCCACTCCGCGCTCTTCCAAGCCAGGTCCATGTTTACGAAGGGGACGGCGTTCCGGGAGAACACCACTCTGTGCCAGACCCACCCTGGCGGCCTCCGAGGTGGAACAGCTAGTTTTGCCTCGGGCGCCGCTCGGCGGTCATTGGCGCCGCTCGGCGGTCATTGGCGCCGCTCGGCGGTCACTGGCGCCGCGGCCGGCCAGCTCCGAATCAAACCGTGCCGGGGATCGAGCGGCGGCGTCTGCGGCGCGCCGGACGCGGCCGCCGCGCGCCGCACCTGGGCGCGCCGGCGGCCATTACTGACAGTTATCGGCCGCTCGTCCATCACGCTTTTCGGTGGCAGGCCGTCACGGGCCGCTGACGAATGCGGCCCGATCGGCCCACGATAGACAGGCGGCCGCCCGCCCGGCAGGCGGCCACGGCCGCAGCGCCGTCGGCTCGGCTCGGCCCGGCAAATGACCCCGTCTGCGGGCGGTAGCCGCAGGAAGTGAGCTGCAGCACGGTCATCGCGCCACGCTCGGACCGGTCTGTTGCCGCAGCGGGTAAAGACAGGTTCTATCGCTACTCGGAGAGCAGTCTGTCTTTTATTGTTCCTGCCTTTTGTCAAATTCCTAACGAATTCGTTCATTTCTGTAACAAAGTCGGCTTCGCTGGTTTCAGCCGCATTTCGGGAGGCTTGGCTAAACGTGAGACAGTCGTTGTGTCTTACTCTACTCACCGGCTGCGACGCAGCCATCGTTGTCCCAACAACACGGCACCATCACAGAACAAACCAGCCGCAGATAGCACATGTGAATAAGGTCATTTGATGCCCAGGCCCTCACAAACATCAAATATTGACGTATAATGTATATACATATGTATAATATGACGTATATAATATGTAATGTATAATGTATTATGTATGACATTTATGCCTACAATGGTGGCATTCGATTATACGTTAACACACATGTAAAATGACATTCGATTTCCCACATGGAAGGCATGAACTGCTTATGCAGATGAAAATAAACAGGAAGGAAACTGCGGAGACGATGCGATTGCTGCGGATTCAAGAACGTGAATAAGAGGGAGAACGAGAAAACGGCTAGAGGAAAAGGTATTGCATGTGGAAGCACTGCTTTGAAATTCTTAACCGCATGAAATTTTCAGGACTTTGGAAGGGGAAGGCTGAACCTGAACTTCAAAATGGTAGTACGGGCATTCCACGACAGATGGACCAGCAAAAACGGGAATTAACATCATGCATCTCAGATTTCGATGAAAATACGTCCATGGGGTACTTATAATGCTCTGAATCTTTCTGTACAAATTTCATCTCGATTAAAGCAAAAGTTATTGAGTGATAGCCTCCGGCATTTTGTGAGGTCACGTTGCATGACTTTATTTGGCGATTGATAACTCCAAAGAAAATGATTGTTAGAAAATAACATTCTCTTGCTCTCAATGAACGGAGGATAATTTCATCAGGCTCAGACTCCATTATTTTGCAATTCTGGCGACGTGACCTCATGGCCCTCGTTGGCCGGACATGGCCCTAATGAGAGGGGAGTAAAAATATAATTATTTTCATTCTTTTTAGTTTACCTTGGTAAGATATCTTTCCGTGGCCAAGGTTTGGACGATAGATGTTTCCTATAAATACGGGATTTTTGCTTTAATTATAACTGTTTTTTGGATTAGGCTCACAAAACAGGTGCATCAGTTTAATCAGCTGCAATTACGATAGCTTGAATACCTGAAATGCGTTTCAAAAGACTCACGAACTAACTCAGTGATTAAAGTTTTCGAGGACTCAATGATAAAAGTTTTCCGAGGACAGATGCAAGCCAATTTCATTCACTCGCGACACGGTGCTGTAAACAAACCTTGCCAAGTTAATGGGGTTTGAACTTACGTGGCGCGCGGCAGACTGCTGCTCCGTGATAATTAAACATAAATCAAATGTTACCTCTCGGGTAACTGTACAAAGCCATCAGCACAGAGCGCTGGTACTGGAGAATGCTTCCAAGTACTCCAGGACTTGAAAGCGGAGTTCGATCGGAGTGGCGATTTCCGTCGTCTGTTGCAGATCCTCATGCTTTCCCTATTTTCAGTTGAACTCATCGCAGCATTTTTTTAAACAAGGAAATACCTGGTGAAGAAAAGCCAGAAAGTAAAAGAGGAGAGGGAATTTTTCCGCAGGTACCTGGACTCAGTAAAGGAAAACGAGTGAGCGTGGAAGCAAAGCGTCGTGTAGTTGAGGTCTATGAGTAAACTGGGTAAGCAAGACATGCTACTAGTGAAAGATTGTGTCGTCGTTCGAAACGCAGACCGTCAAGGTGAAACTGCGGAAATATTTAATATTGGGCGATCTCCGAGAACTTCACTGGTTGTAAACCTATGAGGAATTACTGGTGGGCTTTTCTTCATTTCCTGCTCTTCGACCAAAGCACTGCGTGGTCGCTGGCAGCAGCTGCACGCAAAGTGTACGTGTTTGTACATATCAGCAAAACCCTAAACTGATGATAGAATCTCTCGGCATCTCGGATTTGATCTACTATGACCTTATATGGACCACGCAGTCTGCAGCACTGACAGCGACGATTTCTTGCTGCGCAGATACAGCAGCTGCCCGAGAGACGAAGGTGACCATCCTTTTTGGAGTTCATCGAGGAGTACGAAGACGATTGGTCGATTACATTGAGTCACTGGAACATTTCCTGGCCAAGGTAAGTCAAAGCATAGTACGACTAGCCGAACACCACTTCATTTCGAAAACCCAAAGCCGTGTCTTCAGCAATCTGAGAAAGGAGCCTACGAGACAAGTGGTAGTTGTAGGTGTTTTTTTTTCTTTAATCACCCCTTCATGGTGCAAAACCAAGCCTAGGGTTTCCACTGGAATGTCAACCAGACCACGGTACAACCATGCGTCGCCTATTGGCAGGAGGACGGCACGGCAGTCCACCAAACTTTCTGCATGATATTCAATAGGGTAAAGCATAATGCGGGCATGATTCACGTTTTCCTTGCGCATTTAGTGCCCGCCCTGAAGGCTCGAATCCCAGGTATGCACAAAATGCATTACACTTTGGACGGATGCGCGGCTCAGTACAAACACCGATTTAACTTCCCCAGCATTTGTTTTCATCAAGACGATTTCGATTTGGACTGCGACTGACATTTCTTTGGGATATCTGACAGAACTCTTCAATAGCATCGGGGGACAATCAAGAGAGCTACAGCCAGAGAAAGTCTGACCCGTCCGTATCGTAGAAAACTGACGAGACCGGCGCTGTTCGAATTCCTCACCAACAAATTCATTCCAAGCATTCATTTCATTGTAGTGAGCCAAGACAAATCATCGGAAGTGCCAGAATCACTTCAGCAGCAGCTCTATGCGAAGTCGATCACTGTGAAAGGGACGAAAAATATGCACATGTTTCCTCCCGTCGATCAATATACCATGATTGCATATGAGGTGTCATCAGGAAGCACAGGGCGCACTGCGCGAGTGTGCCAGCCTGCAGACTCGGATAGAGCAGTGTGTGCTGCTGGTCTATGGTAGCATACCAGATCATGCGCTTGTATTGAGTAAATGTAAAGTATTTGTGAAGATTCTCATTATTTCAAGGGTTTCTGCGAAATATAAATTGTCCAGGGAGGTTTTAGAAGCCAAATTGTACGTAGTCACATGCTCATTTCTTTGCACTTTTAGAGGAGTAACTAGACGCGCATTAGTTTTGCGACCAAACATTAAAAAAGAGGCACAAATAAGGGCTAAGACATTTATAGAAAATATTTACCTGCAAAGGTGTGTTCATGTATAGGTAACCTATCAGTGTTAATTTCGAAATAAAACAAATATTTTTGAATTTTTATTTCCCTCGTGTAAAGATCATGTAATGTGACCTGACTGCAACGGGTCACGATGTCAAAGCTTGGGAAACTAAGCACTGTAAATAGCCCAAAAATGCTTGGTTCAGTGCCCACATGTAAACCATTTGTGTCGTGATATCACCCATTAGATGTAGGCATTGGTTGTGACTTCATAACGCCGCAGGCTATAAGTCGATGACTGTTGCTTTAAGAGAACTGAGAGTTGCACAGGTGAATTCAGACCATTAGGGTACCCCATGGACAAATTGTCACTAAAATGTATGATACGGGGTATTATTCCTCGGTGGGTCTGTGACGGAACGCCCAGTTGGTAAGTATTAGTGCTATTTTGGCGATTAGCCATATTCGGAACCTACATTTTAGAGATAAATTTCACTTGGGGGGGGGGGCTATCGAGCCCCCTTCATATCTCGGAAACTAACCTTCCGATTTTGCTGAAAGGTAAATTAATTTTTGTGACATAATCCACAATTCTACAGTGCTTCAAAATTCGAAAAAGCTTGAACGGCGGCGTCAGCAACCAAAAAATGAGTTTTGTTCTATTTTCATTTATCTCCATTGAGTGTAACATTGTTAATAGGTAGTTCTCAACAATGAATGGAAATTAGACCCAACAGCCGAAAGAAAATATTTTCCTAGGTCATTGTGTTTTCAAAGATTAATCAGTGGTGCAGATAGGGGTCGCACAAGGGATGATAATGTACAATGCATCCTTCTGTGCACTTTCGGTATTTGGCCGCCGGAAAGGACCCGAAATGAGCCATGGGGACCTTTTTCTTTGCTTTCAGAACACAAAAAGAAACACTAACAAACAGTGGCGGTGGCAAGAACGAAGATCGGAGTTTGCGACGTGGTAGTTTGTAATGCATGCCGAAGCGTCTACGTCGGTGGGTATATTGCGACCGCAGACGCCCGAGGCCAGAGAGCTTGATATAATGTTGACATGGTAAAATATATTACAGTATACATCAATGGGCTATCCAAGAACCCCGCATGTGGGCAAAATTTGTTACCCTCCTACCTAGATGTTTTTGCATGTTGACGGGCCTAAGACCAGCTGAAAAGTTATTGTGACCAACATGCATTTTTATAGAAATAGCAACTACCAAGGGCGATGCCGTGAGTGTGAGAAATGACAAAAAGATTATTTTTTCTGTGCGCATCCACCATTCCTGTCTACAATGTTAAGAACGGCACCGTGGTGTTTGGAGCAATATATGGGCCCCAACTAGGGTTTCTCATGCTCCATGTCCGGAAATGTTCACTATATGCTTCATGTTGAACGACATATTAACCTAAAATTGCAGACCACTCTTAAGATGTCCTTGCAGTCGTATTGTATGGACGTTAGGTTAGTAACATGGTTTACTATGTCCCCATTTTTGGTCTCCTGAATCCGTCCCTGACGTCACGATGCTTCCTTAACATCTCAAAACAAACCAAACAGATGAATAAAGCGTAACAAATGCTGTTAAAACTGTTCTTCATCTGATAACGTAGATTGGCTACTTTGCCGCAAGTAATCTTTGTGCTCCATTTTCCTCCCTTGGTCGATCACTACATTCATAAAATGCAACAGATACACCGCAAGACATGAAATGAACAGAAGTTTTCCAAAAAATGGCGACCTGATTCGCAGAAGATCTAATAGAACACGTCGAGTACTTTGCTTCGAAAGGGACGAAAAAAGACCGAACATATCTCGCAAAAACTCGTCCTGGAACCTCGTCCGATGAAGTAAAACTCAGATTTTCACAGCGTAGGCTAAGGAAATGTTACTAAAAGGCGCTGGGATTCATGACTCTATTTTAAACCGTTCAGAAATGTCAGCCTGACGCCCCTCACGTATCAGCACACAAACATCGAGTGTTAGTTGACGACATATCCAGCAGTTACTGAGTTCCGGGTTTGAACTGAGCCGTGACGTCAACATCGATTTCTAGGTCATCATTCTTTTATGAAATTGTTCCGGGCTTGAACTGGGCCGTAACCTCAACGTTGATTTCTAGGCCATCAGTCTTTCATGAAACTACTAGATGAGAATAATCTATTATCCTCGAAGGGGCGAATTTAGCCATTTGGGCATGGAGATAACGCCTAGTGAAAGATGTCTGTAGTGTCTCACGGCTGGTCCGTGATTCCAGTCGACGCGAAGCCAGTCTGCTGTAAGTCTCGCCGTACCGCAGACCGGCAGGCCGTTCTGTTTTCCACTCTCCTTCTCTGCAGTCGGCCGCGGTGGTACACTATCACGTGCATCTGGTCCTCAGTCGCGAGTCGGACAGGTTGCGCAGAGCGGGCGGTCTACTCCACGTGTTCTATTGTACCTACCTGTTGTCCTCGTCATGTGTCGTGCACGCTGTCGGTGTCGCTGTGCTGTCGTTCTTATGGTGCACAATCTGCATTCTTAGCTAGGCTGTTATTAGTCGGCAGGACTGGCGATCGATAGTCAGCTCGCTATGGCCTCGCAGCCACTGAAGAAAACCGTACGGCTAGCTTTTCAAGCCCTGTGTTGGCCGCCTTGAGAGGCGTTATGCTGGTCACGAAATCTCTTCAATCCTTTCCCGGCAAAGCGCCACATTGACGAATGTGCACTCGATATGCCGTAATTGGATTCCATCCTCACTCCTGGAGGCTAGACGGGCTCAAAAAGAATGCTCCATCTGAACTGCTCCTTTTAATAATGGGCTGGCTGAACAATACCCTTCGATTTCCTTGTAAGTGTATCATCGCTTGAGACAAATCTGAACGCATATGTATCTTTACAAAAATCATTGTCTATGTTACAGCAAAGAAAATGACTGGATTGCTGATGACATCTAACGCACCATCTGATCCTTTCAAGGACTGAGGATCACAAGACAAAAAAAGGCTCGAGCATCAAAGCTTATATGGCGTTGAGATAAGGCCTTCGAAGTCTGGCAATTTCCACTTCGGCAGGTGGCGTTCCTGTCCACGTTTTCATGTCTGCTATCGCTGCGATAATTCAGTTTCTCGTCCTATTTCAAACTGACATGGGTGGATAGTAATTCAGTGTAATTCAACAAGGTAATAATTAAAGTTAAAATAATCCATAGCCGTGGGTAGCAGACCACAAATCAGGAGACACCGCTTCATGCCCAAGGATGGACAGAAATGCATTTGCACATGGTGCAAATCCATTTCTGTTTATGTTTTCTGAACCCGGACTTTTTCAATTCAAAACTCACCCGCGTCCAACCGACACCCTGACGTGAGCGGCCTGAGCCCGAAGGGGGGGGGGGGGGGTGTTTCCACCTCACCTCATCTCGCAAACAGAGCGTCAGACAAAAATAAACCCTACATCCTCAGAAAGCTTGCCACGAATACGTTCCAAAGGATTGAAGGTGTTTGGGAATTTTTCAAACACGATGCAACTTTTTGGCCTTTATATGTAAAAATGGGAATTTTTAAGAAGGGTTCTAGCTCCGCCCTAAATAAACCTAAAATAACTGAGCATGTTAATGAAAATCTGGTGGAATGAATTTTACAATAACATATAATTTATAACGCCCATGTAATCGCATATTGCATCAGGTGACCTGACACACTGCCGTTTTTCATTTCGCTGTATTTGTGAAGTTTTTGAACGTCACTGTTGAGTTGTTGACCAGTATGCTTACAAAACCAGAGCAATGATCTGCATGAACATGTTTCAAAGATGTCAAACTAGAACACCAAAGGTCTCACGTGACCTGACCTGACCTTGTTACGTAGCCTGATATTCAGCCCTTTTCTTTGCTTTGTTTTGTATTCCGTCGAGGATTAGCAATACAAGGGCAAGGAGTACCTTGGATTAAAACTCCTTGGATTCAAAACCATGATCAATAAGGTGCTCTATAAGATCGATCTTGTGACTTGATGAGACGTCAGATCACGACCTGATTTAAAGCACGCTTGGGTTTCATTTTTATGCCAAGAACTGCTATCGACATCTGAAAGAAACTAGAGAGAGGAAGGTGGACATCTGGATATGAACTCAGCTTGCACAACGTTAACCTGGCATGAGTTCAGATGACCTAAAGTCATTTCGGGCTTGAAAGCGTGTTCGTACAATTCTGGACTTCAGAATCGACTTCAGTTCGTATTTTCACCACAGGGATCATCAAAACGAGGTTTTAGGCCGCTTTTTCTAGTTCATCCCAGAATGTGATCTGACCTGACTTCATGACTCTTCATGTGTGACAACACTATTTGTCATGTTTAGAAACTTCCTTGGTCCAGGAATGCATTTTAAGTACAAGGAATACGTTCCAACTTTTACCACGTGACCTCACACAATCTCAGATGACCTAAGGCCATTTCACATTTTGGGTGTGTTTTGGATGGGATTTTGGACTGCAAAATCAACCTTATTGCCAATTTTTGCCTCAGGAATCATCAAAATGGAGTTTCAGACTCCTTTTTGCTAGTTCACTTCAAACGTGACCTGGTCTGACCTCATGATCCTGTATGTGGGTTAACACCATTTGACGTGTTTAGTGACTTCCTTGCCTTAGGAATGCATTTCAGGCACCAACAAGCCGAAGAAATCGTTCAAAACCGCTCGAATTAGGGAAATAGGGCGGATATTCAGCTGATCTCGGGTTAATGACGTTGACCTTCGCAACAACCTCGAGAAAACGCATTTCTTAGTAATGTCTGTAACTCCCATCCCTGAAGGTTTTAGGTCGGCCGCTCTCGCGGTATGGTTGGTAGAAGACTTTAAAAATCCAAGGTTTGACCCCTTTCAAGTAATCTAGGCCAGTGAACTGACATGGCCGAAGTTAAACATTCTACAGGGCTTGTGCAAAGAATGTAAGAAAACATAACGAAAATTTCAACGCGTTGCGCGCGCCTTTTTGCCATACCAAACTTTGGGTGGGGGAGGAGTGAAACGCCCCCCACTGGGCGAGGCTTGAATCTGACGGATTTCTTTAGCTTTGAGCGGTCAGACGGCCTTGTTTCCAGCTGTTCGTCACGTACCTCACAACAATGATGCATGTTTTTACTGTCTGCGAGTTACAGCGACCACAAATTGAATTAGAAACGACTTTGTATTCTTGTATGCTGTGGCTCCGGCAGCACAAATTATGGTTTATGACAATAAATTCTCGCCACGATGTCAGGAACACGGAATGTTCTAGATCCAAGTTATTGAGTGTCTGGAATGAACGTAGCGAGCTGCCAGAAACTGTCAATGACCGAGACTTTGGAACATAGAATGTTCCTGGCTTCGTGCAAGAAGTAGTTTCCTATATGTTTGAAGTAACTGAGTAAGCACTTTATGGATTCTCGTCCAAAACCTTAAGATAACTGATGACGTCACAAATGACAAAGTGGCGCGAAATCTTGAAAAAGACGAAAAATTTTGATCAGAAGAGAAAATTATGCCACAGTGAAGACAGAAACTGTTGGTTTAAAAAAAAATAAAAAAAAAGAAGTTCATATTTTCTAGAAGTCGTTACTGATCCTCGAGGTCAAGCCACAGACATTCATTGCAGAACTCTGTGGATAAATGTTATCGATGAAAAGAGAAAATTGGAAGGAACAAGACATTTCGAGCATTCACAACGTCTTTGGCATTATTAAGATTATCTTAAGCATTGTTATCACCTAAGTGACCACGGATACGGAAAGTGTCTCGAAGTGAGCAGCGTATTTAGAGGAGCGAGGCAAACAAAGGCAAAGATGAAATACCTGAAACAGCTTGGTAAAGGCAACCGCCCAAAACCCTTTTGGTTAGGTTAACACAACCAGGGCCTATTTCAACATGTTCGGGGAGAAAGGGTTGGGCCCCCAGTCCTTCACTTTTACTTCCCCCTAGTCAAGAGCCTTCGTCCATGCAAAGAAAAAACAGCCAGGAGTAGAGCAGTAACTGCGGTAATCACTTTCTAGCGTAAGCAAGAAGATATATGTTAACCCTATTGCCAGAGTACTTGATGGCATGGCTGATTCCCGAAAGGCAGGCGGATTCGGCCCCCCCGAAATCTAGAGAACTACACACACGATTTCATCGCAACAAATGGAAATAGATTTGCCATGACGTTAATTATATTTCTATGGAAAGTTCTCAAAATGCTAAAAGGAGGCAAAAAAGTCGGTGGTGGACATTTTTTGGACTTGTTATAACTCCGCCGTTCATGGACAGATTTTGATGAAGTTGGCATGAATCGAGAGCTCGTGGATAGAGCTTTTACCATTGGTCCTTATATTTGAAATTTTGGGGAAGTCCATAAGCGTTCGCAGGGTTTCGGAGATGGGAAGATTAGTTTTTCACAAACTGAATAACAAAGGTTAAAGCACCTTCTTAGCTTTTATTACTAATGTTATGCAGAATAAATACAAATCGTATTACACTGCATAATGTTAGCATAGACGGTGCCAAGGACAGACAAAGGGCAACTGTTATGCTCACATGTTCATCACGTTAACTTACCATTTTGTACCTGAAATGGCCACCAAGGATCTAATAGTCACACTGAATGATCTTAACCCTATTCCCGGAGGGCTAGACGGTATGGTCGATTCCCGGCAGGGGGGGGGCGGATTCGGCCCCCACCTGAGATCTCGAGAACTACTCGTCCGATTTCGTCGCAACAAACGGCAATCGATTTGCCGTGACGTGAACTACATTTTTATAGAAAGAAATTTTCAAAATTTTGAAATTTGTGTATACAGGGGGGGGGCAAAAATGTCAAAATGGGGGGTACTTTTGGACCTCTTATAACTCCTTCGTTTATGGACCGATTTCAATGAAACTGGCATGCATCGAGAGATTATGGATAGGGCTTTTACCATGGGTCCACAAATTTGGAATTTTGAGAAAATTCATGGGCGTTCACAGGGTTTCAAAAATAGAAGGATTAATTTTCCAACAACTGAATGAGCAAAAAAGGCAAAAACACTTTTTTGGCTTCTGCTAGTCATGCTATGCCAAAGAAGTACAAATCGTATTGCAATGTTGGTATAATGTTAGCATAGGCGGTGCCAGGGACATGAAAAAGGGGGAACTATCATGGTCACACGTTCTTCAGATCAACTTGTGACCTTTGACCTTAAATGACCTCCAGTGACCTTGGGGTCACCTGGAATGATCTCGTGTGCATTTGATACTATCTGTAAACGTTTTCAATCATCTGAATTCACTCTATTCCAAAAATTTCATTTTATGGCTATTGCGATATAAGGTACGAGCACTGACATTTTAGGTCATAGCTCCGTGACCCGACCTGATATCAAGCTGAAACTTGGTACACAAGTAGAGGGTACCTTTCTACGTCATATATATTCCGGGTTTGGCATATGAAAAAGCGTCGCCGAAATTATTGCAAAAATATAAATTTTGACTTTTGACCTTGACCTGACCTTGTAAAGTGACCTCAGGAAAACAAAATTTTCTGTGCACATTGCCTATCTATTTAACTATACATCCATATAAAGTTTCAAGTTCTAGCTTTAAAACTCTGTTTTTGTCAGACATTTTCCTTTTACCCTCAACATGGCCAAAAATGACCTGAGGTTCCTCCCAAAAACGTTGCCTGGCTCCGCTCCTGGGCAGAGTAGAATTTTGAAATTTTGCCACACCACGTAGAAAGGATAGCTAGGAAAAGTCACCAAGTTTCGTGAAGCTGCGTCAAAAATCCTGGAATTGGCAAGCAAAAAACCCGAGGGGGGGCGGATTCCGCCCCCCCCCCTGCCGGGAATAGGGTTAAGTGCATTTCTTATTGTTTGGAAACATTCTCAGCCATCTGAATTTACTCTATTTCTAAATTTCCATTTTACGGCTATCGTGTTATAGGGTGCGCGCACTGACATTTTAGATCATAGCCCATGACCCGACCTGATATCAACCTGAAACTTTGTATGTAGGTAGAGGGCACTTTTATTCATCATATATGTTCCGGACTTGAAATAAGAAAGAACGCTAAAATTATCGCTATAAAACCAAATTTCGACATTTAAGATTTCCCTGGTCTTGCGCAGTAATCTTAAGTATAAAAGTTATATTTATATGCTTGCCTAGCTATTTACCTGTGTGCCCATGTAAAGTTTTAAGTTCTATTTAACAAAAAAAAAAAACATTTTTTGTGGCCATTTTCCATTTACCTTCAACAAGGCCAAAGAATGGCCCGAGGTGCCTCCCAAAAACGTTGCCTGACTCCACCTATGAGGAAAATAGAACTGCTAAATTTTGTTAAAGGACGTAGAAAGAAAAGTGGCAAACGTTTCGCGGAGCTGCGCGAAAAACCCTGGAACTGGTAAGCAAGGAGCCCGATGGGGCGATTCAGCCCCTCTGCCGGGAAGAAAGCCCCTGCGTGCGAGAGTCTCTCGCATGGCAAAGTCATTTCAACGTAGGATGTTTCGAATCTTAGTAATTTGGGAACACACTTGACAGGACCAGTTTATGGTACGTATTGCAGACAAACCCAGCCACCGATAGGGAGCATGTTTGGTAATTGGTACGCCGGCAGCTAATGCCGCTTGTTTCTTGGGTGGCTGAGTCTTTTCGTTGCATTATGGGCGCGTCCCAGGGTACAGAGGCAGGCGACTTTGTTTGGCATCTTAAAACGCAAGAAAACTGAAGCGTGAGTGGTGATCAAAATAGTTTTGATAAGGTGAGATAATGATAATATGACTGCGGTGACAGTTAAACAGTGCTGTAGTCGTTACCCTGATCTGAAAACTCTGCTAAAATCCCGGCATGAAACCGGTAAAACTCCATTGAACTAAATCACTAAACCCGACTTGTAGACGAGGTAAAAGAAAATCCCATTTATATAAGATCCCCATTCTTTTTGTTCCCTGTCTATGGTTTTATGCATACCATGTGCATATTTCCTCTGCTTCACCAACATGGCTTAACCCATTCTTCAGATCATATCAAGTGTTGATCATATCAAGTGTAGATAATATCAACCTGCTGCCCGATTTGGGAAAGACTCGAAGCTGTCCCAACATCTCTTGAACATCTTGGCGACCGTTTGCAGACTGTGGCATAGGTAAAACAATTTCGAAGCATCAAACTTGGCCATGCCTTACCCACGGTAACCCGCGATGCCTTTCTGGTAATTTCCTGCGCGTTTTTTAGACGCGGTATGTTCAAGGAACGCCCGCGGCGACCTGCGTCAATGCCGAAAACGCTTCATTGCGGAAGTCTGCGCCACCATGACGTACACCACGAGAAAAAGCCGACATTCGGTTGATTGGTGCTGCGGTCGAATCAATGGCAGGAAACAAGCTGCTCACGCCGGGAGAAGGGCTACAGCGCTATTTTTAGCCTGACCGTCCTGGATAAACCAGGCCAGAGGGAGGTCAAAAACACAGACCGTCCGCAGTGATGAAGATGTGGAAAAGCCCTCATTCCTACTTCCCGGAGCGGAACGTGACAACAAAGCTCAACGGGACGCCTGAGCAGTAACGAACTGTCATTAAGGGCAAATGCTGGACTTCCCCCGACCCCGCAAGTGAAAAAGGAGAAGGCATTGAGTCAACCTGAAAGCACTGGCGGGAACGCCGGGGGGGGGGGGAGCAGGGCAGAGTACCCCCCCATCCGCAGTTATGGGAGGGCAAAGATATCTTTTTGCTTCCGCACAAATAGCCGCATGCCATGAAGAGGTTTTCGGCAGCAGAGCCTTGAAATAGGAAATGTTTACGGCGTTTGTGGTCTCAAAATTTCATTGCTTCTGCTGCTGCGTCACTAAGTTCCTTGGTCAACTCCGTACACGTCTTTGAAAATAGCCGGTCATGTTTCTTTGCGGTTCATTCAAAGAAAAGTGTATAAAAAGTTGACATGTCGCATTTTGCGTGTTTTGCCGATTGCGAGCCAAACCAGCTCATTTTGTTTATAGCTGAAAACAACATTGCTCGATGGTGCTGGGTTTGAGGCACCCTCCAGTTTCGGGATTTCAAAAATTGTTGTAAGAAACAGTGTCTAGACAATGATGGACAGAGATAGATCAAGTAAGGCAGAGACCGAAAGACAGGCTCTGGATGAGAACAAGATGGTTTCGTTAGTGTCTGTGACGACCCGTATGCCTCTCTGTGCTCAAGTACTTGAACCAGCAGCATAGCCACGGAGGGCATCGGGGTCCCAGGACCCTCCATGAATTTTTGTGGCACACGGAGGGTCCCCCTGACACTTCCTTACGGGGGTTCCCTGGCTGGGAAGGGCAAACCCACTCCTCCACAAAGGGCCCCTAGTCGCCAAGCAAAAACCCCTCTGGCAGGTAACGGGGTGCCCCCTGACCGGGAAAGTGAAGTGGGGCCCTCGGGATGTATGTACAGGTCTCCACAAAAGTAATGGTAGGTATTAGGGTTCTTGTGCTAAACCAGCCATAGTTCCGGTGTCTGTGGTGCTAATGCAGTGTAATTTGAGCAGCTATCTGCCGCAACAGGGGAATGTCCGTAATAACTTCAAACATGTGTTTCATACTTCAACTTCATGCCTAAAAACATGAAAAGCCATATTAACGCTCGGTAGGCGACGATGATGGGCAGGTTCCTTAGTTCCGCCACTGTGCTAATCCTCTTGGCTGTTAAACTGATAAGATCAGTTGTGCTTTGAATGGGGTACTGGGTAGAGACTATGAGCGGGGATCGATGGGGGGGGGTAGCTGTGCTCCACAGAAATGCTTCGTTTGATATAGCGTAAATATATGGTTGTTATAATGCAAAATACTGATCATTCTTCAGAAAGCGACAGTGTAAAATCTTCAGTGTAAAATCAGGGGCTTGCCTAAAATGGGACTTAGTTCTGAAAGGGCTTCACGTTGGAAATCCGCGACCGGAATCCAGTGGAGGGGGCGAAATTCATCACCGCCCCCGACCTCATGTTTGTCACGGATTGCCTGTTTTTGCGTACTTTAAATTAATATCTAGTGCGTCGTCAAAAAAAGAATAAAAAACGAAAAATCACATAGACATTTCTGGAGATATGGTCCCATAGAGTCAAGCGTAGTGCGGCAAAACCAGCCGATCGCCCTCATCCCCACCCGTCATGCGTTACCAACGTAGGTATTAGATGGTACACAGGAGATCTGAAGTTAAATGCCTTGTTCTTTTTGTTAGCCTTCTTGGATTACGCTTGAAATAGGGATAAGTCCGATTTTTGCATACTTTCGACCAGCTATGGTAATTGTCTGGGAAGCAGTCACAAAAGCTGCCAAATCAACGCCATTTTGAACATTTGACCCGATCTGACCTCGAAGGTGTTGTCCTAGGGTCACGAAATTTGGGCAAATTCAGTTGCCCATAACCTTTCACTCATCCTGAAAGTTTCGTGTCACTGCCGGTTTCTAGGCTTGCGGGGGTGGAGGGGAGAGGGGTAGAGAATTTAATCCCTCTCCTCCACTGTGTATCATTTTCAAAGGCGCTCCACAGCGCGTGTCAAAAACATAAATCCAAGTTTTTTTACGAGGCATAATTACATGTAAAGTAATACCAAGATATATGTCGATTGTGTCCACCATTTTCAACCTGACGTACATTTCGCAAGACAGGAATTTAATATTTTTCGCCGCATGCTAAGAATTAGAGCTCTGTCTCCCCCGATGGAGTCTAAATATCGTTAAATAAGCTCTTAAATGAATATATCCCTCAATATGCCAGTTTGCGTTAGCATGGGCGTCATGCCTTTCCCAAAGCTGACGTCACTTTTTATAACTGACGGGTCATTTCTAGTCGCTTGATATCATCACTCGTGTGACGCATGTGTCCCCTTGTGTTTCCAGCGTAAACCAGTCTACATCATAATGTTTCCATGCAACCCATGTGCTCGGAAATGAGAATGGAGGAGAAAGAAACAAAATGGCTATTCTGTAAGCGTGGCCTTCCTCATAACACATAGACTTCCATATAGACTTCTCGAGGTACAGCTCTATTTCAGTCGTCTCCAGAACACATAACGCCCGCTCCGCCCGAATTCAATATCAGCAATCCAGTTCCACGCGACCCGGCGACCCGACCTCGACGCTGCACATCACGTGGCATCAGTCTCGACCAATCCGGACCGCACATGTCCGGATTGGCGCCACGCCGGTCAAGGTGACCCGACAGTCACCGACACCCGCCGGGCGCCGGCACGGACCGGCCCGGCGCCACCCAGGGCGGCCGACCCGCATTCAGAATTTGCGCACCCCCCTACAATTCATAGACGCGAACTCGCGGTTCCATATCGTTCCTTTTACGATAATACGACTCACCCAACAAAAGACGTTGCGCAGCGCACTGCTACCGCCGTATTGGTCAAGTTGCTCGGAATCTAGCCTCTATGCCAATCGATGGGAAGTCTCTCCTCCCTCTTAGGCGCACGAAACATATCCGTTCATTGGTTGGCGTGTTAACAGCTGTCTGATCTATTACGAAAGGCAGCCTCTAAACATGCCCTCGACAAAATCGGCCACCTGTCAGAGAACCAACCAAATTCTCAACAAAAAACACTCAAAATGCATCGGAAAATATTTGGAACATCCCTCCAGAGAGGTGTAGACACGGATGCATGCAAAGGGAATTTCTCGATGAGAGGGGGGCACTGGTTTCTGACTGTAGTCGCACCCACGCGACAAACTTTCGAAACTTTAGGATAACGTTACCCCTGCCGCACTCCCCAGCTAGTTGCCATGGAACGGTACAACCACGCTATGAATGTCACCGTAATGTCAGTCCGCTGCGTCACCACCGTGTCCTGCAACTCGACTAGATTTCACTGCCGCGTGGGGAGTCAGCAGCTCTGCGAACATTTCGCACCACAAACTGGGCTTGGGTGTGGACACGTCCCGGGCTGGGAATATGTATCAAAAAGAGGGGAGTATTTTTAAAATGTTCATTATATTTTTTTTGTTTTCACGCTGTGAAAACCAAATCAAACCGATGTGCCGTCGCAACGTGGTGAACCAATCATAAAGGAATTTCGCCCTAGTCGTAATTTGTGTACAGTTTCTACATTGACATAATAATACACGTTTACCAATCCATCACCGTTGTTTTGTGCTATTGAAGCATACCTACCTGTGGGTCAGACTCAGGGACAGGGTGTATGGTCCTGGGCAAATCCCTGAAAAAACAATTAAATTCGGTTGTAGCGCCGTAAAACACAAGTAACTTAAACAGCGCAGAACGCATAATTCACCTCTGCAATTCTCAGTCTGAGACACAGGATGCACCGGTGGATAAATGAAGACATGTCGAAACCTTGCACTGCGCGGGCCAGAAGTCATACACATGGAATCTCCATGTTTTAGCGCTGTCGGGCACGATCGTTCTTAATGGCATTGAAATTGAAGTACCAAGTACCCATAGTGCTCTAGCCATGGAGGCACCTGTAGTTCTCAATGGGCACTCTCAGTGTTGGGCCCCCTCACTCTCTGAACCCTCCCCCAAAAATCGGGCTACGCCACTGGCTTGAACCGACATGACTAATTTCCAATATACGTTTCTGAAACCTTGTCTTTGGCAGTCTTTGCGCCGTGTCCTACATGCATGCGACCCGAAAAGTCATTTGAATCATTTGCCTGCGCATTGCAGTCCCAGTCCTTCCAGTATGGTAAACCAGATGAAGTGCTGGCGTGAATGACAATAAACTAGGCTAAAAAAACGGGGTTAACAGCATTGTTTAAGCGGCGCGTTTTGCGTCCTCGGCGCGCCAGACCCAACCACTTCCATCAAATGCGACGATATATCTTACGTTCGTCTTGTTTATGTGTAAAGCATGTGGTAAATTAATAAGATCTCATTACAAACTAAAAAATACTCTACCGGAAGGCAGTATGGAGTCCAGTGGTTCTACGGCCATATGAATGTAATTCCGTAACATTTATTTTTTGTTATGTCAGGTCTGGACGTAAACAGTGACCGAAATCCGAAGAGAAATAAGAATTTATAGGTACTGAAGGTTCTGCCGAATAGCCTCCGCCGCCCCTGCCTGAAAGACCTCTTTGAAATTGCCAATATCGGCGCCATTAAGATCATCAAAGCCCATGATGACTAAGATTCTCTCAAGCCCAACTAGAGCCAGGCCTTCGAGGCTGCATGGTGGGAGTCGATAGGCTTCTTTCTGGGAAGGAGGAGCGAACTCTTCAACGACAACAGGCCGCAGAAAGGGCCCGCTGTCAGACGGACGAGCAGGCAGAGCAAGAGGCAACTGCCCAGTTGGAATGCTAGTCTACCCACAGCACGCAAATGACTGATAAGGAGGACCCGCAGCCATTGGCCATGCCTTCTTCTTCGAAGCAACTCTGCGGGAGAGCCAAGGACATCGCCACCCCTGATCTAGCAGCAGTCCTCGGTCGACCAAGCTCAGAGATCTCTTCTCCACGCCAACCTACCTGGCGCTCCACTGGGACGGCAAACTGTTACCCACCGATGAAAAGGAGAAGGTGGGTCGACTCCCTGTCATAGTAAATTGTCCAAACAGTGTCGCTAAGCTCCTCGGTGTTCCAAAGCTCGCAAGCGGAATTGGAGCAGCGACAGCGGACGTTTCCGTGCATTACCTGGAAGACCGGGATATCTTTGACAAAGTCTTCTATACAAGCTTCGACATCACCTCCAGCAATACTGGACAAGTGGTGGAAGTAAGCACGCTTCTTCAACAGAAGCTTGGGCAACAGCTCCTTCACTTCGGTTGTCATCATCATATCTTCGAACTGGTGACAGAGACTGCTTTCTCCACGTGCTTCGGTCTGTCTTCGGGACCGGGGATCTCCTTGTCCAAGCGCTTCAAGAGGAGAGGGAGGCACATTGATCGGAGCAAGTTTGAACCCATGATGCGTAAAGACTTGGACACAACAGTGGCCGAGACGTTTCTCTCCTCCGAGGATCGTGTCGTCACCTTCTGCCGTGAGAAGGTCGCCTAAATCCAGCCTCGCGGGCATTATCATAAGTTCTTTGCGGTCCCTATCGCGCCCTTTGGCGAAGAGCTTCCGCGGAAGTAGAGTTTCTGCAGCCAAGTGCTCTCCGCTGTGCCAGACTAATGGGACGCATACTGTACGGGATCGCGATATTGATTCGCGATCAGTTCTCCCAGACTCTTGACTCTTGCGAGACTCTTGACCTTTGATGACCTTGACCCTTACTGACCCTGGCTGTGGTCTTGGTACATCCATCGCACCGCGACAACCGTCTTTTTCGTCATGTTGGCCTGACTTCAAATGCTTGAAACTTCAAAAATATCCAGCCGATTTCCGATTTTTCTACTTCGTTCGACGAGTTATTCATATATTATATATATATATATATATATATATATATATATACATATGATATATATATATGAATAATATATATGAATATCATATATAGTCATAAATGTCACAAATTGGCAGCAACCAGCTCTGATCCGTTCTAGAGTTATTCGAGAAAAACAGGCGGGGAGGCACAAAAAGACCCCTCTTCCAGTGCGCGTGTTAAATTATGTTCTTTCATTTCTTGGTTCTCCCCAAGTAAAACTGATATTAATCATTAGAAAATGGGAAAAAGTAAGTTACCATGTAGTCACAAAAGTAGGTGGGATCCAGGAAGATTTGGGGAAGGGGGCTAGTGGTTGATGGGAAACCCCAAAAGCTTTTCAAGTGAACCCACAACTGATTTCACAACGTCACGTTCCGTTGCTGGCAAACTCTACACTAGTTCTTCATTTCAGGATTAGGAAAATATTGCAGGAGAAATACACATCTTGTTTGACCACTGTCTGTGGAGGCTCTCTACTCTAACCTGGTCAGCTTGGGCATTAATGAAATCACATATGTGCACCAACTGGCTGTTATGGATTCTGTAAGGCACCCAGTGAGTTTTTTTTGTCTTTTGCGCTCATGCAGAAAATTTGTAACTCATTGCCGTCAGAATCTGGGGCTAGTGTGCCTGCATTCTTAGTGGCAGCAATTATCGTTAGCATCAAATGGCAGTGCATAACTGAGCGCTTCGGTTGTTATGATATATAAAACTGCAGTCATGACTGAGGTTTCCGATGATGACGCGAAGAAGGCCAGGACCTGATCGCGTTACTGGGTGTGAACTTTGTTACCATTTTAAGTGACATTACATCGCGCTACGCAGCTGACAATTTTGCCGACAATGAATTTGGTGGGAAACACAAACTGCACTTTAACCGCCCAAAATTTCGGCACTCAGACCAATCTTTGAAGGAAGGTCAGGCCATGCACGACAGCTTTGGCTGCCGATGGAACGCAGAACCATGCACAGACGTACAGAACAACGATGAAAGAGAAGAAGGGCTAGAGTGCTCCCAGGTGACAAACAGCTTGTGACCTGATCCAGATTTGCTTTGCAACACGTCAATTTGTATGAAATATGCACTCAAAGACCCTAATAAAACACGTGTGCGGAGATGGATACGCATACATATATACCAGTCATTTCAGGTCAGTCATCAAAGATCAAGGGCAACTTTTTTGTGGCCTGGTCCAGATTTGCTTTGCAATATGTCGATTTGTATGAAATATGCATTTAAATACCCTACTAAAACGCGTTTGGCGCATTGATACATCTACATACATATATACACATACATACGCAAATATAAACGTTGGAAATGACCAAATGTACCGATGTTGGCTACCTTCACTGAAAATACGCCAAAAGATACGTGTCGCGCCCTCATTTACTTTGAAACTGTCCCGTGTTCTTCGAAATCTGATCTGCAAAAGCTGAAAAAATAACGCCACAGGTGAATGACCTGGCATGTCCTCGACCCGAAATCCTCAGTCAAGACTCCGAATGACTGGAAGTTGTCGTATGCCACGTTTTAACGGCCAAACAAACACCCTTTTTCCGTTTCGTTCGAAATGTTGTACGGAATGGTATGTACGGGCCGAGAAAGTGTCCAAAGTTGACCTTTTTCACCCCATTTGACCTTGAAAGACATCGATCTAGGATCATGAAAACTGCACACAACGGAAACAGGTACAGCCTCACCCTGTCCATAAAATTTCATGTCTCTAGTTTTTTCCGTTGCCGAGATCGGAGGGGGCACTTTAGACCTCCCTTCCGGTATGCGTTAGTGCGAAACCCCCTTCCACTGCGCGAGTTAAGCCAGCTGATATGCAAATTCTGATCTCAGTACCTATATCTCATCACAAAATGGCATTGGGATAACCAGTGCCACTGATGAAAGCACCATTATGGATTTTGTTTAAATGGGCTGATTTCAGCATAATCAGCTCAGGTGAGGTCAGGTTACATTGGTCAGCTGCCGTTAAAACAGGACTGTATGATGTTGCTTTTTTAGGACGAATGATCAAAATATTGAGACAACATCTGTCAAGCACTACCTGATAACTACACACAGAGAAAAGTTCAACACGCAATGGGTACTAAATCAGCTGCAGGAAACCACACCACACAAGATACTACTCAAAGTTCCTTTTAAGTACTTATTGGCGATCTGCCCTCTCTTAGGCACTTTGCGAAGCCTTCAAAAACACCCCGAGGGTTAACGGCGAGAGTACTAATTGTGCACCCCAGGTTCTACACGAAAGTAAATTGGGTGCTAATGCAAAAGTACCAATAAAGGTGTCTGCAGGAAACCACGCCCCACAACGTACTAAATGGACATGGGACTTGTCGTAGTACCGAAGAAGTACCTAGATACCCTCGCAGGAGGTTGGTTTACACCACCAGATGCTTTTCGTAGTACCGAATAAGTACTCAACTACCTGCGTGGAGGGCTGGCCTACACCATAATAACCTCCACCTGCAAGGTAAACTGGGCACCAATTGCAGCCGGAAATGCACAGTAAATACGTCGATCAATGCAACGAATCGTATATTATAGTCCGCATCATACATATCACGCACACACAGGACTTGTGATTTTCTTCAAATATGTATCCCTCCTCTGTACAGCAGTCCAACGCTCATCTGCATTAAGTCAAAACATGAGAAGCTACAAGTATGCCGGTTCCATGCACAGAAGGAAAAGACTTCCTTGGAAAAACATTACAACACGAACTAAAAACGCCATGCATCTGCACACCGCACGGTAAAAGATCAAACATCCGGAACTCACAGCATTCCGGGTATGCTTGGACGTACGGCCACCGAACCAGGTTTTGCCATTTATTTCCAATCTGTTGTGCTTTACAGCTTGGAAATAAATGACAAGACCTTGTTCGGTGGCTTGGACCCGTCATCTATGCCCAACACGTATTTCTGGAGATAGTATAGCACGTTTCGTGTCTTCGCACTAAACTGTACATTGTACACTGAATGAACGAGCACCAGAGCTGTCAGAGCCTCTGTTTCGCCGGAGGCCTGATAAAGCGTCCGGTGGCTCTGGGCCACTGTCAGGCCGTAGATACCTGGCAATGGTCCCCGCTCGGCCGCGACATTCCGAAACAGGTCTCCTTTGCTGCAGCCCAACAGGTGCGAGACTTGGCGCAAGGTGTCTTCTGGAAGAACGAACGCATAAATTAACAAAACAATGACTTTTCACGGTGAAGATAATCAGAGGCACATCCACAGGCAAACGCGTGCAAGCGCCCAAACGCCCACAGGCACACGCAAACGCAAGCGTACACGCATACGCATACGCATACGCACACCCACACGCACACCCACACACACACATAATCACTTGTTTTATTACCATTTGTGAACATCATACCCAACAGAAAAGGGTTCTGACGGACGTAGTCCTTGTTGCTGTAAAAGCTGTACAAATGAACGCCAGATACACATAAGACAACCTAAATATTTGCAAAACGCGACGATACCACTACAGCCAGCAATGACAAAACATGTTACATAGCAGCATGACATGTTTTGATCCCTAACTGCTGTGCTTGGCTGCCGGAAACGTTACCTGGTGGGCTTTTCAGCAGCTCCTGAAACTCTGACATTTTCTTTTCGATGGCATCCTGGAAGTTCTGAAACAACTGGTCCTTGTTCTCCCCTGCCAACCTCGTGGTCTCACGTTGGAACTGCAACAAGTGAGAAATCGTCATGACCTGTATATGGAATTCCAACTCGCCGGCAGCGTGTTGGCGTTGGTGAATCACACGAGTTTACATTAATAGACACAAAAATATGCATACTATACTGTACCGTGACTGTCAAAGTCCAATTTATCAAGATACATGAAATGCGAACAAATGAAATAACAACAGATAAATGCATTGTGTGACATATTCCCTTTTCAGTAACTGGATATGCAATGAGTTAACAAACAAATTAAAACGAAGTCTATCGCCAGCTAACCTCTTGGTTTGAGAACAGTCTGGGGTAGTCCCTTTCCATTACTGCAAAGGCATCTTTATCCCTCTCAGGCTTTAGGACTTTCTGCCTTCGGTCTGGAAACGTTTCATTCATCAGCCTCACTATGTCTTCGTCCGTGAGGTCAGGGTTTTTCAGCTCGTTGATTTTTCTCTGCATGTCGATCTCGTTCAGCTTCGATACCGGTGGAACGTACATGGGGAGTCCAACAACGCGTGGACGCTTACAATCTGAGGCAGCGGGCGGTAGAGACCGCTCCTCGGAGTCTTCGCGAAGGCGTTTTGCCCGGCGCCGGTTTTTGAATTTATCACGCAGCTTTCGCTTGGCCAGCCGCTGAAATGCCAAAGCAAAATATGCGAAATCCATACATTGCGAGGTAAAAGAAAGGAAGTCGTTGGACATGGGACAAGAGGCAAAGGTATTTTTCATGCCGAACGCGGCACTGTGTGCCGCGTTGTGTGCAATGCCGAAATTCGTGATTATTATTATCGAAATTATTCAGAATAAGCGATAAGTCGAAGCTTACGAATAAGTCGTTCATCCATTATTAATATGTCGCACTGACACTGGAAACGAATGAACCATTGCTTGCACTCTTACTAAAATGCGTGCACCGGCACCCCACTGCGCGATGTTTACTGGAACTTAAACGCATTACGTCGAATTACCGAAATCGGTCAATTTATTACTGAAATGCGTGCTTGGACGATTATTTCAATTTTTGCTGTTATTCGTTTTATGTTTTACATAAAAATAGTTGTTTTTAATTAAATGTTTTCATTTTATGTGCTTATATAAACGTTTATATAATTGTATGTAATATATATATGTATGTATGTATATACGTATATATATATTCCACATTGGTGTAAGTTGGGAGAGGCTTTCTTTAATACAGGTTTTGTTGAAAAGGAAGGTATGTTCTGTTTTTATGATACTTCTGATGTAACTTTCGATAAGTCGGACATTCCTCTTTAAGTCGTAGCTTACTCGTGAAATAAGTACTACATGATTATTCATATATTAACGTTTCAGAAACATCATTTTCAATCTTCAGCATAATCTGCTTCACATTACAGAACGGTGTTTCTTTGTAATACACAAGCACAGAACGATCGTTATTACAGAATGCACTTTCGAAATGGAGTTCACAGTTGATTACCTTACATTAAAAGGTTACTAGTTTATGAAATATCTCAATTTAGTCAGACCCCCAAAAGCGACAGTGTTATACAGCATTTCATTCGTCTGTTTAAGTCGGGCCTTAAAAATGTATGATCAGCGCCTCGGTGATTAGGAGGCGCTTGTAATCATGACATTTTTAAGTCTAGTCGTGCTGTCCGTCAAAACTTAACGAGTACGTCGTTCGTCATGGCCTAACATGTGTCGGGCGGGTGCCCCATCTCGTAAATGCATCGTCAGTCGCCTAGATAAAGTCGTCATCGTGGCACCAATGTAGTGTACGAGGCAGTCAGACAGTCAGACAGAAGTCTTCGTGTGGACAAGTAAACTGGTACACTACATTGGTGCTTTTTTACGTTAGTGGTCTCGTCAGAAAGGTTATTCTTCATCAGAAGGTTTGCCACTGCTTTGCTTTTGTAATAAACGATTACTTGTATTCCATTTTGTCAAGTACGTCGTTCGTCGTGGTCTAACATGTAGGCGGGTGCCTCATCGCGTAAATGCATCGTCAGTCGCCTAGATGAAGTTGCCATCGTGACACCAATGTAGTATATGGATATGTGCACTTTTTGATCTTGTAAATTTTGTAAATCTTGTACTCTTGTGAATGCCGTATAACACTTTATATACATGTAGACAAAGAAGTATATATATATATATATATATATATATATTGCCGATTTGTAAATATATATTATGCACATATTTTTAACATTTCATTTCTAGAAAAAAAAAAATAAATAAATTATAAATTTATTTATTTCATTTTATAAAAAACCTACCCCAATTTCAATCATATTTCTGAGGTCGGACATGCAAATGTAAAATAATCACTTTAACATCAACGACGTTGTGGACTAAAAAAAATGGGCTTTTATCTATGTATAAAATTTATTAAACATATATTAACACAACTTTAAGAAAACTGTGATTCTTTTGCTGGAAGCTGCATGAACGTGCGGGCAATGGCTTACAAAAAGCGTCAAAGTGGCGGCGGACTACTCAAGTGGAAAATTGCATCAAAATTCAAGCTAGACTTTCTCAAGATATGGCACAGCCCATAATCAGACCGAATTATTGCTTGAACGATCCATACACAGCATGCTTTTCCTGGCACGAGGTTAAGATACCTGAGATCATCCTAACATAATAACATTCCTAACGCTGGATGAACAGCAGTCTTCGCAACTGACAACTTAGGTTAGAAGCCCGTGATAAGCACGAATTAGCTTATCATTATTATATGTAGAATCGAGTACTGTAAAAATCTTCATAACCACCAAGCCGCCAGGCGAGGTGGTTATGAAAATCACTGCAGCACGAGAACATAAATAAATTTATCGCATGACGCGCACGTGACCGAAATCGAAATTTTCAGGTGAATTCTGTCATGCATATCAAGGCTGTATATATCCCTAGTATGTATCATATATATTTTGAGACAAAAAATGAATGCTAAACCACATTCTAATCTACTATTGAAACGACTGGGAAAGTAGTTATTTTGAACCGGCATAGCTCCAACAACCACAAAAAACGTGATCCCAGCTTCTAAAAGTCTGCGTCATTTTTGGGGACGAAAGACGTTTGCACCACATCACTCGAATCAAGCAATACTGGCAATGCTACGCCAACTACTTGCCAGCGCTTCATTCCACGTCATTGTTCCTCGAATGGACGGGAACACATCAAAGACAGCCGATGCCATCTCTTCATACTGCTCAGATGTTGGTTCCATGCTGCGAAGAATATGCACATATTAGCCAGCCAACTTGAGTATTCGTTAGTTGGGGGTCGAATGGGGAAACAACAAGAAGTGCTCACTTTTGGTCAGAAATGAGTAACAACTATCATGTAGTCTTCATTTCTAAAACTCTGACAAGAAGTGATTAGGTTATTTTTATGCATTAAATAAATGGACGAGAAATGTGCACTGGTTTCGCCGCTACGAAGCAGCATTACAGAACTGGACACAAGCATATTGTGGTACCACTGAACCGAACGCTATTCCAGTGCCAGACAAAAGCGGGAGATGACAACAAGACAGTGACGGGAGACGACAGTAACGGACGATTCTGGGAGACGAGAGCGAAAGACTGAGACAGAAAACGACAGAAAAAGACGATGGTGGCAGACTTCAGAGGAGGAGGCAACTGGAGACAACGAGTAAGAAATAACAGCAAACACAGCGGGGAGACTAGAGCAAAACGGTAACTGGAGGTATCAAGGAGGAACAACCGTAGGATGAAACAGCAAAGAGATGGACTCAGACGATACAGGAAGACAGCAGCGCGAACAAAAGAGCAATATGGCAGCAGCAGAAAACAGCGGATGATGATCGCCGGAGGAAGTAACAGAAGACGCCAGCAGGACGGCTGGTGACGGCAAAGAGTCGCAGCAGAAGACAACAGCGGAGCACGGCAGAGGCAGGCAAAAGAGGATGGCAAACACAGGACGCGGCAGCATCAGGGCCACTGTAATCCTTCCGAGAACTGTGGCCTCCGCGATGAATGCACGCCAGATGCGAAACATCTGCCCAGTGATACCAACAAAATTTGATATGATGTCTTCTCTACGAAAAGGCGCCAATAAACACCATAAGACGTAGCTTCACACATACACAAACATATCTGCCTCGTTTGTTCAACGACCGATGACAAAATACGCACCGGTAACGACACCAAACGTGTCACGTCCAATTCGATTGGTGTCATGCCACGCGACAGGGAATGGGAGCTCTCGCCGCACATCTCCCATTGATCCTGTAGACACTGCACATGACTTCTGCCGTTTCAGAAAACAGAGCAGGGGGAAAAAGGAGCATCGTAGAGTTGAACACAGCCCAGCAAGGGATGCCGCTTTCCCACCTGCCCAAGCCGGTCGACTTTTCTATGATGTCGACTGTACCATTATGGCTAATTACGGTCCGCACAGCCATCTGAACCGACTTGAATACACGAGCTCATACAAATGATAAAAAAGATGAATCGTTATTCCAAAAGTTGAAGTCAGCAAGGATTTGGTACAAGAAACAGCATATCTTAGCCTGATCTGCTGGGTCCCCCATCCTGATCTGATGCGTATATCATTACAAAACGCAGCACACAGGGACAATTTATGTGATATATTTCATGACTGCCTGTACATGTTTTTACCTTACTAATACGTGATCAAATGAAATGGTATCCCGAACGATTTTCCGGGTAAGACCCATCTGAAAAATGAAAGTTTCACGTATAAGGAAAAATCGGGTACGAATGGTGAGGTAAGGTAACCAAACGTCACACGAGGACACTGCCATTTGTCCCGGAAGCGATTGAAGTTAGCAGAAAAATATCGTTGGAAATGTACTCCTTTTGCCCCAATGCGTTTTTGTGAAAATAATCGGAGGTGCAGATGAGCGTTGATTCTCATGGCTGAACACATCAAGAACCAGTGCTCCCCAACAGACGGCCACCGCAACTCAACGGATGTGTGCGCTCACACGACTTGTCCTTACCACATCGTTTGAGTAGTGAATGATGCAAATATCACGTCCATGATCTGAGACCAATCTGACGTCTTCCAGCTTAGAAGGAGCCGTCTTCGAGCTGATTCCGTAGGCTCTTTGTGAGGTGATTCGGATCCAAGTACCTGCATGAAAAACACCTCGGATTTAGGAAGTAGGCCATGTCAAGTGACAATCATCTCCTTGAAACATGTCTTTTCAAAACATCCGACGACTCAAAACTTTGCTTTTTTGGAAAGCGACGAAAGCAGGAAAAATGCAGACACAAACGCAATGTTTATTTGGGCTTATCTTACCTGTTACACCCAGATGTCTCCAATCGTTTACTTCCAGATGCTGCTGAATGAGCTGGCGCTGTCCGTCAGGAGATCCGTCTTCTCCACAAGAGAAAACGGAGCCAGAATGCCGTCTGGCAGTGCTCTACGAGCGTGATAGCCATAAACTTACCATCCGAATACTTAAAAAGTGACCTGGACCGGAGAGCGACAAATGAAACTGCTAAACATAAATACATGAAAGGCAACAGGTTCCACTAGTCATTCACTAGCTGACCAGTAGCTTACGGAAGGATGCAAACCTCTAAAGTAACCCATATTGAAGATTTTTGTCGGAGTCAAAATTCCTTGCCAAAGCCTTTTCGAAGGGGATAGAGAGGGTCGTGTCATGTTTAGCGTCGCTACTTTCCCTAGTCAGATTACTATCTCGTTAGTCTGACCCCCCAAGTGGTCATTGGGCCAAGGGTTGTAACGTCACCTTTGGTTTCGAGTTGCCCCGCACCTGCAATGAATACAGTCTGGTAGAGAATCCTGGCCGGTCTCTGCGTGCAACCCTCCGACCGCGGATATGACGGACGCTACATATAGTTCCTGAAGTTTCTTCTAATGACCGATCTGGATTACGTTA